>OY390740.1:18365183-18977371 GCA_959613385.1 Geotrupes spiniger | reverse complement strand
AGCATTTGACTGTCGACGGTGACATTTGGCTTGGACATTTGACTTTGGCATTTGACTTTTCCATTTGATCTTGACAGTTGACTTTGGCAGTTCACTTTGGCAGATGACTTTGGCAGTTGACTTTTACGTTTGACTTCGACATTTGACGTTGACATTTAATTTTGACATTTGGCTTTGATGTTTGACATTTGACTTTGATGTCCGCATTTGATTTTGGCGACAACTTACTGTGAATTTGACTTTGACGTTTTGTTTTGACGCGTTTTTGCACAGGCCCACGTCTAGGAAACGTGCAAATTCGTTTACGTCAACTTCAACGATTCGTTTAAACAATGTATACACATTTTAAAACGGATTGACCGACGAGCATGAGTTGTTTGCTATTATTTTATGTTGCATTTTTAATGACATGTGGAAATATGTTTAAAATACAAAATCACATAAAATACGTTTAAATGAATTTTAAAGAGATTGGAAGTGGTGTGCTTTTGTATTAATGAAAAGAAACCCTGAAAGTATTTTTTATTGCGGATATTCCTAAATTGAATTAAATACAGGAATACGCGAACATGATATACACATAAAACGACAATTATTTTTCCTAGATTAAGGTTTAGGTAATTTATGATATTTTTATTGTTAGTAATTTGTTAGTATTTCAAGTTTTATTTGTAGTGACTTGTGACTAGTGAAGTGTGTTGGAGCATTTGCAACTATTCCATAAAAAAGGCACACGTTTCATACTCGTAATTATTACAAACAATATGGGCAATTTTCAAGGTTATAGACAGCATAAAATATTGTGAGAAAGCCCAGTTGAATTGCAATAACATAGCTAATTTTCATTTTTCAAACAGCCAGTTGAAGTGCAATGACATAACCAATTGCAAATGACTATTCAAAACACGTACCAATTACAAAAACTTAACCCACATCGGATGTACAACATAAACATGTTTTTCAGTTAAATAAGTGCAATTACATAAAGAACAGATCGATACGAATACACCGAATAAATAATTTAAAAAATATCATCGTTGTTTCAGGTTGGAGCTACAAAGACGTCCTTCCCTATTTCAAAAAATCTGAAGACATGCGCATAGATGACCTCCGCCACGACTTCCATCACGGACGCGACGGTCACCTAACCGTCGAAAATTTCCGCTACTATTCCCCGTTGGCCGAGTGGTTCTTAAAAGCGGTGCAGGAACTCGGCTTCGAAATACGCGACGTAAACGGCGACCACCAGAGCGGATTTATGCTCGCGCAGGGCACCTTAAGGGAAGGTTTGAGGTGCAGCACGGCGAAGGCTTTCCTCCGGTCGGTATCCAAGCGAAAAAATCTACACGTCAGCCTGCACACGTTCGCCGAGAAAATTCTCATCGACGGCGACTCGCACCAGGCGCACGGCGTCGAGCTCAAGAAGCACGGCGTCAAAAAAACCGTCCACTCCAATTACGAAGTCGTGCTGAGCGCAGGAGCTTTACAAAGCCCGCAACTGCTGATGCTATCGGGGGTGGGACCTGGAAAACATTTAACGGAAATGGATATCGAAACGATCGTTGATTCGCCTGGCGTTGGGCGCAATCTGCAAGACCACGTCGCCATGGGTGGGTTGACGTATTTATTCGACATGCCCGAGCCAGGGCCGCATCCGGGGTTCGTCCTGCCCGAGGTGTTTTCTACGGAGAACGTCAACGCGTTCGTGAACGATCGGGAGGGACCGATATATTGGTTGCCGGAATGTGAGGTTATCGGGCATGTCAACACCAAGTACGCCAATCGCTCCGCCGATTATCCTGACGTCCAGCTTTTTTTTGCTTCTTACGCAGATAACACCGACGGAGGTCTGTTTAGCAAAAGGGCCACGGGGTACACGGATGAATTCTACGCGGTCGTCTACGAGAATCTCATCTATCGCGACGCCTATAATATACTTCCGCTGTTGATGAGACCCAAGAGCAGGGGATGGCTCGAGCTGAAGAACAAGAAGCCAGAAGAGCATCCGTTGATATACCCAAATTATTTCGAGGACCCATACGACTTAGACGTACTGGTGAGTGTTGTAATTTTTTATGTAAATTTTGAAATATTCATTGAAGATGGAAGTAGTTTAAATACATTCTTATGGAAATTGATTGACAGTTATGTTTAGACATGCTAGAGTTACATTCCAAATCCGTCAGGTAAACTTAAAACACTTGGAGCCCATTTAAACAAATGCTATATATGTTCGTCTATGTTAGTCTACGAACTTACGAAAATACCATACCTCCACCACATTGTTTTATTTTACTTCAATAACACAGATCATCATAACAATACTCTCCAGAATAAATGCATTTGTTCATAAACTATTTCATTTTCAAATGTAGGGCACTAATAGTGATCAGCCGATAATAGTTAAGTACATTATCAGGCTTTGTGATTTAAGCAATTGGAGGGGAAAATTTCTATTGGGAATTAATTAATTAATTTAAGTTGATATTATTTTAAATGAAATAAATTCAAATTGAGTCAGGGTGAGTTTCATTTATTTTATCTACAATAAATGAAACCCAAATAATTGGTTTTCATTGGGTCGGAGTTGCTGTGGAAAAAAATGAATAAAGTATGGAAAGCACAAGATAAATGAATATTAACGGATGCTGAAGAAACGAGCATTTGATTTCACCGAGTTCTATTTATATTGTTCTCAACCCAACCCAACACCCTAATTCATTGTGATGTTATGATGTTGTCATGGCTTGCATTTAACTGATATTTTAGGTAAAACAAATAAATCCAACCCAACCGAATCCAACCTAACCCAACATAACATTAATGTAAGTAATGTGTTATGGTAAATTTTATTCAACATTTGTTGGATATGACTTGGTTTTAGTTTTCTAAAATTAAATAAACTCAACCCAACCGAACCCAACATAATTAGACTGTGTTATAGTTAATTGCATTCAACATTTGTTGGATATGACTTGGTTTGACTTTTCTAAAATCAAATAAACCCACTCAACCAAATCCATCCGAACCCAACATAACATTGTTATAGCTAATTTTATTCAAACGTACTTGTATATTACTTGGTTCGATTTTTCTAATATCAAATAAACCCAACCCAACGCAATGTGTTATAGTTAATTTTATTCAAACTTGGTTGGATAGGATTTGGTTTGGTTGTTCTAAAATCAAATAAACCCAACCCAACTCAATCCAACCGAATCTTTACTAATCAGGTGGATGACATCGTACATCATTGTACACATACTCTATCTCCTGTCGTCAACAGGAGTCAGAGGCAATCGATGTTGATATGGGAGATTTCCCTGGACGAAGTTGGAGACATAGTTAGGGGGTGAACGTCAAGAAGTCTGCAGGGGGTGACAACATTAGAGTACAAGATATTAAAGACTTTTTCGAATGGTTCGGTCCACAGATGGTGACTGTCATCAACTCAGCGTTTTGTTTGGGATGAGTGTCCAAAAATATGAAGAAATCCATTGTACAACCTATATACAAACATGGCAAGCATGAAGAATATTCTAATTACAGGCCGATTTCCTTATTACCGGTGTTAGAAAAAATAATGGAAAGTTACGCGAAAAAAACATGGGCTTACATTAAAAAAATTAAAATAGTCGACCAGAATCAACATGGGTTCCAGAAGAATAAAGGTACAATTACGCTCTTGGAAAGCTTCACGCACACAGTTAATGTTAAACTTAACGAGACGAAGCACGTCATATGCATGTTGGTTGACTTATCGAAGGCGTTTGACACAATAAATCACGCCAAGCTCCTGATGGTTTTGGAGAGATACGGAGTGAGGGCAATGTGTACAGCTGGTACGAGGATTACTTAAAAAATAGAACTTTTTCGGTTAAAATTGGCTCGACTATTGGAAAGGAGGTGGGTGTGAAGAGGGGGGTCCCGCAGGGTAGCATCCTGGGCCCCTTGCTTTTCCTGTTGTACGTTAACGACGCTGGTTTCTGATGTCTGTCAAGCTGACACCCCCACAAACTCAAAATCCAAATTTGACTATGCCGGAATTATGTGCTAATTATGTGCCGCAATCGCGATTTTTATGCTCGAAGCGGTCATAGAAAAAATCGAATTTGAAAAGTGGGGGTGCTAACTTGATGTCAAGCTAGCACCCAACCATCTAAAAAATTGGAAAGGAGAGATCTGGTTATCGCTATAATTATGTGCTATTTATGTGCTTTCCAAATACCCTGGAGAGAACTTGCTAACTCAACACCCTTGGCGAAAAAATCACCCTAACAGTAAGAGCCGCAAGAGGTAAAATCTATACTAAACGAGCACAAAAATTCTAACCTATATTGAAACATTGCAATAATTATGTGCTCTCAAGATATCGTACTACCGATTTTTGTGCTCGCACCCTTGTCCGAAAAATTCACCCCTAATAGTTGGAGCCATAAGAGGTAGAATCTATACTGAACGAGCACAAACATTTTGAACCATGCTAAAACGTTGCAATAATTATCTGCTCTCAAGATATCGTACTACCGATTTTTGTGCTCGCATCCTTGTCCGAAAAATTCACCCCTAATAGTTGGAGCCGTAAGAGGTAGAATCTATATGAACGAGCACAAAAATTTTGACCCATGCTAAAACGTTGCAATAATTATGTGCTCTCAAGATATCGTACTACCGATTTTTGTGCTCGCACCCTTGTCCGAAAAATTGACCCTTAATAGTTGGAGCCGTAAGAGGTAGAATCTATACCGAACGAGCACAAAAATTTTGACCCATGCTAAAACGTTGCAATAATTATGTGCTCTCAAGATATCGTACTACCGATTTTTGTGCTCGCACCCTTGTCCGAAAAATTGACCCCTAATAGTTGGAGCCGTAAGAGGTAGAATCTATACCGAACGAGCACAAAAATTTTGACCCATGCTAAAACGTTACAATAATTATGTACTCTCAAGATATTTTACTCCCGATTTTTGTGCTCGCACCCTTGTCCGAAAAATTCACCCCTAATAGTTGGAGCCATAAGAGGTAGAATCTATACCGAAGGAGCACAAAAATTTAGACTAATGCTAAAACGTTGGAATAATTATGTGCTTTCAAGATATCGTACTCCCGATTTTTGTGCTCCCACCCTTGTCCGCAAAATTCACCCCTAATTGTTGGAGCCATAAGACGTAGAATCTATACTGAACGAGCATAAAAATGTTAGCCAATGCTAAAACGTTGCAATTATTATATACTCTCAAGATATCGTACTCCCGATTTTTGCGCTCGCACTCTTGTCCGGAAAATTCACCCTTAATAGTTGGAGCCATAAGAGATAGAATCTATACTGAACGAGCACAAAAATTTTAACCAATGCTAAAACGTTGCAATAATTGTGTGATGAAATAAAACGAATGACTACGTTTATACCACAAATAATTTATTGTTAAAAATATATATTACTAAGAATATATATTCAAACAAACACTTTTTACGGTCATTGTCAAGTCAGAACAAACTAACAAGAAATTACATTTATACACAAAAATTTAAGAGAAAGGGAAGTGAGGGATATTTTGGCGCATAACATAACTACAGGGATTTAAAAAGGGGTGATTTACATTGCGGTAAATCCTTTTGCTCGTTCAACAGAATAACGAGATGATTACCTTGGGTTTTTTGAATTTTGGCCGCTTCTAACAGATTAAGCTTAGTGCCTTTTTGACAACTATGTAATATTTTAAGTTTATTAATTTCGGGGAAGGTATGGTTACAATTTATAATGTGATTTGCAAATGAACTTGTATCGTGATTTAATCTAAATGCTCTAAAATGTTCATTATAACGCGTTTCAAAACTACGACCTGTTTGGCCTACATATACACTATTGCATTCGGAACATGAGATTTTATAAACACCAGATTTCTTTAAGGGATTGATTTTATCTCTAGCATTAAATAATATGTTTGACAATTTGCAACTTGATGTAAAAGCTATTTGTTGATTTTGTTTTCGAAGAATGTGTGCTATGATTTCTGTGGTTTTTCCAAAATAGGTTAAAGTTGTGAAAGTATCTTTATTTAAATTTGAAACTTTAGGATAAATGTGAGAAATAGTGTTTTGGTAAAGTTTATTATTAATTACGTTCTGTATAAGACTGACTGGAAAACCATTCATTTTTCCTATGGATATAATTTTATTCAGTTCTATATTAAGATTTTTTTGTGACAATGGAATTGAAAAAGCTCTATGTGCCATAGCATGACAAGCTGCTAGTTTATGTGACATGGGATGGTTGGATTTGAAGGGAATTGTCGAATTGACGTTGGTCGGTTTTCTGAATATATTGAATTCTATTTTATTATGGTTCTGTATTAAGGTTAAGTCTAAAAAATTTATTTGAGAATCCTTGTGCCTTGTGCCGCTAAAACACGCAATTACATCATCTACGTATCGATACCAGAGTGATATATGTTTTTTGGTGAAGTCTAAATTGAATATTTTATCCTCGATAATTGCTATGAATATATCTGCCAGTAAAGGGCTCAAAGGAGAACCCATTGCTAAACCTGCAGTTTGCTGATAACACTGATTGGTAAATTGAAAATAATTTTGGGTTAAACAGGTTTCAAAGGCATTATAAATTTCTGCATGTGTGGTACGGTCTTTGACTGTTTATGTGCTCTCAAGATATCGTACTCCCGATTTTTGTGCTCGCACCCTTGTGCGATAAATTCACCCCTAATAGTTGGAGCCATAAGAGGTAGAATCTATACTGAACGAGCACAAAAATTTTAACCAATGCTAAAACGTTGCAATAATTATGTGCTCTCAAGATATCGTACTCCCGATTTTTGTGCTCGCACCCTTGTCCGAAAAATTCACCCCTAATAGTTGGAGCCATAAGAGGTAGAATCTATACCGAACGAGCACAAAAATTTTGACCAACACTAAAACGTTGCAATAATTATGTGCCATCAAGATATCATACTCCCGATTTTTGTTCAGTATAGATTGTACCTCTTATGGATCCAACTATTAGGGGTGAATTTTTCGGACAAGGGTGCGAGCACAGAAATCGGGAGTACGATAACTTGAGAACACATAATTATTGCAACGTTTTAGCATTGGTTAAAATTTTTGTGCTCGTTCAGTATAGATTCTACGTCTTATGGCTCCAACTATTAGGGGTGAATTTATCGCACAAGGGTGCGAGCACAAAAATTGGGAGTACATAATTATTGCAACGTTTTAGCATTGGTCAAAATTTTTGTGCTCGTTCGGTATAGATTCTACCTCTTATGGCTCCAACTATTAGGGGTGAATTTTTCGGACAAGGGTGCCAGCACAAAAATCGTGAGTATAATATCTTGAGAGCACATAATTATTGCAACGTTTTAACATGGTTCAAAATGTTTGTGCTCGTTCGGTATAGATTCTACCTCTTATGGCTCCAACTATTAGGGGTCAATTTTTCGGACAAGGGTGCGAGCACAAAAATCGGTAGTACGATATCTTGAGAGCACATAATTATTGCAATGTTTCAGTATAGGTTAGAATTTTTTTGCTCGTTTAGTATAGATTTTACCTCTTGCGGCTCTTACTGTTAGGGTGATTTTTTCGCAAAGGGTGTTGAGTTAGCAAGTTCTCTCCAGGGTATTTGGAAAGCACATGAATAGCACATAATTATAGCTATAACCAGATCTCTCCTTTCCAATTTTTTAGATGGGTGGGTGCTAGCTTGACATCAAGTTAGTACCCCCACTTTTCAAATTCGATTTTTTCTATGACCGCTTCGAGCACAAAAATCGCGATTGCGGCACATAATTAGCACATAAAGAGCACACAATTCCGGCATAGTCAAATTTGGATTTTGAGTTTGTGGGGGTGCCAGCTTGACATACCTTGGTTTCTGGATTCATCAGCTTCCTGATGTGGGCCCATGACAAGGAACTGGTGATAAACAGTGACAAAACCAAACTTCTACACGTCTCGCCGCCAAAACTATCGAACAATGGCCTACAATAATTAAAAATTTTGAAACTTACAACATTTAGTGTTTGAGTATTATTACAATACAAATAGTTTACGACTCAACGAAATGTTTACACGACAAAAAATCTGCCATTGGAATTAACTGTGGTTGTGTTAGATTAATAGAAGAAGTGACGACATTCAGGTATCTTGGTGTCATCATCGATAATAACATCCAATAGAAACAATACATTGACAATCTTGTTAAAAGGCTAAGCCTCCTTGCAGGTAGATTTTACTATCTGAGAGAGTTAATACCTAGCGATCATTTAAAGATCATTTATCACGCTCTCGTCGAATCTATCATGGGCTATGCCATATCTGTCTGGGGTTGTGCATCAAATTACCTGATGGAACGTGTAGTTCAGCAGATCAGGATTGTGGAATTTTCTGGCGTTGTTCTATAAATTCACAAATTTGTTTAATAAGTTATGCGAGCTACGCAAATGTTTGATTCCAAATATTAATTATTACTGTTTCTCTAGTGTTGATTGCAATTCGATTCATTTTAAGTTGCTGATTTCATGTTAAACCTATTTGAATGACAATGAAAAGTATTTATCTTCACTACAATTAAAACCGATGTACAGTAAAATGCAACGTTTATTTTTTATTTAAAAACAAATAGGCAATTAGACAATTAGTTACATTAAGTAACATTACCAGGTAACTTTGTGATTTAACGAATGAGAGTGGAGAATGTTTGTTGAACTTTATTGAATTTAATATTTTAGTTAAGTTCTTTTTAAATTAAAGCACCAGACCACGGTGCGTGCGCGGTACGAGGATGTATCTTTCATAATTATTTTCAAGCGAATGGTGAATGCAATTCATTTCATCAATGTTTATTGTCAATATATGCATATAGAAGACTGTATACAAATTTTTATACTTGAATCTAAAGTATAGTTTGCGGTGTACGCCGCTCCTAAGAGGAGACTGCAACGAAATTGCCGCGTGGTGGTTGGCAGCGATTAAGCCATACGGCTCATCTAAAAAATAAAATAAAAATATATTTAGAAACTAGACATATGTGTCTACAGCATCACGTAGGGGAATTTTGATATCTAGAAGAAAAAAAAATGGCGGACCAGCGAATTTTATTTTCGATTTTTATGAAAAATTTTCATCGTTCATATGAAAAAAAAATAGAAGAATACCTATTATAAAAAAACCCCTACGTGGTGCCATAGAGACTACATTTTCGAGCAGTTTAAGACTTGGTGCATGCAAATCGGATGTACAGTTTTTCTAATATGCTGTCAACCAGGTTGAAAAAGTAGTTTTCGAGAAAAACGCGTTCAAAGTTTTGCTGAAGCATAATTCAACATATAAACTAACTATTTTCTTTGTCTATTTTTTCTTGTTTCATACGTTTAGTCAGCTATTCCTGGACCATACAACAGCTCCTCAGCGTCCAGAGAATCATTATTTTTTCCATGTTTTGCACGAAGACGACCCTCATGCGTGCTTTTTTCGGCTTCGTGCTCGACTTCGCTTATTCGCTTCTCGTCGATGTTTTGACAATATTGGTAGAGTGCTTCACCAATTTTGATGTCTAATATCTCCAATACATTTATGAGGCCAATGTGACTATTGTTAAAAAGTATTGATGCTATATTAGCGGCAGTTTCATGGCGGCTTACGTAAAACGGGGAATTCAGCGCTTAATATCGGGCCGCAATTGTATTGAAATAGATAACGTCTTGTACGTGACCGTACAAGAGCTTTTGGGGTTTTAATTTGGAAAAATGAGTAATAAATGTAAACAATCGAACGGACCGTTAGCTGGCGCATCTGTCGAACCATCTGTACCTGGACAGCCGTGAATTTGGGACTAATTTCGTATGCAAAATATCGGGTGGAAACGAAATAATTGTAGGGAATATTTTGCACTTGATTGCGCATATCTAAACTAACTTAATTAATTGCTAATATGTACATATGTGGGACCAAACAAATCGAATGATATATATACGAATCGTACGACTGCCGCTCGGCGCGGTCGTATGCTAGCAACGGTTCACATAAAATGCTGTATCTCCATCAATTTGACGAATTTCTCTAAAATATTCGGTGAAAGCATTCTTGACAAATGCATCTTTCAGAAAATGAAGAAAAAAAACCGGAAAAAAAATATTTTTCACCGTGGTCTAGTGCCTTAAGAGCATAATCAATTATATTATAATTATTAACGTTTTTCTAGTGTCTTTTGCACTTCGATTAAAAGAATTCATCAACTGGCAGTTTTATTTTAAGCTGCTGATTACATGTTAAACCGATTTGAATGCCAATGAAAAATATTTATCTTCATTACAATTAAAACCGATGCACAGTAAATGCAACGTTTATTTTTTATTTTAAAACAAAGGCAATTATGAAATTTGACATTGATTGACATTACTTTAAATGTAACCAATAAGAGTGGAGAATTTGTATTGAACTTTATTGAATTTACAAAATTAATTTATAATTATTACTGTTTTTCTAGTGTCGATTTGCATAATTCATCACCTGATTAACATCTTGTTGTAGGTAAAACTCCAATCATTCCCCTGATGTTTTACGTAAAAAATTATTTATTAAATCACATTTTATGGTAGACCCATTTGAATGACAATGAGAAGTTTTTTGATTAATTACATTACTTTATTGGTAGAAATTATCACTTGTTCAACAATCTGAGTTAGTTAACAATAAAATAATCATATTATTGAGTTTTATGTCAAAAATTCACAACTTTTATTACAATTAGAACAATTTAATTATATTTAATATATCATGTTCCTTACCTAACAAAATGTTTAATTAACCACGTCTCAATTTACATTTACTTTATCGAATATGATTTATTATTATACATATATTATAACAAATTTTATTAAATATATTTCTACATCACAATTTCGACTTTCGACACAACTTGAGCATCACCAAAGTCATGTATTTTCAATTTGTGGCCTAAATTAATTTTAAAACAATGAACTAGCACGTCGTTCTAGTACCGTTCATTATTTTCTAACCGAATCAATCTAATGTCGATTTTGCACAAATTAACAATTTGTCACATATTTAAATTAAATGGTAAATGGTACATTGTTATCGCTTGCATTATTTTCTAAATAATTGCTATATTTCCACTTCGAAAGTATGTTCATTGAATAATTAAGCAAAACTTACACAATATGTATATCAAACATACGTTACTGGCAAGTATTTTTCGGTTGCATTAAAATAAAGTAAATGTATTAGTTTTATGCTAAAATTATAGAAATTTTTTTCAAATATAATTTATTTACTCGGATTTCGCTCAACGCAATATTTTCGAAGTGGCAGATTTGTAATAAGTTGTTGAGAAATTATAATAACATATCATTTCCTCCGTTTAATGTAAATATGCGAATTAAATTGTAAAAATATCAAGCAATTTGGTGAAACAGCGATATTAAAATGGGCTGTGTGAATACATCGAGCAAGAAAATTTAGAAAATGATGGCAGGACCTAGAACAACGTGCTAGTTCATAGTTTTAAAACGGAGGGCAGAAATTGTCGCGGAAATGAATGCCAAAAATTTTGCTTATATCTTAATATCTGCTCGAAATAAAATTAAAGGTAATTTAAAAAGTGATAGAAATCAATAAAAGAACAAACCTTAATAATAAGTCTTGAACCAGTTCACGTAGCTTTTTCGTGGTTTTCGTTTTGAGACAAATAACTAGATAGCATGTAATTAAATTTAGTGATTTCCATTGAAATTAAAAAAAATTAAATTATGATAATATTTACAGAACGAGTTGATAACAAATTGAACCGTTTCGTGTAAAAACATACAACACAACGAGACTAATTGATGAAATGGGTATTTTTTTGTACATATATTTTGGGCGTATTGATACATTTAATTATGTAAATTATATTCAAAATTAGGCATTTGGTAACTTTAGCGTTAACGATAGTTTTGTCGTTAGTGAGTCACGTGAGTCACGCCATAAGGAGGTCGAGTAATTTGTGGTTTTGTAAAATTCAGTAGACTACTATCGGTGCCAAAGTAATAGTCCCCTGTGTTTGAAGACCTATATCATAGAAACCGCTTGGCGGATAAAAATTAAATATACATTGTTACAACCGGCAATCATTTCTACGTAACGTATTGTAAGTTCAGATTTTTCTGCCCCTGCGTTTAGAAGTAATCATTAGGGAAGTGCAAAAAAGCATCAGATTTTTGCGATATCTAACCGATAGCCGACTTTACAATTTTTTTTTCTACTTAACCGTTCTACAAAAAAAATTGAAACTTCGACTGGACGTAATCTGATATGGTGTGTACAGAGGGGAATTTTAATTTTTTCAACATTATAAATAGTTTAGCCGCAAATTGTAGTTTTTGTGATCTCTGTTATCTCCGTTACAAGATATCGCACGAAAGCGGAATTTATTTCTAAGGAAACATCAACTTGTACCCGTATCGGAACACGTAATGAAATTTAATTGTACCCATTATTTGATTATTGGGAGCGAGATACGTATTCCAATAAAGTTCGCGCATAGTGTGATACGTCGTCGATAAAATTACTCTTTTTGTCTATACTCAAATACAATCAAGCTAATGCTTTTCGGTGACTTGTTTACGTTTCTTGCACTGCATTTATTATCATTATTTAACTCAATGTATATTCGTCTAAGTGAATGTGCAATTAAAATGTGTCATGACTGCGGTCCAGTATAAGAACGAAGGAATTCTTGACAAATCGGCATATTCATATTGTTGTTAATAGTCGTATTATTTTGGTATAAAGTCTTTGAACGAAGTGGTTGTTTGGATTGGTTCTGGTCCTATAGTTAGATTAGTATTTTGCGCAAACCTTTCAATGGCGTCGATTACCCACGAATTGAGCAGAGTTGCTTATGGCAGACGGACTCGGCCGTATCGGAATTGTTAGCAGATGCAATGAGGAAAGGGAGCATCCTCGGTATCAATTTCATCATTGCATTGTTCATCATCATCATCATCATCATTTGACTCGTCCGACAATTCATCATCGACACGTTCTCCTACGTTAATTATAAATGGTTCCATAATTTCGTCTATAAGGTGTTTTTTTCTATGTACGGTATCTCAATTTTCTTACAATGCTCAACGCAATTCTTCCATATCTCCGTTGAAACGTCGTTCAAAGCTTCCTGACATAAATTCAATACATTCTTTATTTTAAAAGTATTATTTCTTGTTGCAACTTAATTTTTCACGTATTCCCAAATTAATTCAATAGCATTAAATTCGCAATGAGCTACAGGTGACCACAATAATTTCACATCGTCTCCTCTTACTTGCTTTGCAATAGTTTCTAATAGTAGTACCTTTTGATAACGATCCGGCTTAGACAATAGCAACAGCTGTGGTTTAGTCAATTTTGAAAAATTAGTAATGCCCTCCGGAAGTGTCACCTTGTTTTTCTGTAACCAAGCAATCATGTCATCTTTCCTCCAGGATCATGTAGGGTTCCTAAAATCAGGATCTAGCATTGTATGAGCTTGATCTATCATAATTATTGATTATGCTGGTATTACCGACAGCACGTTCCGGTACCATTCCTCATAATGTTGCTTAGTCATTTCCTTATGATAATCGGTTTTTGCTTTCTTTTTTCGCCTATAAAGCATTTACTGCTTCCTTCCAAAAATCCATTCTTGCTACCATTATGCAAAATAATTACCCTTTGACCTGCTCCAGATGGTCGCTTTATACCGCCTCTATAACCGTTTACTTGTTGAACTCCACCTCAATAATGGTCAAAAGTATCCTTATTATCCGGGTTTACTTTTTCAATCCATCCTAACTGTCGAGCATGATTTGCACCACACCAGGTTTCGCCCGTGTAGATTTCCCATCCCTGATATCTATACCTTTGAAGAGATGTCAAGAAATTAGCTCTCTGAGCAGTTATGTGAGGGTGTTCCATTAACACTGGTTTATTATCTAATTTTCTACATGAAAATTACATGTTTTTTAACCATCGGTACAATGTTCTCTGCAAAATTTCGGGTAAATTTGGAACTTCAGTTGTAAGTTCAGAGTACAATTCTTTTACTGTCGGAAATTTCCGTTCCATATAAAAGTTGAATACCTTTCTCCTTATTACCCCTTGCAAACCCTTCGTCACATTCGTCGATTTTTTTTCTACCAGTTTTTGGTATAAAATGATTTACTCTATTTTCACTTTTGAATTCATTACTTACCCTTTTAACTGTTCTTGTGGTAACCCCAACAGCTTTAGCCGTTCTTTCCACGACGTTCTTCACATCAATAGTTAGTCCATTCTTATCTTTTTCGTCTTGAAAAACTTGTCTTACATTTATTATAACTTGTTTGAATTCTCTAGTGCAATGCTTCGGCATTTTTGCATAAATAATAGTGCATTGATTATAAATAAAGATATTCAGTAACTGGCAAATAAATAACATTTCGTGCTTTTATATGAATTAGTTACCATTATTTACCACATGGTTATTCATTATCATGTTATTAAAAGTGATCGCATTTGTTTACTACCGGTGCAAAAATAATAATCGACTGAAGGCCTATATTCAAAGAAACGGTTTGGCAGAAAAAATGTAAACTTTAATAATTGCACTAACAGAGCCGTGGATTTTGTTATATATAAATAATACCTTCACGCTTATTCACAAATTTAATAATTTCATTTTAATATTTATATATTTCATAAGTGTTTGAAATTTTGAATTTAATTCCTATACAAATGTTGTATATCGTAGTGTTGGTCACGAAGCGTAGAGTCCGGCCCCGGCAGTAAATATGCGATAAGAGATTGCGCAGTCGCCAAAAATTACTTCATTTCACTTTAAAAATATTAAATAAAGGGTACAATTAAATTTCATACGTGTTCCGATATAGCTACAAGTTGATGTTTCCTTAGAAATAAATTCCGCTTTCGTGCGATATCTTGTAACGGAGATAACAGAGATCACAAAAACTACAATTTGCGGCTAAACTATTTATAATGTTGAAAAAATTAAAATTCCCCTCTGTGCATACCATATCAGATTACGTCCAGTCGAAGTTTCAATTTTTTTGTTGAACGGTTAAGTAGAAAAAAAATTGTCGGCTATCGGTTAGATATCGCAAAATTCGGATACTTTTTTGCAGTTCCCTAATGATTACTTCTAAACACAGGGGCAGAAAAATCTGAACTTATATGTTACGTAGAAATGCCGGTTGTAACAATGTATATTTAATTTTTTTCCGACAAGCGGTTTCTTTGATATAGGTCTTCAAACACAGGGGACTATTACTTTGGCACCGATAGTAGAGCGGAATACATACACCTGATCAAATATACGCAATACTACCAATAATTGTAAGTTGCACCATCCTTGAAATCAGTTGAAGTTGAAGCAAATTTCTATGAAATCATGAATAAAAATTATTGTTTGTTTATAACGAATACATTCCTCGCTGTCTTTCAAAATAAAACTTAATATTTCGTGCACATTGATTTATTTTTAATTATATTTATTGAACAACACGAATTGTATTTCTTTGTTACAAATACAATTTACCTTTTTTACAGTTCGCTGTATTTTCAAATAACACCATTAGGGTGATTTTTATGTTGGATTTATTTTACTTATATATGGTTAGAGGCAATCTTAACAAATATTCATATAAATTTATAATATTTTCGATTTGATAGCGTTATCTGTAAAACATAATTTCCTTGTAGGTGGAGGGGGCGAAGCTGACTTTGGAAATTTCCCAAACTCCAACGATGCGCAAGTACAAGGCCCGGATCAACGACCAGCCGATTCCGGGCTGCAGCAAATTAGAATTCCTCTCGGACGCTTACCTCCGCTGCCAGGCCCAACAATACACCATGACAATTTACCACCCGGTCGGAACAGCCAAGATGGGGCCAGATGACGATCCCATGGCGGTAGTGGACCCTCGGTTGCGCGTCCGAGGCGTTGCCAATCTAAGAGTCGTGGACGCCTCCATCATGCCCAACATAGTCAGTGGAAATACCAACGCACCAGTAATCATGATTGCGGAAAAAGCAGCCGACATGATCAAAGAGGACTGGGGAATTACCGCCAACTCCGCAGCCGTAAACTACCATTACGAGAACATCGTGATGCAGAAGACACCGGATCGGTGGAGAAATTTAGACTATTGGTGAAATTTTATGTTTATGTAGATTCGTCGTATTTTTTAATAAATTTTATTTACGATAATTTACCTTATTTGCAAACTTCACCCATACGAACGGGATTATAATCTACATAAAAATCAATCAAATTCAATCAAGTAATCAGTCAACGACGTACATATTATTGTCAAATTAACGTCAAAATTGAAAAATTTCCAGTTGAACGTAAAATTCCCGAATAATTTCCCGGAAATGTCCGCTGAAGCAGTTAAGTTAAGCAGCTGCGCGGTGTCGAACCAGCAAGAAACATTAACTGGCGCCATCGGCACCGCCTTCATGTTGCTGGTTAATGCGATTTTTATGGAAAAATCGACGCTGGGATCGACGAAAGATTATCCGCAAGATTACGGACCGAGACTGGCTCAGGTGATAATTTTATTAATTAATTAATTTTATTAATTAAGGTTAAAAGCAGTGTGGTTTTCGTGCAAATGATAAGAATGTTAACTTGCGATTTGAGTAAACATTCAAAGCAATGGATTAGTTGTTGCTACATGAATGTAAATTGAAAAAAATGGTATTACCAGCCCCCACCACGGTTGGTTGGTTGGTGTTTGGACATTTCGAGGCTTCGGAAAAATTATTTGTTTCGAAATAGTGGGGAAAATGATACTGTCGAACGTCATAGACAAATCAAATCATGTTATCGAAATTGCCAAAGTTTAACAAAATTATCAAAATGCAAATATCAAATAAATTATCGAAATTTTCAAAACTGCGAAAAAAATTAAAAAAAAAATCAAAATTGTGAAGTTGCTGTAAGTTGGTTGTCGAAAATATGTTCAAAAGTGTGGAAAATTAACCATTAAAATTACAAAAAAAGTAAAAATGCTAAGAACTATCAATCTGTGTGGGAGAATTTAAATTATGTGCGTAGAAGAGCACCAAGACCAAGAAGCTCAACACCATTCAATATCAGTGATTTTACGTCATAGCCATGGTTGGAGTTACAAAAGCAAGAAGATAACTTACGAATTGCTACCGATTGTTTAAATTGTTGCTCTAAATTGAAAATTAGGCTTTGGGAAGAGATTTAAATAATAAACAAACTGCAACAGTATTACTTCAAAAATGTTAATAATAATTTATATAATCATGTATGACCGCCCTTAAAAAAAATCAACCTATATGTCTTTCTATATTTCTATAGGGAATCTTGAAATGTCTCGTTATGTTTGTGGTTTTCAAGGGTATATTAAATTAGAAGAATACTTGATTTTGATTATGCAGGCAGTGCATATACCTCGAGTGCTATTACACAAGATAACTAAAATCATGTTCGATCGTCAATTCTTTTTTACACTGCGCTAAATGTTGACGAAGTGTGTTTATGTAGAAGTACTGACTTTGCCATCATATGCCTTTAATGTTTGTTGTTTTCAATCGTGCTAAAGCATTCACTTAAGTTTGAGCCCATAGAGAGCGAAACACCTGTTACCTTAATACATTCCCTGAAACGTATCTTCAACAAAGCGGTCTTTACAAGTCAGGATAAGTACCAACTTTGTTGGTCGATAAACATCACTGCAATTATGTAGCAGTAAGAGTATGTAGGTAATCACATCAAGATGGCGGTAATACGCACCAGTATATCTATGGTGATCTGATGAGCCCACAAACAGCGAAACAGTTGTCGTCACCTTAATACATTCGCTGAAATTAATTAGGACACTTATTCAAGTGAAACAGTTTACTAGTTTACTTGGATGGTCCACGTTTGTCTGTATTGAAATTCTAACTGTTAGCATGGCTAAAGTATTCACTTATACTCGATACTCGATTTTGGATGAGTTCGCATTGGTAGATTTTACGATTGCTTCCGGTCCTCAGAGTAGACTTATTCGATTTACATTTTCGTGTTTTCATGTTTAGGTACAGATTCTACTACAATTCGTTAGAAATATACTTTTTTGCACAACCCGTTCGAAAGTGTGCCATGTTAGACACATGTAACTAACGGAAAATGACGGATTTCCGTCCGACTAATTCCGAACTCGGAGCGGGCGAACAAGACCTTGTTCGCCAAGCACAGCGGGCTGAAATGTTGAGAATGATGGTTGCTATAGTTTGTATGGTAGTTTCTACTTTGTGAATTGACATTACTTACTAGTTAATTGTAATATAAACATTCATAATTATTATTAAATGCAAACAAATCCATTCTCATTTTCATTAATTTTTGTTATTATTGGGTTGTACAAAAAATAATGTGTTCACCACTGGCGTAAAACGATTTCAACTCATGCAGTATTGGCCCTTCCTTCGGTCGGGCCGCTAACTCTGCCCTCGTTGAAATCTTCATTTTTTCGCCCTTGATAAACAATATACTATTTTTTGTCACCGCGAACTATCGACATGTGTCAAACGTTTTAAAAACTCCCGGGTTATGAAATTCGACAATTAGGTAAAGTAAAATTTATGAGAAGTGCAGATTATTGTATTGTAAGACCTACCAAGCTTATTATATTTTGCATAGTTATTGTATAAATACCTACGTTGAACCCAAGTCAACCCAACTCGAATCGACCCGACCCGACCCGTAATCTATTTTTTGTCTATTTTTTGTTAACTATGTCCATGCCTTTCCCACTCCAAGTAAAACATTAACGGTGCAAATAGTGTTTAGTAAAAATGACATTGCTGCAAAATAACCAACCCGCAGTAATTGTTCTTATTTCATTTTCTTAATAAATAATAACTATATATATACAAGGTACATAAAATAGATGTCCCTTTGAGACCAATAGTGTCGTGCATTAATGCTCCAACATACCAACTATCTAAATTTATGTCGAACATTTTAAGTAACACAGTCGCAGATTATAAATTCATCGTAAAAAACTCATACCAATTTGTAGAGTCAATCAGCGGTTTTAAACTACCAGAGAAATACATATTAATCTCGCTTGATGTCAAGTCCTTATTTACCAATATACCAAGAGATTTAATTGTGGATTTAATTAAAGCAAATTGGACGTCGATAGCAGAGTTTACAAAACTAAACAAGACAAATTTCAGTAAGATTATGGAATTTCTCTTTGAATCCAGTTATTTTAATTACCAAGACAAATATTACAAACAACTATTTGGTACATCAATGGGACAACCAATATCACATGTGTTAGCATCAATGGTGATGGATAAACTTTTAATGACCGTATTGGAATCTTTACCTTTTGACGTTCCTTTTTTACGGATATATGTGGATAACATCATAACTGCCGTTCCTGAGACACAAATTCAAACGACCCTACACAACTTTAACTCGTTCAATAACAAATTGCAATTTACTCTAGAGGTAGAGACCAACAACGCAATCAATTTCCTTGATACTACTGTAAAGAGAACACAATGTGGCATATTGATGACGGATTGGTTTATGAAACAGAGCTGTTCAGGAAGATTAATAAACTACAATTCCCAACATACCCTCAAACAAAAATCAATACAAAAGTCGTTTAGAATAATAGCTCTAGCTATAGTCGTTTGTGGGGTAGAGCGCACACAGACATACGACATCCGAAAATAGTCAAAATCGATTCAGGGGACCTCAGGACCTCAAAATCTGTACATCCGTTAAAATCTCGATTTTTCACGATTCCTAGACTTACTTTTCATGATTCCTATACTTACTTACATAGTGGATGAACAACCACAGAAATATTTCGAAACAAGTTTAAAACAAATAAATCAGTTCGCAATTTTCGCAAATCAACGTCAATGATTCAAAAATTAAAAAATGTTTGCCTTTTTTTCAGAAATTCAAAAGGTGTCAATAATTTCAAAATGTTGGGAATTTTGTTCTCCAAAATTATTTTAGTATTTTATATATTTTTTGATGTTGTGGAGTAAGCGAGAATGGAAGTTTGGAGAAAGGATCACAGTGTGGGAGGTGTGTGTGTGAGGAGTATATTGATGTATGGGGCGGAAGTATGGGGAGTGAAAGAGGAGCGAAATATGGAGAGAATGATGCAGGGGGCGTTGAAGAGGGCAGTAAAGCTTGAAAGATCTACGGCAGAATACATAGTGCTGCAGGAAACGGGATTGGAAAAGATGGTGATGGAGGCAGCAAGGAGAGTAGTGAGATATGAAGAAAGGATGTGGCTATGGGGAGAGTAGAGATTAGGAAAAATGATATTAAGGGAGTTACAGAAAAGAGGAGAAAAGAGAACAGGATTATCAAAATGGGAAGAAAACCGATTGAGGTTATATGAGAAGGCAGGGTTCTCGGCGGGGGAAGTACAAAGGAGGAGAGAGAAGGAGTGGGGAGAGAAATGATGGACATATGGAAGCAGGTGAACGCGCAGGAAAGAGAAGGAAAAATGAGGAGAGCACAATTCAATGAAAGATACAAGGAGATGTGTATATGGAGGCAGGCGGAAATATTTGAGAGGGGAGTAAACAGGCAGAGAAGAAAGAATTATTGCACGGTTTAGGTGCGGGAGTGAAGAAAAAGGAAACAAATACTGGATGGATGAGACATATAGAAGGTGTGTGTTCTGCACGAATGGGATGGATGTATGGAGGCATTGGATGGAGGAGTGTACGGGGGTAGAATGGAGTATGGAAGAGAAAAGGAAAGGAAGGGAATGGAAAAAGTTTCTAGACGAGAATGGGGAAGGAGTGGAACTTCTGGCAAAAGTAATGGAGGCCTGAGAAGCCAGGAGATAAAAGGAAGGAGCACGGAAGAACATGGAGGGAGTAGAGCAAGATGAATTAATTGATTTATTTGAATATGTTATTGAAATGGAATAAATTGGGATATATCACGGTTATATAGAAGGGCTGTAAAAATGCCAATAAAGGTTGTTTTTTCTTTTATATTTTTTGATTCGGTGATATTTTGATGTTTTGAAATTCCAGTAAAATCTCAATATTCATACACCGATCTTATCAAAATAAAAAATAAAAAATTTACAAATAAAATGTCGATATTTTCTAATTTTCTGTGCTTTCGAAAATTATTTCTGTATTTTTGTTGTGCGAAATTTAGAATTTTTCAAAATTCAAATTTTACGATTCCTAACTCAGCCCAAACCAAATGTTAAAACAAATGTTATTTATGTTCAATGACAAACTTTAAAAAAAGAAATCAAAAAATATCTAGTTCTTTAATTCAAAATAGCTAAAACTTAAGTTGAAAATAATTTTTTTGTTTTATGTTTTATGTTTTTGATTCGTGGAAATCTCGACAAATTTCATGTTCCGCTTTCATAGTTTTCAAATTATTTCCCTAACCAACCCATCCCAGTATTTACAATGTACCAACAAATTTGAACAATGAAAATTTTCACAAATTCAAACAATTAGAAATATCCACGCATTAAAAATACGTCAAAATATACCAGTTTGTAATCTTGAATTGTTTGGGAACAATAAATATTATGGTAAACTCAGAGGACTTCAATGGGATCGAACCAGAGAACCATGTATTCACAGCCATTAAAGAAACCAGTAATAATAAGAATTTATTTGCAACTCAAAACAATTGTGCAAATTTTGTAAAAAAATCCAGGCAATTGGAGAAGACCTAAAAAAGCACAGAAAATAAATCTTTTATAATCTTGAAACAATAAACAGTCTTGATCGAAGAAATGAGAGCGCGTTGAGACAATCATTTAGTGCTCCTATAACTTCAAGAAAATCAAAGGCAATCTTTGGAAAATCGCAGATGAATAAAGGAAATCGCAAAAAGCACATATGAGAATTATATTAAAGAAAGCTTAAGGCAAAAGAAAATAAGCCTGTGCATTTATTTTGGTGGAAACCAGAAGTTAGGGGAGAATTTTACGAAGATAATCGAGAATCGATCAGCGTTCAGGAACTAACCTGAGACGATAAGTAACAATCTATTTGTAATCAGTGGCGGACAAACCAGAAATAAATTTGATATAAATATCATGGCAATTTTAGGCTATGGGCTATATGCTATTGGACAATTTAGAGTAGATTGTATTTGAGGGAATCAAGAGCATTATAACGTCGGAACGTCAACGTAATCTGAAACTACGAAATCAATGGCAATTTTGGGAAATTAAAGAAAATATAAGAGAAATTGTGGAAAACCTCAACGGAATGGAATGCAACAATAGACCTTTGGTTGCACGCATAGACTTGAGACAACGAGGCAATAAGAAATTCAACTTTGAACTAATACAAGCAAATCTGAATGGGCGTCAAGATAATAGTTGCAAATCAAAGCATCGGAAACTAACCTTAATTTATTTGTAATAAAAAAATCTTTAAGCAAAACACACTTGATCAACCAAACGATACCATTATGGCGCAGTTTCGAAAGAATCAAGAATAACGACCTTGTCAGGTAACGTCCTATAATAAGGGGAGCATCTTTGGCCCGAAAAAGTGAACGTAACCGCAGCAAATTTCAATGCAACTGAAGGTAAATAGAGAACTTTGTCAAACAATATCATTTTATAATAAAAAATCGTTTGTAAGTTTTCTTTAAAACCCAGTCTAAGGTATACAATAGTTATTTTCATAACAAGTGTCGAAAGTAAGTTATATCGTACGAGTGAGAATGTCACCTCACGAGCAGACGATATAACACTTTCGAGCGAGTTATGAACACTATTTTTTACACGACCTCAAATGTATTTAAAAAAAAACCTGAGAAAGTGACGTTAGAATGCTCAAGTCCGTTGGTCGGTAAAACAGAAACTTCATTTTAATGTATTAAGGACATTTGACACAGCAGCTGACTAATATTCGACGGAACTTCAACCAACAAGCCCTAATGGCAGATAGTTACGAAACTGTGTAAAGGCCCGGTGAATATTTAGTAGAATCAATCTTTTTTCTGTGTCATTTGTACAAAATGTGCCTGATGGTGTGCGTTGAGCTTTAGTTGGTCGTACTTGTCAAAAATATCATCACTAGTGTGATATAATATCACACGCCATGTGTTATTGACAGTTTTCTGAAGTAGGTTACTACGATGATATTCATTAGTTTCGGTAGAGGTCGTGTAAAAAATCACATTTTAATTATCTTTAGTGAACACAATTAGTGAACACAATTAGTGAATTTCGACGTGATGTTTTTTTAGCCGACATGGCTGTTATTATTCTGCAAAAAACTTAATTTCAGTGCACTTATTATATACTAAATATTTTCAAAGAAATTCTCATAATTTGCCAAATGTAAAAATTTCGAAATTTCTATTTTGTTACGTGTCATCATCATCTGTCAAAAACTTGCAACCTGCAACCTGATTTATATATAATTGACAGTATAAGATTTGCTCTTGCAATATTTCTATTTTGTTACCCAAACTAAAAACCATAGTATTACATGTCGTTGAAAATATCTGCGATGACGACGAACCAAAGGCATTTACACTTATTAAAACTTATTCGTTTTTAATCAATATTTCGTATTGTAATATTTTCTACATCATGAATATTAACAGTATTATTAATATTAATGAGTTTTAAATACATTAACTACCCAGTTTTAACTTGCCAACACTAACATTTTAAACAAATTAACCAAACATTCGTTTCTCACAATTTGAACTTGGTAATGTATAAGTAATTACCTGCTATTGTTCCATAATTTTTACAGACTGAATTATGAATAGATTAACTGATTAACTACTTGGCTGCACTGCACGGATTTAACAACCTAACTTATGTATATATTTATCCTCTGCCGTCTTCACTATTACATAGACTAAATTTTAAATACATTAACCAGCTGAACTTATAACAAATAATTTCTTACCGTTTTCACTATTTGCACAAGGTAAATTATAAACAAATTGACAACGTGTCTGTTCAGCAAAATTTGAATAATTGAAACTTATGCATTATTATCCCCTGTCGTTTCCATAGTTTGAACAGGCTACGCTATAAATAAATTACCTACCTGAAACTTACAACTAATGAATTCTTACGATTTTCACCGATTGCATAAGGAGACGCATTCGTAAATAAGCTATGTTTTGACACAAGTTAGACAAAGCTCGCTTATAAGTAACTAGCATGTACCTTCCCGTTGTTTACGCAGAATAAATTATTTCTTACGAGTTTCACTGCTCGCTTGAGAATTATAAATAGAATAATTCCTCGAATTTGTAAATTGAATTGTGTTGAAATAATTTTAAATCAGTTGAACTTCACTGGATTGCGTTGAAATGAGTTGGTATTGTTTGAACTACTAATCTGTTGAAATGATATGCAAATACTTGAAATAAGTTTAATTGAATTGAATTGAACTGAGTTCAAATAGTTCAAATAATTTGAATACAGTTAAAGTTGAATAGCATTTCAATTTGAAATCAATTAAATTGAGACAAGTTGAAAAGATTTTAAATAATGCGATGCAAGTTTAACCGAGTGGAAATCGTAGGGAAATGGTTGAAATAAATTTTAAATCAATTCATTGAGTTGAAAATCGTTTAAATTGAGTTGAATTTAATTTAAACGAATAGATAAACTGAATGTTAGTTGAATTTTGAATTGAGCGAAAATATAAATCAGTGGAATTGTTTTGAGAAAAGTAAATTATTTATGAATTACTTGCTTGAACTTTTTGAATTTAAATAATCTAACTTATAAATAATTATTCCTTACCGCTTTCACTGTTTGCACCGCGTAAATTATAAATAACTCGTAAATTTGTAAATAGTTAATTCCTTACAATGTGGTAATAATCCAAGCATGCAATGTGTTTGAAATAATTTGAAATCAGTTCAATTGCGTTGAAATTATTTGAAATTGCGTGGAAATGAGTTTATTTGTTGCTTCGTCAGGAATAAATTAGAGAACTAGAGAATTAAAACCATGTCAATATAAAAGTGAAGGATCAAAAATGTATGAAAATGTGTTTTGAATGTGACTGAATGTAACCGTGCAGTTTTGTACTGAGATTGTATTGAGATTTATTGGGATCTCTTTTTGTGGAATTATTACACCATGAACACCTTGGATATCTTCGCGATTTAATTTACCAGCACACGGTTAATATTTATTATTTTTGATCGGCTCTTTTACCGCCGGAACTTGCTGAAACTGTGTTGAGTTACATTCCGACAAAATATCAGACTGTGCTTAGTACAACGAATCAAACTTTTACGTTTATTAGGATATCGATTCTTTGAATTGTTACAGATTATTATCATTACTATATTATATGGTTTTTCTAACCCTAATATCTTATACTGTTTCTATGGTACATTTGAGCTTACTAATTATTTTGTTGTTAAAATGTCTTCCCCTCTTAAAATAACGTCGTCAATGACGACGTATTTTATAGTTAAAACGCTCAGTTCATTCGTACTAAAAAAAATACGATTCAAATGACATTTATTTTTAATGACATTTTGCGTATTTGTGACGCGACTGACAGATCTGATATGGTTTATTAAATTTCTTGAATTAAAAAGTCAGTTTGCTTATACGTATTAGGGTTAGAAAAAATCTTGAAGAAACACGAGTTTTATAGGATAAAAATCTCGGTCTATTAAATTCTCGCTCCCTGTGGTCGCTCGATATAAGACGACCTCGATTTTTAAACTGTATATAAAACTCTAGTTGCCTTAATAGCTATTAAATTAAATATAACTGATATCAAGTTTCTTGGTTTCGTGGCCAATTTTTTCAATTTTAATTTCCATTCATGTACTCAACTTGGCTTTGATCGACTCCTTCTTGTAAAATTTCACATCGTTCTCTCAACTAACTTGACACCCGAATAAAAATATTGTACCCCCCCCCCCCCCCCCCCCATTCAAACACCCAAGCACACTCCCATGGTGACTTTTTTTTCTATCACAGTATTAATTCTCGTTTATTTCATTTCTGGTTTTATTTCTTTTTACAACTTTAACCAAATGGTGAGAGTTTCCAATTTCGTTATTTCTTTCAACTCGTTGCGTTCGTTCTTTTTGTCATATTAAAAATTAAACCATTAATAACTTTCGCTCTCTATTTTGATAATTTGTGATTTTCTTACGTGCCAATGGCGAATTTACTATTTTCAATTAATTTATTATACACAAATAATTTTAAAGGGACCGGTGGTTTCATTCGACATAATCATCGTCGGAGCCGGAGTTGGTGGTTGCGTCTTAGCTAATCGTCTGTCAGAAATCACCAATTGGAACATTCTTCTCCTGGAGGCGGGAAACTACCCGACGGCATCAAGCGACGTAAGTACGTCAATTTTAATCGGTCGTTTTCACCAGACAACAGGTTCCAGCTTTGTTCAACGACGTCACCGGGACATCCGAAGACTGGAACTTCGAAACGGAGCCCGAAAAGAACTTCTGCCAGGGCCTGGTGAACAAAAAGTGCAGGATATCCCGCGGCCGCGCGCTGGGCGGCACGAGCACCATCAACAATCTCCACTACAGGCGCGCGATTCCCGACGACTTCGCGTCCTGGCCGAAGAGCGAAAAGTACAAATGGGACGCGAACCAAGTGAACGAGCATTTCGACAACGTCGAGCGCAGCGATGACGGTTTCATGACCCTAGACGACCTGAACGAGCCCGGCGAGTTAAAAGACTGCATTTATGCGGCGGCGAGCGCGATGTCGTACGCGAAAATCACGTCGAGCGACGCCCACCTCGGTTACGTCGACGTTCGCGGGACCATCAAAGACGGTGCCAGGGAAAACTACGCCAAGGCGTTCTTGCGTCCGCTCCGGAGACGCAGCAACTTGTATTTCGCGCGCAACGCCTATGTCGCGAAAATCGAAACGCAACTTCCGATTGATAAGCGCATCAAAGGGATTAAAGTGTACATCGGCGATAAAGAAGTGACGGTTCGGGCGAAAAAAGAAATCATTTTGACCGGCGGCGCGATAAACACCGCCAAGTTGCTGTTGCTGAGCGGTTTCGGCCCCAAAGAGTCCCTAGAGCGACTGAACATTCCAACAGTGATGGATTTGAACGTCGGTAAAAAATTCCAGGCGCAAGTTTCGACAATGCTTTTCGTGGGACTCGACAAAAACGCGCCGATTCGAGATCCGAAACGCGCGACGGTCCACGCGACTTATTCTTATTTGATGAACCGCAAGGGAGAGTTTCGCCAAACGAACATAAACGACGTAGTTGGTTTGATAAATACGAAGGAGGAGGCGGCCGATTACCCCAACGTGATCGTCTATCATTATTTCTTCCCGGCGCGGGACGCGACCTTGGAGGCGTATTTGAAAAAAATCGGCTTCGTTAAGGCGATCGTGAAGTCGGTCGTGGCGCAGAACCAGAACGAAAGCCTCGTCCTGTTCATGCCGACGCTGGTGAGGCCGAAATCGCGGGGGCAGGTGCTCATTAAGAGCACGAATCCTTTTGAGCCGGCGATGGTGAAGGGGAATTTCCTTTCGGATCTGGATAACGACGACTTTCAGTCGCTTCTGTCCGGAGTGAAGTTCGTGCTGAAGATGATTGAGACGCGGCCGTTTGCCGAGCGCGGCGCCCATTTTCTGAACGTGGACATGCCGAATTGTAGGAATTTGAAATATTGCAACGAGCCGTATTTGGCCTGCGTTGTTCGAAATATGGGGGTGCCGACGTCGCACATTGTGGGCACTGCGGCGATGGGCGACATCCGGTGCGATCCGTGCAGGGTGACGAGCGAAGAAATGCTCGTCGATGGGGTCAGGCACTTGAGGATAGTGGACGGTAGCGTTATACCTGAAGGAATCACGGGAAACTTAGAAACTACGGTCGCCATGATGGCAGACAAGGTAGCCCAAGAGATAAAAAATATTTGGATGAAAAAGTGAGGGATTAATTTGTGGTGTGGTATAGTGTATTAATTTTAACCATCATTCATATGCAGTCTTAATATTTTAGAAATCCAAAAAAGCTATGAGATTGTATACACAACAATTAACGTTTAAAACCAAAAACATTCACAGATAAACATATGTTATTGTAAAATGTTGTAAGAATACGAAAGTTTCACGGGTAAAAGACATGACAAAAATTGACTGCCATTATTTTTATGTCCATTTTAAACTCTCATTTTCTTATTGTTTTGAGAATTTTAATTACTTACACAATATGGATTCGCGTGTTAATGACTATCCGTAAGTATATGATAATACATTATGCATATAGGAAGTTCATTTTAACTAGTAATAACAATGACAAAAAAATTGCTTAATCGCCCATATGAACAAATACAAACCACGACGAAGATAACTTCTTATCCATTCACCTGATAGTACACAAACTTTTAATTTTAAGAAATTGCTTACTTACGTGTACAAAAATTACAAATATTCTAATCGGGTGTCATTATATTGGATTACCTTATCCACTTATGTAGCAAATTAAACTTTCTTTCACATCCATTGTAAAAAGTTCACGGAACGATCAGAAAAAGTATTACTTTTAAGAAATTTTATATTATTCATAAATTCTAAATTTGTTGGACACTTACTTTCAAAAATTATTTGTAACACAACGAATTAACTCGATGTAGCAATGGCGGTCGAACACAAACTGAATCTTATCAGTCAAAGCTCACTGGGTTAATGTTTAATTAATCTGTTGATTAAGTTACTATTAATTTAAAAAATTAGAAAATAGTGGTAATACAACAAACACAAAACTAGTAAATAATACTATACATATTAAATATAATTATATTAAAATCAATCTCAGTTCACAAAAGTATGTGTTAAAGCAAATTAACGATTAATCTAACATTTACGACATTTCCTTAAAAATACAAAACGATTAAGTAAGTAAATATTTACTAGTGCATACTGAGGTATAATAGCTTATACTAAAATTTATAGTGTCAGTAAAGAACAAATGTACACTTTCATCCAGATTTTACCAAACGAAAAGAAGGTCGAGATCGAATTACAAGTGAATATATGCGATATGAGGTGTTTCCAGACAGCAACAAATTCGTTCGAAACGAATAATCCGCATAACGTACTGAGTGGAAAAATAACGAAATTCTTCGAAACTCCAGAGAATCAGAGAACCGGTCCTCCCATTTCTGGCTAACAAAATCAATCCAAACGATCGAATAGAAACTGAGCACAGTTTCTATTCGATTCAAGGTTATTATTTGACATTTTTTGTGATATCGGATTGACTTTTGACATGGGTTATGTTTACTTTACGTGCAGACTATTGTGTGTTTTTTACTATAGATTAAAGTTGGCTATCAACTTCAGATCGTTCAAATAATAATAATAATTTTTCATAAAATTAAACGTGCGAGTATTTTCTCTACGATTGCGTATTGCAGTGATTTATCTGAACGTGGGTTATTTGCGCCAGCTATTTTCATTGGGCACCACAAATTTATCATAAAAAAAATTAAATTAATATCTTACTGCTTCATCCATATTAGTCAACATGCACCCCTAACAAAATAACGTAAAACAAAATCGCACTGCGCCTCTTACGCAATTGCAGCTGATTCCGAGCCCGTGACTTGGTTTAAATAAGCATGTTCACAAGTGAATAAGTGACTTGTGTTTAAACCATTAAATCAATTCACAATTCTCTAATTCATAACCGCGACAATGTGGGCGATCTCCACTTGTCAGGATGCACTACCGCCGCACCCTCGACATTCCTTAGACTCACATTCTACCCTTTCATATTTTTTTGTAATTGTAATTAATTAATTAGATATAGTGTAGATATTAATATAAGCTTTACGGGAAATTAACTCATTCGCGCTCTCCTATTCATTGTACGAATAATAAACAGTAAAATAATAATAATAATAAATTGTGCTTGTCTTATTATTTATAAATAATAACAAACTTCCCCAAAATAAATTTAAACATTTCAAATCCTTTTTCACCCCCGGGTAACAATATCTGTTGTCACAGTCAGATGTTCTTCATCGGTGTTTCTTTAAAAAAAAAAACGTAGTTGGATTGATTCAGTCAGTTCATGGGCGCTTCTATGAATTCTGATTAAACATAATTATTGATCGCCAATGTTCAAACCAAATGAAAATACAATTGATTATTACTTATGTTATTAGTTATGTTCTCTGGATAAATTCCAGGTAAGTTTTCTTATGCAGTTATCATAATTACCATAATTACTAAGTTTTTTAATACATAACTCGCGAATTTTTATTTTTAATCTTACAATTCTAGGTTAAGTACAAGTCTCGAGTGCACTTTAACTAATTACTGAATCCAAATTCACAATCGTAATTATTTATTTTAACTTTACAATTTTAATTGATTATTGAACCTAATTCGTTATCGAACAATAATCCTCAAGTCATTTGATTAAATTGGATTTTCTGTGATTAAATGTATCGGTAAAGTGCCTAAAATTAGCACATCTTAAGTCGATATATAAATAAGCGATCATCCTTTAATTCCCATCGCCGACATATATTGGCGAGGAAGTAATCTACTTGTTTATACTAAAATTGAGCTTAGATGTTTGGATGTTGTTGTACTTTAAAACTTTTTTAGGATTCAGGAATGTTGAGTTGTTGGGGAACTAATACTCTGACTTTGATATTTCGTATCGTTGGCAAACTCTGTCGAATAAGTCCTCAATAAAAATAGGTTTAAATTGTTTTTAAATTATATTTTTCAAATATGTAAATAAAATATATCCCAACTAAAATAAAACCAGAAACACAGCAGTTACGTTACAAAAATATTGCCAGGATTTTACAAAATATTTCCCAAAGTCCAATGCGGCGAAATATGAGAACAATGTGACTTTGCGACACACAATATTATAAACATTTTACTGCAATTTTTCTCCCATATCTATTACGACATAAGCACACATTTGCCGCGTTTGGAAAATCCAAATATTAGAAAAGGCGATTGGTCAATATCGTTATGTTAAGGATGTTGCACAAGATAAAGACTATCGAGTCAACATCACTTTCTACGTAAGTGGACGTGAAAATGAAACCGATTACCGCAAACATTTTAATAATAATTACACGCAATGACATTAAAACGGGCATGGTGCAAATTGCGTGAAAAGCGCCGTTGCCATCATTAATACATTTGCAAACTTTCTTAATTTGACGTGGATAGCCTACGTGATCGGACTCACATTGCAGACAAGGAAAGTCGCTTTTGTCGCCGAATTTTCGGAGTGAGAGTGAAAGCGATTTAAAATATTCGACAATTGTGAGGATCGCGCAGACGAAAATTGCATCGATGATTCAGAATAAACAAAAAAAAAAAAACGAAGAAAGTCTGCGGGCAACGAACGAGTTCCTTAATCGCTGGCGGCAACGATTTCGCTATCTCTAATCAACCAACGAAAAGTTGAGTGCATTCACGTGTAATTCGATACCAGCGCACTATATATTTTCAGTGGAAAATAAAGAAAATAACTTCGTCTGGTTGGAGTTACGCCTTCAAATCAGCTAAACTATACAATGTTTCAAGCATTTCCTGTCACAGTCACATCTAGCGTATGTAGTGTGTGATTGACGCATGCACTCTATTTAACGTCGTAAATGTATGAATAATACTCAACCAACTGATTTATATTTTTGAACTTGTATAATTGTTCGTGTTGTTTTTTTTTTATAGAAATATCGCAAATCACTTATATTTAAGTCAATCAATCGATCTTTAGTTATTGTTAATTGGTAAGCACCATATTTTGCAGTTAGTTTTAATATTTGTAAAATCATTTACAATTTCAGATATACACTGATCGCCAAAAAAAGCAGAGCACCCAGAAGGGACGATCGCACGAACTAGAAATTTTTGGTGGTATAAACACCTCAAATGAAGGAATAAATGATTAAAATTTCATCATGACCAGCGAACTTTTTGTTTGCTTCTTGTCTTGTGTTAACTTCTTTAAGGTACATATTTTGTTCTCATGCGTAAGGCAAACTTAATGACTAGTGATACTTTAGACGTTGATTTTCCTTACTTGTGTCGTTGTCATGCTCCGCGTTTGTCGTAATCAACATTACAATCAATTAACTCCTTTTGAAATGGGTCGATTGTGGGAATGCATGAGGCCGGATTACCCTATCGCGAAATTGCCAGAAGATTGGGAAGATTGGTGACTCTACAATCATTCGAGCATGGAGAGCTTGGTCCAATGAAGGATCAGTGGTGGTCGGCCACGAATTACGTATGAAAGTCAAGAAAAGCGTCTTCGGCGACGGGTCTCAATTAACCCGTTTGTGACAACTCTGTCGGTGGGGGCTATTTGGAGGGTTGTTTTGGAAAGAGAAGTGTCTATGCGAACAATTTATCCCAGAATTCGTACGTATGGCTTAGCGTCATATCCACCAATTGTTCGGCTTTCTTTAACCCCAGAGCATCGAGTTGCAGGCTCCAGTGGTGTAGGTAGGCTGAGGGAGCATGAATGGTATCAAATCAACTTTAGTGATGAATCTCGGTTTTGCCTATGGCAATCTGATGGACGGTTGCGTATCAGAAGATCTAGATGACAAAGGATCAAGGGAGTCTGAATGCGGCCTGCTACATCAACGAAGTTTTGGAGCCAACGACGTCGCAACAGTGTTTACCAGCAAGACAACGCTAGGCCAAACATTGAAATACCGCAAGCCGAAATTATTCATTTAATTTTAAGTATGCCCCGGCGCTTAAATGAGGACATTAAGTTGAAAAATTTATTAATATCACTACATATGTTTCGCCCACACTGTGGCTTCATCAGGTGATGAAATACTGAATGATGAAGCCACAGTGTGGGCGAAACATATGTAGTGATATTAATAAATTTTGAAACTTACAACATTTGATGTTTGTATCCTATTATAATATGAAGTTTCAACAAGTAACTCCAGAATCAATCAACAAATTAATAACATTGTTGCGACAATCGAGGTTGAAGGCCGAAAATATATAACAAACTTTGACTCACTTCTCGAAAACGACTTTTAAAACATATTGTAGGCTTGTAATTGGATAACACAAGAATAAGTTAATAAATAATTAGGTTTTTAGTCGATTTAAAACGAAACATACGTAAGTTTAGTCAAAACACACCGTTGGAGAGTTTTGATATTTTATTAGAAATTCAAATGTTTTGTGTGCAAATCACGCATTGAAAATAATGTCCAGTGTAAGGTTTTTAAAAATAACTTTTATTTGGACAGTTATGTTTGGTTGGGTTGGGTTAAAATTTCGGACAATCAGAGTTGAGAATCCACAGCCAATGTCATGATATGAGGGTGTCGATGTGATTTCGTTTAATATTCAGCCGGTTTCGAGTGGATTCGGTTTGTGACCGCAGCGAATAAATCACAATCTTAAAGGGTAAATTGTGACAGTTCAAAAATATAGCTATCGAACACATGTTAACGTTCAATTTGACAAATTCGGCGTATATTATAATTCAAAAATTACAGGAGCTGTTTGTCCGGCCGTGGACTCTGGAAAAACGGAGACGACATCGCAAGAACGCTGCACAGCCGCCATTTTGAAATTAATCGCTTTTAAAAAAATCGTGTATACACTCACTGACATGTGTAACAAACGCCCATTTTTGCAATCTCGATTAATTATATTTTTTTCTTGAGAAAAAAATCCTTAAAAAACTTAATATTTTCGGTCGCTAGAGTGGCCTAAACCCTTAATTGTAAAATATGAACTAGATTTTTCTTGGCGTGTTTGTGACGGCTACAGTAACATAATTACGTCATAAACAATTTTAAAATCACAAATTTCGTGGCTCGGTTGTAATGGATCGAGAAATATAATTAGTTTATATAAGTAAATTTATGAATTCCTTGCCAAGATTACTACAACTGGAGAAATATAATTAGTTTACAAGCAATTTTGAAAATTAGACATTTATTATACTGAATTTTTGGTATATCCCTGCGTTCCTTCTACCTTCCTCCTCTTCAACGCCTGCTTCCCGTTTCTTCGCATGTCCGTAAACCAGTTTTTTCACGAGTTTTCCATTATATCATAACAAACAAGCCATGTGTTGTCCACTCTTAGCTTTCTAAACCTCATTTTTGAAGTTCTCCCTTCTCCATCTGTTTCTCTGTATATTTCCATATCATGTTCTGCATCTCCCTTTCCATTCCCGTTAGGTCATGGTCAATATATACCCTCTGTCTTCATAACAACATCATCACCTTTCTATTAACCCCCCTTGTCACCATGCGCATCAAAGCTGTTTCTCTTCCATTAACCCTAAAATTAATTGCCCCCGCCTTTTTCACCTAGGACTGTAATTTTTTGCTAATCCACTCCACAACTTGCTCTACGAGGGGAGATCATTATTTAGCGTCCCTGACATAGTAGGCGTTGAGTGACGTTGAAACAATTTGACACATTAAAGTACTAATCATTTGTTGTTACGTTGGTTGAATTGTAGTTTTGTCACTTGCTACCTGTTCAAATAAATTAGAATTTAAGTAGACGAGTTTAGAGAAATTCTAAAAATGGAAAAATCGGAGGTTCGTGCAGTTATAAAATACTTGCTAAAGAAAGGGTTGGCGCTAAAAGAAAGAAAAAGGGCGCTGTTTCTTACCAAGTGGTGAAAAATATGTCTCGATTTACCTGGAAAGACAAACATGTGAACATGTGAAGGGTGCTGGACGACCAGTGACTGTCACTACCCAAGAAAATGTTAATAGTGTACACGATATGGTAATGACAGATAGACGACTGACCACTAGCAGGATTGTTGAAATTATCAATTTTTCGTATGGTACTCTAGAAAATATTTTAACACATATTTTGGTGCTAAAATATTAATAAAGAAAACTTCTCTGCACGTTGGGTCCCGCGAATGTTGACAACTGAACAGAAACATTCTAGAGTATTGCATTCTGAACCCAGTTCGCAAAAGTTTAAAGTAGATCCGGATGAATTTCTTTCTCGATTCGTCACTGTTGATGAAACGTGGGTCGATCCCTTCGATCCTGAGTCGCTATAAAGCAATAAAGTATGGAGTGGCATCGCCGATGTTCTCCGCCAGCCCGCAAATTTCGTGTTTTCCCATCCGCTGGTAAAGTTATGGCTACAAGTTTTTGAGATGCAAATAGAATTTTGATGACTGATTTTTTGGAAAGTAAACATATAATAACAGGCTACTATGCGAACTTAATTTCAAGATTGCGCGATTGTGTCAAGGAAAAAAGACAGGGAAAATTTTGCAAATTATTTTTGTTTCATCAAGACAACGCACCTGTCCACAAAAGCCATGTTGCCATGAGCGCTATTCTGAACGCAGGATTTGAATTGTTTGAACATCCCGCATATTCACCAGACCCTGGTGATTTCTGTTTATTCCCAAAATTAAAAGAATGTCTTCAGGGGATCAGATATTAAGACGATACTGAACTGATGATGGGCGTAGACGACTGGTTGGAAGAGCAACATAAAGATTAGTTTCCAGAGGATTCAAAGGTTTGGAGCATCGTTGGACCAAATGCATCGATGTTCAGGGTTATTATGTAGAAAAATAAACGTTTGATATGTTAGGGACTGTAAATACTGATCTCCCCTCGTATCTCTATCTCTCTTTTTCTAGTCCTAATCCTCTTATTATTAAGTTGTTTGTGATGGTTAGAAAAACACAATTATTTTGTAAACAATTGCATAAATTATACCTTTCTTGCATCGGCTATGAAGGATAGAGAAATATAAAGTTCATTACTAAATTTATAAATTTCTTACCACGATTGTTACATCTGGAGAAACATAATTAGTTTCTAATCAATTTTATAAATTAGAAACTTATTACCAGGATCGGAACAGCTGCTGAAATAATTACTTTATAAACAATTTTAAAATTCAGAAATTTCTGGCCACAGTTGTGTGACTAATAACTACATAATTAGTTCATTATGAATTACTACTGATAACAACTTTAAATCGATTGCACCCTGGTTGTAATCACGTCTGTATCAAGTTTTCGTGTAAATTTTCGAGTTTCGAATTAACTTATTAAAAATAAAACTTTATGTTTGGATCCTCTAAGGAAATAAACAATCCTCCAAAATGTTACCAGTTTCTCAATTAGAATTACATAAATATAAAAAATACATTTCGGAATACATAAGCCGAAGTTAATTCGAAATTTGTTTTATTTCAAGGTCTAAAGCAACTGTCGATCGAACGATATTCTATTGAACGTGCTCCATTCACATCCATCGAAGCACACTAACCTACTATCACTTTCAATTATAAATTCGTTAAAAATTAACGCGATGCCGAGGTCAGAAATTACGTATATGTGCGCCAAGGCACTTTTTCAATTTCCTTCAGATTCCGTCACCTTATTTCACCTTATTCCAATGATAACAAATGCTAACAAATAAGCAATAAAAGTAAACAGCAACTATCAACCTAAGTGAGTAGGCTATTTTAAATGATTTAATTTTTGCTCTTTTATCTTCCAATATGTTACTTTAAGTTAACAATTTGAAACTACAATTAATTTGAGGATTTTTTATTCACCAAAAAGTATCTAACTAACCCACAGTCCCCCAAAATCCAACTTTGAACGCTTGCTATATACTGTACATGATACGATCGTCGTGTACGTTGTTATAACAGTAGATGAGAATGATTAAGACATTTTTTTAAACAAAAGAGCTGCCGGAGAAAAGAAATTACGAAAACGACGTAAAACCAATGAATGTGCTGGCGGATTCAGTCGTCCGCTGATCTTGGTAATTAATGTACTTAATTTAAGTTACAAAATTGGAAAAAATGGCCTTTTCGCAAAAGTATTAATTGAAAATAAAAATTAGAACACTACATAAAAAGGGCACTCAAGGAACTTCTGATAACAGATGCCGGATAACTGGTACAAAGGAGTCACAATTTCTAAAATAGACTTTGACAACTTTAGTGAAAATTTGAAATCCCATGTACTATTTTGACTTAATATTTCAAAAACAAATAATTTTTGTAAATTAATTCATATCAATGAAACAATTCAAAGGCACAAAGTAAAATAATTTTGAAAAAAAATTAATGTGAAAATCAAATCCTCGTAAACGTTGGCAAATCGATTGTTGAATTTTCTCACACACACCCTTGTGAAAGTCGTGACCATATACGCGCGTAGCGTTTTTTTTATCGCCAATTGCTTGAAATACCTCGACATTGCCAAAATATTCTTCATTTCCTCGAGACGTCGACGGATATACCGAAACGGGGGGATTTTTTGAGAACTTTCTCTCCGTGTCGCGCTGCTGGCAGTGTCGGTGCGATTATGCCGTCGAGGTGAGCGAATTCGCAGCCAAACATCAGTCGGCTCTAACGTGCAGTTTGATATTTAAGTGCAGTTCGACGTTAGGATTACGTGTACGATTACGGTAAGGAATTTGTCGCCATTGTGGCGATTTAAAACAACGTCGACGAAGTGTTGTCCGGTGTTGTCGCAAGTTATACGTACATATAAATCGATCAATTCAAAAAATTAAAAATCTTGAGAAATCATTACCAAATTGTTACCTCGTTTTTATTTGCTTGATTGATTGTTTTGCTTCTATATACCTTTTTATCGTTTGGTATCTCATTTTGAATTAAATGCAGTTTGATTTTCATTCATCTTAAATTCATTTTTATTTCTTTTCGCAACTTGTTTCGCTTTCACTTTGCGAGGCTCGTAAATGTTATTTACAAGTATTTAATTTTGTTGTACATTCCAATTTAATTTTCACTTAGCTTTATTTTTATTTCGTTCGATATCAATAGGTTTTATTCGTCTTGTTTTCGTTGTTGTATACCTGACTTTGTACGCGATTTATTTTAATTTAAATCGACCTTTCATTTATTTAATTTGTTTCCATACTAATCTTCAAGCATGTATGCAATCGTATAAGTTACCACTCAATCTCGGGGATTCCTCTACTAATTTGTGAGCATAGGGGGTCCCAACTTCCGAAATTGGAGCGATGCACATTTGTAACAACGAGTTAACGGTGGCTCTTTCAAGGTCAAGAGCATCGCATTGGCAACAATAACTGACGTTAATTCTTCGGGGTGGAAGCATAGCAAAAAAATTAACCCAGCTGCCATCTCATGGCAATATTTATATAAAACCCGCTACAGTTACGAAACATTTTTTAATATTTTCAATGAAACCATCACAATTAGTTTCGTTTTCATTTATCGACTATTTACTCGTTCAACTTCCATTTGTTTTAATTCAATTCCACTCCATTTAATCGCTTGTTTCATTATAATTAGGTTATTGGTACAAAATATTTCATTTTTTTAATTTGCTGTGTCAATTTTATTTATTATTCGTATTTTTCGAATTGTGGGGTCGTACTATTTTATTAAGTCACAGATGAATTAACATTGGCGAACTGACGGAGCAGGCCTTTGGTTTCACATTTTTGTTTCATTTCAAATTTGCGAATTTTCTCGTAAATGTAAAACCGGCTAGAGCCGACCCTGTAAATGAACCTTGCCTTATTATTATTACCGCATTTTTTAAACTAATGAAAGAACGGATATTCGCAATATTAGTATTTGTTGCAAGCGTCCGTGTTTACTTACAACGCAACGAACCAAAGAAATCTAAGAGGTCGTTTACCTATAAAATATATAAATTGTATTTACGGTTATATATTTTTTTAATAAAACTTATTTAATTTGCAGTTAACTTTAAATTATAACGGAACATTTTACGGTTTTTCGGTTTAATTCTAGATGGATAGTAAAGAATCCGTTTTGAAAAATCATACATCGTCCTCATTGTAAACATTGTTTAAAATGTAAGAAATTGATTTAAAATAAGGAAAAATATTAAAATGTCAAAAATGCAAAAAATTATGAAAAATGTAAAAATGGATAACATTATGTTGGCATTAATCATGCAATAAATGTAAAGGAATTGATAAGGTCGATAATATTACTAGAAGCATGCATTTCATTCTTGTTTAAATTCGTCAGCACCCAACCCAACCCAATATAGGTACATCATTCTCGCGATTTACTTTTCAATTAATTGTTTTTAGACAATGCTTTGATCCTTGTATTGTGTTAATATTATTAATTTAATTTTCAATTTTACTTTTGATTTGCTCGAAACATTAACAGCGCGTCGCGACGTTTCTTCAATGCGCCGTTCAAACAGTACTACGTAATATTGCACATAAATAAAATTGTAGTAGTAGAGTTAAATAGTTTTTCATTCCTTAATTGTTAAAGGGTTAGATTTCTTCGATTTCCTAACCTTTCTTAATGGGTTCATTATTTATTTTTATTCTTCCATCGTTGTTGATATAACATTAAAAATTAAATATTGTGCTTCTTTTGTTCTCATGCACTTGTGTGAGTTGAAACTTTCTTATTTTTATGTTTTCTTCTTTATATAATTGACTATGATCTTCATGTGCTTGTTTGTTCAACAATGTTTGTTAGTCATATAGAAAAATTCTGCTGACGCTATGAAAATGAAGTATGTTACCGATTTTAATGTATGGCATGTTGTATGACAGTTTTAAAATTAAACGTTACTTGTACAGGGTAAATTTGTATAAACGGTTTGAATTCGTGGAAGGTGTTTTTATTGTGTCCTACAAAATTAGTTAAACTTTGTGCAAAAATTTGTCATGAACTCGCCGTTTACATAGCTTGTCAACCAACCACAGCTTCCCTATAACCAAGAGCCAGAGCAAAGAAACTACAAAAACAATGGACAATAAAAGGCAGCTTTGCAAATAAATTAATTTATTGTGATTGATTTCTATTTGTATAAATTGTATTGTATTCGGATTTAAAACCGATACAGGTATTTGTTCTGTTGTGGAAAGTTTACTCGTCGCTTACCGTCGTCAAAGGTTGTGTAAGTCGCAAGTTTTTATTGGAAATATAATACTACAATCGTTTAATATACGATGGGCTCACTTGATGCACCAGTATTGCGTAGATATCTGCATATTATTGTAATTGACTATTGTATCCTTGCATATCCTGTCTTTATATGTTCAGCATATTTGGTATATATTATATAATTGGGCATTGAACTGTGCTGCCAGGGAATACTGACTAGTTTTTGCATTATAGATAATTCATCTGATGATGAATTCGCACCAAAATGAAACTAGTCGCTACACATGCACTTATTGAATTATTAAACTTAGAAATACTAGTATTATACAAATATGCAAGAATGTTTGTTTTCAATTTAAAATATAAGAAGACCAAAACTCAATTATCAAACAGGTACAATTAAAATGTCAAAAACTGAAGAAAGTTATCTATCTATAATTAAAATGTAGAAATTGACAAAACAATTAAAATGCAAAATTGCACGAAATTGTCTAATTTCCAACTACAAAATGTCAAAATTTATTAAAAGTTATTAAGAAAGTTATCTATGATTAAAATGTAATAACTGACAAAACAATTAAAATGCGAAATTGCACGAAATTGTCTAACTTCCAATTGGAAAATCTAAAAATTTATTAAAATCCCAAAATGCAAGAAAAATAATCCTTGTTCTAGCAAAAAACAAAAATGGCAAAAAAATATAATCACCAGTCATATATGAACAATCAAGCCAATGAATTAAAAATAGTAATATTTGAAGTATCAGAAATTTCGAAAATGGCAAAAACTGTCTAAAAATGGAAAAACTGTCAATTGTAAAAATTGCCAAGAATGCCACAAAATTGACAAAACTGCAAACTGTATAAATATACTGTATTGTAAACTAAAAAAATTACAAAATTAATAAAATGTTGATAAAGTTGAAATTGCAAAAGGTTAAAAGGCAATAATGCAAAAAAATATTGAAAAAAGTCACAAAAGCAACAAAATCCAAATTATACGAATACAGAAAAAATCAAAAATAGGAATTCTTGAAATGTCAAAATTGTTAAAAATACGCGCGAAAATAGCGCAAACAAGTGAAAAACTTTCTAAAAATTGTTAAGAATGTCAGTCATAATGACCAAACATTTCACAAAAACGCCAAACTGCAAAATGTGTGATTGTCTAACGAAATTATAAAATTTCGAAGTAACACAACATTGTCTAAAGTGGCACAAGTGTCAACATGCTTAATTAAATATCGATAATTTGTAAAAATTTATTCTTAAAGCTGAATTTTTTTAATTTTAGAGAATTTTGATAATTTTTGCAAAGTCTTGCATTTGCTGTAATTTGACATTTTGTGTATTGTTTAACAAAAGTTTGTAATTTTACAAAATTTCAACGTTTCTGGAAATTTTGATTTTTTTATTATTTTTAACTTGACGTTCAGCCGTTTTAAAGGTTCATATTAGTTATTTTTGATACGTAGTATTTGTATGGTGTAGCCCCCCCCCCCCCCAACCGTTTTATATATTTTTCAAATTTACAAACGACATTGTCAATTTTAGCAGTCTACATTTTTTTAAATTTTTGATGTCATTTATCAAGTTCGTTATATTCGTATGTTGTAGCCTTCCCCGCATTTTTTATATTTATACACATTTTAAATTTTGTTGGCATTTTGACAACATTATAAATCGTTGCAACATTTTGTATTTTTTAAATTTTTGGTATCATTTATAAAGTTTTGTATTCGTTTTTTGTAGCCCCCTCCCAAAATTTTATCTTTATAAACATTTTATAATTTGTGACATTTTAAAGCCATTGGAAAGTTGAGAAGTTTTTCGCAAAAAATATTTCGATATCCCCAAATGTAAAATGTAAATGTTTTCCCCAACATAATAACTTAGTTCATAGTTTATTAAAATACTTGAAAATGCAAACTAATGATAAAATGCTTAAAATGCAACAACACAAAAGATAATCAAATTACAAAAAAGTCACAAATGCCAACAAAATGTAAAGTATTGGAAAAACTGGATGTACTATATTATCCGATAAGTATTAACGTTTTTATGAACCGGAATAACTAACGATATTTTCAATTTATCAAGATAAATTCCCGCTGAAAGTGACAAATTTATCAAAAATGTTACAGGAACTATCAAACTATCCGAGATTTAATAAGTTCATTGATCATCATCTGCATCACACTGCAAGATGATGATTTTCTCTCTTCTCCGAGTTGCACCCGAAAACTCATGCACAGCATTTCATGCCGCTTTTGCAGAATTAGAAGCACCCGAGATTTTTTTTTGCATAATAATTACATTTAGTATCCTTTAACAAAATCCTATGCTTGTTTTTCTCAAATGAATACCGATCCCTTAAAATATGAAAATCCTAAAAGAGAACATATGAACTCAGTTTATCACTAGATGCAGGTCTCCTCAACATAGGAAAAGATTAAAAAGCACAATTTACATCCGTAAATTGCCATAACAAGTCCCATGAGATACTATTCAACACTTCCTTCATAAGGAATAAATTCACGTCGCTGAAACATCTATAGTGTTTATACTCCTTTGACATGTTAACATCAACTAGAAATCACTATGTCCATAACACCAACCATACCAATACTATGTGTGAATACATTGTCAATAGTGGTCTCACTGCACCCTTGTATACGACTTGGTATGCAAGTCAAGTGTTAATGTGTCAAGCTGTCAACATTAGTCATGTTATTTTCCCTTTTTGGATTTGATAACTGATCTTGAAGCATTTTGGTGCGCTGATTTCGAATATGTAATTAGATTTCCTCCACCACCCTCAGTTTTTTTCCAAAAGCCCTGTATGTATGAAATCGTAGAAAAGCCAATTTTACTAAGATAATAAAAGATATTAATACAGTAAAACAATTACATGACTTTAAAATATTATAATAGTATATTATGCAACAAGTTTTATAATAGTATTTTGTGTACCAAGGCCAAAAAGTACTGTTTTTTCGTCCGAGTTTTCTTTACGACCGAGGCGTAGCCGAGGTCGGAAAGCAAACGAGGACGAAAAAACACTTTTTGGCCGTGGTGCACACAACATTTTTTAGGCGACCCTCATAAAATTTTCAAATTTATTGCAACATTTACTTACAATTTATTGACATAGTCATTTATGACAACTGAACAATTGTACATATTTGTGACACCTTCAGACATGTTTATGTTTTCTTTGTCTACATTCGAAGTTATTTCGGCTTTATAAACAATAATTACCCAATAATCAGTTAAAAAGTCTATCACCAACACGTATTTACTAATGTAAACAAGATGCACAGTTTGACACTGACGGCAATGTGGTTATTTTTATACAATTTCGGTAACTGTCGGTAGATGGCGCCACGCTATTGCGGACGAAAAATGAAAGCGGACGATAAACGATTACTTTTCGTCCGCGTTTGACGACTGAAATTTCAATTTTTCGTGTCGGTCGCCTAAAATAGTATTTTGTGTACCAAGGCCAAAAAGTACTGTTTTTTCGTCCGAGTTTTCTTTACGACCGAGGCGTAGCCGAGGTCGGAAAGCAAACGAGGACGAAAAAACACTTTTTGGCCGTGGTGCACACAACATTTTTTAGGCGACCCTCATAAAATTTTCAAATTTATTGCAACATTTACTTACGATTTATTGACATAGTCATTTATGACAACTGAACAATTGTACATATTTGTGACACCTTCAGACATGTTTATGTTTTCTTTGTCTACATTCGAAGTTATTTCGGCTTTATAAACAATAATTACCCAATAATCAGTTAAAAAGTCTATCACCAACACGTATTTACTAATGTAAACAAGATGCACAGTTTGACACTGACGGCAATGTGGTTATTTTTATACAATTTCGGTAACTGTCGGTAGATGGCGCCACGCTATTGCGGACGAAAAATGAAAGCGGACGATAAACGATTACTTTTCGTCCGCGTTTGACGACTGAAATTTCAATTTTTCGTGTCGGTCGCCTAAAAACGTAATTTTAGTTAGAGTTTATTAGGCACGAGCGGAGCGAGTGTTTCATAAAACGAGAAGCTTATAAAACGAATTGCATACTATACTTTTTCTACGACCATCACAAAAATACAAAAATTTGGAAATTATTTTATTATCTTAAACCATATTAATAATCAATACAAAACTAGTAAATTGTCTACTTAAGTAAATATACATTAACAGTCACATTAGAAACATTTTGGCAATTGCTGAAGAAAACCATTGATTTTTTTTTTTAATTTTCTCCATCAAATTGTGTTTTATTTACTTGATGTAAATTGATGTCACCACTTGTTCTACTTTCATTGTCATCGAAATGAAAGCTTGAACTTTCAGCAATATCAATCTTCTCAGTATTCTTTTGCGCAGCACTATCTTGAACAGCATTCATGATTTTATTTGCTGTCTCGATGTAATTGTTTAACGAGTGGTCAATATAACCCTCTGCAACAGCTGTTGACCGCCAGCCTCCATGGCGCTTTAAAGCTGTAATGTTCGCACCGAGTCAATCAAAATCGTCGCTGAGGATCTTCTTAAACAATGGCCGGTGTAATTAGCAGGGTCAGGCAACTTCAAAAATTTTGCTACTACACTAGCGATGCTGCCAAAATTATTTATTCCAATGGGTTGTTTTGTATATTTTCCTTGCTGGTAGTTTAAGAAAAATCTGGTAACCTTTGTCAGGTTTGGAGGATGAAGTTCCATGTATTTCTTGCATGTATGGTATAAATTACCTCCAACAACAAACTGACGTTCCGTTTTTGATTTTGTATCAGGAATGTGTACCAAAAGGGCAGTGTTGAGATATTCAATATGACTTGTTTCAATTTTCATCAATTCTTCTTGTCTACAAGCTCCCATTATGCCAAAAATTAACCCAACCTAAAATATTTTTAATTTTTATATCATTATTCAATTTTGTTTTATACTTTGCCTTTGTAAATAGGTATTCTCTATCTGGAGCATCTGGTACTCCCTCCATTCGCAATCTCCCACTTTCACTAACAAAAAACGGTGGACAATTCAATAAATTTCATAATGGTCGTCTGAAAATATATATTTTTTTCATCAAAGCTCCGATTGTGAAATTTTCTCTTAAAATTCCGATTTGTATCATCTCGCTTTAGCAATCAACAATAGTCTGCCATCATTATTGTGTTCCACCACAACAGTTATATCTCTGGTCCTGGTGAAATCTTTCGCCTTGATCTTCGCTTACAGCTTCCAAGTTATCAGGAAAGTAGTTGAAGTGCAAATTAAGGAAGTGAAGTTTAAACAACCAATTTTTCCAAAATTTTCAGTAATTTTCTTCAGAATATCCTCATAATTTAGAGTTTTATGGTTTCCTAGAAAATTGTTCACCACTTCCTTTCCAGACTTCTAATTCAATTTTATATAATTTGTTAGCGAAATTTGTGTCTTTTTCAATTTTCTTATCTCCGTGCTAACAAAATATCTTCTTTCAGTTTAGCTTCAGATAGTGCTGGAAAAATTTGCTGCGGAGATTTAAAACTTTATTCAGCGCCTTCGTAAATTGTTTCATCAATCTCAGTTTTATGTGGTGGCGGGGGTAGGAATACTTTTTCCCGGGGAATTAAATTTGTTTTCAGGAACTAATTCAGTTCTAGGCGGCCACTCTTTCTTCGTCCAATGTTGTCCTCTATACCGACTATTCCACTCGCAGAGAAAGCATGTATAGAATGAGCGACTGGCTGTGCAGCGTACTTGCCATTGTGTAAAAGGACTGCTTTCAAACTTCGCTTTGATGAGTCTATGAACAATCTCCATTCGATGTTAAGCATCTCCATTAAGCCAGGAATGTCTTTGCAATAAACTAGATCTCGATCTTCATCAAAATGCGATATAAAGTCATTTTCTCTTGTGCGATACCAAAAAAATGAGGTGCCAGGGAGCAAACATAATTCTTTCCGATAGTGTTGATTCGAGGAATGACGTCTGTGTGTGTGTGTGTGTGCGCGCTCTAGCGTCCAAACGATTATAGCTAGAGCTATGAAACTTTAAACTTAAGATTTGTATGTAGCAGGAAATAAAACATCCTAGTTTGAAAGCAATAGCTCAACCGGAAGTGATGGTTTACTCTTATCATCTTTTTCGGTATCTCGAAAACGGTATGAGTTATCGAAAAAATGTTCTTATGAAAGATATTGTAATTTTAAACAACTCTCATTTGAAAAGTTTTTTCGAAATATCCAGTATAACTGAGTATAAGGAAATTCTGCAGATTTTTTGTTTTAGAATTGTAGCCAGTAGTCTTGCAACAGCAAAAATAGAGGTTCTCTCCATAACATAGGCGATTGCAAATCAAATGTATTGTTCTGCCCTTTTGAGTTCACGAACGCATGTCGCACAAACTGTATGTGGGACCCACTGTTTGTCTTGGTTACCGATTTTTAAGCTGAAATACGTATTATAAACATTACTGTCGAATTCGGTAATGTTTTGCTGCTGTTTTATCAGCATAAACTCCTCACAAATATAACAAAAATTGTTCGGTGAGTTTAAACATTTTCGCGATGACATTCTTTAAGTGAGCGTTATGAATTGATTTTGGAACAACAATGATGTCGCTATTATACAAAAATCCAGTTTACTACCCTCATTAACCATCTTCTAACGATTCAAATACATTTCAGGTCTTCAATAAATGGGTGTCTTTTGCGAATGACCTGAAAATCCATCTTTTCCGAACAATAACGGTATTAAGTTGTCCACTGAAATCATTCAATCTATTTTTTGTTAATTAAGAAACAATTAAAATTAAATATCTGTTCTTGACTAAGTAGGCACAGGTACTTTAAGCAAAAAAAACTATGCTTAATATCTAAAAATCTTGAATTGAATTTTATAGTATTTGTCTGGTAACCAGCGCCCCAAAATCTATCAAAATCAGTCATCAAAATCTAAATGTAGGCCAGAATGTGAGAAATACACATTTTCTTTGAATTTGAATTTGATTTATCCGACAGCAGTTTAATATCTGACGACAATTTATAAAAAAAAATATAATTATCCTAATTGTAATAATTTAACAGATTCTCAGATTGGCCAAAATTCTAAAACTGGGCAAAAATGTCAAAGTTTGTCAATTTTGTAAAATGCAAAAGAATAAATAAAATGCCAACATTGTAAACCAATCCAACCCAATAATACCGATATTAAAAAATTACACCTTACACCTTGTAGACCAATTTTGGAGCCAATTTTCAAGAATTTATAGAAAAAACTAGAGAAGATTTCGATATGAAACATTTTTCATGTTATTGTACATCAGTTGAACATCACACATGTTTTTTTGTTAATGTCAATGTTGACTCCCAAGACCCAGCGAATGTGAAGGGTCAAACGGTGTGCAGGATTGGGTCCACTCTAGTTATCGGAAATAAAAAATGCAACAATGCTTTTGGTCGTTGTTATGTCAGCAAGGTCCCGATCGTTCGCTTTTTCAAAATTACGTTTCGCGAACACTTTTCCAAAAATCTCATATTTTTACTATGTTTTCTGTTCCATTCGAAGCTGTCAAAAATTAGAAAAACGAATTTTACAAAAATGAACGATCGGGACCTTGGTAAGTGGTTCCTGTGTATTAAAAAAAAACTCATCGCGATACGTTGTTCTCCCGTAATCGTAAATGTAACTTTTTGTAAAACGCGTTTGAAGTCGAGATGTTCGCAGCGTACCGCAACTGTTTAAAGCTGAGGGACTCGGAGAATCCTTCGGTGAAAACAATCATGGACAAATATGTCGACAAAAGAACAGCGGATAAGCTAAAAAAATCCACAGCAACGTGCGCAATCAAAACTAGTGCTAGGGCAACCTTTAAGGGCGCGCGAACTAGCCACGCGCCGTCATGTTAGACGAGCTATAGCTCTCGAACTAGAGCGTAATCTGAAAAACCCTTTCACATGTTCATTTCCAGACCCATTAGATTAGAAAAATAAAAAAAAAAATTATTATCGAACGTCCTATTTTTAATTTTAATTATAAAATTTACTTAAAGAACTTGGATAATTGTGGGTTTCGTTTTTATTATATGCTCATCTGCAGCCAGCAAATATATCAAACTTTTCAAACATAAAATGTTAAACGAATTTTGTGCAAAATTCAAATGAAGGGAACGTCGAAGGATAAGCCGTTTACGATACAATAAATTCGGGTGTTCATTCATCTTTTGTCATAAATAAATATATTTTTGCCTGCACAATAAAATCTGTTTAATGTAACATATGCGTAAACATGTTTGAGGCAGGGAGCGGGGGGCGGGCAGAGTAAATGCCGCAAAAAATCGCACATACATTATCGCTTTATAAATAATTAAATCGCCCAACGGTGCTCAATGATCGCGTAATAAATAATGCAAAGTTCGAAAGTGAATTATTTCAATGTAACGCGGTTGATTATTAAATTACATAGCAGAATTGCAACTAGTATGGGAATTATTATTGCACTCATTAATAACGCGGCTGCAAATATGGATAGAGGCCACGATTTCGCAGTCACGTGTGAATTCTTGACTGTTGACATTATATACAGTGGACGCCCTTAAATAAAAGAAGAAAAAAAACAGTATCATTTGAAGAGCACGAAAAATTTAATTAAATAATAGTCGGCAGCTATTATTTAATTAAATTTTTAGTTGCACAATCACCAAAAAATTGAGGCCAACAAGATTACGTTTTCTCTAATTTCTATTTTTTACAGACGCTTTTGTATTACGCTCTTGTGCAACGCTAATCGTTTTAAGAGGATTGTTAATGTACTCGTCGTAAAACGGTACCCGGCACGTTTTTGGTTAAAGGAAACGAATCAATGTTTCATCAATTCCTGGTTTAACCTTAACCAGGAATTGATGAATTCATTTATTTCCTTTAACCAAAAACGTACCGGGTAGCGTTTTAGGACAAGGTGAAAGTTTTTCGTAAAATCATTTTCCAGGAAACTTTCAATAAATTGCCTCACTCTACATAATAATTTCGAGTCCAAACATCCACTCACTTCGATTGCAAAACTGCCTAAATAAATAAACAATTTCAATAATTAAATTTAATATTTACATAAACAATTTCCATTTCGTAATTTATTAGGGAAAAGTTAGCATTTTGTACCTTTTTGAAAGGAAACGCTACAGCTATCGAAAGAGAACGTTTCTCGGCAGTTCATAATTTAGAGAGTTGAATAATTTATAGTTTGGCATTATTTATGAATGTAAGAATTTTATACGAGCTTTCATACAGATCGTTAAACCTCCTCTAAGGTTCTTTTCTTTGGTTCGAGGTTCAAATTTACTGAAGTTCGGATCAGTGGCGGATTGGACTGGATTCAGTTCCTCGAACTCGGTTGATTCAAATAGTTTAATTAATCAGAGATTACGCTGAGTGGATAGTTCGCGTTGTATTTAACGAAATAATAATGAACTTCGTGTTCTCACCCGAAGTCAATTAAGTTTACTTAATTGAAACAGTTTGATCAATTAAACTTCGTTATATTAATTTCTCATGAGTGGGTTAGATTGGCGCGAATAATGGTGTCTTGCCAACCGCAAACTTAATTGAAACAGTTTTATTAATTAAACTTCGTTATATTAATTTCTCATGAGTTGGTTAGATTGGCGCGAATGGTGTCTTGCGATGGTCAGCGACAATTGAATGTGTTTAGAATCGAATGAACGAAATATGGGGGGTTGGGCCTTTGTTTCCTTTCATTTGTTCGGTTGTTTGAATTCACATTAAATTAGGATGGGTTGATTAGCGCCGGATTCAAACGGGTTCTTTGATCCAAACAAATTTGAATTAAACCCAGTTCTGTTTGTCGAGTTTAAATTACATGAAGCTTTATACAACGGGATTGGGTTATTTGATAGCTCATTTTTATGCGATAGATGATTATCGATTGTAGAAGGTTGAAATGTGCTTTAATTAGAAAAGTCGACTATATTGTGTCGAGTCTAACCGATTTTGATTAAACTTCATTCTATTGGATAAGGTTGATTTGTATTATATGCAATTTCTTGATATGGTCTAGGGTCTAAGACAATTTAAAGTATTTAGAGCAGCTACTAAACGAAACTGATTTGATGATGATTTTAGGTTTCCTTGTGTTCAAGGATTAAAACACATTGTAATTTTTTTACTGAATTGGGTTGGGATGATTAATTACGAGTCTGGGTCGGGTGGAGTGGGATAGGGTTATACGGTGACGTTTATTATTAAAAACTAATTCAAATAAATTAAATGATTAAACAGAGTTATATTATATTGGGTTCAGTTCAATTAAATTATATAGTATTGCATTAGGTTGGCTAAACATTTAATTCTTGCGATCCTCTAGGTTGCTCGGCAATTGCACCCAATTTAAATTTTGTACTTAACTTATTTTCGATTTCATTAAATTTTCTTAGCAGAATTATCCAACAGATTCTGTTATAGTGCTTAATATTAAAAAAAAACTCAATCTAATCCAACTTAGTATTGAGCTAGAATTCAACCCAACCAACATTTGGATAACTTTCGTTTAACTATGATCACATTCAACATTTCCTCAACTTGTTTAGTCATATTTAAAATTAGCTCAAGCCAACTCATAGCGGCTCGGATAGAGTTGTGACGAAATACAACAATTGATTATATTAACATTTTAGTTTAAATTCTTTGTATTCAAATTTATCTATTATGAAAATTTACAACACCGGTTCGATACAAATTTTGTTTAAAATTTTAAGTTTAATCCCAAGATGAATCATTTTCACATTCAAAGTTTAAAATTGATTATTAAAATTTATTCTATATGTTGAACTTAAATCTTTTACCCTGAGCTCAACCCAACCCAACCCAACCTGCTTCTTCTATTGGGTTGGAACCAAGTCAACCTAATTTTAGTTTAAGTGAATATTTATTAAATTGATTTGCTACTATTTATAAGCTCAACAGAATATAAGATGGGATGCAACCTAACGTAGATTCTATAATTTTTGATTAACTCTGAAAATTTATTATTCGCCATTTATGAACATATTTAGTCGTAAGAGTAGTAAGACACGCTTGTACTGCTACTCAATTACATAGGTCTGCTTCAACTGACTAAGGTGCATCAAGTCATACAAGCATGAGTGACAAACATTTTCTACATGAGCTTAAACGCTGTCTAGAGTCAATATCCCACATTTGTACTGCTGCGCAATTACGGAGGTCTGCTTCGACCGATTAAGGCAGCGAAGTTATTAAAAGCCTGAAGCCTGAATTGTTTGTTCGAGTTAAATAAAATTGCACGTTTTGGATTAGATTGACTCGAATAGATATTTCTTGCGATTATCTGGATCCTCAGCCACTTGAATGTGAATAGCTACCAAACGAAAAAATTGAATGAACGAAATTACGTTATCTTGTTACCTTATTTTCTTTGGTTTATTTCCTTCAAATGCTGAGATTAGGTCGCTAGGTTCGATATTGAATTAGGTTGGGTTGATACTGAACGGGGCTGAATCATCGGAATTAGTTTGGATTCTCAATTCGTTTTATTTCATTTTAGACAAATGTTCATAGAGTAGGCTTAGGTTAGGTTCAAGATGTGCTGTATTCGATACGGACTTTTTCGAGCAATTAACTGGTTGGTACCACTCACATCTGTAAATTGCTCTTCAATTGTTTGGAAATGTAGAATGGATTAGACTAAGTCAAACCCAATGCATTTCAACTTCGTTCTATTAAATTGGGTTGAATTAAATCGTATTGGATTGGATCAGGTTGGGTTGAATGTCATTATTTTTGTGTCGATTTGCTGCAGGCAATTATTATTTAAACAAACCCTTTGAACTAGTTGAACCTTCGACATTAGGGATCCAATGAAGTTTTTCTTTTCCTGAAAAATCACGTTCAATCCAACCTAACCCAATTCAGTTACGATTCAACCCAAGACAATAGAACGAAGTTGAAATGCGATGTGTTGTGTTGAGTTGGGTTCGTCTGCATTAAATTAAATTATTGTGCTATGAATTTGATATAATTTTAATTGGAAGTACTTTTCGAAAATAATCCACTGATATATTTCAATTGAGTTTCAAAGGTGACCATTTTTGAGCTACAGCACTTAATTTAAATGGAAAGAACTGTGTTTTTGGACCTGAAGATGGACTCATTGATTCAAATAAGTTCGATTATGTCGAGGTGAGAGTTCATTATGTCGATGAATTTCCACTGCAATAATCAATCCAACCTAGGAACCGACTTTCATCGAATTTAATCAGGTCAAACGATAGTTCAGTTGGTTGGAAACATCGATAATGTTACGTTACTTTAAACCAAGTTTGATTAATTAAACTTCGTTATATTGGTATGGACTGAATTCAATTTTAAATTCAATTTGATTGATTCGTGATTGAAAGGATTAGGCTTAAACGATGATATCTTGCGATAATGTAAGGCAGATTTTAGAATATGCACCAAAAGAGAGTGCCTCGATGAATTTGGATCGAATAAACGAAATTATATTGAATTTTCCTTTACTTGTTTGGTGGCTTCATTTTGTGCCAAATTAGGTTGGGTTCAGTATCGCTTTTCATTTAAACAAATTTTTATTAAACTGTTTTCAATAGGGCCAGGTTGAATTAGATTAATCTTCGTATTCTATATTCATATCACTAGGTTAGGTTGGGTTGACAGCTCATGTTCGTGCATTCAATAGAATTATCGTTTGCTGCATTGAACGAAATTAAATTGTATCTGCATTTTATTGCACTTACCCTAGATAATACACTTATGTTGATCCGAGCAAAGTTTGAATTAAACTTCGTTCTTATGTTGATTTGAATTTGAATATATATTTGAATATGGGACTACTTTGGATCGTCTTGTGTTGTACCAAACGAAACTATCTTCGATTACGTTGGGTTGAATATACTTTAGCTTAGATCATGGTTTTCTTTCTATCGTTATGTTTAACAGTAGTTGTTTTATGAATTCGTTATAATTTTATTTGTATGCAAATGTTACTGAATTAAGTTCAGTTGATTAATTCCTGGTTGCGTTGGGCGGGGTTGTGGGGCAGTGTTTGTTGATTACAATTTGACTATAAATATTAATTTTTCAATCCTCTGGGTGGGAGCAATTGAACCCAACGTAAATTTCCTCAACATGTTTTGTCATATGCATAGTCGTTCAACATAACCTAGGTCATTGGGACCATTGTCACCTAACCATTGCCACCTAACCAAAAACTATGATTTTAATATTTTACTTTAATTATCGTGTCCATATTTATTAGCTGTCAACAAGTTTAGCGTTATAGCTCATATCCAACTTGGGGAGTCAACCCGACCCAACCTAAATTGGTTTAGTCATAGTCAAGATGATCTGAAACCAACCCAGGGCGGCTGGAATAGGATTTTGACCAAATTCCATAATTAATTATAATAATCAATTTATTGTATTCAAATTTTAATAAGCCCAACACACTATGGTTTGGTTTGGAACTCGTTCAAATTTTATATTAAAGTTTTAAGTTCAAAGCCACGCTTAATATAAGATAATGATTTATGAAAATTTACTCAATATGTTGAACTTTGTACTGTTTACCCTGAGCTTAACCCAACCCAACAATGTATTGGGGTGGGACCACGTTTTAGTATAATTCTGATTGATATGATAGGATGAGGTTTGACCTAACCTAACATTGACTATTCTATAACTTTAGGTAACTCTGATTAAACACTTTTATACGAAATTTATGAACATATTTAGTTACTTTTATTTATACATGAGCCCAAGCTAACATAGAGTTAGTTTGTTCGTAACGAAACCCCAAGTGTAGAACAATAAAATTCTGCTTTGTATTCGAATTTATCAATTGTCAAAATCTGCAATGCAAGTTTCATGTTGTTCATAGGCTCAAGCCCATCAAAATTGAATTTTTAATAATTTTTAATTTATTAATTTTGTTCGTTTATTGGATTTCGTTGATTTAAACAAATTTTAATTAAATTGTGTTTGTGTTGGTTTGAATTAAATTGTATTACGTTGAGCCTATTCTTGCGATCATCTACGTTCTATGCCAACTGAACGGGAATAGGAAGGAAAAGAAAGAACACGAACCAAGAAATATACATTGCAAAAACGGGGAAGGAAAATTACTTATCAATGAAAAATATGATGTGGAAAGTTGTGAAAAATGTTTCAAACGAATATTAAACAAGCCCCAACGATGATGAGAAAGAAGAGGAAATATGCTGAGGAATACAAGACGAACTGGAGGAAGGGATAAACAGGCACAATACTGCAATGACTAATGTTGAGGACATTAAAGAAATCATGAGTCATATGAGAAATAATAGACGCCCAGGCGTGATTCAGATTAGAGCTGATAAAAAAATGGTCCAAAACTGCTAGAGCAAATTACGAAGATAATTGGCCACTGCTGGAAATACAATTGGTTTGGTTAAAGTAACCGGTCAAAACCCTTTAATGTTAGATCAGGCCTGAGAAAAGGAGACCCTCACTGATTTTTTATATAGCCTTGGGAGTTTTGTTCGAGAGGAACCATACACATCGAACGTGTATGAACGTATGAAGAAAAATCACGAATATCTAGTTTGCATATGCAACAATTGTAACACGAGAACTAGAAGAAATGGTAGACGCAACCAGAATATTAATAAGAGAAGAGGGAAGGTTCGGCCTCCAAGTAAATAAAACCAAAACAAAATACACGAAAATGAGATGTAAAAAAGGAGAGAAGTGCAGGGAGGCTGAGAATTAAAGTTAATGAAGACATTCTACTTGATGAATGAATGATTTGATTAGTCTTGTTCAATGATCACCTCATTTTCTTTCTTTCGTTTCCTTCAAAGGCAGATATCGGGTAAATCAGGCGCTATACTGAATTAGGTTGCGTTGATTATTGCTGAACGGGAAGGGACTATATTAGCTGCTAAACGATTAATTGGATTTGATCGATTCAAACATATTTTGATTAAACTGTACCCTATTCATTTAAATTGAATTAAAATATATGGGGTTGGGTTAATTTGGCTAAGGTGATTAGTTTCTGCGATCAAATCAGTTCTAGAGCAAGTTAGACTAAGTAGCAAATTAAATTGTCCTCGATGGGTTTGGCTTAAATGAGGTTGAATTCAAGGATTAGCTCAGGGGACCAGGATTGTATCAACGTTCGCTATTAAGAAAAATAATTATATTTGATAGATTCAACAAACAGTTCTATTAAATCAAGTCCCTTTGATTTAGGTTGATTCAAACTGTTTATTGGATTAGGTTGGCTACAGTTCTTGCGACAGTATAGGGGGCAATATTAAATGATTAATTATATTTGATCCATTCAATCAAATTTTGATTAAAATGGTCTGTTTCATTGTTTTATGTTGAATTCAATGGTATGGGGTTGTATTAGGTTGGCTAGGGTGACTATTTCTTGCGACCAAATAAGAAATAGAACAATTAAACGCTATTAGAACCGATGAGTTTGGGCTGAGTCAACGAAATTAGGTTGGATTGTCAGTTTGTTTTTATCATTCATTTGTGTAGTTCGAATATTAAATCAGATTGTCTGGACAGATTACTGAATTGGGTTAGGTTGTTTAATCCAAGGGATTAATTGGGATATGTGATTCGAACTCAAAAAATTTAATGGATTTGATTTGATTCGAACAAATGTTAATTAAACCAATTTCTATTGGTTTCGTTTGAATTTGGCAAACGTTCGCAGATATAGGTTAAGTTGGAAATGTGTTGTCTTGGATTTGGATTTCGCCTTTTTGGTACAATTAACTTAGTTGGTACCACTCACATCTGTGATTGATTGATTTGAAACCCCACCCAACCCAAGCTGGCCTAACCCAACGAGTTTCAGCTTCGTTCTATTATCTTAGGTTGAATTACATTCTGTTGGATTGGATCACGTTGGGTTGAATATGAGTGTTGTTGGGTCGATTTCTGCGATCTTGTTCAGTATCGCAAAAACGTTCAAGCTGCTACATTATTTTTTATTTAAACAATTGCTTCAACCGTTTGAACTTGGACTCTCAATAGTTTGCTGAAACAAACTCGGCGATAGTGAATAAGGCTGTAATTCAACATAATCTGAATCCAATACGATTTAATTCGGTAATTGGGTTGGGTTAGGTAGGGTTATGTTGGATTTGGTTTGGTTTGGTTTGGTTTGGTTTGGTTTGGTTTGGTTTGGTTTGGTTTGGTTTGGTTTGGTTTGGTTTGGTTTGGTTTGGTTTGGTTTGGTTTGGTTTGGTTTGGTTTGGTTTGGTTTGGTTTGGTTTGGTTTGGTTTGGTTTGGTTTGGTTTGGTTTGATTTGGTTTGGTTTGGATAGGTTGGTTTGGTTGGGTCAGGTTGGGTTAGGTTGGGTTAGGTTGGGTTAGGTTGTGTTAGGTTGGGTTAGGTGTGGTTTTGGTTGGGTTGGGTTTGGTTGGGTTTGGTTAGGTTTGGTTGGATTCGGTTTGATTTTGTTGGGTTGGGTTTGGTTGGCTTCGTCTGCAGGGTGTTTTAAATTATTGTCTTATGAATTCGATATAATTTTATTTAGAAATAATTTTCGAAAATTATCCACTAATATATTTGAACTGGGTTTCACAAGTAACCATTCTTGCGCAACATAACTTAATGTAATACTGAACTTGAAAGAACTGATTTTATTTTACTTTATTTGTACCTGAAGGTGGAGCTTCTTTGAATTTTTAATCAACAAAGAGAAAATTTCGAAATGTAGCAGTTAGCTACGACACAGATACAGAATTGTAGATATATTGGTTTTAAATGACAAACAGTAAATGGATGGATTGGAGTGCCTTAGGATTCAATTTTAAGCCCACCACGTTTTATGATTTATATATATGTGATATGACTGCCTCAATATTTACACCGACGACGATCTTCCAGCAAGTGTGTCTAGAGATTTATTCAGTGCTGTAGCCTAAATTAACGCAAATTAATTAAACAATAAAATCAGAATAATGTGCAAATGTTTCGCGGATACAATCAAAATTTTTAAACGAATTATTATTCGAATTTCGAAATACAGTTGCAATAAAATCCACTCGATTGCAAGTTAACATACTTTTTCTTCCTGTTGCAGGCAGTGGTCGGAACGACGGCGAAGAAAGTGAAAACCTTGGCAATTACCGCGCGCCGATCGAACGCGTTCAGTCGAAGGTCGCGCCGAGAGGGAGAGAGAAAGCTGAGATAATTAAATCCGACCGATCCGATCAAGTTCAACGTCGACGGCGACAAATTCGACCGCAATCATGGAACCGCGATTCGCGGCCCTCATCGCGGATGTCTTACAAGAATTTCATCTGCGACTGCTGGTGTTGGAAAATTCGCTGTCGAAATACAATCTGCTTCTGAAGCTCTGATGACGGTCGCGTCAATATGGTCGTGATATCAGTGCTGCTTGGCGCTTTGAAGACCGCGACGGCGATCGTGGGACTGGGGAAGATCGCGATTTTGCCCTTTTTAATAGCTTCGCTGGGGTACTTCCATTACGACCTGTTCGATCCGGAGAATCGACCCGCGGTGGTCGACAGGGTCGACGCCGAGTACGATTTCGTCGTTGTCGGGGCCGGATCGGCCGGGGCCGTTATAGCGAACAGGCTATCGGAAAATAGCAACTGGAAGGTCTTGTTGTTGGAGGCCGGAGGACATGAAACTGAAATTTCCGATGTGCCTCTCCTCAGCTTGTATCTGCATAAAAGCAAACTTGACTGGGGTTACAGGTAATCAAAAAATATTTACGCAGCTTTTGGAAAAATCAATGCGTTTCATTGTAAGTAAATCTAAAGATAAAATATTGTTACTGATCACAAAAAAATATGTAAATGTTAACAAAAACAGCTTCAGAACCGCTGGAAATTTTCAAAGCAACCCAAAAAAAAATCAAGTTCATTCACGTGCGAGCAAAGATTTTGTTTTGAACATTTGACCTTCACAAATTAATTAATACTGAACTTTAAATTATAAATATTCCATCTAACTGGGATAACGGTGTAAATTTTACCGTTTAAATTACACAGACGAATAAAATTTCTTTTTTGTCGATAATTTTGGCCAACATTTTTTTATCACATCTATTAATTTTGTTAAAACTGTTAATTGACAATCTATTCGATAGGACCCAACCGCAACCGTCGGCGTGTCAAGCGATGAAAGATCAGAGGTGCAGTTGGACGAGGGGGAAAGTGTTAGGAGGGTCGAGCGTCCTCAACACGATGTTGTACATAAGAGGCAACCGGCGAGATTTCGATCGCTGGGAGGCTCTGGGCAATCCGGGTTGGGGGTACGAAGACGTCCTGCCATATTTCAAAAAGAGCCAAGACCAAAGAAACCCATACTTGGCCAAAAATACAAGATACCACACGACAGGTAACAGTTATGGTATTTATACTAAGTAAACAGAAGACGTATATTTAATTGGGAGTGAAATTGAAATTATTTCTATGATTTTCTTAGTCAGTATAACATTGGAAATATTTATTAATTTATAGAGCAAAGTAAATTATGCAACAAGCACTTTCATTGTCGTATGGCTGGTTGCATATCAACGCAATCGTTCACATATTAATAAAATAAAATTTAATACGCAGAAATATTTAGTAATTAATTTTTTTTCTATAGCAGATGTTAAACTATTTTCCTATCAACTATTTTGAGTACATAAAGTAGCACTTTAACCGCAAGAGTAATCTATATTAACGGACAACGCAATTGCGTTTTTTTGTGCCAAAAATTGTAATTTTTTTTGACATTTTAATTTTCCTTTGGACTTAAAGTCCTTTTATAGAAAAAAAATGTATGACACACGACGATAAAGTCTAATTATCTCCTCGAGAGTAATTAGCGTCTCGACTAACGTCTCGACGCTAAAAACTGCTCTCAAAGATAAAGTACAATTTTATCGTCTTATATAATAAATAACTATAAAGTGATTCGACTTAAAACAATTTAGATAATCGGAGATAAATCTTCAGGCGGTGGTTTTTCCTAACGCAGTCGTCGCTGACGATGACGTGTTTGAGTAAACCAAACACTCAACAATTAAAAACGTGTTATGTTTTTACTTACATGTTAAAGTAATTGAAAACGTAATCCGCATACCTGAAATAAAAAAAAATATTAATAATATATAATATTACATTTTTGTTACATATTTTCAATGACTATTAGTGAAAGAACTAAATACAGTTATATTTTAATAAAGTCATATGGATCTAAATCGCCGGCTAGTAATCCCAAGATATTGAAATTTTATTTCTTAAATTGTATTTATAATAAGTAGGTTTTATCTGCGTCATCTGTGTCACAATAATTTGAAACTACAATTAATTTGAACTAAGGCTTTTCAATGACGTTTTCGTGGGAAAAAAGAAATTTAGCATAGCCCAATTCAATGCAACCCAACCCAACCCAACCCAACCCAATCTAACCTAACGCAACCCAACCCAACCCAATCCTATCACAATGTTAACTCTCCACCATTAATTTTCCCACGAAGAATTTTACAAAGAAAAAAATTAACTCAACCCAACCCAACTCAACCGAATGAGCCCCCGTACCCGCGTTTCTGGTTGTTATTTTAAAGAAATCGATTTTTCACAACGTCATTTATGTACAATTTTGTCGTATCCGGTGTCGTTCGGGGTAAATATCATACGACACACGTCGCTTGAAACGGCTGGGTTGCACTTTCTTGTCCGGACAGAAAGACGTTATCGCTGTACAATTAATAGGCTATTACGAATGTTTTCCACGTTTCTCTTGATCAATTTGCCACAACGAATGTTGGAGTAATAACTGTAGACGTAAATCGTGCCCCCAAACCCATTGAATTGAATGGGTTGGACGATGGTGTTATGTAAACTAATTGTCACAATTGTCAATTAGGTTTTAAGTTAATGATCCAAAAGTCCAGTTCATACGCAATAAACACAACGAAATTGCTACGTCCATAATTAAACTCTCGATCAATTAAGTTGCTGACTTATTTATGATGAAGGAATAGATCGTCCAATATATTATCTTGTAAACTGTCACTACTGTGACATTGACATAGGTGATTGTGTTTTAGTTGCAGTTTTCTGAATTTGCTAATTACATAGAAAGTTTGTAAAGACTTTTCGTAGAATATCCGCTTAAAACTGACATGTATGAACATGATCTTGCACATAATTTTTAATATTATTGTTAATTGAAAATAAATTTTATTGAATGTATTAAGGTGACGACAGCTCTATCTTGAGGCCCCAGACCACCATAGACACAAAATTTGCAAAACTTTCGCATACACCATCAACGTCAAGTAACAACGGTTTGACCAATTTTTAGCAATATGAACGCCTGATTTTTAATTTACGATACGATGACACTGACAGAATTGCAATATTGCCACTGCTATGTAAATCAAATCGTTTCCCTATCCTTATTAATCAGAAAATACATACTCACTACTCACATACACCCTTTCAATATCAAGCATTGAATGAGAAAAAGAAAAGTAATAAGAACTCGACAGGTAATTGTTAAAAACACCTGAAATATAAAGGCTAATATGTCATGGACCCATTAGCCCCCAACGCTCGGTTCAGCCGTTTGGGCACAGATCTAATACAATTTTGCTAATTTCTTGGCTTAATTCTTAATTTTTAAGTATTTTGAATAGCTTCCAATAGTTCTTCCACATTTCTCGGTCTAAATTTCTTTTATAATTTTTTTGCCAATAAACCCCCCATACGTTCTCAATCGGATTTAAATCTGGACTATTGGGGGCCACGGTAAGACTTTAATATTATGGTCCATAAACCGTTGTGTTATCAGCCTCATCGTATGAGTGGAGCAGTTGGTACTGCCCAGACTTTATTTTCGACGGCTGCAAAGTAGTTGCAACTCTACGCGTACCAACGTATTTCGTCGAAAAATACCACTGCCGTTACGTAGCAGTAAAACTGTGGGTGTGTTGAAGTCTAATACTCACACACAAACTCCTTATCATTATTGTTAATCATCACTTTTATCAACAAGTTCTGTCGCAGGATTGAAAAATGTCGTGGTTTCAGCGAGATTTCGGTTAATTACTTCCTTCTACGAGTTGAAATAACTGTGGAGCTGGCTTATGATAGGGACACACGTGATTTTCTGATCTGCGAGTAATATCAGTCAGCCTCCAGTAACATTCCTTACATTCTCACAAAAATATTACCTGTGATAATTGGTTTAATATATTATGTAACAAACACCTTTACATTGACTCCCGTGCGCCATCATACAAAACTACCCCATCAGCTGTTTCGCTTTAATTCACTTAGGTTCCGTATAAATCACGATAGTTTAATCGTCAGCGAATAGAATACTCTTAACTGCGATTAAGCAGCAGTCACGCATGAAACGGAGAAAGAAAAACGGCCCCACAACTGGATCTTGCGGCACTCCAAGATACTTTTTCAACCAATAATATATGTTTTCATTAGATTGGATTGATACAATCTTGCCAATTAATAATCTATATTGCACCTGAACTGGACAATTTAAAATGCAACAGGGGCATAATTGGCCCATAAATAAATAATTATATAAATTTATTAGCGAGCCCAAAAATTTGGATTGATGAAAAGTTAAGTTCAGTAAAAAAATCGATTTATAGTTGAGATTAGTTTGGGTTAGGCTATAAAATTAATTGTACGTACTCACGATTTTTAGGTTTTCTAGATGGGTTCGTCGATTAAATTTGCAATACACACTTTGAATCAATTTAAACTTGGAAATGGCTATGGCCTTCGTTTTTATTGGGTCTGCAGATCGACATTGCAAGGAAGATTTTCCGTTTGGATACCTTGGCTCCGTGTGCCATTAAAATATAATTAAAGAACTTCGATTGCTAATTGGCAGACTTTAGGCTTATATGCTAATGCTATTCGGGTTTACAGATTAAAGTCGCAGTGTCAGCCTTTCACAGTTGGGTTGCTATTTTGATTTCGTTTTTGTTAGGTTTATTAGGTAAATTTTAGTTGGGTTTCTTGATAAGGTATATATTACAGCTGGGTGACATAATTACCAACAAATCGCCACATCTTGTTAGGCGGCCTTGCCACTCTTGGTTGTTAAATTTTAAAGAATAAATTACGAACAAACAGTTACCGAGTCCTTAGTTGATACTCGCAATTAGAAGGTAGGCCTACATTTTTATATATTTTTTAGGCTGGTAGCCGGGCACCAAGCTTTTTGAAAATAATTTTTCTTTAACCTAGTTTTATTAGTTTTGATTTTGCAGATTACATTTGGAACGAATGCAGCAATTAAGAGTAGATTTTTCTCCTGTCACATTTGACAGTACATTTAATAACCTTGTTTTTTTCGATCTGATAATTTTTTTTATTTATCCACTCAAACTTTTTGTGTTTGATAAATTTACTAATTGAATTGGACATTTCTCTTCAAAGATTAAATCAGAATAAAAATGTCATATGATATATGAGATGAGGTCTTTTGTCATCTCAGCTACTGGCTGGTTTGTTATTGCTTCTTGCTTGGCACCGATGTTTCTGCTTCGGAGGTCATAATTACATCCAAATCAGAAACCTAATGTCTCGCGGAAAAAATCGTCCGTTCACAGGTTCGAACCGGGATCGTAGAACACGTAAACTAAAGTCTTCACACATTGATCGGTGTAAATACTGACAAGAAGGCGTAATTGCGACAAGTCGTAGCACTGTACAGCATGAGTATAGCAGAATAAACATAACAGATTATTCGGACAAGATTTTGATGTAACTTTCCTTCACATTTACTCCTACAATTGATATTGATGCTCTAGTGAGTCGACGGGTTTATTATAATTGACAAATACAAAATAGAACTGAAAATTAAGCTCTGTAGATGTCCTTTGACTGTGCTTTTTAAAAAATCTATTTAGAATCCTTTGAATTTTATTGTAGTATGCATTTTGAAAGGATTTTATATGTGCTCGGTGTTGAAAAACACTACAAGAAAAGAATTGTCAAAGAAATGATATACATAAAAAAATATATAAACAATAAAAAATACTAATAACATAAATGACAAGACAGACACCCAAAATATAATTACAATTTATAACAACATCATGGTCATAACATATTAATAAAAACCACAAATGGTATAAACAGCTTTTTGCTTCTTACCACCGAATTTCCCTGCCTGACTTCTCGTGAGTTAGTTCAACCACAATGTGATTTAAAAATTACCATTCACATTACTCATCCGAGATCTTGTTTTATTGGACGAAATACCAGTCTCGCGGGAAAATTCTTCCGTGACGAGATTCGAACCCGGATCGACGAGCACGTACATTGAGGATACAAGGATAGATAAGGAGCATTTATGTCAGTATGTAGTGATGGACTTCAAGCTCATCTATTCCGGTTTTATGTTCGATCTAGCCAGTTTTTTCATCATTTGTATTTATTTAGCCATCGCCAATTATTAAACGAAATGTTTCATCGTTTCAGGTGGACTCCTAACGGTACAGGACTCCCCCTACAACACTCCTCTTGGAATCGCCTTCCTCCAAGCCGGTCAGGAAATGGGATACGACGTCATCGACGTGAACGGCGAAAGACAAACCGGCTTCGCCCTCTACCAATTCACGATGCGTCGGGGAACCCGCTGCAGCACCTCCAAGGCGTTTCTGCGACCGATCCGTCTCAGGACCAACCTGCACATTTCAATCCTGTCGCACGTGACCAAAATCCTCATCGAACCGACGACGAAACGGGCATACGGCGTCCAATTCATCAAAGATGGCGTTCACCAACAGGTGCGCGCGAAAAACGAAGTCATATTGTCGGCTGGGGCCATCAATTCGCCACATTTGCTGATGCTGAGCGGGGTTGGGCCGCGGCGACAATTGGAAAAGTTCGGAATCGACGTTGTGGTCGACGCTCCCGGCGTCGGGCAAAACTTGCAAGATCACATAGCCGTCGGCGGGGTGACGTTCCTGATCGATCCGCCGATCAGTCTGCTGATAAACCGACTGGTTAACATAAACACGGCGCTGCGCTATGCGGTCAAAGAAGATGGCCCGATGACGTCGAACATCGGGCTCGAAACGGTCGGGTTCATCTCGACGAAATACGCGAACCAATCGGACGATTGGCCCGATATTGAGTTCATGATGACGAGCACCTCGACCAGCGCCGACGGTGGCACGCAAGTCAAACGAGCGCACGGGCTGTCGGACGAATTTTACGGCGAGGTCTTCGAAGAGATCAACTACAAGGACCAATTCGGGATCTTTCCGATGATGTTGCGACCGCGCAGCTACGGCGAGATACGACTGCAGTCGAAAAACCCGCTCGTTTATCCGCTTCTGTATCACAATTACTTGACCGATCCGTTAGACGTCGCCGTGCTTCGTGAAGGTGTGAAAGCGGCGGTGGCTTTGGGCGAAACGGTCGCGATGAAGCGTTTCGGGGCGCGACTTCACGCTAAACCTTTGCCCAATTGCAAGCACTTGGAGCCGTTTACGGACGAATATTGGGACTGCGCCGTGCGACAGTACACGTTGTCCATTTATCATTACTCTTGCACGGCGAAAATGGGGCCGAGGGATGATCCCATGGCCGTCGTTGATCCAACGCTGAAAGTGTACGGCGTGGCTGGGTTGAGGGTAATTGACGCTTCGATTATGCCCTACGTCACCAACGGTAACATAAACGCGCCGGTGATCATGATCGGCGAAAAAGGCGCTGATCTGATTAAAAGCGATTGGATACGTCCTAGCTTGTATAGAAGAACCAAAAAATCCCCATTACCAAATGATCGTAACTCAACAAGCAGACATGCTTGAGTGTTGCCTTTTACTATTTTCAACGACATTAAGTCCACCCGTGTCTCATTGCAATCCTGCTCTAGATCTCTCCGTTTCTCCTTCACCATCACCTTTAACCTTCACCGTCCACATTCAAATTCCACCTTCACCCAATTTTTAATTTTTCTTAATTATTTATCTTCATTTTCGATTATTCAATTGTTTCCTCATTGCATTTGTTAATGTTCTTCAAATTCTGCCATCATCTCCATACCACCACCATAACATAATTCCATTATTTATCATGTTCGTTCTTCGGACTCGTAATTTTTAAAGTTTTCCTTGCATCCTCATCCAAAAATATGTTGCAAGGTACCGTGCTATGAATACTATTTGCTGCTATAGTTGTCTAATTTTTGTTTAATTTTCCTTTTCCGTTACATACGCTTCCACTTTTTGTAAAAGGTTTTAAATATTTATTTCGTTAATTTTCTATTGTGATAATATTTCAAGTTTGCCAGAGTATCATCAATTTACTCTAGCTGGACTGGGTCGAAATCACTATACCAGGTGATGTGATCCTTATTTAGTGCTAATTTCACCCACATTTTAGTATATATAGGGTCATTATAAATGGTTACAGTCCAAGTAAGCGTGTCCACGTTGTACAAATGATATATAAACTGCAAGTTCGACATTTGTTGTTTAAAGTGGATGTGCAATAACTCGACCTTAAGCTCTTAGTTTAGCCTTGGATTGTAGTTCGTAGTTTATCTACCAACTTGTCACACTTTTAAATATCAGGTGTCAGTTTCAAGTTATTTTTCGACGTTTTTGTCAATGCTATTTTATTATTTGATGTATAACAGCCAACCTGATATATAACTGTTACTTGGCAGTTTAAATCTTAATTTTTCCCATAAGTTCTTTGCACCCAGTTACACCTTGATATGAATAAAACTGTATTTTATAAGAAAGTCATTTAAAGTTTGGAGTCTAGTTATCTGCAGACGTATAGCTGCAAGTTTGTTATTAATATTCATTTCATACAGTTTATCATTGTCTTGTGGCGTTATGATTAACTTTCAGTGTATAAATTAACTACCAATGACCTTTAACTGTTAGTCTCACGAGTAATGGTTGGCTGGTAGTTTAGTTCATTTACTACCTTATCAACCTAGCGCAATTTAGCTGATTAGAGTTTAACTAGCATCTGACACAATTTTGTCAGTTTTATATCTGGTTAATACCTGTAAGTTTAATATCAGGTTAAAGTTTAACTGACAGTTTGACGCTTAGCTGTGACTTTGAAGTTTAGTATCAGTTAATAGTTTTATACGTAGGTTTGCGAGTAGTTGTTCGCCTTGCATAAAACCATTGTTTTGGAAATTAGTTGTCATTTTGGCGTTTCGCTGTCAGTTATTTAATTTAATTGATAACTTGAAATTTTGACGCATGGGTACACACGCGGAACAGGTTATTTAACTGGGTGAGACGTCATTGCGAATTTGCATTTGGCTGGCTGCTTACATACGCTGTAACTTTCATTACTAGCATTGACTTTACCAACAGCTTATACTCTAATTTAATGGAAGTTATGGGCATCAATTTTGACACTTTGTTAGATAGTTGGCGATAGCTGTGAATTTAGCATCACGTTTGACGTCCAATTGTTAGATTTCGCTTGAATTGTGTTAATGCACTTTAGCTGACGGTAGTCCATCAGTTTGGCATCAAACTGCCAGTTATGGTTGGGTTGGTCGCTCTATACAAATATATATTCTACTGTAGACATGTAATTTGCCCCTGTCATTTATTTCCCATTGTGACGGATGTTGTATTAATATAATTTGTATCATGACTTTAATGGAGCGGCAACCATAAATCTTACAAGTGTCCCTACTACTTGGACTACATTCATTATTATTGATCCTATGATGCACAGAATATTGGACATCTTCATGTCTATAATTAACCGTGCCTATGAGTATGCTTGTTAGGTCAACACATTCGGTATTTACGTGTCAAATTCTGCTGACGCTATGACTATTAAACCGATTTCAATCACCTACATTTTTGTATCCTATACGTCACACTATATTTCTCTTATATATACATTCGAATTAGCAAACGCTCCGATTACACAATAATACCCACAGATTATAGTTAAACTAAAGCAAAATATAACGACGAATTAAAACGGTTTCCAACCCAACCTAGCCCAACCCAACTAAAGTAACAAATTGTCATTTCAGGATACACTATTTGAACAATGTCCATAATGACGTTTCTCAATTCTCATGAACTGCGTTTGCTTTCTTAGCTCGATTTCAAACTTGAACTTAAATGTTTGTATCTTATAATACGAGGCATATTCAAAATGAAACGCGGTTTTGTTTTCTCAGAAATGTCTTATTTATTCATCAATATTGATATTGTCCCCTTCAAGTGCCACATTATCTTCCAGTCGTCAAAACACTTATAGAACACATTTGTTGGTGCGTTCATCTCATTCACATTTCCATCTCTATGGTATCGAAACGTTGTTCTTTCAATGTCCTGTTCATCTTTGAAAAAATAAAGAAGTCGCCAAATCGACGATCCTGGTTTTATCTAAACTTGAGCGAATTAGTAGTGAAGTGTAAGGTTGTGTGTTATCATGGTGCAATGGGTGTCTTTCTAGACTCCAGTCTTATTTATTGGATTTTCTCACACAAATGGCGTTAAAATTTCAAGGTATGGAGCGTTGCGAAGAATTTATGATACGCTACCCCTATGTAATACAAAAATACAATATTACATTGAATCGAACGTGATATCATTTTTCGCCCTTGGCCGATCAGGACTATTCAATTGGGGAGTCCTCGGCGACTTCAGTCAATGAATCTGATAGTTGTTGTTGAGGTTTAATTTTTTTTGAAAATTCAAGAATTTTCCTTGATTCCTTGAAAGTTGTTTGTCTCCTATTATTACTTTTCTACTTTTTCCTCTTCCTTGAAAAGCTCTTTCATTTCGTCAAGTAAAGTCATTTGATTTTCCCTCTTAACTTTTATGTTTTTCTTTAATTGTCTGATTTTCCATTCCCTTGAATTTTATATTCACCAGATCATTTTCCACGCTTCGCACAATTACCATTTCTACGTTATCATTTTTTATGCTCGCACCCTACTTACCTAACCATCTTTCTAATCGTAAATTGTCCTTATCAAAATCCTTCAAATATTTTCCATTACTTTCGTTTCGCAGTGCTGCGTTTCATACATTTCTAAGTACCAAGAATTATCATATTTTTTTTCTTGCGTTGTCCTTTGCATAGACTATAATTACCATATGTTAATCATCAGTTGGCGAAGTCTTTCATTCGAAAGATTGGGAGAGACTTCGAATGATAACATTTCCTTGTGTGGTTTGACGAACACAAAAATCATTCAGAAAGCGCAAGTCTTCAAAACGACTGTTCAGGAACCAATATGGAAAGCCTTTTAGAGTGTCTTAGGAAACGTGAACGATATTGCATGAGAATCGAAACATTTTAATGAGCATAGAACACTTCGACTACGACAAACTCTCGTTGGCCGGTTAATGAGTGTCAAAGTGAGTGTCAAAAGAAAACCGTTGGCAACACGGGCGTAACAGTGTCGGATTCAAAGTGCACATGGACCGTTGAAAAGCGTGGCATGCGTTGGCGATTCCTAAATATTTTTGAACTTCCTCCATGGTATCGAAAAGGCGTCGATTGTAAACTGTAAACAGTGGACGTGCCATAAAATGAGATATTAAAACCGTGACAAATTTTAGATTTTAGGTTTCAGCCACCAGAATCTATATACAAATGTAACAACAATTGTGTTACAAACAGTTACGTTATTTTATTGAAATTGCTCCCATGGCGACATCTACGATCAACTGGACAGAGTTATCGACTCTTTAGAACCAATACCAATATTATACATTTCGAACTAAATGATAAACAATGATAACAATATCGCGTGGCCTGGTTTACGTACAAAACACTACCTCATTACCAATGCTTTTGGTTAAGATTAAGTAGATCGCTGTTTTGAAACACATAAATAAAGTAAAAGTTTCAAAATCGAAAAGTGTTTTTATCACAGATTAATGGAAAGTAACTTGGTCATAAAAAATAATCTAGTCCTAATTTAGTTCGCTTAATTAACATTAGCGATAATTATTTTAATTAATTTCCTATTTTTTTGAATCGCAGCTACTAACTTGTAACATATATTGTTTTGTAGTTTGTGGCTAATGAACAGTTTAGTACATTCACCAGATAATTATAACCGGTTAATGTGGTTAATTAATTATAGTTAACTTTTAGTTAAAGTACCGAAATTACGACCGATAATTTTAAGCTTCGAAACACACCCAATTGCTCACCGAAAATTTGTACATAATCGTTTTTATATTTTACTATGTTTATTTAAATAAATTATTTTATATCGATGTTCGTGTATTATTTTCATATTATGGATACCGGCGATTTTTTTATAATTATTTCTATTTCAAATGAAAAATAATTAAAATTATTCGCTTGTAGACTTAAAGAGTGGCAGCCCCGAGATATATTCTTTGTGCTGAATCAGGCAACTATGAGATTAGGGTACGCATAGATGCCTTTGGAATTTCTTTCATGGCCTCGTTTCTACCGCTTCATAAATGTCAAGGTTGGTTATGAGCTCCGACTTAATCGCGTTTATATTTGTGGGCATCGTCCGGTTTACACAAACGATTAAATGATTTACGATTCCACTTGACAACGTAATTGCTCTTTTTATTCGTTAAAACAATATTTTTTTTATTGTTTTCATTTCAAACGTCCGGTGTGTTCCATTAATCTGCGTCCGCATTGTTTCGCCAAATCGAACTCGCTGCACGTGACATTATTCTAATTATCCACAAATACGCATAGATATCGTTTACATTTATTTAAGGAGTTGTGAACATATCATAGCTATGTCAATTATCAAATGAATTAGCTCAGTGAAAATGACTTATCGTATTAACCATCAAAAGTACAGAAACTAATTACAAAAATAGATTTGGTTGACAAGAGGCAATCATCGTAACGTGGCAACGACTTATCAGTCTTTGCTAATCTAGTCTAACCTCAAATTTAATCATTTTTATTTAATAAAAAAACTTAATACAAATAACTGAAGGAAACATTAAGTGAATTAATTAAAAATGTAAATTTTAATATACGTTTTAAATTATGGATGCACAACCATCCTTGTTATATTGTAATTTATCACCAGGTTCGCATATTAATGTAAAATATTACTCAATTGTTATTATTTGTCGTCACGTTTAACGCTTTGGATTGACTTCATAAACATCAAGTCAATATTAGGCAAACGCCAGCCATTTCACTAATTAGCATTATGTCCAATGAAATCAACACGATGAGTTCATAGAAGGTGAGCAATTTTTACGAACTTTCCCCACATTTAAACGTTAGCTTTTCACTCGTGTGCGTATGTGAAAAAGCGCACGCCATCACGACCGATCATGTAACAGCACGTCGACGAAATAATTTATAATCGTAGGTATAATTTCGCAACGTGAAGATGACGAAATGATCTGTTGAATTGCAATTAAACATTAGATTTGCAATTCCATTAGGATTGTTTGGAAAGAAACAGGATGACATGGGAAAATAAACCAAATTAATTATTATTGTGAACGTGAAAGAAAAAATAATCATAACTGAAAAAACAGTTACTGCAATATGAATTTCTAAAACCAAATTAATGCAACAATTTAAATAATTAAAGACGTGTAAAATGCATAAAAACTTGTATATCGACATAAAATCTTAAGTGTAGGTGTTATGTAGTTTAACTATATTTATGAATTTCAGTATTAATTACATTTAGTATAAGCAATTGCTGGAGAAATTAGAAAAAAACACCAATTATTAAAAACATAAAAATAAAATAAAAATATATTGATAGTTTTCTATTCATAGGTGCAGTTAAGTCACAAAATCCAAGCATAAATGGGTGTCATAAATGATTTTTATAGATTGCACTAATTATAGAATTTCTTAAAGATAAGGAGGTTTCAGGGATGAAAGGTACAATAAAATTCAACAAACAGAACGGGATCCAACAAAGTTAACAAAAATTAAAAAATTTATGAAAGGACGGTCCAATATATCTCTTTCTAGGATAGGAGGGGGAGGGGGAAAGAACTTGGTTTGACGAAGAGTGCAGGAGGGGGAAAAGAGAACTGAGGAAGTTACTGAATGGGGCAAGACAAGGGCAGAGAACATGGGAAGAGTACATGGAAGAAAAAGAAAGGCAGAAGGAGATGTGGGAGAGGAAAAAGAAGGAACAGCAGAAAAGAGAAGAGGAGGAAATAAGTGGCCTAAAAGGGGAGAAGGAGATTTGGGAGTATCTGAAGAGGAGGAAGAGAAGAAGGCAGAAAGAGGAGAACATTGGGGATACGGAGTGGAGGAATTATTTCATGCAATTGCTGGGAGGGGTGGAGGGAAGAGGAGAAGAGAGTAGGGGAGAGAGGGCGAGGGTGGAGCAAATAGAAGAATTCACATGGGAAGAGTTGATGAAGGTAAAGTGTATACTGAAAAAAGGGAAGGCAGCGGGGGAGGATGGGATAGATACGGAGGGGTGGCTAAACGCTCCAGAAGAGCTATGGCGAGAAACATTAAGATGGTTGAATGACATCTGGTCAGGGAGGAGGAAGCTACCCGATAGGTGGAGGATGGCGGAAATATGCCCTATATGGAAGAAAGGAGATAGGGAAAGGGTGGAAAACTATAGGGGGATATCTCTGCTAGATATTGGGTATAAGATGTACGCAAGCCTGATAGGGGCGCGGGTGGTGGCGGAAGTGGAAGAAAGGGGAATACTGTCGGAAGGGCAAGCGGGATTTAGGGAGGGAAGAGGTACAAGGGACAATCTATATGTATTAAATTTTATCGTGGAGAGAGAGATGGCAAGAAAGGGGGGAAAGGTATTTGTAAAGTTTGTGGACTTGAGGGCGGCGTTCGACAGCGTTGACAGGGATAAATTGATGAAGATATTAGTAGAGATGGGACTGGAAGGGAATAGTGTGGAAAGGATAAGACAAATTTATGAAGAGACGTGGAGCAGAGTGCGAGGGAAGAAGGAAACGACAAAAGGCTTTAGGACCACAAGGGGATTAAGGCAGGGGTGCCCACTGAGCCCTATATTATTTAACACTTACATTGCCAAGTTAGAGGAAGTCCTAAAGAAAGGGCAAGACGGGGGAGTGAAGCTAGATAAGGAAAGGATATGGTCTCTGGCTTTCGCGGATGACTTGGTAATAATGGCGGAAACGGAGGGAGGTTTGAAGGGGATGGCAAGAAGGTTAGGAAGTTTTCTGGGAAGGAGAGGGCTAGAGCTCAACACGAAAAAGACGAAGGTAATGGTATTCGGGAAGGGAGGAGGAAAAAGAAGGGAGATAAAGATGATGTGGGAAGGAGAAGAAATAGAGCAGGTGAGGGAATGGATGTACCTAGGATACGTGATGAGGGACAACAATAGTAAAGAAGGGCATATGAGGCATATGTGCAAGAAAGCGAGGAAGGCTGAAGAGGGGTTGAGGAGGATCCTGTGGGGAAAGAGAGAAGGGAGTTTCGAGGAGTCAATGAGAATATGGGACACGTGCGTAAGAAGTATAATGCTGTATGGAGCGGAAATATGGGGAGCAAAAGAACAGAAAATGCTAGAGAGGACCTACATAGGGCAGATGAAAAGGGCGTTACGTCTAGAAAAATCAACACCGGACTATGTGGTAAGGCAGGAGACAGGAAGAGAGAGGCTGTGGTTAGAGGCGGGGAAGAGGGTAGTGAGATATGAGGTGACGACGAAAGGGAGGGGACAAGGAAGTTTGGCATATAGGGCGATGGAGGAAGTAGAGAAGAGGGAAAGGGAGGGCAGGGTGAGATCTGAATGGGAAGAAGGGAGAATAAGGATGTATGAAAGAGCAGGCATGTCAGGACGGGAAGTGGAAAGAAGAAGAATGGAGGGGAAGAAGGTGGAGAGAGAAATAGTAGAGAGGTGGAAACAAGTGGAAGCCCAAGAAAGGGGAGAGAAAATAAAAAAGGCAAGATATAATGCAAAATACAAGAGCATACAGGTGTACGGAAGGAAACCTAAGTACTTGGATGGACGATTAACGGCGGAGGAAGAGAGGTGCATAGCGAGGTTTAGGTGCGGCAATGAAGAAAAAGCAAATAAGTATTGGATGGGGGAGGAGTATCAAAGGTGTACGGCATGCGGAAAAGAAAGGGAGGATTGGAGTCACTGGTGGGACACGTGTGAGGAATTGAGGTGGAGCAGGGAAGAGAGAGAAAATGGGAGGGATTGGAGAAAGGTACTGGGAGAGAAGGGGAAGGGACTAGAGTGGCTAGGGAAGTTAAAGGGGAAGAGAGAAGAGGCTTGGAAAAGGAGGGAAGGGGAAAATAAAAGTTAGTATGTTTCAGGCAAGGAGGTCTAAAGTTAGAAGGGGGCAATGGTAAAGAGGGAAGAAGAATGGAGGTGTGGAGAGGACGGACACGGGCAGAGGTCGAGTATAAAGGCGGGCCGCACGCACCACGGAACAATGAAGGGTGATTTATTGTACACATGTAAATAGATTTAAATGTATCATGGGTATGCCAATAAAGGTTATAATGTAATGTATATCTCTTTCTACAAATCTAGTAAAAGTTAACAAAATTTTAAAAAAATAAGAAAGGACAGTCCAATATATCTCTTTCTACAAATCAAACAAACAAATTAAAGAAGCAAACAAACGAAACGAAATACAAGAGATAAAAATAAAAAAAAAGCGGAAAATAATGCTGCACAAAATAAAATCAAAAAGTAAAAATAAAAGTAAGATCAAATACACAAAAGAAAACATCACTTTCAAAAACGTATATACTTTCAACCGTTGGCGTAAACGTTTGTATGACCATTTAAAATTTTTTGTACCACATTTGGTGCCTTTTACATATGGCTGCGAAACACCTGTCACAATTAACGCAAACTGGACGCCGAGATGATTTATGGGGAAACGGTTTCCCCGAGCGCCGAAAATTGAGTTTTCACTTAAAGTAATTTATCCAGTCGCTCATAGCCGTTTGGTAAAGTAGGCACGATCCGAGATCAACGTTACACAATTTTTTCCGTTTCACGCGCCACAAAGCACGACGTTTGGCGAAAACTCGCATAAGTTAGATCGAAAGTTCGCGAAATAAGATTTTTAGTCGGTTTTCAATGTCAGTTCAGCTGACTACATCGACTTTAGAGGAAAGTAGTGCATCAATTATTAAAAAAAAAAAAAACAACGAACACTTGTTCAAGGGTCATTTGTTGGTGTTCAATTGCTGACAGTTCCAATCTTGAAAAGGTATTTATATTTGATTCGTTGGGTATCGAAGTCATTAATGACGGGCTGTTTATAGAACGGCAATTCTGCCAACATAATTTGTTTAAAAAAGATTGAATAGAAATTAGGTAAAATTTTGCTCACGAACGAATGTGCTAAGTTGATTTATGATTGCGCCTTAAGTTAATTACTTGTTTTGCATTTTACTAAGAAAATGTCGTAAATCATTTAAATATTGATATTGTATTTTAAACAATGCATCAAACATATTGTTATTGGTTTGGGTTGGTTTGGTCCTATGCTACAACCTAAAAAATATCTTAATTTATTCTAAATTTCATAAATGTTACTAATATTGAAATTGTGAACCCACCCCAACTTAATATTATTTATGAAGTGTTGATTTAAAAACTTTAATTAACATCATAAGTGGGAGAATATAATGCCATGTGATTTATGATCTAAAATCGCATTAATTGAAAACAATTTGCAAATTGCAAAACATGTCAAATACTTTTAAAAAACGTTTAAGGCCCCAAGTTAATTAAGCACGTTAATTGCCAGTTTTGCATTTTATTAAGAAAACGTAGCAAATCATTTAAACATTGATAGTAGCTTTAAACAAAGCTTCAAGAAATATTATTATTAGTATGGGTCGGTTTGGTTTGGTTCTAGGGTACAATATCCTAAAAAATGACCAACGGATAATATTTATATATTTTTACTTGCTTTTATAAATGTATATAATTGTTTTATAAATGTTGATACTTCAATTGTCAACCCACCCCAACCCAACCCGATGTTATTTATGAAATGTTGACTTAAAAACTTTATTTAACGTCATAAATGCTAAAATATAATTTCAATTGATTTATGACAATAAGTAGTGTTTAAAGTGCAAAAATCGTGTAAAATGAAAATGCAAAAAACGACCATACGTTAGGACGTTAATTGCTCGCTTTGCATTGTATTGAAAATCCTTAAAAATAACTCAAACCAACTCGATACTATTCATGTATTTTTATTCGTTTTCATTGAAACTTTTATAAATCTTATTAATATTGCAATTGTCGAGTTACCCCAACCCGATATTATTTATGAAATGTTGAACTTTAAAAAAGTAATTTCTAAAAGCCAAAAGTCGGATAAAATGAAGACAGTGGTTTTATGGCCCTAAGTTAAATAATTGTTCGTTTTGCATTTTCCTAAGCAAACATCGTAAATCATTTAAGTATTGATATTAGATTTTAAACAAAGCTTAAAAATAATTATTAAAAATAATTAATATTGGCTTGGGTTGGATTGGTTTTGGGGCACATTATCCTAAAAATAACTTAACCTAACCCAACCCAATAATATTTGTATTTTTATTTAGAATTTTATAGATTTATTGCATTTTACTAACAAAACGACGTAAATCATTTAAGCATCGATATTAGTTTTAAACAAAGCTTCAAAAATGTTATTACTGGATTGTGTTCGTTTGGTTTGGTTCTGGAGTACACTATCATAAAAAATTAATTGAAACCAACGCAATAATATTTATGTATTGCTTTACTCGCAATTCTATAAATGATATTAATATTGCAATTATCAACCTACCTCAATCTGATATATTTTAATTTGGGTTGGATTGAGTTAAATTGGATTCTTGTTCGGTTAGATTAGGTTGAGTAAGATTGAGTTGGGTTGATTTGGGTAGGGTTCGGTTGGATTGGTTTGACTTTGATTGTGGTGGTGTTAGATAGGGTCGGGTTGGGTAGTATTGGGTTGAATTGGATTGGGTTGAATTGGATTGTGGTTGAATTGGATTGTGGTTGGGTTGAGTTAGATTAGATTAAGTCCAGTTGGATTAGAGAACTCAACAGAACCACAATCAAATTGAACCCAATGCAATCCAACCCAAGAGTTTAGGTTGATTGTTGGTTGGGTTGAATTTGATTGGATTGAATTTGATTGTGGTTGGGTTGGATTGGGACGGGTTGGGTTGGATTGGGACGGGTTGGGTTGGATTGGGCTGACAAACTTCGCTGTTGCGGAAACTACACTAAATAATTATTTATTTACATTCAAACTATAAATAATCTTTTGTCGTTGACTAAACGTGTTTGCAACTAATTTAACAATGAAAATGAAATTATTAATGATTTATTTAAATTTCAACACGATCAAACAATATTATCCTCTAAAAGGCCAAGACAATGATTTAAATTTATTTTGGAACACTGACTGAAAATGTCGCCGCCTGACATTTTAACGTTAATATTTGTAATCATTAAAACATGTAATCACTTTTATAGAGTACCTAAACTTGTTAACATCCATTCTTCATCCATATCTAATACTTCTAATTTTTTACGATATATTATGTAAAAGTTAATAGATGTCAAAATTGTATGTGTTGGGTAGCGTTGGGTTATAGTATTCGATAATATAGTAATTCATTCAATTTTAAATTCCAAATGCAGACTAAAAATAATTCCTATGTTTTATCTTGGGTTGGGTTGGGTGGGCTTGGGTTGGGTCGGCTTGGGTTGGGTTGGTTTGCTTGGTTGGTTTGGTTTTGGGGCAAAATATCCTGAAAATAACTCACCCCATTTCAGTAATATGTATATATTTTATTGGCTTCTATTCAAACTTTTATAGATGCTATTGTTTATTTTTTGTTTAGTGTTATTGTCAACCCAATCGAACCCGGTATTAATGTTGATTAAAAAAACTTCATTTATGACCATAAATAATGTCTAAAATGCAAAAATCGTGTAAAACGAAAATGGTCGAGCTGCAAAACATTTTCACTGTTCGCTAAAATGCAAGAAATGATAAAAATATCCCAATATCAAAAAATGCCAAATTGAAAATGCTAAAATTCTTCTAAACACGTTGTGAAAATTGCTGTACATCGAAATAAGATTACATAATGTGCAACAATTATCTCAAATATAAAAAATTATCAAAATTGTCAAAATTATATACATTCGTCAAAATAACATAAAAATCGGCAATTCAAAATGGCAAAAAAATTTTAAATGCTAAAAAATCATCATTAGAAAATTTCCAAAAACCGTCAAAGGTACCCTAATGCCAAGTTCAAATGCAAAACGAAAAAATGTCAAAACATTTAAATAGCCATTTTATTGCACATTGTGATTAATGCAAAGAAGCAACTTAACAAATTACATGATTTTTTAACACGCGAACAAACGAAGATGTGCTGTTCGTCATCGACCGGTTCTCAAAAAGTGTATAACGACATAAAAGCACGCGCAGGGTCGCATGAGCATACTCAACTAATTGTTTACACGATTACGCAACATAATCACAGGGTTCAAGTAACTGCAATTTAATTTCCTTAGACGAAAATTCGTTTTTAATTTAAGTTACAGTGATCAAGTTATGAAGACAGTAAGGATATTTTCATTTCTTTCAAAAATTGGTTCGTACAAAGTATTGAGGCATTTGGTGGAATGTCATCGAACAAATTTGTCAAATTATCACATTACAATACGTAACATTTAATTATTTTAATTATTAATGATAGGTGAAAACTTATAATAACAATTATAAGATAAAAACCCCTTACCACACTTGATTTTTACAAATCTAAATACGTATTTCGGCAACTACGTTGCCATCTTCAGTAGAATCTGAAAGGATGAGTGTTAAACATAGTATTTCTAGTTAAGGTAAAAATCTTCAAAGGTTTTTACCTTAACTAGAAATACTATGTTTAACACTCATCCTTTCAGATTCTACTGAAGATGGCAACGTAGTTGCCGAAATACGTATTTAGATTTGTAAAAATCAAGTGTGGTAAGGGTTTTTATCTTATAATTGTTATTATAAGTTTTCTCTTTTTTCTTTATAGTAAAACCACAGGCTCCGCCAATTTTTATTTTAATTAACGATAGGTGTTGAAAATAAATGTCCACGGATATAATGACATGCCGTTTCGCCGTTCAGGACTCAACAGATCTCCACACATATATTAGCTGAAGGTGCATCAATTCATGCAAGCACGACTGACAAAGGTTTTTGTGAGAGTATTAAAACGTAAATACGTGCACGAGCACGAGTGGTGCTATGTAACCAATGTTTTGACCGACTATGTCCAGTCTGGTAACTACTTAAAGACATTTATTTACAACAAAGCGTGTGCTAATGGCAGCGAAGTAATTACAAGTTACGGTCGGTTTAAGCGGACATCTGTAATTGCGTATCAGCCCGAGACATCTAGATGGCGTTAATTCTCGCTCACGATCTTTTCATAACAGTAGGTGTTGTTTATAATTTAAATTAATTAGTGCGGTTTGTGAAGAACAGCTCGTGGAAAATTTACTTTACACACAAAATATACAGTAAATTCATAGCTAACTGTTGGTGGAATCTATCCGTACGTCAACGTCAAATACTACAATTATAAATCACAGTGAAACACCAGAACAGTTTGCAGATTTTCTTAAGGAAAATATTGTAGATTTTACATTCGAAAAAATAAACTACTGTTACGTTATTTTGTCTACCCCTGATTATAATTATAATTATAATTTTAATATTCCAATTTCCTTAAAATAAATGAGCTCTTTTCTACTCCTTTATTGTTGATGAAATTAAAAATCGCCATACTAGTCAAAGATCTTCGCCTGTACCGAGATTTAAACTTCGCTTAAATTGACTATTTTATTTACAATATTCATTAAACAAAAATTAGGCAATAAATATTGTGTCTGGGCTGCTGGGTATAGATGTGAGTCCTCCATAAGTAGCACAATTTAAATTGTATGATTTTACTAACTTTTCGTTCGTAACAACTTACGGGGTTGTTGGCTTAGTTGTCTACTATCGGTGCCAAAGTAATAATACCCTGTGTTTGAAGACCTATATCAAAGAAACCGCACGGCGAAAAAAAAAATAATAAATGCATATTGCTTAGACCGGCAATCATTTCTACGTAACATACTGCAAGTTCAAATTTTTATGCCGCTACTCTTAGGAATAATCATTAGGGAAGTGCAAAAAGCATCCGATTTTCGCGATATCTAACGGATAGCCGATTTTGCAATTTTTTTTCTACTTAACCATTTAACAGAAAAAAATGAAACTTCGACTGGACGCAATCTGATATGTTGTGCAAATAGTCGAAATTTAATTTTTCAACATTATGCATACTTTAACCGAAAATTGTAGTTTTCCTGATCTCTGTTATCTCCGTTACAACATATCGAACGAAAGTGAAACGTAGATCTAAGGAAACCTCAACTTGTGCCTCTCTCGAAATACGTAATGAAATTTAATTGTACCCATTATTTGATTATTGGGAGCGAGATACGTATTCCAATAAAGTTCGCACAGATTTCCCTCCGAAGGGAGCGGTTTCGGTCTAGCGCTGGGTAATTCTGCCAGGGCCGTACTCCAAACTTTTTTGGATTATTTTCAGAGCACATTTATGTAATTTTTTAGCAGCGTAAATAATAATTAGTCATAACGGTAATGTCATATTTATTGCAGAAAATAGTTGTAATGGGCGCTTACGTATATAATAAAAAATACTACAACAGCTCAATGTGTCCTGTATTTGCGAATGAAAATAAATATAATAATAATAATAATGATAATATGTCCATATATTAAGATCGTATAATAAAAAAAGTTCTATAATTTTTTCACACGTCATGTGATACGTCATAACGTGAGAGCAACGGAAATGTGTTCTAGAGGTGGCCCCGGAAGAGGGAGATAGATATACCATGATTGTGTAATTTTAATCCAATAAAACAGTTCATTTAAAGTGTCACTTTTGAAGTATTGTCAACACTTTTATTATTGTTATTATTTAACGAAGTTTTTAATGATTCATATTTAACGAAGTACAAAAGCGAAGAAATTTACCTGAGAAATGGTGGAAAAATTAATGGAGTTTGGACTTACGAAATATTCCCAAATATGAATTCCGTATGATCTTGTTTTTGCCGATCCGTTTCACGTTTTGTTAACTTGTTTAGAGAGACCGGCAGCGTAATTAATAGCACTCCTTGGATACTTCATGTTGTCGATTCCGTTAAAAGATGAGTTACATTGTATAGAGATGTTGGTGGTGTCCATATAACTCATCTTCTTTGATAATTACTATTGGTTTTCATGATTAAATTGTATTATTTAAAAGTTTATTTCCAACATAACCTCAATTTTTACAGCTTTGGCTGCAGTTTGATTTAATCTAAATTTAAGTTACCGGAAAACAGGCTGGTTCACCGGGTAGTAACGGCGAGTAGTTCTATTACTCAAAATTAATGTAAGACATACGCGAAAACTTCCAAAGCCCTCCCTGAATCACAATTCCGTTGCTCACACGTTAGTTAAAATTACTCTTTTTCTCTAGACTCACGTACAATCAAGCGAATGCTTATCGGAAAACATTCTGACTTGTTTATGTTTATTGTTCTGCATTATCATTATTTACCTAAATGTACATTCATTATCATCTAGGTGGATGTGCAATTAAAATGTGTCACGACTGCGGTTCAGTATAAGAACGAAGGAATTCTTGACAAATCGGCATATTCACAATGTTATTAATAATCGTATTATTTCGTTATAAAGTCTCTGAACGAAGTGGTTGTTTGGATTGGTTCTGGTCCTGTAGTCAAATTAGTATTTTACGTACACCTTTGAATGGCGTTGATTACGTTACCCACGAATGGAGCAGAGTTGCTTACGGCAGACGACTCGGCCGTAACTGAATTGTTACCAGTACAACTACCTTGTGTAACATCCTCTATGATGCAATGAGGAAAGCGAGCATCCTCGGTATCAATTTCATCATTGCATTGTTCGTCATCATAACTATCACTTGACTCGTCAATTCGTCATCATCATGATCGTCATCTTCCCCTATAAATGGTTCCATAATTTCGTCTATAAGGTGTTCTTTTTCTTGTACGATATCTCAATTTTCTTACAATACTCTACACAATTTTGCAATATCTCCGTTGAAACGTCGTTCAAAGCTTCCTGACATAAATTCAATACATCCTTAAGTTTAAAAGTATTATTTCTTGTTGCAACTTCATTTTCACGAATGAGGAAATTAATTCACTAGCATTAAATTGGCAATGAGCTACAGGTAACCACAATAATTTCACATCGTCTCCTCTTGTCTGCTTTGCAATAGTTTCTATTAGTAGTACCTTTTGATAACGATGTGACTTATACAGTAGCAACAGCTGTGGTTTAGTCAATTTTGAAAAATTAGTAATTCCCTCCGGAAGTGCCACCTTGTTTTTCAGTAACCAAGCAATCATGTCATCTTTCCTCCAGGATAATGTACGGTTCCTAAAATTAGGATCTGGCATTGTATGATAAGGAGCTTGATCTATCATAATTATTGATTTTGCTGGTATTACCGACAGCAAATGCCGGTACCATTGCTCATAATGTTGTGTTATCCTTTTTTTTGCGGGCACAAGCACCGGTAGCTGCAGCCATCGGAGAGTTTTAATTTTATTTATTTCTAACACTGTGGGCGCCAGTCACGAGTGACAAAATGTGGATTGGGGATGTTGTCAAAATCAAAATTGAACCATAAAACTAAAAATAATTAATCCTATTAGGATATATAAACGTAAAAGAAAAGTTTTGACAGACTGCTTGAAAGTGCACAAATGAGGGAACGATACTTGTGAATTTGGGGAGCGTTCACGCTCTTCAGCTATATTAATTTGATGTACAATCATATTTTTTCCCACTTCTATAATTTAAGTCAACATCGGGAGTATATGCGCGTATGACAAAATCGGTATTTGACATCTCATATCGGACAAATCTGGCAAACTAATACTAAAGGATTAACAGAGGAGGCTTTTTTCACGCCTAGGGACCCATCAAGGCGACTTATACTAACACACATTAAATAGGCCACGGATAAGAGGTAAATCCACAAAGAAAAAGTAAACAAAGGGTAAACAATAACATCATAACCAAGGGATAAATTTGAATTTGAGCCCAAATAAGGTTTTAAATCTTTGACATGCCTATGGCATTCCCATCTAAATCCACTAAATCATAGACGAGCTGTGATATAACTTGCTTTACTTGACAAAGAATATATTTTGGAGCAAGTTTTGATGCAAATTGTAAATTGTATGAATGTACACTCTTATTATAGGCTAACTCCAATTTATTTCATACATCTTGATAAACTGCAGACACCTTACGAATTTCCTCTGCATAATTGTTGCAATCGGATAATATTAATTTTAATTTCTCATCATTTATTGATCCATAAAATGATCCTTTCAGAGGAAGTAAACGTCCAAAATTTAAAAACGAAGGATTGAATACTGTGACTTCATGAACGGCGGTGCGTAGAGCGTAACCAATTTTTGGAATTTGAATGCCCATGTTCTATGATCTAGGTTATCAATGTAGGATCTGATGGCCGTACCAACTACTCTGTTGACACGTTCAGTTGGATTTACTTGTGCGTGATATTCCGCAATATACCATATCTTCACTTAATATCGTTTCGCAAGTTCTTTAAATATCTGGCTTGTGAATTGTGTGCCATTATCGCAAATAATTACCTGGGGAGTACCATATACAAGAAATACTTCGTTTTCCATATATTTTACGATGGTGCTGGCAATAGCCTTCTTCATGGGATGCAACAATGTGTACGTCGAAAACCAATCGCATACAACCAGCAAATACTGATAACCTGTTTTAGATCGAGGTAAAGGACCAAGAATATAACAAGAAATGTGTTGCCAAGGATAACACACATGTTTTGGTTGCCTCATTAAGCCAGGTCGGCTTGTAGTCAAAATCTTTTGAGAGGAGCAAACCTCACAAGAACGAATGTAACTTTTAATATCGATGCGCATTTTGTGGATTACCTTTGATTTTATTTAACATCCCGGGATACGAATTATCTGTTTCACAATTGTCAGCGTTGATTGCTAACAAGCAAACCACAAGCGGTGCTATTGGCAATGCATCGGGAACTACATTCAAACGACCCTTTTTATGCTCAATAACCATGTTGTACTGTTGTAATTTAATCGCCCACCGTGCCAAGCGTCCACTTGCACCTTTTAAATTATGAAGCCGTAATAAAGAACTGTGGTCTGTTATAACTTTGAAAACTGAACCCTCGATGTAAGGTCGAAATTTTTCAACGCCAAATAATACGGCTAAACACTCTTTTCCGTGACTGAAAATTTCTTTTCAGAACTAGAAAGGGTGCGGCTTGCATACGCAAGAACAACTTCGAATCCCTCATCATTTAATTGTGTAAGGACGCAACCCAATTGTAAATCAGAAGCGTCGCATTGAATAGATAATTGTTTTTCAACGCTGTTTCTACCTCTGGTGTCCAAGTAATCTTTTGTGATTTTCGACGACCTTTAATTAGATTTGATATAATAGCGGTCATTGATGAAAAATGGTGTATAAAGCGACGGTACCATGAACATAAACCGATAAAACCTGCGTAATAGTCTCTGGTTTCGGATATTCTAACATGGCTCGAATTTTATCAGGGCTAGTTCTTAAGCCATCTTTATCAACAATAAAGCCTAAGTATTTTGACGAAGGCAAACAAAATTCGCACTTTTCCACATTAACTGTTAAATTAGCTCTTCTTAGACGATTGAAAACTTCTAATAGTATCCTGATATGTTCTTCAAATGTAGGAGTTACGATAATAATATCATCGAGATATACAAAAACAAAAGGAACAAGCTTCGGACCAAACACTGAATCCATTAAACGTTGCTGAGTCTGGGGACCATTATTTAAGCCGAATGGCACAACCACAAACTCGAACAAACCTCTTTCGGGAATAAGAAATGCAGTTTTTTCACAAGAAGACGCATGTAGTGGAATCTGCCAAAATGCGGACTGGAGATCAATACTGGAAAGAAATCGAACACCTCATAGCTTTTGTAGAATATGATCAACTAATGGCAAGGGATATGCATCTCGTTTTGTAACGGAGTTCAATTTCCGACCATCAAAACAGAGTCTGTATTCACCATTAGATTTCTTAACAAGAAGTATTGGAGATGCCCAAGGGCGCTTTGAGGGACGTGTGACACTCAAATCTAACATTTTGTCAAGTTCCTCAGTCAAGTAAATTAACATATAGGGTGATAATTGATGGTGTCGCTGCTTTATGGGCTCCGTATCACCGGTTTCGATTTTATGAACTAGCAAATTCGTACGACCCAATTTAGTACCTGACGACCAAGATAATTGTTTAAATTTATTAATTACTGATTCCAAGAGCAATATTTGAGTGGAGTTTAATTTAGATCGGTCGTGGATCACGCTTCAGAATAATTTTTATCTATCGAAATCCTTTTATTGCCAACATAATAACTATTACATTCAAAATCTAATTTTAAATCAAACAAACGACAAAAGTCACTACCTAGGATTAAATTATGGCATATGGAAGGAACCACTAGCACTCGTACTACCAATGTAATCAAATCAACTTCTATAGGTAAATCAACGTATCCTATAATAATCTGAAATTTTCCATCTGCTGCAACAATATGGGAATCTGTATATTGATGATTCTGCAAAGGTAACATTCTAATGAGATTTAAAGAACCATCGCCAAGAACGGAATGATTTGCACCGGAATTCACCAATCCAATAATAGATTTATTGAAAACAGAAACTTTTATGAAGGGTCTATTGTCATAGTTCGGTGGAACAAACAAAAGGCTGGATACAGTTTTTCGATTAATGCAGACCGGTTCTGTTTCCCACATCCGAAACAAAATCGCCCTGAAATGGGTTCTCGACTATCTCGCAACACGTGCCCAGCTTTCTTGCAGTTCCAGCAAGTGAACCGTGGGATCGACGTTGCAACAATATTACAGTAACGTTTACTATTAGTAGGAAACCTATTAGTAGGTGTTCGCGGACAAGATAAATCAGGCTCTAGAAATGAATTATTTCTATTGACACATGATTGAAAGTTTTTTGTAGTAGTTCGTACATTTTCTAGCTTCCGGCATACTTCAGCTAAATGGAAGATAGAGGTAATGTCGATCAAAGCCACCTGGGTTTGAAAATAAGGCAATAACAGCAATTGAATAACTTTCAGCACAGTAGTTTCTGAAGGTCGTTCAGACAAGTACTGACAAGATTTTCTATGACAGCAATAAAAATTGTAACACGTTCGGTAACATCTAGATCTAATTTCATCCCAAAGATTTTCATCGTAATCGGCGGGTAAAAAATCTCGCCTGAGAGTAACAATTAAGGAATCCCAGTGGTTTACAGAATGTTTAATTGAACGATACCAGATCAATGCTGATCCAGTTAATAAATCTGCGGCGGACTTAAATAAATCTTCTTCAGTTCGTTAATCTTTTCAAGAAATGCATTAACAGAAAACCGTTCTATGCCGCCATCAAACGTAATTGCCCATTTATAGGCGTAGTGTTGGTCGCGAAGCGTAGAGTCCGATCCCGGCAGTAAATATGCGATAATAGCCTGCGCGATCGCTAAAAATTACGCAAACTTCATTTCACTTATTAAATAGTAAATAACGGGTCAATTAAATTTCAATACGTGTTTTGAGATAGGCACAAGTTGAGGTTTCCTTAGAACTACTTCCCGCTTTCGTGCGATATCTTCTAACGGAGATAACAGAGATCACGAAAACTGTGAAAAAATTAAATTACCACTCTGTGCACATATCACATATCAGATTACGTCCAGTCGAAGTAAAAAAAAATTGTTGAACGGAGAAGTAGAAAAAAAATTGTAAAGTCGGCTATCCGTTAGATATCGCAAAAATCGGATGCTTTTTTGCACACAGGGGACTATTACTTTGGCACCGATAGTAGATCGCAAGTTTGTGATCAAAGGGATGCTGGTTCGAATCTCAGAGTGTATATTGGAATTTAATTTAATTTACAATCGTTTGATTAAGACTTTGAATTTGGACTTGATCGGTTATTTGCATACTTTTCCAAGTTTCCCTTCATCGTACAAAACGAAATAGTTTGTAAATTATAAGTATACACGATCTTATGCTAAGATGGCCTACGACAACTCGGTAAATAAATAAAAGATGTACGCAAAAATAATGGCATACGCAATATACAGTTTATAAAATAACGATGTAAGAAAAAAAAACAAACGACGTAATTGTATCCAATTCCCAAGGCCGGACAATTATGGAACTGTGAAACACGATTATTAAATAATAAATATTGCATGCGCGATTATGATACGCGCCCGTTTCTCCAAAACTTTGATCATTACACACACACACACACACGACTTTCGATTTTTCTCATTCATTAAAACTAAACCAACGGGAGAAAGTAAAGTAACGCGAAGAAGAGGAACCTAATCGCCACCGTCGTCGCAAAAACCACTGTAATTTTAACGCAGACGTAAAAATGAACACGCCACTTCTAAACTGGACCGTTCCTGATACGAAGGGGGCAAGATGCGATATCGAAATCTGAAAGCGGCTTGCATTTTCTAAAGTGTGGCACGAGACCGCGAGCGACGCCGAGGTGCGACGAACGGTTGCTTTCTTCGCGACGAAGAATGTTTTAAACTTCGATCGTCCGGCAATAGCAATTTCACCTTTCTTTTAGCGTTGTGTGTCGGTGCCTCGTTAAAATTGTAAAAATTTGCAGGCTTCGATTTGTAAAATTTACAGGACGTTTGGTTTGTTTTTTTTTTGTGAACTGTCGCCAATTGCAATACGTATAAGTCGTTAACGTTATTGTCGGGGATGGTAAAAGTGATGCGCGACATGGAGGAATTATGGAAAGATTCATGCAAGGTAAATACTTTTCAAATATTTTTAAACCATTACTTTCTGCACGTGGATTAAATTACTTTAATTTTCCAGTAAAGCTGTAATTACATAACCCTTTAAAGCACCCCCGTTTGTTTTAACGTCGCCTACAAATTTGTTACATCGTCTTTCAATCTCAATCGTTCCGTCCGGTCATCTGAATCAATTTCCTTCCACATTGATCATTGATCATAACGCAGATAATTTAAAATTGGTTTCTAAATCACAAAGTAACGTTTAAAAAATGTTATAATAAATATTTCTGTTAGATTTTTTCCGCCACTGTGGGATTAAATACTCAGGAAGGATTTATCGTTCAAGCCCAGTGGATTAATTAGCTAATAGTTTACGTACAGCCCCATCAATATTTTTTTGACGTGGTGCTTCCTCGCTTGGTTTAGAGTGTTTTTTTTCCACAATCATCAAGTAATTAATGCTTTTTCTGCCTGGAACAAATATCGATCTGCAACATATACCATCATTGGTGATATTCGTTAAGTTTTGATGATATCGCATTCTCTACGCTCATTTCTTTTGGCACTTTTATAAAAACAATTATGTTTATTAATAGTTTTAATTTAATAATTTGCAGGTTCAGTGGTTTCTTACCAGTACCACATTTTGAAGATTCAGGGGTGTAGTGGATTTCTTTCTTCTTCATAAGTAAAAAATTCAAATTTAATAGCTAGATGGTCAATTTTCTTCTTATCACCCCAATCCTGCCAAAACAACACAACAGTAATCAATCCATCCCATTCATTTATTTCTATACACAGCACCTTCTGCATCGTTTCATATAAATCCATTCCAATTGAGTTTTCTTCTAATTTTAGTATATGTGCTTTTATTTTCATTCCTAGTGACGCCGGCTCTAAAATTGACTACCATGAAAAATTCGAGCATTTAGGCAATCTCCCTTACTTATAATTTTTCACCTCATGGCAGTTCCTTTAACTTCGCCCTCTCCAGTCATCAATTTCAACTTTGAGCTTCGCCATTTTATTTTTTTTATTATAAATCATTCCATTATATAAATTTTAAGTCTCAATTCACATGAATCTAAAATTTTATTATTAAAGGAAGCGAACTTTTTTTAAGTGAATAATATTGATGTAAATAAATAAATATAAAGCCACAAAAAGAAATAGTTGAACTGGTGAAAATGATGAAAAACTCGTGGACGTACAGTGAAGGAAAGTAAACGAAATAAATAATTAACATAAAACATAAAAAAATAACCAACTCAAACGAACGTAAACTTTACGAAAGCAATAAAAACGATAGTTGAACAAACTAAAATAATAATCCACCAAAACAAATAAAAATGCAACAATCTAGCTGATAGTTGGAGAAAATGAAATGTAAAAAGAAAAGAAATGAACAAAAATCAAAGTAAACTGGAAAAAAATGAAACAAGCCTAACGGGAATGAAACACGTCAAACAAAAACGAACATATATAATAAATAAAACAAGTCAAACTAAATTCTATACCAAGCTATAAAAATACATAAATCATTCCAAAAACGTATTGAAACAATAAATAAGGAAACGAAACTATTAATAACAAATAAAAATTAAAAAATAAACCAATGAAAAGATACAAAGATAATTGAGAAAAAAGCAAACGAAGTGATGAAAACTCCAAACAACATCCAAAGAGAGGAAAAAATAATTGAAAACAAACAAATGTTGAAAATAAATAAAACGAACCAAACGAGAAATAAACAAACCAAATGAAAGTGAAAAGAAAATAATATGGAAGGAAGATAAATCAAGCGAAACAAAAAAAAGATTAAGGCGAACTCTTGAAAATAAAATACGAAGAACATAATTAAAACAAAGCAAAAGAAATGACGACACTATTCCAATATAATTGATGGTGGTCTGTGGTGATAACAGCTTGTGGCACGTATGAGTAATATGGTTCTATGTTGTGACTGGATTGTATGCGTTGTAGTATTTGTTGATAAATTATTTTTCTTACGTTGTCATCTCTTCTTGTATATTCATTCGCATCCAGTCCGGAACACCCACTAATGATATGCTCGATGCTATCTGCTGTTGTGCGGCATATCCTACATTTGTCATCAATGACGGATTGGTCACGAACTATAAATTTTAGGTAGTTCCTGGTGCTGATAACTGTCTTGAATTGCAACCATAAAATTTTCTGTTTCGGGGAAAATGTTACCGTTCCTCAGCTTCTCGATCAATGTGTTCCTCCTTGATATTGGTAGGGTACTTGCCATGTGATGGTTTGGCTAACCATGTCGTTAGTTTTTTTACGATTTCTGCAGTTCTTTGTATATGATGAGCCTGTATTAGGTTGAGAGGGGTAGAACACTTTTACTATAGAAGTAGTCTCGCAATTAATTTACCTGTTTTTCATTATTCCTCTCCCACCCTCTGCTCTTGCCAGGTGGAAACGCTCTATAGAACTTCCCGGATGGTGGATTTTGTATTTTGTACATGACTCCTCACCTTTCGGTTTAGCTCTTGTAAATCAGTTTTTGTCCATTTAACAGGGCCAAACGTGGCTGCTGACAAAGCAAATCTGTTGATAGCTGTGGTCATATTACGAGCTGAGAGTTTAGACTTTAGTATGGCTTTGATTCGGGTTGTAACCTTTTCAGTTATTTTATATTTCATTTGTTTGTGGCTTGTTACAGTAGTTTGAACGACTAAAAGGTATTTATATGTCTCATTTAGTAGCAGTCCGTCAATTTGTTCTAGTCCGTTTTTATCTACTTTATATCCTTCTTGTTGGTTCCATTTTCCTCTGCTCATGCTGTTTAGCTTGCATTTATCTAGACCAAACGACATTTTAATGTCTTTACTAAAGTCAGACGTTTTCTTTAATAATTTTTCGAGGTCTTTTCGGGTTTCTGCATATAACTTTAGGTCATCCATGTAGAACATGTGGTTTAGACCTTCATGTGTACAGGTTATATGGTACCCTTTAGCAGTTGACTTTAATATCCTTGAAAGTGGATTAAGGGCCATGCAGAACCAGAGAGCGCTTAGTGCATCACCTTGGAATATACCACGGCAAATGTGCACTGTCCCAGAGTCGATCATACTATTATTTAGTAAATGCATTTAAGAGTTTGCCATTTCTCCATGGTGCATTGTAGGAATGACATTATCGCCGAATCCACTTTATATATTATTAAGACCTCTAGGAGCCAGGAGTAAGGGACGCCGTCAAAAGCCTTTCGATAATGGATATAGGCAGTGAAAAGATTATTCCTGTCCCTCTCACAGTGCTCAGTGACGACAGTGTCAATGATTATCTATTCTCGGCATCCTTGCGATCCCTTTTTACAACATTTCTGTTCGCAATGAAAAAAAATAAAATCGAAACAAGGGACATTGGAATTGCGAATCAAATACATCAAATTAATAGGATACACACGTAAGTAAGACGAGTAAACAAAATTAATAAAAACGTAATAAAACTTATAAGAAATAAATGAATGGTGTCAATATGGAACGAAAACAAATAAAACAATTCTAATGAACACTAAAAAAGAAAGTAATTAGGTTGCCACTTCAAATCTTTTCGATATTGAAACTATTTCAAGGCTGTTTTTTATTTAAATACTTTTTAGTGTTGAAAATGTACATAGAATACATACGAAGCATGGAGATCTCAAAGTTGAACGGCCAAGTCAATAAGGCTCTTAATCAGCCTTATTCACGTAGACATACAACCTTTAAATCATTTCAATATTGAAACTATTTCAAGGTTATTTTGTAATAATTTTTTTTATATTGAAAAATTAAATGATACATACGAAGGATCTAAATTTAAAGGTTGAGTGATCATGTGATTATGTGTTGGCATCAGATAAATCGCGTGGCGATGGTTTAAACAATACACGTATAGGAATTACCGTCACTTAGTTACTTGCGAATATATTTAATTAATCTCTAAGTCACGGGCTCGGAATAAGCTGCAACTGCGTAAGAGTCGCGTGTCGCTTTCCGAGCGAGACAACCCCGCGGGCCTCGATCGAGACGATACCGTGACTAGACTGCCGAGACTAAATATTTTTGGGGGTACGCGTTGACTAATAAGTTATCCCATGAACGGGGGTGCCCCGAGACGCGGCCATACGAAAACGCTGACAGCGATAACAATACGAACGATGCAGATATTAATGTTGAGTGGCCATATGAATAAGGTTTAATTCACCTGGCTACTCGACCTTCAATATTCTCAATGTCGAAACTATTTCAAGGTTGTTTTACAAATTCTTGTAATGTTGAAAAATTTAATTATAATATATACGAAGCATACATATTTTAAGGTTGAGGGGCCATGTGAATAAAGCTTCTCACCATTCTTATACACCTGGCCACTCTAGCTTCAAGTCTTTTCAATATTGAAACTATTGTTTTTTAATTTTAATTTTTTTAGTGTTAAAAATGCAATTATAACACATACGAATCATATAGATTTTAAGGGTGGGTGTCCACGTGAATAAGGCCTTATTCACGTGGCCACTCGACCTTCTCAACTCACTCTTCTCAATATTGAAATTATTTCTAGGTCGTTATTTTGATTACGTTTCAATCCATTCACATCTACATATTTTTGTTATTATTTTTATTATTATTATTAGGTGCGTATTTTTTTTCAGCGCAACTTAAAGTACCGTTCTAATCAAGTACGCAAATTACAAATTAAGAAAGACCGCAATTATAAAAGCCATTAGGTGAATAAAATTAAAATAATTAAAGCGGTGAATTGCGGTTCTAAATCGCTAAAAATTAAATTAAGGCGACTTTCATTCGCCACCGAATTCCGCACGACGCGACGTTCCGAACGTTCGATTTTGCGATTTCCCAATAGAGTAGATTGTGACAGATAATGAGGGCAGAAAATGCAGTATATTAATTGGATCAAAAAAACATGTGCAGATGACGATTTCCTAATCAATGTCATTGGACTTATTGCGGTAATATCTAGAAAATAATTTAATATGCGACGAATATGCTTTCGCAAAAGGTGAATCAGAATCGCAATTTTAACTAATTTGGGAGTCGAACAATTATGGGACGAGTGCTAAATAATAAATATTACTTTAATTTGATCATTACACGTTCGACTTTCTTGACTATTTGAGTGTATTAACGCCATCTAGACGTCAATACCCCCCACGCTCGTGCTACTATGTAATTACAGCGGGCTATTTTGACGTTGGCCCCGGAAGTACTTATAAGTCTCGATAGTACCTGCTTAGTAGGTCAAGGTAGACCACTGTAATTACATAGCAGCGTATGGGGGTATCGATGTCTAGATGGCATTAGTACACTACTGATGAACTGAACTGAACTAGAACTGATGAGTCTAGTAGGACGAAACAGCTCTCATCACGTGATACATCCGTTAATATTTTATTTTCGACATTTTTCTAATTTAGCATTGTGACAAATTTGAAATTGGTTGGTGATATTGCATTTTTAACATTTTCAAACTGCGTAATTGTTTTCAATTTCGACGTCGGCAAATTTAACTATTAACTTTGACTATTATTGGCTATTCAGATCGATTTGATTAAATTTACGTTTTAGAACATGGTGGCATTGGCTACTTTGATATTTTTTTATTTTGTTGACAATTCTACATTTTTCTATTTCAATATATTGACGACGTTTTCATTGCAATGTATGACAACGTTGTTTATTTTTAATTTGTGTATTTGGCAACATTTAGTTAATTTAGTATGTTGACAATTTTTGCAGTGGTAACATTTATGAAAATTTCTGGACATTTCTAAATTGCTATCTAATAGTAAAATTTTGACATATTTCGCATTTTCAACCAATTTAAATATTTTTAGATATTTCGATTTTTCAATAATTGATAATTGCCCCACTGAAGTGAAAAGCCAATTGCTGTCGAAATAAATGAAGCAAAATAAATGGATTTTCTTTTGTATTTTTCATTTTAATAATTGAGTCAAATAGATGCAATTTGTTGTGGATATGTTTGAATAGTTTGTACATTTAGAATTAATATTTTGTCAAATTAGAATAATGGTAAACTAAGCTAAACTAAATTAAAAATTGAGAAAATTAATAACTGGCAAATACTTGCAAAATTTGTGTATATTATATATATTATATATATTAAAAATGTGTTGTCAAATCTGACAGCATATATATTATATATACATTTTTTTAATGCAAAAATTGAAATAAATTTAATCTTGATCGAAATTTCAAGTTGAAAAAACAATGCAATGATAATATATTATTTTTTCCAACTTGAAATTTCTATGAAAATTAAATTTATCAATTTTTTTTCAATTTTTGCATTTAAAATTCTTTTATAGCTATCAATTATTTAGTTTTTGTTTCAATTTATAAATTTCAACATTTTTCAGCAACCCAACCCTACTCAACTCATCTCAACCCGACCCGACCCGACCCGGCCCGGCCCGGCCAGACCCGGCCCGGCCCGACCCGACCCGACCCGGCCCGGCCCGCCCCGCCCCGCCCCGACCCGACCCGGCCCGACCCGACCCGACCCGACCCGACCCGACCCGACCCGACCCGACCCGACCCGACCCGACCCGACCCGACCCGACCCGGCCCGGCCCGGCCCGGCCCGGCCCGACCCAACCCAACCCAACCCAACCCAACCCAACCCAACCCAACCCAACCCAACCCAACCCAACCCAACCCAACCCAACCCAACCCAACCCAACCCAACCCAACCCAACCCAACCCAACCCAACCCAACCCAACCCAAATCAGACTAAGGTCGATTTTTTTCAAAAACGTCTTCAACTTCCAGCGAGGACTTTTACATGAAACAAATCAAAGATATCAGAGTTTACTAGAGACTCAACGTTATTTTTTATTTTTGCAAATTTTGACATTCTTTCAATTCTTTTAGGATATTTTGTCGGACAACATAACAAAAGTAATATTCAGCTTTAAAAATAATAAAAAAATATTAAAAATTTCCACAAATGTGGATTTTATTGATTTTGTTCAGTTCTTGAAGATAATGAAGATTCATTGGCAACAGCCAAAAAAAAAAAAACACAGCAAAGTTTCATTTGCTTTTGCATTTTAATATATTTTTGAAAGATTGTTTGCACTGTTGCACACGGATTTTCAACTTTTACAGTTTTTTGCAAATTTGGAGATAAACAAATACATTGAAATTAAACATATAATACAATCGGTATTATTTTTTGTTATTTTTAAGAATGTTGCCAATCTTGGGCAATGTGGCAAAAATGAAAAATATCAAGGTTCAAAAATTAAAAGCAAAATCACAAACTAACTCAAAAGGGATAAAAGCTGTACAAATGAAGACAATAGTTTATAATAATTTAAAATCAGAAGCGAAATCAATTGAGGACAGAAATTAATGGAAAAAGAAAACAGAAGATGTACAAATGTATAAGGATAGAAAACTAGTACGCAACCCAACCCAATCTTAAAAAATAAATCAAAAGTAATAAAAATTGAAGCGTTTCGACCTAGAATACCTACCTGAGGAAGGCAAATGTGACTTTGTCGTAACGTCGGAATAACCTGGTTAGGGACAATTAGAATACGTGGTTCGTTACCCGAGATCTTGGAAAAACAAATTTTACCCGATAGAATCTACGAACCAACAACAACAAGAAAATACTGCAACATAAACGAACTAAAGTGAATCAAATAATAAATCGAACAAAACAAGAATTTAGAAAAAAAATTAAAACAATAGTCAAATGAAAATAAAGCAAAATTAAATCGAAAAGCCAGCGACATCAAAAGCGAAATTAACGAAGGAAAACGAAAACAATTAAAAACAATATAAATGAACAAATTTCAAAAATACGACTTTCTGATAATCAGCAAACCAATCAAATTGTCAAAAATGCCAATGTATAAAATTCACAAATTAATTATTGAATTTTGTTGCTGTTTTAATATAGAATTTTATACAACTTTTTGCAAGTAAATGTTGTGTTGGGTAGGGTTGTATTGTGTTGTATTGGGCCAAGTGATATTGTGTTGGGTTGGGTTTGGTTGCGTTGGGTTGGGTTAGGTTGGATTAGGTTGGGTTGCGTTTGGTTTGTGAGCGTTGTGTATTGTTTTAATATCGAAATATTACGAAATAAAAAAAATTTGAAAAACTGACCTGGAATCGATATCAAGATAAATTAAAATTTGCATTGCACGTGATCTGTTGCTACTCCAGTAAGCTATTCAACGTTTCTCTTCATCATTTTCAGAAATTGCTAAAATAGGTAGTCGGTGGTAATTGTAAGGTAACAACTTTTGCGGTGTAAAAGTACACTTAATTGAATAAATACCTCAACACGTATTTATAATTGTACCAATTGTTCCAGGCACCACCAAGGGATGGGCAAAAATGATCCATCACAAACCCACCTTTGCACCAATTGGCAGGATATCAGCTTCACGTTCACCGCCGTCTTCAGCGGCAATCAACTGCGATACGACGAAGAGAAGATAACATCGCGCGTCGACTACATCAGAAATCACCTGCGGATTAAATCGGGAATCGACGACGAAAAATCATTCGCGTGGTATCAGATGAAAAAGGCGACCATTAGAAACTATACCCCGAAGGCTGTCGTTCATGAAGTCAACATGGGGATGTGGATTTAGTTTATGTGGATTTAGTTTGTCAATTTAGTTGATGTGATGCTTTGAACATCAAGCGTAGTCTGTGATAAAATGTCGGGTGTTTTGGCGAGTGTGGCCAGTTTAGCAATCGGGGTTGGAACGAATCCTTTAACTTTGGTGGGTTTGGTGCCGATTTTCGCAGCCGGACTCACGTTCATGAGGTACCTATCGGTGGATCCCGAAGGTCATCCCATTAATAAGTACGCGGTAAGATACTAACGCAAATGAAGAACTATATTAGAAAATTCTTGGTTAAATTGAGCTACTGATTTTAATAAACTGCTACTAAAAATTCATAATTTTTAAATAATAATTTTAAATGCTGTTTACAATTCCCTCTATGGATTAAACGATTTCGGTTCTGTTTCTTGTTGTTGTAGTTATATCCAGAATACGACTTCGTTATAGTGGGTGGAGGATCAGCCGGCGCGGTGGTCGCCTCCAGGCTCTCGGAGATATCGAATTGGACGGTTCTGCTGCTGGAGGCGGGCGGCGACGAAAATGAAATATCGGACGTGCCGAGTTTGTCCGGGTACCTCCAGATGTCCGAAATGGACTGGATGTATCAGACGTCGCCGCCTGGAGATTCGCCGTATTGCTTGGCAATGATCGGTGACAGATGCAATTGGCCTCGTGGCAAGGTATAAATAATATTATATATAATAAATTAGTAGGGTTCCTCGGCCACAAAATCAACATCCAATTTTGAATTCAAATTTGTAATGTTTGAACTCCTTGTGCAACTATGTGTAACTGGTTTGGACAACTTTTCTGAATTATTTTATTCAAGTCGTTGTGAATTGTTGTATTCACTGATCTGAAATTCCCTAGAGTTCGGTTATATGACAAACATGGAATACGTACGGGTTTCGGCGTTGACTGGGGGTGAAGCCCGCTTTGGCTTGATACAGGCTTACAAAAAGATTTTAGAAAAGGAGTTTGCGTGTTTAATCCCCCAACAACTCTAATACGAATATGTCATAACGAATATGTCATAAAATGGAATTTTACCTCAATATGTTCGACTTTAATGAAAAAAATCCGCGGTGGTCCGTACGAAACTTACTTATACTTAGTTATACTACGTTTTTCGAAAAAACTTTTCAAGTGAAAGTTGTTTAAAATGTCAATATCTATATATGTAAGAATATTTTTTTCCGTAACGTGTACCGTTTTCGAGATATGGAAAAAGGTGATAAGAGTAAACCATCACTTCCGGTTGAGTGATTGCGTTCAAAATAGGACGTTTTCCTCCTTGCTACTTACAAATGTTAAATTTAAAGTTTCAGAGCTCTAGCTATAATCGTTTGGACGTAGCGACGATCGTTAAAATGTGAATAGAACTCGTGATATAGCCCTTTTTCATGCTAAATAAAATTATCGTTCTATAAAAACGTTTTATAATTTCGTTTATCTTTATTATGATGTGAACTCGAAATTTATCTGATTTAAAGCTAAATGGAAATTACTGTATTAATTACAATTTTAGTTTTAGTTTAAGTAGTAAATATATTCTTTATTTTTTTTTAATTCTATGTCTGTTTAAGTTAACATAATTTCATTAATATACTTCGTGAATAAAATCAATCTATCGCTTGCCAATCACGATTACTAATAAGTTGCAACAAGTTATATATTTTATGAACGTATACTTGGCATGGTATCACTGAATGTAAACTCCAATTCCAAGCTTTCCATCACATAAAAAATCACGTGTAATAAAAATAATAGACGTATAATAATATAGAATTGAACTGATCTAAAAATAATACATCTACACCAAGCCTATTAATCACATACAATTTATGTAACAATGTATCCAATAATTCCCCATTGGATTGGGTTGGGTTGGTATATTTTTCAATGCCCTCAAAGATTGCTAAATATTATTCAAAATTTTTTATTGTAATTTTCTTTTAAATCGATTGATGCATTCAAGCATCGTAGAAATTACGAAATAACGAATTCCACATTTTCGTTCGACTCTACGTATAAACGAAAATACGACTCAAAATAAACGATTTTTCTTGATTGTTCAAAACGATAATTATTACACCAACCTGCAAATGTAATTCACATTGTTTGTAGTCTTAGTCGTTCTTTTATACGCTTTTGTTGTTATTCATTGGAGTTCATGTGTCGCAGTGTGTCGATTTTCATCTTTTATTTACTGAGATAATTAATTACAAATATTTTAATATCTTTTCTTTTCAATATGTATTTTATGGTTAAAAATAACAAAAGTCTAATATAAAAATAAAAAAAGGTTCCATCGATTTCTGATATAGTATTTTTATGCATCAATTAAGCAAAGCAGCTGACCAATAGTTGCCCTAAGTGCAGAGCTCAGATGGTTGTGATGAAATATGACTTTCTATAAATCTGTAATTACATTTTTTATATAACTCCATTTGTATTGTATACCACTAAAGGAATTTTCTTATCCACGAGATGATATCAGAAAATATAATCCATGATAATTTAACATCGATGCAATGACCAGCTATAAAAAAACTCGTGGAAAATGAAACGGGTGTTTTGGAAAACGCCAAAAAATATTGCTAAAGAGTTATATAACGCTATATCCAAAGTCTAAGTTTTATTGTGGGATTTCCTACAATTCACCTTTTTTAATTCCATCTCCTGTAGTGGTCACTTTATAACGTCCTACGGTCCACCAGAAAACGGATGATGATCCAACCTAAAATTTAACGGAAATTGCCAAATGCATTGGCGGGGTGGATGCATCGCTCAAAATGTGTTGATTATCAGTCTGAATATATTCAAGTTTATTTGGGCTTCGTGGCCAAATTTTGGGCCAGGGCAAAATTCTCATTTCTTGCTAACATGGATCCTCGCTAATTTGGTTATTCATACAAAATTTATGAATAACCAAATTTGGGAAAACTTTAACCACTTTTACAATTTGGCATCACTCAGATTCATAATCCAACTAAAATGAATGAAATTATAAAAAGAATCACTTTTGGATTTGTGTAATTTTGTGTATAATTTGTTTGTAAAAAATCTGGAATTTGGAACGTACATATATCGCAATAAATTAATTTCGTAAATTCCCGAAAACTTTGATAAGTGAGTAGAAATGACTGAAATTTTTTTATAAACACTACCCAACTATAACGCCTGCTTTGGCAAATTTTTGTATCTTGCCATCTTCTGGAATGCCACGAATTTTACAAATTGATTTTTGAAAACTCGTCATAAACAATATGCAATCCAATCCAATTCCAGATGGTTTGCGATCTATCGCGGGTCAACGCAAATCATCTGGATTATTTTCAACTATTTGTAATTTTTATTTTTATTTTGGCTTTCCTTCCAACTTAAAACCATATTTGGTTTTCTACAGGATGTGTAAAGAGAATTCAAAAATCATCAATTTTCGAACTTTCTTACGTAACACATTTTTTCCAAACCCATGAAACCCATGGAATTTACAATTGATTTTTGAAGCTTCGTTATAAACAATACTAAACCCAACCTAACTCCCTATAGTTTGACAAATTATGGCATTTTTCAAACAATACACACGTAAGGAAAATTAAAAAATTATTGATTAATAATTGATCAAGTAGATGATGAATTTTCAACACCGACGTAGTTTCGTGATCAACGTAGTTTTTATTTGATAGCAAATTGCGATTAATTCTAGAAATGAAACACACAAAAAATAATTAATTGAAACTATTAAGAAATAAATTATACATTACACGTAAACGCTATCGTTTGAAATAAGCCTGAAAAAGTATTAAATATTATCAAAGAAAATTATAAGTTGCACAGCAAATTGAACGAAACGAAAATAGAACAGTGATAAATACAGATAACTTGATTTGGAGAAGAGGTAAATAATCATGGTGGAAGTGCGAGAGTAGGAAAAAGATCATATGCCTCTGATTTCTTGCCACGTATCTTAGCCATTTTAGCCAGCTTTTGGCTTGTTTCTTTACTTTGGCGAGATTCTTCAATTTGATCAATTAATGCAGTAAAACAATAGAAACAAAATGAAAATATTGATAATAAGAAACCAGAAATGCAACTTTGATTCCTTTTATTTGGAAACTCAAAACTACAACGATAATGGAGAAGAGAACAAAAAAATCATTTTCTACTTAGATGGTGATATTTTAATCATTTTCATGCGTCAAAAACGAAAATTTATATTAAAAGAGAACAAATAAAAAACGACACACAAAACTCAAACCAAAGAAAAGTCAGTCCACTTCAAGTTATCAAAATAAATCAAATAGATAGCCTAGCAGAACTAAAGGAATCACAAGAAAATTTCTAACATCTAGAATAGTGACGAAAATTTAAGATTGCAGTCTGCTTTAACTTAAATTAAGCAAAACCAAAAAAAAAATTTCGAAAAATTAACCCAACCAACCCTAAACAAACCCTAATTCAAGTAAACACAACACAGGGAGAAGTGTAAAATTTTGAACAAATCAAAAGTGCAAATTTTGAGTTTTTTTGAAGGTCAGACATTTTTGGGTTGGGTTGGGTTGGGTTTGCACGTTTGACAGTAAAAAAAGAAACTGTCAATTCTGAGTTTCCTTGAAAGTCAAACTATTCTAAATTGGGTTGGGTTGGGATGAGTTGAGTTGGGTTTGCATGTTTGACAGTAAAATTGTCGAAATTATCAATTCTGAAGATCTTGAAGGTCGAACTATTTTAGGTTGGGTTGAGATGGTTTTGGTTGGGTTGAGTTTACAATTATAACTTTTGCACGCTTATGAAATTAGTTCTGAATTTAAATTACTTTAATTATTCATTATATGAATTTCTCTTAGTTTTTTCCAAACCAATCGCATCATACAATTTTATTATTTGTTATTTGACGACTAATCGACAAAATTTGTCGCCAAATTCTATTGAAGACGACAATTAATTCGTTGTTTAAAAGACTTTCTACTGACGCTCACGTGAATAGTACTAGAAGTTGACTGTTTTCGGTTCAATGTTCAAATTAATTCTATTGGAGGACTTTCTTTAACTTCTTTAACAGACGTTGGTTGAGTTTGTTGGCCAATTCTATTGAAGGTGAATTTTTTTTGCTAAAAGCATTGACATTCTATTAAAAGTTACGTGAATAGTGCTGTAAATTGACTGTATTCCGTCCAATGTTCTAATTAATTCTATTGAAGGTGAAAATTCTTTGTTAACAACCATGGAAATTCTATTGAATATTATGTGAATAGTACTACTAAGCGTAGCTTGTGTTCGTTTTTTATTTCTATTGAACATGAAACGAAAGCAAACATTGCCTAAGCATTTAATCAAAATTTATTGAAAATAGTTTCAATGTTTCAACCTAATCTAACGCTTCAACGTTGGATTAGGTTGAAATATTTTTATCTATTCTTTCAAAAGTGTGTACCAAAAAATTTACCACGAAACAAAAAATCAATCCAGGAAGTACGTCAAACTATTCGCTTGGCTGGTGGCAGCAACACAATAACAAAAAAAATGGTGAGACGTGTGTATACATAAAGGCCTACAAAGCAAGTGCAAAAATAAACAGGAAGTACGAACAACGAAAGAAATAATTAAATCAAAACCAGTTAAAGTTAAAACAAAATGATGACAAGTACATCAAAAGAAAATTTAATGTAAATGGGTAATAAGTAGGTACTACGGGGAGTATATTAAATAAATATATTAATATACAAATTTTCGACATATCTGCGCGCAAAGAAAACAGAGAAAAGGTGGAGGGCATTGTAGAACAATACTATTTTGGAATAATTCAGCATACACCTGCTGCGGTTGTGGGGAGAAGATCCAAAACGAAGAAATTCTAAATAAATAAATAGGAAAATTAAGTTCTTTTATGTCTGTCAAACATTTTACATAACGTGAGTCAACATACGATTGTTTCGACACTGATACAATTCGATTGCCAAAACTTCGAAGAAATCTTAAGCCTTTCCAAATTGTTTTTTTTTATCGCTTATAGTATTGCATCGGCCAATCCCATGATCGGAATTGGAATTCCAGTTTTCTCGTGAACTACATGTGTTCTCATATCATTATAAAATATATTTCACGTAATAGTTTCCACATAAATGGAAACAAAATCATTGGTCTCTTAAGTTTTTTTTTTTTTAATGAAGACGAAAATCTCTGATCCCTATTACACATTTTACTTTCTCTTTCAAGTCTCAAGTTAACCCGTGCAATCCCTGGGGATTGCACGATGGCGATAAATTCATAGTTAACCTAAATGAAGAAGACATGCCTTTTTTAAGAAAAATATATTTTTTGAGACCAATTTCGTCAAGATCTTGTCCCCTTTTATTTTCCTAAGCAAAGCATTCTAAAGACACTTCAACTCGCTGTTTCCACAAAGCAATAATCTGCACATTTCCCTATAAAGTTTCCTTCCGAATTTGGAGACATTTAAAAATTTAATCGACAACCGATCGATGGGATTTTTAGCTTAATTGGGTACAACAACGCGGAATTTAAAGTAGCGGTCTTAAATGTGCCATCAAATTGTAATCTCGAAGCAAAATTTGTTTTGTTTCATTTCCCAAAAATTCTCAGCGGTATCAAAGCAATTTTTTTAATCAATTTCGTGACCATATACTCTGACGTTTAGCATCTAATCATTTCCAAGCTCCAACCCCCCAACCAAGTCCTAATGTTTTCAATTTATCACGAGTTGGGTTGGGTTGGGTTGGGTTGGATTGGTCTCCCAATTTTAATAAACATAAATTTCTTGATATTCTTGGCCTGTCATTGAAGGTGTAGTTGCGCTAGCTTAAGCTCTTTTCCAATTTAGAAGTCAACGATCTTTAAAAAATATTATTAATTCAGTTGAAAACTTCTTCAGCCCACCACAAATTTAACGATTACCCACAATAAAAATTTAATAACTAAAACTATCCAATTTTGAATTGAATTTTGAAATTGAGAACCAAAAGTTTCGTTTTTCGTTATTTAAAAATTTGACTTTTGCATTTGGCATTTTTCATTATCAAGGACATCATATGCTTTCTTTAGTCACTATGCGTCACAGTCACATATGTGACTTATAACGGTTTTATAAATTCTGATCTTCATTCTTCTTGACGTATTTTTTGATTTCATTAGTCTCTTCAACATTCCATACTTTTCGCAGTTTTTATTTCCTGTTTTTTCCTGTCCTCTTTACCATTTTGTTTTTTGTTGGGTTACTTCTAGTCTGAAATTATTCCAATTCCGAAAGCGGAATTATAAAGGATCATAAAATGATCCTTTATAATTCCGCTTTCGGCTTTGCTATTAGTGCAAGGTCGTCCACATACGCCAAACATTGATGTTCGTTGTTGTATTTCGCCCCTTTCATTTTTAATTTACTGCTTCTAATAATGCTTTCCAAACCCAGGTTGGGGAGTGTAGTAGAGAGAGAGGATCACCTTGCCTCAGGCCATTTCCCACCAAAAATTCTGTTGATTTGTGGCCATTCCAGAGCACACTATTTTATTTTTGTTTTTTTTTTAATTTTTTGTTAGTCTTATAAGTTTTTAGGGTATTTGTAGTCTTCTCATGGCATTGTACATGTCTTTACTCAATGATAAGCTTGTTTGAAATCAATGAATAGCCCCTGCATAGCTAATTTGTATTCATAGCAAGTTGTTTGAATCTCTTTCAGTAAAAATATGGCAATTTACTGATCTATTTCTCCTGAAACCTGCCTGATATTCCCGCAGGACAGGTTCTGCAGGATTGCTTAATCATAAGTTTGGCAGTACTTTATAAGTTGTGTCCCGTAATACAATTCTTTCTAGTTCTTTTATGCAAATGGTATATCAGCGTGGTTGTCCACTGTTCCGGCAGTTATTCTTTCTCCAATTTTATTCTTTCAGTTAAATGAATTCCTCCTCTTTTAATAATTTCTGCCGATATATCGTTTTCCCCTGGAGTTTTATTATTTTTTAGCTCTTTGATTATTTTTGTTACTTCATCTTTCATTGGTGCATTTTTCCTCTCCCCTTTTGGTATTGTAAACTGTTTCTCCTTGGTCTTCCTTATTTCCGTATTTAGTATTTTCGATGTTCCTTCCATCCGTCTATTATTTGCGTCGGTTTTTAAAATAGCTATTGCCTACTATAGAAGTCTTTTTCGGTCTTTTTTATTTCTTGGTAAAATGTTAGCATTTCCTTATTATGAAATTTTTCGTCAATAGTTATGAGTTTTTTTTTGATTGTATAATCTTTTTTCTTAATGAACATGCTCTTCGATTGTTTCTTATTTTCTTATATTTTTCCTATTGTATTGTTATTCAGTAATTCTAGTCTTATTTTCTTTTACTCGTCTGACCATATTCGACCAAACAATATCCATCGAAATATTTAACGATATAATTGTTTCAGGTATTGGGCGGATCGAGTGTCCTGAACGCGATGATCTACATCCGGGGAAATAAACGCGACTACGACCAATGGGCAGCACACGGCAACACCGGGTGGTCATACGCCGACGTCCTCCCATACTTCCTCAAATCGGAAGACAACAGGAACCCGTACCTCGCGCGCACTGACTACCACAACACAGGCGGGTACCTGACGGTGCAAGAGTCGCCGTGGCGAACGCCTCTGTCGATAGCCTTCTTACAGGCTGGGAAGGAACTCGGCTACGAAGTGCGCGACTGCAACGGCGCAAAACAAACGGGCTTCATGCTGGCGCAAGGTACGATACGACGAGGGCACCGATGTTCCACATCCAAAGCGTTCTTGAGACCGGTGCGCAACCGCGGCAACTTGCACGTCGCCAAGAACGCCCACGTTACCAAAGTGATGATCAATCGACAGACGAAAACCGCCTATGGGGTCATGTTCACCAGAGGCGGTCGCCCGCAATTGGTGAGGACCCGGAGAGAAGTCATTTTATCGGCGGGGGCGATCGGAAGCCCGCAAATCTTAATGCTGTCCGGCGTCGGGCCCAAGGAGCACCTGGACGAGCATAAAATCCCAATCGTGAGCGATTTAAAAGTCGGGCACAATCTGCAAGACCACGTGGGTTTGGGCGGATTCACCTTCATGGTCGACGATCCGATCACGTTCACGAAGAAGCGATATCAAAGCGTCCCGGTGATCATGGACTACATTTTGAGGGAGAAAGGCCCGATGACGTCTTTGGGCGGGGTGGAAGGCCTAGCGTTCGTCAACACCAAATACGCCCCCAAACACGGACAGTGGCCCGACGTCCAGTTCCACTTCGCGCCGAGCAGCGTCAACTCCGACGGCGATCAAGTGCGGAAAATCACCGGGCTGCGCGACAGCGTCTACAACACCGTGTACAAACCACTGGGGGACACCGAAACGTGGACGATATTACCGTTACTGCTGCGCCCTAGAAGCACCGGATGGGTTCGCCTGAAGTCGTCGAATCCGTACGTGTACCCGGACATAAACCCGAACTATTTCACGCATCGCGAGGATATTTTGACGCTCATCGAAGGCATACGGATCGGTTTGAATGTGTCCAACACCGCGGCCTTCCAGCGTTTCAACTCGCGACCGCACCGGATGCCTTTTCCCGGGTGCATGCAGTACGAATTCGGCTCGGACGACTACTGGGAGTGTAGCATAAGGCACTTCACGTTCACGATTTACCACCCGACGTCCACGAATAAGATGGGGCCACCCGATGACCCGGACGCCGTCGTCGATCCTAGACTGAGGGTGTACGGCGTCAAAAACCTGCGGGTGATCGACGCCTCGATAATGCCGCAGATCGTGAGCGGGAACACGAACGCACCCACGATTATGATAGGGGAAAAGGGGGCCGATTTGGTAAAGGAAGATTGGCTCGGTGTCGAACGGATGAGGAGTTAACTTAACTGTTAATAAGTGTGGACAAAGACGTCGACGAAAAGTGAATCGAGCAACAAAACAACAAAACAGGAATTGGTGCCTCGACCATGCATTTTAACTGTAAACCTGATTCCAGAAAATTTACAGTCAACCTAACCTGAATACAAGACAACTCTGTTGATAATAACCCAATTTGTTTGGTATTTTGAAGTCGACAGTTGACATCAATCCAACTTGTCCATCTTTTTCAGTTGAACTCTATCCAACTCAACCCAACCCAATGGGTCAGTTGACTATACAGACTTTCCTGGTGATACTGATCTTGCTAGGTTGCCTACACTGATGCCTGCACAGATTTACATAACAGAATTGTACATTGGTCCATACTGGTTTGTATGCCTATCAGTTTTCGTGAGCCACAGTTAGTTGGATTGGATTGCATTGCACTCGGTGGGGTTGGGTTGGGTTCGATTTATTGGGGTTGGGTTGGTCAGTGCCATGTTAACTCAGTTGGACTGTGTTGGCTTAGGTTGGGTTGGCTTGGTTTTATTTGGGTTGGGTCAGTCGGTATCCTGCTAACTCAGTTGAGTTGTATTGGGGTGAGTTGCATTTTGTGATTTGCAAAACACATAGTCGATGGTCACCAGATCTAGCGCATATCATCTACCCAGGCACGAAATGTTTATCCAGTCCTTACTAATCGATTTTAATAACGATTTTTTCGTATACAGTACGTAAAGCAGTGACTTACAAAATTACATGAACAATAATACTTCAGATACTTCATTCGATACTCAGCACAAGCGATAAAAATATAATAAAATTTCACACAAATAAAAAAGCAGGGAATTTCACATTCTTTCTCGTCCTATATCTCCTATAACTGGAGCCAGTAAACTTGCCAACCAAACTCCCTAGAATTTGACCAATGGGACTAATTTTTGAAGTCTTGTAACGTATGCGAAACTTACTGCTCTACATCCTTAGTATTACACAATATCAAAAGTAATCGATCAATTATGTCGATCCATTACTATTAATTAAAATGATTGTGTCATGTTTGTATATAAATAATGATTACTAGTCATTAACAGGTTCGATGTGGTTAGTGTTAATTTTGCATATAATTGGGGTACCACGTGCCAGTATAAGACTCATCCCCATTCGATATCGTATATTTAACAAATAACCCTCTACTTAAATTTGAGAATCACATATGAGATTGATAAATGATTCGAGACTGCATCCACGAAAAGTGCGAGGTCTGTGTAATGGGAATATTATTGGTAGTATACAATTTGGTGTAATTTTTTTGAGTAGAACATGCGAATTGAACTAAGGAGTTGTCTCAATGTCAACATTGACGTCGTAGATGAACCTGTTAAGCAATGTATATTTGTATATTTTGTTCATAACTTTGTATTTAAAATAAAATGTTTTATTCTTATGGCGTGTGTGTTTATACCAAGTGTTTTATTCCCAAATAGACGGCGCTATACAGGGGATTAAATTTAAATTATTTCGCGAATATCTGAAATTCATTGTGAGTCGTTGTCTTACAAAAATTAGTTGAAAGGGCAATTAATTTCAACGAAGTGGTTCAAATGTACCTTTCCATATTGTTCAATGTATTAAAATTATTCGAAAGCAACTTTCAAGCTGAAGATTTTAATCACACTAAACATGAAAAATCTATACAGGGCGATCAAATTAAAATTATATACACAAAGTAGTTCAAATGTATATTCTAAGGTGATTCTATCTCAAAGACAAAACCATAAGATCTGTACCGAAATGGTAAAATCGCGCATTGGCCGTAATTACAAAGGCACCAAATTCGGTGCCATTGTGCATTTGATCCAGTTTGATGGTCAAATATGCTACTATTTCATGGAAAACTACCGCTTTTCTGTGATGTGTATTTAAACTATTTTCGTCGAATGGTGGATATTTGGGCGTTTGAACATGCTATTTATATTACGTTGGTGACAAGTAGTACTACTTACACTATTTTAACGCATGTGGTATTTGTATCAAAACTATCGTACAAACAACAAACAAGGATTAAAAAAATGATTCAGATTTAAACCCAATTACGTGGCGACGGTGATTAATTTAACTGAAGTAGGTTAAATGCACCAACTATAATGAAAGCCTGTACAAGTTAACAAGTCGTTCATCCTAAACCAACCCAATATATCAATTTGAAACTACATCCAAAATACTACTCACCCATATTTGAACTACTGCTACTTCAAATGAACAAAAGACACTAAACGAGCAAAATTTAATTAAGTGTGAGAGTGTTTGCGAAAAGATTATTGATTCCCAAACAATTTGTATGAACAACACATTAACTGTTAAAAACATACAGGCCGGTTAAATTAAAACTATATACACGAAATAGTTCAAATGAATATTTTAGTTCCTATTCTTAACATCAAAACCATAACAACTACAACGCATGATAAATGTTAAAATTTACATTTGAGATATTTAGTACATTGAAAATAACTTACAAAAACATCAGATTCGATGCTTGCATCCTGTGCATTTAATCTAATTTCACGTTTTCTTCATCGTCCTGAGATTTTGAATATACAAGAAGTAAAATTGGTAAAATTTCATGAAAATACGAGTTGCATTTGAAACATATATCAGCTTTTCTATGTTGTACATTTGAACTAATTGTTGTGGTGGACGTTGGATCTAAAATCGGAAATAAAATAAATAACAATTTATGTAAGTTGGCGATAATTATTTCATGTTGACGGTGAATTTCGAATAGGCAATGGGCAACAACACATCAAACTCAACCCAACACAACCTAAGCCAACGCAACTCAATCCAACCTAACTCAACCCAACCAACTTATTTCTTATGTCATGCATTTCATGCAAAATGTCATCTATCTAATTCATATTTTACTGTGTGGTTACGCCAACGTAGAGACAGTCTCGGCGAAACCTAAAACTCCAGAATTTCAAATTCAACAGTTCAGAAAATGTGATTTACATGCTGGCTACTTCTGGTAAAACTTGAAACCAGTTTGTTGGGTGAAGAATGGTTTGAGATGGAGTAGGTTGGATTAGGTTGGGTTATGTTGGGTTATGTTGGCTTAGGTTGGGTTGGGTTATGTTTGGTTAGGTTGGATTGGGTTGTGTTTGGTTGTGTTGGATTGCGTTGAGTTGAATTGGGTGTGGTTAGGTTTGGGTTACAGTTGTGCAGTGTAATCCTCAGCCAACATAAGTCAAATTCAGTCCAAGCTTAAAACATAACGTCAATTTGTAGAAAATCAAGATTGCTTATTACTGGTACACGTTTACTATGTTTTCTGGTTTAGTTGAAAATATCTACGTCGTGGAAACCTCAATGATCGAAAAAGATTTATAATGTTAGGTTCTACAGCTTGAAGGTGATCCCAAACTTAAACTCCTTTAATTGTATTAACCCAACCCAAACGATTTCATATTTAATGCCCAAAAATATATGTCACAGCTTTTATGGCATATTATTTTTAAAACAACCTAGAAGTTGCCTTAAGACAACCTTATAACCTAATGTTTTGCAGCGCTTACTACCGAGTTGTAAATCTGTCTACAGGTTCTGTGAGCTTAACCTAAGTAACTTAAACCCTCTATTATTTTCCACGGTTTCATTGCGGCTATGTACATCGGGAAGCGTTAGATAGCAATTGAAAGCACCGAAATACATTTTCGACTTTTAGACGAAAGCCTAGAAGTAAATTGCAAATTCTGGGCAAGGTGGAAACAAATAAGATTGTTTCCATTGTGCAAGAACAAATTTTAAGTGCGATATGATTAAAGCAATAAAACTATATATGCATTTACAATCTCCAGATTATGTAAATAGGGTAGAAATAATTAGTTGCATTACCACAAATCAATTGATGCAAATGAAGCATGATAATATATGCAAAATAATAAGGTGAATGCTTTATGTTGTGCGTTTAAACGAATTGCTCAATGTAACAATTTTTCCCTCAGGGTGTTCCGAATAATTCGCAACATTTCTTCTAAACTGTAACTAAATTTAACGAATCACTGAAAATTGTACGCATGTTTGATTTCCTAAACCAAGACATATAACCACACGTTGAATGCAATATGACTCCTAATTTTAAACTACATTTTGTTTTATTTCAGAGATGAGGTGATTTTCTTAAATTCAAGGAAACTTATGACTCAATCCAACCCAATCCGACCCAAACTCACAACAATGATCAGTTGACGGTTGAGATGAAATGTACGAGAAAGTAACATGGATTGTGTTTTTAATTTTTCTGATAATGATTTTTTTAAATACAAGAGACACGGCTCAAACCAACTGGACCCAAACCTTGAATTTTATAAATTTCAAAAAATTGATGTTACTTCGATCCATAAACCTATACATTTCAGCTTTTATAACCCAAAATCCATTCTTAAACATTCCTTGTTTGAATCAATTGTTCATATTTTCAATGCATCGTACGAGCGAAATTTCCCAAGAAATCGTTTCTACGATTTTTGAGAAATTGGATCATTCACAATTATACCTGAACCCTGGAGTTGAGATCGAAAGTCATTGTTTCCTTGGGTTCGATCGAAATCATTAGAAAAGATTTCGACGAGCTATTTGGATTAAGTGCGAATGTATCCCTAAAATACTCCGCAACCCGATCTCACAATTGAACATCAGATTTACTGTATGATTGGGTACCGAGGACATAATTGGGGAAATGTTGCACCGAATTGGGTTTCTTGGATTTTTTTTTCCAAAATCCATGAGGAACACTTGCCATAAATTTTCTCTTTATATTTACTTTAACGGTTTGATTATTAAGATTTACAGAACAAACTTCAAGGTAAACTTGTTCAGAGTTTAATAGCGAGATTAGTGGCCACTTGTTGAGAATTTTCTAAAATACGGCCAAATTATACCCCAATAGCTTTTATTGTTTATGACTAACGAACTGACTAAAATCTCTTATTAGTATTATTATTGGTAGTTAATTTCTACGCCAAGTTATAACTTAAATTATTTATGCTCACCATTCTCAAGATTTGATGTTGGGTTTCATATAGTTTAGAGATAACCGTGCCATACTAATGCTACGATTGAGTTACAACTTGAAAATGTATATTGCATATTTGGTCAATTAACATTCTGAGTATTTTGTGGCCAAAGGTTGATTTCCAAAATAATTTGGCGATTAAAATCCATAGGCGTACTTATCAGTTAATCTCAAAGTTCAATGTCAAGAAGGTTAGGTTATAACTTATATACAGAAATATTGTTATAGAGGTCAACCACCATGCTCACTATAGTTGCGGCATATGTTCCAAAATTAGCTGGCCTTGGTTCCAAAATTAGCTGGTAATTAAATCGTGGGCTCTAATTGTTTCGGTAATTCCAAGGTTAAGGTCCATTTCTCACGGGTCATTGGTTTCCGTCATATCCAATTGTTGAAACATGTTCGCAAACCGTTCTTATTTGTGGAGTGTAATATGATATTAACGTATTATTAAAGCCTGTCAATGATAGCGAATGTTGATAACAATTTAAATGGAAAACGTGGTATATATTGCGTGGCTTTCTAGAACAACCTGTGTAACTAAGGTCGATGATTTTTTTAAGGAATGCAGGATTCTTTAGAAAACCCCACAAATTTACTTTAGATTCTTCAAAATTGGGTCGCTAGTAAGTTTGGACTAAATTCAGTTTCGAATATACTCTAGAAAGAATCGAAATTCAGATTTCGGCCAATCAGAGTCGAGAATTCACCGCCAAGTGAGACAGGCGATGTTGATTCGATTTTTTCGGGTTAGGCGGCAATGCACGTCGGGGACCCACGTCATATTGCGCCCAGAATTAAATAAATTACAACCGTAAAGTTTAATAAGAACAAGTGTAATAATTTTAATAATATTAATAATTTTAGTTTTATTGCACCCTTATGGGAATTGGATCACTGCATAAAAATGTCTCCAAATTGATAAAACAATATCTACTTGACTGTTTTATGTTCACAAGAATTTAATTTAATTTAATCGTATCGCGTTACATAAATTCAGACAATGTCAATTAATATATTGACTCTTGGCACATACACATCTGATACACTCGTACTAATATATTGACAATTTACACGTTCAAAATTGATAACTGGCATATGGATAATTGAAATTGATACATTGACAGTTGACTGATTGGTAATTGAAACATTGACAATTCACATAATCAATGAAAAATCAAATGACATCTATTGATCAAATTATTCATGAAATAAAAAAGGAGAGTGGAGAGTGCCTCAGAATGTTTTTTACGAATCAAGTAATTATAGAAAACGAAACGGTAGACAATAAACTTGCTCGCGAGTTAGTCAACCTTCTAAGTTGAATAACTTCAACATAAAAGCAACCAGGTTCGGTAAGATTAACACTTCCGATAGAATACCAGAATCAGTTGAACTGATCCTTAAAAAATCAGCAACTAGCAAAATCAGCAACTAGAAACAAAATTTGTTTACATCCTGTATTAGCAAAATATACGAGGCTTAAGAACAAAAACTCGTAATTTTTACGACAACATGTTACGCAATGATTACGATTTTATAACAGTAACTGAGACCTGGTTAACTGATGGTGTCTATACAAATGACCTATTTTCAGAGGAATATGTAGTAGTTTTTGAGATGGCAAAAATGGAAATAAAACATGATAGAAAGATGTACATTTGTGCTGTACATACATATCTAGAAAAACCATTCTAGAGTCCCAAGCAGAAGATGGTATTTAAAGCGGAGAGAATTAGCACAAAGCAATAAAAGAAATATAGAATTTGTACATGGAAAGTAGGAACAAGGCAAAATGGATGAACAGGTCGATGAGGCAGACTAGTTAAAGGACACAACATTGGAAATTTTAAGAAAGTGGTAAAATCCACCCCAATATACAGATCAGAGACGTGGACTATATCAGTAAGGCCCCAGACGTGAACTTCTCGAGACAAATTGACGAAAAAACTGAAATCATTACGACATAACCCGACCCAACCGGACCCGACCGAACCCAACCGAATCCCAGCTAACCCAACTCAACCCAACCCAACTCGACCTACCCCAACCCAACCCGACCTACCCCAATTCAACCGAACCCAGCCCAGACCAATTGTGGTATTAACGTTTAACACAAAGGCAAGAGAAGACAAAATAAAGGAAACACAATAAAGTTGGCTGGGATATCTTTGAAAAATATAATATGATTTATTTATTTGGAGTTTGATAGAAAACATGGACACGTGGCTTTCACAGCGCAACTCTTTGCACCAAGCATGTGATTGAAAATCAAGGACGATTCCGATAGAAACACGAATTATATTTTAATGTATATAGTTGCAAATCAAACAGGATTTGTATCTAATTGAATTTCGTTGAGAGCATTGAAACATGTGATAGGTGTAGATTATTTCGTTGGGTTGGGTTGGATTGGGTTGAAATAAAATTTAATACTTTTAATTGTTTTACATTAAATGTGACTCGAGATATTGAAAAAACCACTATAGGATTTTAATATTGTCAGAATATTAATCTATCTATCAATCTATCCATGGACAACTCAAAAAATACAGCGTTTTAACGACCAATGGACGCTCCCAGCGCCTACATTGTGGATGATCACCACTAACTTTACAATACAATTAATGGAAAATGTAAAAACAGAATTGCATTTTGATGTAATTTGACTTAAACGTTCTTTGGTTGAGTTCAGTTGGGTTGGGTTGATGTGCCCTTCACTTTCATACAGTTTCCCGTTCATCTTAAATATGCTATAACCGTAAATAAAGCTCCAGGAAATTGTTACAAGACAAAGCTTGACCCGGTCAAATCCAGGTCCCCACTGCGTTAGTTATTATATAAACGTTACAATTCAATGCCAGCGACTGTCATGGTGTAATCAATGTCATGTCACGTATTCGCTCCGACTCCAAGACGAAATGGATAACTCAAAAGAGTAGATAATGAGGTCTTTGATTGAGATGGGTTGGGTTGGGTTGATGTTTGTTTAAAAGTAAGCAATATTGTGGTTTGAAAATCGGATGAATTTACGTAAAAAGACCTTTCAAAGATGATTGAGTCTGATTGAGTCGAATTGAAAAATGATTAAAGTAATTCAAAACCGACAATCGGGCCACGTTCACTATAGAAGGACTGCAACGATTGTATTGTTGAAAATGATTCATAACCAACAACTGCGTTCGGTTGACAATAGGTGGACTTTGTTTAACATCAAACAATTGTTTATATTGTATTAAATATGGACTTCGGAACTATAGTGGCGAGGTGAAGACCATTATATTGAGTTGAAAAGTATTTCAAACTGTTTGACAATGATTGCATGCGTTGAAAACTAGTTATATTGAGATAAAAACGTTGCATGTAAATGGAAAAAGAGCTGTGTTTTAACAATTATATTAACTTGAAAATTAGTTAAGGGCGGTTATAAGCGATGGTTGGAGTTTAAAATCATTGCAATTATTAACATTTGCATCCAGTTTAAAATTATTTAAGGTTAGTTGCTATCAAAAAAGTAGTTAAATTAACACGTAAATACATTGAAATCAGTAACGTAATTGTCATAGCGCCAGCAGAAATAATAATATATACATCGATCATGTACTGTATCCACAAGAACGTCAGAACCACAGTCAATTATTGACGCTTATTTAACCTTGCAGATGTTTATGTAATGTTCCACGTTAATTATTATTGCATATACTTCAATAATATTGTGCTAAATTACCGCCGAAACACATGAACATCATATGACGTATTTTTCACGATCTAATTTAATGCCAAGTAACTCGACCATGACGATTTTCTCTCACGTTATTACATGGTGATCGTACCACCGGATAAGTTATCACATGACGATCCATCCACAGAACAAGTCATCATGTGGCCATCCTAGCTAGCGAACAAGTTATCGCCGATCTCGCACCCGGGAGGGTAGAGAGTTAATCATCAATGAATTTCACGACGTAAGTCGAACCTAACACAATAATAAGTAACATTAATCTTGGCTACAATCACATATGTACGAATTACCTCCCCGTTGATTCAAAATTAATTATGAAAGCAAGTCGTGCGTCACCTGAGAAGTCGATATTGAAACGAAATGCAAATATGACTGCAATGTCGAGATCAAGGCTCCTCCGCTTCGGAGCGTATCGTCGGCATTCCATTAACATTGGGCCCGTTCAGCCCATGGCAGCGCCGGCCGGCGCTGCCGGCGCTGTCCGACAGCGGTGGCTAAAATCACCGCTTTCCGACAGCGCTATCAGAAAGCGGTCGCCATATTTTCAGCGAAAAATTTCACCGCTTTTGTACTAAGCGGAGTGGAGGGGTTGGCGGATAGTTTTCAAATTCAAACTTAAGATACGGAATTAATTGAATTATTTACTAGAATTGTTATATAAAGATATTTATGTGATTACCGTAAACTCAATCAAGTTTGCGTTATTCATCTGAGGTAAGTAGGGTGTAAAATAACAATAAATAATTTATTGCCCTCATCATTTCAAATTATGTAGACGGATTTTTTGTAAATATACCTACAATAAAAGCGGAATGTTTATATAGTAATAACAAGGATACACTTATTGGTAAGGTTATAACCGTTCTGTCGTCAATTAACGACGTGTTGCGCATGCGTCGGCATAAATTAGCTATGATACCGTTCAGCCCAAAAAAGCGCTGCCGAACAGCGCTTTCAGACAGCGAAAAGCCGCTTTTGTGGGCTGAACGCGCCCATTCATAGCACGCAATTTCACGCAACAGGCGTCAACGACGATTACCGCCGTGCGCCCCCGCGACCGTAATCACGTTAATCGATGACGATAGTCAAAAGTTCAGTTACTTAACTCGACTTTCTCCGTTTCGCAACGTCGAAAGTATTCCTTCCGGACGATCTCCGTGTGAAATTGATAAGCGGCGGCGTGCGAGCGAGAGATTCTCGCCCGCGGAGAAATCGCGCGCTTCATTATCGCAAAAACAATGATGGTCTATTGTTTATTTCGACGAAAACGTTCACTGAAATGCAAATAATCTCACACGTCGATTATCCTTTACTTATAAAAGATATGGAATGAAAATAAAATATTAGTAAAATAGTAAATTTTTGCATTTATCCGTTTATATTTTTGACAATTTTATCATTTTTTTTTCAATTTTGGTTCTATTGAAATTATCGTTAAAAAATATTTTAACATTTTTCCAAATTTTTAGATTTTTGACTTGTGTCAATCTTGATATTTTATTAATTGTTGTTTTTGAAATATTATATTTTGTAATTTGGATTTTTCTTAATAGTTGCATATATATATATATATATATATAGAAAAGGGAGATGAGGAAAATTATGAGGGAAGTAAGAGAGGGATCTAGAACATGGGAGGAGTTTACAGAAGGAGAAAGCAGAAGGAGATGTGGGGGAGAAAGAAGACACCGCGAGTTGGAGGAGGTGCAGGGACTAAAAGGAGAGAAGGAGATATGGGAGTTCCGCAGGAAGAGGAAGATGGGAAAACAAGCGGCGGAAAGCATAGGCATAGATGAATGGGGAAGTTACTTCCAACAGCTGCTAGGAGGGGAAGAGGGAAAAGAGTAAGAGGGAGAAGAACGAGGAAGACAGGGAATGAAAGAAGAGGAGTTAACAGAGTTTACAGGAGATGTTAAAAGTAAAAAAACAAACTAAAAAAGGGCAAGGCGGCGGGGGAAGATGGTGTGGATACGGAAGATGGGCGAATGCCCCAGAGGAACTGTGACAATCGGGTTTCAGAAAGGGCAGGGGCACGGCATATAATCTATACGATTTGAACTACATAATAGAAAGAGAAACAGCAAAGAAAGGAGGAAAAGTATACGCAATGTTTGTGGACCTGAAGGCGGTATTCAACAAGGTGTACATGAGTATATTAATGAAAACAATGGAAAGGATGGGGATATCAGAGGCGTATGAAGAAACATGGTGCAGGCTGAAGGTCCGGAAATATTCAGGACATGGAAAGGGGTGAGACAAGGGTGCCCTCTCAGCCCACAGTGTTTTAACATTTATACATTATAACACTTTGAGGAAAGGACAAGATGGAGGATTAAAACTAAGAACTGAACAAGTATGGACGTTGGCATTCGCGGAGGACATAGTTCTAATACTAATACGGGAACGGAGAATGGATTGAAAGAAATGGTGAAGAGAGTGGAAAGATACCTGGACAGAAGGGTGGGAGTTAGAACTAAACACACAGAAAACAAAAATAATGATTTTTAGGAAAGGAGGGGGGAGAAGGAGATAAGTGGAAGTGAAATGGAAAGGGGAAGAATTAGAACAGGTGAAAGAATGGATGTATTTGGGCTATGTAATGAGGGATAACAACAGCAGTGAGGGGCACATATCACATATATGTAAGAAGGCCAAGATAGCGGAGGAGCAGGACTCTATGGGGAAAGAGGGGTGGAAATTTCAAAGAAACCATGAAGATTTGGAATACATGCATCAAAAGTATTATGATGTATGGAGCGAAAGTGTGGGGTTGGAAGAAAAAAATCGAAAGTTAGAAAGGGTACACCAAGGACATAAAAAAGAACACTGAATTTGGAGAGGTCAACACCAGAATACATAGTGAGGCAGGAAACAGGGAGCGAAAGGAGATTCAAAGCAGGCGGGAGAGCGTTGAAGTATGAAATGACAAAGAGAGGAGGGGATTAGCAAAGCTTAGTCAGGAGGTCGATGGAGGAAATAACGAAAAGTGGAGACAAGAGAAGGGAAATATCTAATTGGGAAGAGGGAAGGATAAAAATGTTTGAAAAGGCAGGAGTGGCAATGGAGGAAGCAGAGAAGAGAAGAAGAGAGGGGAAGCAAGTAGAGAGAGACATAATAGAGAGATGGATAGAGGTTGAAGCTCAAGAAAGGGAAGGGTAAATAGAGAAAGCAAGTTATAATCAAAAATACACAGAAATAAAAGTAAATGTAAGGAGACCGACATAATTAAGGGAAGGAAAAGAAAAGCAAGATTCAGGTGCGGGAACGAGGAAAAGTCAAACAAATACTGGATAGACGATAAATACAGGGGGTGCGAATACTGTGGAGAAGGGTGGGATAAATGGGAACATTGGATAGAAGAGTGCAAAGAGGTGAGATTAGAAAAAAAGAGAAGACGAAAGGTAAAGATTGGAGAAATAGCATGGGGGGGAATGGAGAGGGGAAGACCCTATTTGAGAAAATAAAGGGGGTAAAGGAGGAATGTACGAGAAAGACAGAAAAGGAACAGCAGGAAAAAGAGGGAACAAAGGAAAAGAAGAAGGTGGGTCTGCAAGAGAAGGGTGAAAGAAGAGGTGGAGCCGAAGGGACCGATGATTGAATTATGGTATTATTTTATTATGGAATGTGAATTATGCCAATAAAGGTTTTGTTTAATAGTTGCATTTTTTGTGATTTTAACTTGCTTTTTCCAATTTTTATATTTTTCATATTCGTACAAAATAATAATATAAACGAAACATATTTTTTCAAATGTTGACTTTTTTGACTGTAAACTTTTTTAGAATTGTTATATTAAAATTTTTCTTTTAATTTTTGTTTGCTTTACAATTTAACAGTTTCTTGCGTTTTTCATATGTCATGTTTTTTTTATTATTATATATTTATTGGTTTTATTTGCTTTTTGGAAGTGTTTTAACTTTTTTTGGCAATTTGTACGATTGTGACAATTGGAAATTTGTTTCACAGTTCACATTATGTTAAGAAGTTTCACTATACTCAACATTTGAATAACGTAGCTTTTTGCCAATTTGAAGAACTTTGCCAATTTTGCAATTTTGACATTCTCGCAACCATCCTAGACTATTTGGAAAATTTTATTATTGCTGACTTTTGACAGTCTAATGTTGAAAACTATCATCGTTAAAAAAATTACTTTTGCAAATTTCTCAGATTTATTTTTTTAGAACATTTTATCAGTTAATCAGATAATTTGATCATTTTAATATTGCCAACTTTAACATTTCTAACTTTGATTGTTTACTAGAAACAGCGAGGCGATATTTGTCATTTTCAAAATTTTGACATTTATAATCAATTTGGACGATTTGTAATTAATAAATAAACTACAAGGGTCGGGTTGAGTTGGGTTTGGGTGGTTTGATAATTTGAAACCACAAGGCCGACAGCTGCTGCAATTAGTTAATCTTTAAAAAATCTACTAGCCGCCAATTTTGACAATTTTATTTCAGACAAAAATAAAAAGTCCAAAATTTTTGTAACTTTTGGCTTTTAAAGATTTTGCCAACTTAATTGTTTGTCAAATTCAGTTCAATATTTTAACAATTATGAATATTGATAATGTAATTTTCCTTTTGTGATATTTTACAATTTTTACTGTTTGTACAGTTTTGGAAATTCGTCTCTCGTTGCCAAATGATACGTCAATTGTTTTGCTTTTTGCTATTTTTTTAGTTTTCTTCTTTGTCTATTTTTGAACATTTTTAACTGTTGACTTTATTAAAATGCGCTTTAAAATTTTGACATTTTTAAAAATAATTTTAGTTTTTTTTGTCGCCTTATCGGTTTACCTCACCAATTTTCCATTATTTGAATTTTTATATGATTTTAATTATTGTCAGGTCTGCCACAACTGAAATTTCAACGGTTTAGTTAAAGTTCCGTCACAATTACTTTTTATTTACATTTTCAATTGATTTGTTTTCTTCTCATTTGATTTCTTATTGAAATTTGCGTTTAAGAATATTTCAAAACTTTTCCAAATTTTGATATTTTTACTTCTGAAAATCAGTAAAATTTTTATAATTGTTGTTTTCAAAATTGATTTTTCTAAATGTGTGTTTTGTTGCAAACTGTTAAATTTCTTACGTTTTTGAGAATATTGTGTTTTACAATTTGGGATTTTTGATTTTTCTTAATTGTTAGATATTTTTCTTTAGATATTTTTTATTTTTCTTTCCCTTGCTGTTTTGACATTTTTTACAGTTTTAGCTCTATTGAAATTTACGTTTAAAAATATTTTAACATTTTTCAAATTTTGAAATTCCATTGAATTTGAATTTTTTTCTTTTAATTCTTATTTTCATTTGACAATTTTAACAGTTTCTTGCGTATTTTGAGAATATAACATTTGTTCATTTTCATATTTTTAAACATTTCATGCGTTTTCGATGTTTCTTAATTGTTACAATTTTTTTGTTTTTGTTTTTTTTTTGTAAAATTGATATCTTTCACGTTGTAACAAATGATACTTCGATTGTTTCATTACAATTATTTATGTTTACATTTTCAAATTTTGCTTTCTTCTGCTTTTTGATTTTTTCCCTTTTCCTTTTTTATTTTCGAATAATGTTTAGTTTGCTTGCATTGAAATGATTGAATAAAAGGTTGATATTTTTTATTCGTCAAATTTATTAGAATTTTTGTTGTTATTTTGTATATTTGTATATTTTCATATATTCATTTTCTTACAGGTCTTAAAATATTTTTCGTTATTTTTTCATTGTCGCATACTGCTTGAATTTGTACAGTTTGTGTGTTTTTTGTTTTTTTCTGGTTTGTGCCAAACGACACTTCAATGGATTTATTGACGTTTCTTTACAATACGTTTTATTTACATTTCCAATTAATTTATTTTCTTCAGATTTAGTTTCTTTTACTTCTTAGCTTTCCTGTCAGTATAAAAAATAAAATTGACTAAAGAAAGAAAAAAAATCGAAACTGAATAAAATAAAACTGCTAAAATTTTAATGCTTTTAAAAGACAAAAAGGTTATATATAGCAAAACGTTTAAACCTGCATAAAAATACGTAAATTGTATAAGATAATTTTTGCATCAACGCACAAATTGATAAAAAAATCAAATCTACAAAACTTTAACTGAATTGATTCAACTTCGCAATTATATTTAATAAAAAATGTTGAAAATACCAAAAATGTCAATCGACAGTAAAAGTTGATATTTTAAATTGCGCAAAATATATAAAAAGACCAGATGCTGACAAATATAAAAATAAAAGTTTAAAAATTGTCTAAGATTTATTATTCAAAGATTTTTATTTATTTCCACATTTTTTTAATTTGTTTACACGCAATGCAAAAGTACTTGCTATCTATATTTTCGCATCGGATTGTTTGACTGACACCTGCTGAACAAGTCAGAAAATGTGCGCTCGATATTTTCCCAATTAAAATTCGTCCTTGCGCGTTTATCAACCTGCAGGTCGCGTCGGACGTTCACGTAAGACCGCGTGCATTCTTTGGTCCGGGCGGTTACATAAAACGACTCGTACGAAACAAGTTCACTGCTTTCACTTTTTCCGCGGTGTCGAAAATTGGGCGGGCGCAAGTTTGAAGGCAGCCACGACGCGAGAACGTTGACTGCTGCACGTAGCCCGGCGGTACTCTCTCCGCCATATTTTGGTTCGTCGCGGTGCTCTCATCACTCTCACTTTTGTTTGAAGGACGCAACTTGCGAAATTGTTACGCGACATTGCGTAGTCGATGTTATTTTTTGCAAATTCGTTGCGAATGCGACGAGGTGCGAAAAAACCACGCAAAATGACGAAATTGTAAATGGAAATATAATTGGAATAGCACAAATTACGTAATTAGAGAGAAGATAGCAAAGAAACCAATTACTAGTAATTTGAAAAGAAGAAGGAAAGCAACGTAGCACCACAATATTTTGATTTGATGAAGTGATTACCATTTGCTGTTAATTAACTAATTGTTAGAATATGAATGTTTTTCTGGGTGTTTGAGCATTTCTAATTTTGCACTTTTGGTATGTTTTACAAATACATTTTCAGACGAAATTTTTTGCAAACTTCTTTTTCTTTTGCAAGTAATATCTTGTGATTTTTAGTGAGAAAGGACTTTGACATTGCATTTTAGACATTTAGAATTTTGATAATTTTGACATTTCTCATTCTTAACCATTCCGAGTTCTTTAATACAATTTTACAAATGTTGCCTTTTTCCAATTTCTATTAGTATCACTTTTAACTCACAATTTTTGCATTTTTTATAATTTTCATAATAGCAAATGTTTTTAATTTTGATATTTAAACAATCGTCCATTTTTGATAATTAGGCAATTTTTTTTAGTTCTTTGTAAATTTATCTAATTTTACAATTTTACCATACAGATAACCGCCACGTTCCATCATCTTTACAATTTCCTCTTTAGAAATTTTTGACAATTAGGCGCTTGTTTTTGATTTTAATTTTTATGCAATTTACTTGTCAGTTAGTTGCCCGTTTTGACATATAGACAACTGTCATTTTCTATTTTATTTACAATGTTTATAGTTTTGACATTTAGACAACTGTCACTTTCGACTTGGTTTCCAGTTTCGTCATTTTTTATATTGTTGGCAATTAGTCCATAGTTTAAATTTTTGGGAATTTTATTGTATTTGACTATTAGACAACTGATCACTCGATTTTCTTTAAATTGTTGTCAATTATGACATTTAGGCAATTGTTTTTAAAATTTGTTTTTGTCAATTATTTGACAATGTCGACGGTAAATACAACTTTTACTTTCGACTTTCTTTACAATGTCATTTTTAACAACTTTGCAATTGTTTTCAATTTAATTTTTTTGGGAAATTTACGTTTTTGATAAATTTTTTACATACTGTAATTTTCGAGCCTATTTATAGTTACGTCGATTTTGACAATACTTTAATTTTTGACAATTAGAAAAATATTTTAAATTTTGATTTATTCGCAGTATCGAATTTGATTAATATAACTGTGATTTTTAAAATATCGGCTTTGGTTATAACTGTTTTATTTTTCGATTTTGTTGGACTTTTTGGTCATTTAAGGAAATGAAAATATTTTAAATTTATTATTTGTTAAACGTGTGAAGGTGGTGACAGCTGTTTGAGTTCAATAAACCACCACACATATATCCGCTGAAGGTGCATGAAGCTATGCAAGGATTAGTATCAAAGTTTCGGTGTAAGTATTAGCGCCACCTAGACGTCAATACTCCATACTCATACTGCTATGTTATTGAAGGTGTGTTATGATGTATGTATGTATGCTGTGACGAGCCCAAGATAAAGTCAAACTGTTGTCACCACCTTAACATATTCGCTGAAATTATTTGCAACAAAGCGGCCATTGCCGACGGATGTGAAATATTAGCAAGTCAATATGGACAATACCAATTTAGTTGGTCGATAAAGACCACAGCAATTACTTAGCAGTAAGAGTGTATTGGCGTCAAGATGGTGCTAATAGCCACACACAAGCAAGACGTTTTTTTTCCATTTTGATTGATTTAATATTTTACATAATTTAAAAATGATCATTTAACTATAGTATTTTTTCAATTATTTCAATGCAATGTTGTACTCAGTACGGTTACCGAAAACTGACAATATATTTTTTGTTATTAAAAGGTTCAAAAATGCAGAATTGTCAAGAAACATATCAAATTGAATGCAAACGAATTAAAAAATATCAAAATGAACAATTCTGTTTTTTTTTAATTTTTATTCTTGTACGGTTACTGATACAGAACAGAAAATGGAGACAAAGTAAGGACTCAAGGAATCAATGAAAATAGAAGAACTGAATTGAAACACCTCGCCAGATTCTTGAAGATAATGAAGGTGATAATGAACCCAAATTTGGAAATCCACCACATGTTATCATCAACATTTGCTATTGCAATGGAAAAATTATTTGAGAAGCTACGGCTGAAAAGTTTAACAATATAATTTTTTTTTATCAATTCAGTTTCAAAATAAGTGGATTCAATAGACCAAGTGCACATGATAACCAACATAATTGAAGCCAAGCCAAATTTAATCCAACCAAACCCAACCCAATCAATCCAAAACAAATTTAATCCATTCAAACCAAACCCAAGGCAACCCAACCAACCCAACTCAATCTAACCCAACCCAACCTAACCGAACTCAACCCAACCTAATCATATCTAACCCGATATAATTGAAAGCGCACTTCTTGAAGTGAAATCACCCAGCCTTCTAAATTTGTCTCAAGCAATTGAAAGGACTTGGAACTGCTGAAAAGTTTCACATCAATAATAGAAAAATACTTTATAAATTCAGTTTCAGAAACAAAAGTTCAGTAGATCAAGACCACAAGCTCACTAACATAATTGAAAGAGTAACCTAGCCGATTCGAACCCAAACAAATTTAATCCAACCAAAGCCAACCCAATCCAAAAAACACAATCCAACCCAACCCGATTTAATCCAAGACGATATAATTGAAAGCGTACTTCAAGAGAAAAATTACCCTTCTTCATCTTCTAAACGTGTCTTCAGCCTTTGAAACGGCTTGGAGGGGAAACCTGCATCAAAAATTATAAAAGGCGTTACTCAAGGAAAACCATGTTGGAACATACTGTGAAGTGGTGTTCCAAGCTGATCAATAAATACAAAAATCAAATAAAAAACAAAAATTGTAAGAAATTTATTCAAGCTCTCGAATTTATTACATACATATACACATATGGTCAACGTTATACCTAACAGGAAGAGAACATTAAGAGTACAACAAAATGATCATACGTTATAACTGAGAGGGTTAAATGCAAGGGTGCTATGTAACGTTATGGGGCCAATCCTATACCTATTATCGACGACTAGCGATAATTCATAAATAGGAGGAAATACTGTTGTGACTGGATGGAATAGAAGATGAACGGTAACAAGAAGAAGAAATCTCTCGTCACAGTTTCAAAAGAAAGAATAACAGCTCAAGGTTAAAAGCTGATTGTACTTATTTCGATTTCATGTTTTAGACAATTTTAAAATGATCATTTTAACATCATTTGACACATTTAACTATAGCATTTGTTCACTACATAATTCAAAGAAGAACGAAACAATATATAGCATTTCACAATTCGGATGCTCTCGCGTGCCCTCATTTGTATACATTTTCAAATAATTACACTCAAATATGATTCCACGACATCCAGCTTCTATACAGTACGATATTAATTAACACAATACGATATTAATTTATGCGTTTAACATGGCAGTCGTTCTCAACATTCAATATATTTTATGATGCAAATAGTTAGTTCTTAAAGCTGAGTCCACACCACTTCACACTAGTTTAATACAACCCAACCCATCTTAACCCAATCCAACCAAACTCACATAATTGAAAGCGCACTTCAATGCATCCTTTGGCATTATGCGTGAGCCAAATGGAAAAACGTGTTACTTATGATTGGGTTGTGTCTCGAATAGAAAAGTAGTTAATTTTTTTTACTTTTCTTTATTTTATTTCATTAGAAAAAGATAAACATAAGATGTCGAATGCCTTGGCCAGGTTTATCGTTGCACAGTGGAGCTCTCGGATATGTGTTTTCGCCATATATAATAGGGTATCTAATATGACTACATTCTTAGCCGCACCGTCCGCAGTTATGAATGCGCGCTGTCTCTCGTCAAAAAGAGAGCACTTGACTAGCCTCCCGGCTAACATTTTATGCAATTGCCGGTGATTCGACCGAGGGCATCGAAATCGGTCTATACTCCGAAGGGTTGGCAGGCTGGTGGGATTTAGGCAAGAAGATTTTGTTTTTGCTATCAGAATTTCTGGCGGCCTTCCATACACCATTACAAGGTTAAAGAGAAGAGCACGATCGATGGCTGGGGAACTGCACATAAACGTCCTGGTGTAACGTCGTCGGGTCCAGGAGAAGATGAAAGCTTTAGACTTGATAGTTCAACATCTTCCACCGGTATTGGGCTCCAGATTGGAGCAAGATCCGGACTAGGATTGTTTATCACAGACTGTTCATGGGCTTTCGTTTCGTGTCCAAAAATGGTAGACCAATAGTTGACCATTTGAACAAATGACTGGCGACGCTGGGTAGGAACACCGTCTAGCATTTCAGCAGCCATGCGAGATGGATTAAGCTGCCATCCCGTCTGTACTCTCGCATATTCTCACAGCCTACGTCTTGCTCCTGTCAGGAATTATTTCTCTTTGTGATCGCGGTCTCCTTGGCGTGGTAAATACTGGAAGAAACCAATTCTTTAAACGGTTCCTATTATCTATATCCACTCTGGACGCTATGCCGTCAAATTCTGCGACTTCGTGGGACCTGATTGATTGGTCCTGTATTTTTCTGCATAGATCTCTTATGGCGCCCAGGATGGGTTCTGTTCCTGCATCCTCATCCAAAAATCCAAAAATGTATCAAGTTGTTCTATACTGCGATGTGGTAAAATATATGGATTATCGTCGACTGTTATTTGAGTATTATCTTCCATATTTGAGGCAGTTGATACAGTTGCATGTAAAGCACCTGATTGAGGCCGTGCCTGTATCAGTGCATTGGTCGAGGTTCTTACCATGGCTTTATAATCCATGCGTCTTCTGGCCTCTTTAATCGCTTCTAGTATTCGGTCTGGCACCTTACCAAGTAAATATTTGTTTATAAATTGTGTACTTTCTTGAATGCCGATGGCCTCCTCATGTGCCATTAGTATAAGTTGCTCGTCAGACCATCTCACCTTCTTGTGAGCTATAATGATCTGATCATTCGCCGGTTGGGGATGAGCCCTGCGCTTATGTACCCCCAATCCAATCTTTGTCGTAAAGGATCTCAAACGTTCAACGTAGATAAGGGGGGGGGGCTCCTTCCACTACTCCCCCAATGTGAGGGTTGGGTGTGTCTTCTAGGTTTGTTTCTGCAGGCACCGGTGGCAGAGGCACAACCGGTGTGCTGCAATCTCTGTTAGTATTTGGACCTGAGAAACTGGATCAGTATTGGCCCCTCTGGGCCGGTAATCCTCGGGAGCCATCTTTCGTCGCCAATTCTTAGAATTGCTAGTCGACGTGTTAATAATTAAATTAAATTAAATTCAAAGTCAACGCTCAATCCGATGCTTCTTGCTAAATCATATAATTGACACAATTTCATCTATATTTAGGGCTTGCGACATTAATAACAAGTGATGTACATTATTCGATATGCAAATGTTAAAAGAAATGACAAATATCAATCATCCTATTGTGTAAACCAGATTCAATCTACAAAACTAAACCTACACACTGTTCACGTTGTTTTGGTATAATAGGATGGCATGGCACTTAGGTTGGTAGTAAATCTGTTTGTTTTATTGGGTTATGTTTTTCTAAATTTTATGTTATATATGGTCTAGTACTTTATTGTATGTTTTACTAATTTGCAATATAAAAACCCTCGCACATTTTTAATTTAATCTTCCTCAAAGCAGCAATAACCCAGTGATCATCAAATTTTAATAGTGTATACATATGTTCGCATGTCAGGCATTTCAGTAAAACGTCACGTGACGTAGAACAATGTGTCCAACAACAAAAAATAAATCAGAGCCTCCTATTACGGCAAAAGAACGTGAACGGTGTTTATTTATAAATATTGGCAGCCAGAGGTCATAAATTAATCAGATGTGAGTGTAATGCTTGAAACTGTATAATAACGAGGGCACGCGAGAGCATACTAATTCTGCAATGTTTAGCGCGTGTGTAACCGACACATTCCAAGGAGCTGTAATTTCGATCAGTGTAGAACGTAGCTCCTTACAGCTGGTCATAAGAATTAATTCACATATATAATTTTACTCGAATAGCCCGCGAGCGCCTGTTCAATTTACATTGATTCCTTACCGACATCAGTTTTTTACACGAAAAACATGTTCATATTACGTTGGTGACGAAATAGTATTTTCCACCTAAAACATCAACGTCGTCGATATTCAACCGAGCCGGTGACGAAATTTCGCCCAATCAATTTGAACTGCACCTCAAAAGCGATTTTGCATCGCGCAATCAATTAACACGAGCCAGTAACATTAAGCGCGTGACTCGCAACTTAAAAGGGCCATCTTCGAATTTCTAAACAAATCGCGACGCAATACAGGAAGTCGCGCGTACCCCACTTGCGTAGATCTCGCCGTGGGTCGAGTTCGAGTGCGGGTTAGTCGCTCCACCGACAACAACAAGTTCAGTTGGCAGTAAAAGTAACCAGGCGTCATATTTACATAGCAATCCTAAACGAAAAATTGCAGTGGACATGTGCGAGCGTCGAGAGTTCTAAACAGAAAAGGTGCGGGTCGAGACCGAAATGGATAACGTAAATTTAAAGAGGTGAGCGTGCGACGACGTTTTTGATTTTTGGGGAAGATAATTTAATTTTTGTAAAGTAATAAATGTTTTATTTATTTATTACGGGGACACGAATTGTTTAAAAATTATTGATATGTACTATTTTTTTATCGAGCTTCGCTGGGATATAAAAACAAACGATTTAAGTTTCTAAGGGCCAGTTTTTCAATAATGGTTCATCTGTAGGATCATGTGAACCGGGTTCAATAATTGAACCCGGTTCAACTTGTTTTGCGTTGCTCAATTTAATTCTCATACTAGTTCAATTGAACGCCGTTTATCTGCTAGTCGTGTTCCCAACCACTTTGCGCGCCTCACTTCACGTTGAAGAAATACAGTTTTCATGCTAAAAAGGTTCGCAGGCGTAGTAGCCTTGCGTCTTTGTTAGCAAGTGGCGAATGTTTATGTACGGTTTGTTTATAGTTAAATTATAAACTTTAATGTCACAAATGATAAAATAAATCGTACCAGTCTGAAGGAAGCATTTTATATTTATGTATATTTTAGTTAATCTATATAGTTGATAGCTTCACCAGAAACATATTTTTTCATCACATTAGCTAATTCTAATGAAAGTTAAAACAGCCGTGACCGCAACCATTTTCACACCGTCTAGATATTCTATGTAATTACATATTTTGGCGTCTGAAATAATCTTCAACTGTAAATTTGCACATATTTCGAGATTAACATATGGATATTTTTTGTAAATTGAATTTAACGTAATGTAAGCAACATGAATTAAAACCAAAACTGCTTTAGTTTTGCTAAGCGTTGTATAAAATAATAGCCTTGGTCGATTAATGTACTGTACATATTCCTCGATATCAGCATCGTCTTCTATTATTTCAAAGAATCAATCAATATCCATCGTAAAATTAAACGAATACACGCTACAATCACGGACGAATACACAGAGATGCACTTCAACTTTGAGGTTATGTGGTGTAGTTTAGCGTTAGACCGAGTTTAAACGGACACGGATGTGGGTTCAAGTTGAACACAGTTTAATCCAAGATCATGTTCTGAACTTTGCTTGAAAAACTGGTTTTTTCGATTGAACTGAGTTTAAACTCTGAACTTAGTTTAAACCACTATTGAAAAACTGGCTCTAAGACATATATATCTTTTTTTGATAATCTAAATTTGTCTTTTAATTTTTTTACATCTCGTTTGCTATTTGATTTTCTTTCTCTTTGTTCAGTTAATTTACAACGAAACTTACAGCGAACTAAGTAAACTCGGAGCGCATTTCTAATCAAATATGACTAAGCGTCGCGTTCGCCCGGCTACTTCAGGGACCTCGTCGTTCCGAAACGTCGCTAATTACTTATTGCAAACATTTTAAGGCGAGTTTCACCGCACTTGATTGCGGCGACACACTTATGCAACTCGGCGACAATTTTGAACGTGTGGCGTTAACGAGAGATTTTTTTGCGGTCGACAATTTGTACCCGGCAATGAGAGAAAAAGCTCGACCTGTTCCGCCGAGAGTGATCGATACGACCGTCACTTCCGCGAAGTGAACGTAATCCGAGGGAAATCGGAATTGTTGATTATTTAACGGGGAACTTAAAAACCGGAACAACTTCTTCGGATGCTATTAATTGGAGTTAAGTAACGACGCGTAATTTTACGCGAGCATAAAGCGTAAATCAATTTCACGTGCTATTAGCTTTTAATTTGCTTAATTGTCTAAGATTTGATCTTTCAACTAATTTATTTTCATTCGTATTTGAATTTATTTATGTAATTTTAATTCGATTTTTGAATATACTGTCAGTCGGAGGTGAATCAACTTATTTTACATAAATCAATCATCTTATTGTGTAAACCGGATGTAGGCCATAAAACTAAAAATATACATAATGTCAACAGGAGGTTATAAACATAATCATATCGGGGTGTAGCGACTGCAACTCTTGACTTTGTTTAGCTGAGACATTTAAAATTGTCGATCATTTTTGTAATGGATGTGCGTGGATATTATTACGATCAAGTTTTAGTAAATTTCACCTCTAGTACGTTTTATTTCTTGGTGCCATTCTTGCAAAAAAGTAAGACACCATCGATTAAGGAATCAACAATGCTGCTGGCCCATCCATAAATTTCTTTGCCCAACCTAGCCCCTTACTATTGTGGATGGGTTAAGCTATTCATCTTTCAGAAGCCAAATCTATATTGACTACCAAAAATTTAAACTACTCGTATAAATATTTTTTTTACAAATAAATGTATGTATGTGCGTATAAAGCAGCACTGGTAGTCTACAAGGCATTTTTATTGGGTTGACCATACGTACATTGTCATCACTTCCATATGTATTCTCTTGCACACAACTGTTGATTGCAGTTATTATTACAGTTATAGTTGGTTCCCATTTCCAGATATATTGTTTTCTTTTAATTCGTATATAGACCATATTTTTTGCTTTCTTTTCAATTTTTTTAATATAATTTCTGGCGCTGTTTAACTTCGTTCAATTTCCATTCTCTCCATATGTCTTCTACATCTAGGTTCAAAAGAACCGGTGAGGATGGGTTATATTGTTTCAAGCGTCTGATGACCTTGAATGACTTCGATGCCGAACCCTCGACTGTAACTGTAATGTCTCTTCGACTAGCTTAACTATCTTAGATAGCTGTTTCAATATTTTGCTAATAACTTTTATTTTGAACAGTTTGATCGTAAAATATTCGTCTATTGTAGATTTTAAATCCTCTCTGGTATTCAGCCACGAGTTCTTATTATGCAAGTACATTGTATACGACATCGAAGATGGCAATTCCTCTGTAGTTTTCACATAAAAACTTCTGTAGATTCCTGTACATTGTCCTCGTTGTATTCTCTATAGTCGATTGTTTCACTACGGTATTCATCATCAGCATCCATATTTCCCTCTTTGTTTAACAGTTCCCCAAAATACCAACCCTCATCTTTCTAGGCTTTGTATGTGTACCCTGTGAACAATCCTTCCTTAGACTTCCAATAATTCATTGACGCAACATTGAATTTTGACATTTTGAACATTTTGACAATTTTCAAACAATTTTGCAATATTTTTTAATAGTTGGTGTGTGAATATTAACGGCATCGAGACGTGAATACCCTTATACTGGTACATAAATGAGAGGTCTTTTCGACCAACTAAGCTGGTATTATAGAGACTTGCAATTATTCCGCCGACAATAGAGATCGCTTTGCAGAAAATAAATTGCAGCCAATGTATTAAGGTGATGACAGTTGTTTCGCTGTACATTTGAGCTCATCAGACCAACACACATACATGTGGCACTAAAAGTATGTGACTATTCACGTTTCGATGGCTGTGATATTCACACATATGTGCTGGTCTGCTGAGATCAAACATCGAGCGAACTACCTGCCGTACATTAATACATTTGTTGAAATTTATTTTCAATATGTTTTACATTTTAGAAATTTTAAAATTCTTTACAATGTTATTAGTGCGTCCAGATGGATTCCGTTGGATTTTAAGAATAATTTTTTTTATATATATATATTATATTGTAAAATATCGATTGTATTTCATTCCTCAAGAATTAACTGTTTGTTTCATTCGCTACGTTCACCGATGATTATTTATTTGCCTTTTAGATTTATTTTACATGTTTTACATTTTACATGCATGCATGTAGATATTTTCACGCGATTTTTCACTTTTTAAAAATCATTTTACGTTTCTGGTTACGTCCAGTGAAACGTCATTTTAGACAACTTTGAAAATTTTTATAATATAATTTTTACAAGTTTCCTGTGCATCTCTTAATATTTGTAGGTTTTTATCATGATGCAAAGTTATGTAACGCAATGCAATGTAAAGCAATTAACTTCACTGTATCCACCGATAAGTTGGCAGTATGCGTTCCCTCTCGTGGAATACATCTCCATCACTAACCCTATCGTTATCCCCAACGTTTGCATATGTAAATTTATAATCTGCATCCGCCAATGCCAAAAATACGATATTATGATCTCCTCTATAATTATGATGTAAATATCCTGCAAATATTGGTGCTTTGAATTTCATGTGACGCCCATAAAACAATTGTGAAAATTACTATATATGTTACCCCAACCCAACTCGTGAAGTTGGGTTAGGTTGGGTTGGGTTGGGTTGGGTTTGACTGGATTAGATTGGATTGGATTGGGCTGGGATGTGTTAGCAAAAAGCACAAAGAATTTTAATCGTAGTATTGTCATCCAATTTCAGCTGAGGTGAAAAGTGCAAAACTTCAAATTAATTGCAGTTTCAAATTGTTAACTTTTGACATAAAGATAAAGCGTAGTTCAAATATTAAATAATTGAAGAAAAAAGAACTAACACAAAAAGGAATGAATACCCATTGGAACTTAATTAAATTAATTATTTATGGCGTAGAACTTTGTAGCAGATGTAGCTTTGATAGAATACATTTTTATTTTTATTAATTATTTCATAGATGTAATTAATGTAGTTTGAAAAAATATTTTTTAACAATGGTACTCTAAAAAGACCGTGGAATGCAGATTTCTATATTTAAGTTTCGAAAACAACAAATACTTAACAAGTAGTAATGATAAAATTTAAAAACTATGCAACGATAAAAAATAATAATTAAAACTATTATTCACGCCTTAATTATTATGAAGTTATGATTCTTGTTCATACCTGATTGGTTAAGTAGTCTACAAGGCTCAATGCCTTTACCCACACGATAACCACTTTGAATGATGTTCTTGTAGACGACGGTTCGAATCTCTCGAATTACATTTCTTACATTTTTTACACTTAACGAAATTAAAATTTTTTTCACAATGTTAATAATGCAGTTGCATACAGTTGAGATGCCTTATGTTGAGTTGGGTTGGGACTGTGTTGTACTGGCTTCGGGTTGGGTTGGGTTGGTTTAAATTTTTAACTATTAAAAATGTTGATGTATTTTATATTGTAAAACATCGATTGATTTTCACTCCTCTAGATTTTTGTGTTTCGTTCGTTGCGGCAACCGATGATTAGTTGCCGTACACTTATACTTGAATTTATTTTACACGGTTGAGAATCGTTGCTATTTTGCATGCATGTAGATATTTTATGTTTCACTTTTTAAACTTTATAGGTTAAATCCAAAGAAAAACATGTTTTACCATTCTTACAACATTGGCCATTATAACATTTCTTTCTCATTAAATTTTCAAACAATTTACTTCACACAATTTTCACATATTCAGAATTTAAATATTTTTTCAATTTTGTAAATATTTATCAATAATACGTTTTACATTTACCAATTGCTGACATTTTTCAAAATATTAGTAATGTGTCACTGTTGATATGTCTTGAACTAATTCTAATATTTCTTCTTAAGATTTTCAACAAACCTGATAATTTTGTGCCATTTTCTGTATACAAATTTGACATCAGTACTGTGAATACTATCGATTGTTTTCACCATTCAAGAACCAAGTGGTTGTTTCGATTCAGTACGTCCCCAATGATTGTTTACCTTTTAAATTTGTTAGACGCTTAGGAACCGCTACTATTTTGCAGGTATGTAGACACTTTCATGCAATTTTTCACTTTATAAAACATGTTTGACCATTCTGGTTGTGTAGAATTACAAACAATCGCATGATGCGGCGTATCCTCGTAAAACAATAAAAAATCGACCATTAAAATGTAATTGATGTTTATTCTAAAAATCTTAAAGTGAAATTTGTAATTTTCTCAGTTCACTGTGTGCAATGGAATCTCTGGCATTTTCGTGATTTGTTTGCTCGGACATATCAAAGTTTCTGATATTAATATTTATGAACTAGGTTTCTATATTTTGTAGGTTTTCTTCCACAGATTCTCTTTTCTGTTTCCGGCATATTTACTAAGCCCGCCTCTGCATTTGTGCAAATAACGATTTCCTGGGGAATTTTATTAAATGTATAAAAAAATGCACCAGAAAATCGAGTCATTTATGTGTACTACCCACCAACTATTTTCAGTCTTCATTCGTTGCACCATTTATCGGCCGTCTCAATTATGGCCGGTTGGAATTTGTGTCCAGTCCTTTTCAATATCAACCACTTCAAAATTTACTGCTAGATCCCTTCCAAATTGTTCAATAATTTCTATTTGCGCTACGTGAACGAAGGGACTTGCGTATACTCGACTCATGGCGAGTTGCAACTCGAGAATTTCGAGTACGCCAATCGCTCACGTATTTTACGCCAATGATTTGCGTCGCTATCGTCTGGGCTTTATTAATCGTTCGAAGGCTTGTTGCACAAGCCCTTTAACTATGTACACTATTTATTACCACTATTTACAATTTACAATTATTTCACAAGTACAGTTCACACTGTTGCGATGTGTTAGCTTGTTTGCTAATTAAGCAATGCTTACCAATGTTGTGTTACTAGTTAAGTTTTCTTGAATGATGATGTTGTGTAACTTTGTGTGTAACTTCGAATATGTCACTGTTAGACTGTTGTCGTGAATGATGTTGATACATTGGATGTGTTACTGTGTTACTGCCTGTCTTAGGGCCGAAAACGTTCTTTAAAAAATAAAGTTCGTTTGTGTCATTGGTGGGAATGAAATGCCCCCACTTTGATGCAAGACGAAGAACTCGTCGTGATTGGTCAGAAGAATGAATTTAATTCTGGGAAGGAAAGGGATATTTTGCCCAACATTTATTTCACGGTTTCTAAGAGCATGATCCATATAATAATTTAAATGGCTAAGAAAGTTCGGTAATTGTTTATTTACAACCACATTGTGTAAAATGTCTGCTTTGGAAAGGGGGAATTCTGCGGTTAATGTAGCAGTGTGGGGAAGTCTGATTTTTATTTTACCACCAAAATATGGACATAGTCTCTGCACTCCTAATACTGTATATTCAGATTGAATATTGTCCTGTGGTAAGGGGAATAACAATAAATTTTTAAAAAATTCTAAATTTGATTAAACTGAAAGAAGAAGAAAAAACAAGCCAGTGACTTAATTGTGAAATTGTCAAAATATCAAATTTCTGTGAAATTTAAGAATTGTAAAAAATGTGAAAATATTTCATACTTTAATTCCTTTTTGATTCACTTGATGTAATTGTAAAATAATCAACATTTTGAATTCAAAAATGGCAAAGTTGTCTAGAATGTAAAAAATGAATACCAAAAATGTCAAAATATTTAGAAACGTAAAAAATCCAATATAGGAACAAATTATCAACGTCGTTTCTTTAATTTATCATGTTGAATTAGTTTTTTAGTTTTAAACAAGAGAATTTCAAAATTATTTCAAATGTAAAAAAAAATTAAATATTTTTAAACGCAAAAAATTCAACATCGTTCAAAATAGTTAAAATTTTCTTTAATAAAAAAAAACTGATTAATCAATTCGACTAAAATAAATTAATAATTTGAGTTAAATGTAACAAAATGCAAGAAAGTAAAAAGGTAAGAATGTTAACTTATTTTGTACTTCAAATTTGCTTCATTTAGGTTTTCAAAATCGCATTTCAAAACATGTTAAAATTGTCTAAAGTTGAAAAGGACTGTCTTGTTGATTTATTTTTAATCATATTTAATTCTCAAAATATGAGAATATTAACAAAATTGTTTGCTATTTACAAATTTGTAAAAATGCAAAACTTTTCAAGGAACAAGGAATTTCAGAATTTAAATTTATATTAATTAATTTTACTAAAATGTTTGAGATAATTAGGATAAAATGTCAAAAGCAAAGACAAAATAGCAAAAATTGCCTCAACTTTTGTCAAATTGTCAAAAACAATGACAAAATAGCAAAAATTGCGTCAATTTTGTGTAATTACGAACATATTTTTCAAAATGACGAAAATGTAAAGGATTTCGAGATCTAATATTTTGTTTCAAATTTCATTCACTAAAAATTGAAAAAAAAAATAAGTTGCAATAGTACCACTGCGTAAGTTGCGGTAAAATATGATTGATATATACAGAGTGATTCATTCCCCCCTTTACGAACCATAACAGTGAAAAGTAGATTTCATTTTATGAAGAAATGTTCATAAAACGTAGGGCATGAAATTAAATCAACTTTTAATTAAAATTTTAATATAGGTCATTGACTTAAGTTTGTGTTAAGTATACTGGCCGCAAGTGAAATCCGAACTCCCCGAAAAGATGATTGTGTTAAAATGAACTTTTGGTTAAATAGTGGGGGCACCGTCCCTAACAAACGATTAAACTTTCATATGATTTGGACAATCTTTGCATTTTTTTAAAAGAATTTAATTGAAAAAGAAATTGAGGTTTTTTGCAAAGTGATAGACGTTATTACTGCAAAAACGTCTGTTTTGACGTTAGTGTCGTTCGATCATGCCTCGCCGACAACAGCAACGAAACTTTACACAATTAACCCCACTTGAAAGCGGTCGTATTGTGGCACAGAGGGAACGTGGTGCTTCGTATCGTGCAATCGCTGCAGCTATGGGGCGTAGTGTGGCTACCGTGATGGAAGCATGGCAAACGTGGTCTGATGGAGGGCGAGACACAGGATCATCCAGAAGAACTACCGAACGGCAAGATCGTCTTCTTCGATTAATGGCCCTAAGAGAAAGACGGAGGTCTACTCGGTCGATTGCTGATGTTTGGTTCGCAGCTGAAGGAAAGACCATTCGACTTCGCATCATTTACCACATAATACGCTCAATGGGCCTAACTTCTTACCGTCCCCCCCCCTTAACACATCTTCACGGTCGTCAGTGTCTTGACTGGAGCAATGAACGCAGGAACTGGGGGCAATGAATGGCATCACATTGCCTTTTCTGACGAATCTAGATTCTGTTTGGGGAATCATGATGGTAGAGGACGGGTCAGACGACGACGAGGAGAACGGCGTAATCTCGAGTTTGCTGTTGAGCGTCACGTCCACCGTACTATCGGACTTGTCGTTTGGGGAGCTATTGCTTTTGGTAGCAACTCTCGTCTAATCGTAATCCACGGTACAATGACTTCCGCACGTTGTCAATGATGTGTTAAGGCCCGTTGTTCTTCTTTATGTAAGAGGGATTGAAGATGGTGTTTTTCAGCAAGATAACGCCCGGCCTTATAAGGTGCGAACCTCTATGATGTTCTTAGAAGAGGAGCATATACCCACCTTACCTTGGCCACCTCGTTCGCCAGATTTATCGCCCATCGAAAAAATGTTGGATTGGATGGGTATCCACATTACGAATTTGCCGCAGCCCCCGACGTCTTTAGATGAACTTCGTCATGCAGGGATGATGTACCCTTAGAGTACATCAACAATCCGATTGATAGCCTCCCTCGTCGACTGCAGGAGTGCATTCGCTTACGTGGCGACCCCACAAAATACTAGTTTTTTCAGAATTATGTTACGTTTTTGCTTATTTTACCTTATTTAAGTATTATTGTCTCTTTATAAAATTTTGTGAATAATTTTTTTCGGGATGTTCGGAGCGTTCGTGGAATCTAAAAATTATCTAGAGTAAACGTTTCGGACAGTAATTTGAAGCAAAGACAAACATTTAGTGAATATGAATGTTTTTTGCTGTGTATGGACGGACAAAAACAGAAAAAATGTTTATACAATTTATTAAGGCACTTAACAAGAAATTAAAAACACCATTGTAGAAAGGAGAAAATAGCCGTTAAATTTATAAATATTATAACAAAAATTTAAAACGACTAGAACTAGACAAGAATGGTAAAAAACAGAAACCTGTAAAGGTCGTTAAAAATCTAACATAACTAATGCCGATCAGGCCGCCCTTGGTCAAATTATGGTACGTCAAAAGACGGCGAGTTTTTAGTGTCATTATGTCTGCTATACGCTTCAGGTTTGTTGAGAAGAGATTTAATAAAAACGTTGCTGACTAACGGCGTGTTTGAAGGAAATTGACAAGTAACGGTGTATGAACGTCAAATACAAAGTGAAGTGTAAATACAACTTGATTATGTTTTAATAAGAAATAAAGAAGAATAATGCATTATTCGAAATCGGTCAATATCAGGAAGCAATCGTAAGTTTATAACAAAAGGCACTTATTTCGATTTAATCACCGGACTAATCCACGAGATATATTAAAAATAAAAAAAAGGAACCTTGAGATTAAACTTAATTAAGAATCAAGTTTTGAGCCCTTTTAAATTAAAATTTCAAAAACGTATTAAAATGAAATATTAGATTAAATAAAGTTTTTGCATTAAAAGTAATAATAAAGTTTTATAATTCGTTAATAAAATATCAATTAATTAATAAATGTGTGTTTATGTATCATTCTTGTTGATAGATGAATGGTTGTAAATTACTATAATTTTTTAATAAAGTGTGACGAATTTGTATTCCTAGGTTTTATAAATAATGCTGTACACCGTAACCAATTTGTTTGAGAATTATTAAATGATTAAACATTGCTAGAATTTAATCATAATTTTGAATATAGAAGGACAATACGATAACAAAATTCGATGACGGCGATGATGTTATTTCCAAGCTTCTGGTTCAAATTTAGATTCGAATTAAAAATTAATTTTCGAGACCGGATGTGTTAATCGCGCAGACACCATTAAACACGTGTAAACAAATTGGCAATTTCTCCCACGTCCAATTAAATAAAAAAATACAATCTTTTAACATTCCTTCGCAGGCGCACCGACTACTGTGGCGTATCGTCCCAAGATCGAACTTTCTCCGGCGTAAACGCTAAGCGGAAAATAAATATTTAGAATTAAAGCGCCGTTACAAAATCAATTTCAGTTCCTTCCTGAGTTCCTGTCCGCTTTCACCGCGCGTGCGGGCCCACAATAAATCATACGGGACGTCGCGTCGCGTCGCAGCGCGCGAAATTAATTTTCCTCGCGACTCGTTGTTAACGGCAAGCGCTCCCGCTCGTTTTGGTCCGGTGGTTCAATGCAACTTTTACTATCGAGTGCACACGTGGGCGCAATGATTGAAAAATCGTTTTTGTAAATAGTTTTATATATATATCGTAAAAAGCATGCATTTCTAACCGCTCCGTTCTCAAACAACTAACAACAATTGTTTTACGGTTGCTTTGCGTGGGATGCCGGAACATTCCATGAAAATTGGTTCAAGTCTTCGACATTCAACTTGCCAACTGGATGCGAAACTTGCGGCGGATCGAGCGAGAGTCAGGTTTTAATTGAAAGACAACGCCCCCGGGAAAAGTAAAAGGATTACGTCAGCGGCGTAAGAGGCTCAACAACGGGCGATGAAAGTGAAATCTTTTTACTTCCCCGTCCGTCAAACGTTAACCTACATCGGGCCCGCTTTGCATACGTGAGAGGACGAAGAAAGTGAAAAAACGACTCCCACATCGCGGCGGTTTTGCGCCGATCAACGGACCAAAGCGCGCACGCAAACTTTAACGAACAAATCTTACGCAGAAATGTATGGTAATAAATAATTCGAATATTTAGATGTCCTGACTTAGGTCAGGACAAATACATTAGTTTATATAACTACTTGTGGAAAATAAAGGATGTGATACAAAATCATTATAAATAATTCATGTTAGGTATAAAACATAATTTGATAGTCGATAACTGTTTATATTTCGTTACATTTCGAACTGGTCTGTTCCATTTCTTGGCACTAGATTAACACGTATATGGAAGAATAACCCCGGGAGTAGTGAAATGACAACTATATCAACAATTTTGTGGAGCGCACTTGAATAGCGACCACGATCGACTTACATTTATTATAAATTACCAATTAGCATCCACTGTAAACATTACCAGATAACGTTGAAAATATAATCCGAGTGATACATCAAATTCAAAATTGTCATCACTATCCATTTTATGTCTGCAATAAAATTTTATGGGCTCATCTGAGATTCGAACCAGCAACCTTAGGGTCACTAGACCACGAGTCCAATAAGCCTATGTCATTAAACCCTAAAGCAAATGATCTGTCAATTATAATTTTTTTCGCAATTTAGAACGACAGCCTTAACTTTAAGAATATTAACTTATTTTATAACTTATTTGTTGGAACAGTATACTAGAAAGAATAGTGTACGTATATTTGGAATTCCGGAAACGACAAAAGAAAACACGGAATTCTTGGTCAGTACATTTTGTAAAGAAAAACTGGGGTTTGATATTCCAGATACATTAATTGATTGTTGTCACCGTTTGCCTAGCAATAACTATGAACATCGTCCAATCATCTGTAAATTTATTAGCAGAAATACGAAGAAGCTGGTATTTGGTAAGAAAAGGCTGTTAAAGGGTTCCAAAATTGTATTAAAGGAAGATCTGACTGAGACTGCAACTTGTGAAGGAAGTGGCTAAAAAGCATGGCTTTAGAAGTGTATGGACAAACGATGGCAATGTGTACTATAAGTTAGGTAATTCTAATATTATTAAAAATATTACATCATTCAACGACTTATAATATGCGACAAATTAATTAAGTTACAGATTTTCATCAACTATACGACCTGTTAGTCTAATAGCTTGCTGTGAGAAAGAAGTGTTTATTTATATTTGAGTATTATTTTTATTCCATATATATATATATATATATATATATATATATATATATATATATATATAATATCATAACAAAACAAACATCAAATCTGTTTTTTTTTTTTTTTTGGGGGGATTGCGGCAATTAAACGACGAAGTATCGTATGTTCTTTATTTATTTATGAACCAATATTTCGCACCCTATACGGATGCTTCATCAGGATTACTAAATAGAATTTAATTAATGAAAGTTATGTTGTTGCAATAATAATAATACTTACAAAAAATTGAACATAAAGTTGAACAACCACCAAACAGTATAAACAAGCAGGATACACATTAAAATTAATTAATTGATAGTATAAAACTTCAACGAAGACAACGGAGCACGTGTACACATTTTACATTATTCACGATTGACACACACATCAAGGTGAAACTTGGCATGAAAAAGATATTTTTATTTATTACCAACCAAAAACTCAATTTTGACAATTATACACTAACGAACAAATATTTAAGGCAACATAATTTGAATAAAAGCAACAAAAAAAAAAAAACAGATTTGATGTTTGTTTTGTTATGATATAATATATCAACGGCAACTACTCTTCGGAATATATATATATATATATATATATATATATATATATATATATATATATATATATATATTTGTTTGCATTTTTTGCGGACTTATTTGCCGGTGGCAGCGTTTGAATATGTCTCATTGTTGGAGTTGGGAACTTTGTTTATTAATATTAGATCTTTAGTTCCAAAAATCAACGAGTTAAAGCGCTTTCTTAGCGACATGGGCTATGACATTTTGTGCGTAAGTGAGACGTGGTTAAATAAAAACATTGATAATAATATAATCACTGTGCCGGGATACAATGTAGTACGTACTGATCGAGTACTTCGTGGCGGAGGGGTATGCGTATATTTTAGAGATTGTTTTAAATTTGAACTTGTAAACACATCATTAAAAATTGAGCAGGTATGGATAAAAATTAAAATACAATCTAATCTTATTGTTGTTGGAGCCGTTTACAGGTCTCAAACAGTGAATTATAAATTTTTTGTGACGAATTAGAACAAACGATTTCGCTTTTGTCTTCCATATGTGATATGACTTAAACATTAACGTTCTAGAGTTTAATGAACCGCAAACATTATATTTAAAGAACACGCTCAGTGCGTTGGAGTTAACACAAATAAAAACTGAACCTACGCGTTTAATACAGGGTAAGGGATCCTTAATAGATCTACTAATGGTTTCTGATGAAAATTGTATCGGGGATGCGGGAATCTTAAACCAAAATTTTGCTGATCATGAAATCATATATTGTGTTGTCAACCTGGTAACCATTGAACATTCTCCAGTATTCAAAACATCCCGATGTTACAAGAAAATTAATTTGGATGATTTCAATTGTGACTTATCTTCTAATACCATGGCAAAGAGTGTTTTATATAAATAATGTTAATGATAAAGTAGACTTTCTACAACGGAATACACTGCACCTAATGGATATTCATGCAGCGTCTATAACTATAAGGGTTACAAAGGAAAAAACTCCATGGATTACAGATAATTTAAAATTAATGATGGAACTGCGTGACAAAGCCTATAGAAACTTTAAAAGCTCTAAAAATAATTCTAGTTGGGATTATTATAAAGCATTGCGCAATTTAGTTAATAAAACACTTAAGATTGAAAAAAGAGCATATTTTGAACACACCTTCAAGAATGCCAACAATAAAACCATGTGGAGGGAATTAAAGTCATTGGATATCAGGGCTAAAGGTAGAAGTAATCTACCTCAACACTTGCAAAACTCCAATGAAGTAAATAATTTTTTTGTGGATGGGGTACCTGATTTAGAGCCAAACGAGACGATTATGGAGTATTATAGGCAAAACAAAATGGTTCGAGGTGTAGCCAGGTTTTCTTTGCATACTGTCGATACAGCTACTGTTTCTAAGTATATTAATGAAATAAATAGTAATGCCGTGGGTATTGATAATTTAAGTATGGAAATGGTAAAGTTATGTTGCCCAGCTATATTGCCTTATTTAACGCATACTTCAAATGAATGTATTGTACACAATATATTTCCCTCAAACTGGAAGTGTGCTGTCGTAGTGCCGGTACCTAAAACTGCATCTCCAAACGAGTTTAAGGATCTTCGGCCGATAAGTATGTTTGTCTAAAATCCAAAAAAAAAATTATAAATGTACAATTAAGGATGCACATGGAGACATTTGCAATTATTCCCGAGGAACAGTCGGGGTTCAGGCCTGGTTATAGTTGTGTAACAACTCTTTTGGATGTAACCGATGACTTACCGGTCGCATGTGATGAGGGTAACGTTTCGGTTTTAACTCTACTTGATTTTAGCAAAGCGTTCGATACTATCAATCATGCGATGCTTGTTGCTATTCTTCACTATATAGGTTTGTCAAACTCTGCGGTTGCACTTTTGGAATCATTTATTTCACAGCGCTTGCAATGCGTGCGCTTAAGTGGAGAGCTTTCCAATTTAAAATGTGTTAGTAAAGGTGTGCCACAGGGATCTATATTGGGGCCTTTGTTGTTCGTTGCTTATACATGTAATTTTTCCAAGGTTATAAAGTTTTGTAAAATGCATATGTATGCAGACGATACCCAAATCTATCATTCATTCTTTATTCAGAATCTCGAGCAACAAATGTCTCACGTAAATAATGACCTTGCCAATATTTCTGGAATCTCATCTAAACACTCTTTGCTATTAAATCCTTCCAAGTCTGTGTCTATACTATTTGGAAGTGTTAAAAACGTGACACGGTTAAGAAATGTTATTGACATTCGCATAAATGATGCATCAGTACCTATCAAATCTGAAGCAAAAAATCTCGGAATAATTCTGGATAATTCATTTAGGTACAACTCCCACATTAATAATTGCATACAAAGAGCTTACATCAACATGAAATTAATCTATCCACACAGACATTCCTTATCTGTCAAGATTAAGGCCTTACTTTGTGACTCGTTGGTTTTGTCTCATTTTACGTATGGTGCGCCACTCTACAATTCTTGTATTAGTATTGATTTATCCAACCGAATACAGTGAGTTCAAAACTCCTGCCTACGTCTCATTTTTGGTATCAGAAAGTTTGATAGAATCTCACACACTTTATCATATTTAAAGTGGTTGAATATGGCAAATAGGCGAAATTTATTGTGTGCTTGTCTATATCAAAAACTAATTAAGTTCGGGAAACCGGTTTATCTGCATCGTAAAATATCTTACAGAGGTGATGTACATAATCTAAATATAAGATTTAAAGGTACTCTAACTCCGCCTGTTCACCATACATCTTTATTGGAGCGATCGTTTACGTATCAAATCTTTAAAGTATACAATAGCGTCCCATCGACTATTAAGTGTCTGCCAACAAATGTGTTCAAACATAAATTACGTCAATCATTGTATTCTACGTAGTGCTCATAAGGTATAACCACTATATTACAAAAAGTCCAACGGCATATTCGAACATAATACGTGCAAGCAATATGGATGAGATTAAATTAGTCACATGCAGAATTTAGAATAAGTTTGTATAGGTATTTTGTAGTAGTAGTAGTAACAACCTTTATTGGCATATATTTACACGCATATTTTGCCCAAATTAACTATTTACATATATACATATTATACGATCCTGCGCGTCTCTCCTCCCTCCTATACCCTCGTCTCCATCCTGGTCCTCGCTTCCCTTCTCTTTTGTTGGCTCCCTACTCCTCTTTTGTATTTTGTATTAAGCATCTCTATTATCTTGTATTTTGTTCACTAATTAATTTTTTTTTTGATTTTCATTTATTTTTCGCGGTCTTGGTGGAAGATCAGGGGCAGCTACATGTTGTGCCTTGAACCAACGCCTCGTGTTTTCCCCAAGAAATTATCTACTCTGTTTATCTGTTTTGTAATATGTTATGTTATTGAGATCTTTGGTGGAAATAAAGACATTTATTATTATTATTATAAAAATAATAAGAATACCATAAAATTCACTCACTTTGTTGCATTCCGTCGTTCGAATTTCCAAGATTATCCAAAACGTTGCTTCACACACTAAATTCGCTTAACGCACATGCGAATGTCACTAAATGCGCCCGTGCGCCACTAATATTTTACGCGAAAATGCGAGGAAAGAACCGTATGGTCGAAAGCGACAAAACTGACCTGCTCGATTTTTTGTCGTGACATCGCGATCGGCACGTCGATCGTAGTTGACACCGAATGCAGTACACTGACGCAATGTTTTGAACTCGGGCAGGAATTTAGGCCGACCGTTTGCAAAAAACGAAAGGTGCAAAGTTCAAGTTCAAGTTCAAAGTTAAACCTGGGAAACGATTAGAGAAATTAAAAATTCGTGCTTTGATTTTTTTATCGTCCATGGACTCTTCTCTAGACATTTCTAGCAGTACAAGTAGATTTGCTATTGAACTAAAACCGGGCACGGGGCGGTTGAACTTGCAATTCCGTGTCAGGTACAACGAAAAGATTTTTAAAAATGTTTCTTGGCAACTAATTGGATAAAATGGATATAAATTTATTGAGCTATGTTATGTAAATAGGCCTTTCAGCAATGCAAATTGAACACGTACGAGTATTTGTGAAAATCCACCGTAATTATTAAGCTCAGTCAGGATTAATTTAACTCCTGAGAAAAAAAATTGATGCTTAGTTTGTTTGGACCTGCAATGAATTCTATTATTAATTCACGTGCAATTTTCAACAAGTTAGTGCTGTTTTCAGGAAGGAATAAAAGTTTACAAAATAAGTGTATATTCAGTGAAAGCTCTCCACCGGACACCTCTCTTAAACGGACGACAGGATATATAAATCGATGAATAGTCAGTAATTCCTCGTTTTATACGCTCCCTACATTTCGTCAATGCACGCCAAGTGTAATATGAAATCCACCTTTATTAAATTTTAAAAAAACTTTCATTAATTGAAAATGTTTGGCTATAACCTAAATTAATATGAAGGCAGTTTAAGTTGCCAGTGTATGTCACGGCGCTATACATTAAGTAATTAATGCACATAATAAAATATCTGATCTAAATCGGGTAATCTGGAAAAAATATAAATCAAAAGAAGAGTTTCCCGACAACTGAAGATTTCAATTATAGACAAAATGTATTTTGAATGGTTTGCGGAACAAGCCAGAACATTCCTGTATCAGAACACTTAGTGAAGGTGAAGGCAAAAGAAATATCGGAACAATGTTATAACAGTTACTCTATATCAATGGCTTCAAAAGTGGGGTAAAAGACATAATATTGGTTTGAAATGTAAATCAGTAGAAGTTGCTGACGTAAGTAAAGAAGACGTCATTTTGTTTTGCCTGAACATGGCAGGCTATAAAGAAAATTTGTTAGTGATCGGAAAAGCGGCTCGTCGTCGATCAACTTAGAAATCAAATGAAAAGGCCTGGATGACAATTTTTCCTCTTTTGAACGCAATTTTTCCATCTAATTGTAATTTTAGATAATGCCGGATCCCATAGTCGAAACTTTTGGATAACGGAATCATACAGAACTTCAAATTTTATGATTGAGATCTCATTTTGAACTATATATTGTCAAAAATGCCTCCTATTTTGTCAAATCTCCTTCACACCTTTCAAACACAATTGATGTGTTATTATATTTCATAAAAGCATTGTGGAGTAATATCTGCAATAATCAAGAATTATTTCCGAACAGTTGGATTCAGAAAAAGTGATTGTAAGTCAGCAGAATTTGATTCAGAAGATGATCGACCATTGTCAACACTATATATAATTTGTTGAGATGTGTAAAAGTGTTAGAACCAACAGATTAAAGTCTAGATGACTTCATCACCATCGACAGAAACACACAAACGGAAGACGGCAATCAAAGCTTGAACTTTGGAAGTGAAAACGACAATGGAAATAATCATCCAAGAGCAAAATAGAATAAATTCTTGCGATGAGACTTTAAACTTTGGTAATTTGAAACAATTCGCAAGATATTACTTCACAGCATTTACACATGTAGAAAATCTGGTCATTTCCAAAATTGTCTCAGCAAAAACAAAAATATTACGCCAATCGAGCATTTTAAATGTTGCTTTGAATGACTAGTTTTTTTTTACATTATATTTCATTTGTTGTATTTTTTAGATATTTTCAGTTGATTAAATTATTAAATTATTCACTATACAGATATTGTCATACAACGTCATGAAGATCAGGTGACCTACCTCATCCTATCGGAAACTAGTGCTACGTTCGCTCGATTATGTGATTAACCAATTAAATCACATTTCCCATTAAGTGTTTCATGCTGAGTGAGAGGACGAGGTGCTACGACTAAGGGATTCACAAGGAACCTCAAAAAGAACCGAATGATGACAATATCACAATTTCTGGCTAGCTCACGAACTGTTTTTTTTTATATTTCCTTTAAATTCTCCCAAACGCATTTACATTGGCAGTCTTAATAAATTAACATTTCATATATTTAAGAGAACTCATAGCAACACAACCGTATCAATGCGTGTGTGAGTGGTCGACACGTTAGATGTCAAATTTGTTAGGTCATATTATAATGTACGTCACGGATGAATAAGAAAATTAAATGCCAGAATTACTTCTTATCCATGGCATCTTCGTCGATAAAAATTAAGTTTTATATCGAGTAAATTACGGAGTAGTTACCGTTGAAAAGGTATTCGGATACAGAATAACCAAAACCAGAGTACAATGAAAATTTATGTTTATTTCTATATTTTATTTAACACAGCCCAACACAACATAACACAAAATGTACGTAAATTTTACCGCTTTTTTTTCAAAATCATTTTATGATTTCGATTGAAATTGGGGAAATTGTTCTGAATTTACATTTTCGACTTTTGATTTGATTTGAAGGTGTAATCAATCTTAAATAAAATAAACATTAGGATTTTTTGTCGACGGTCGGGTCTTTTAAACTTCGTTTGACGTTTTACATGATTCCTTGATTAACTTTCGATACACACGTTAAATTGAAATTTACGTATAGTTGATCATCAGATGTTCGCAGAAAGGTGGTGAAAAGTGTTTCTTTCGTGTTAATGAACAGGGCTACAGAACTACGTTTAAAAGAATTTCAACGTTAACATTGGCTGTCGACTTTCCCCATTGATTTTTTAGTTCGAAATGATGAGGAAAATTATGTGCATTATTTTCCCTCGGAAAATGTACTACATTCATCATGACAACGCCTCAACTTGAAAAGAGGTAAATTCTCCATTATCATTGGTCAAAGCGGTCGCATGAATATGTCACAGTTTCCCTGATTTTAAATACAAATCACATAAAATATTTAATTTCGCAAATTCTAGATTTGAAGTTTGCGCCATTTGTGTGGTAAAGTGTTGCCAACGAAAAAAAAAAGACGTGATAGCTGACAGTGTTATTATTTTATGGAGCGCTACACGAAAGAATAACGCGTTTTCTTTGGTGAGCAATATTTCAAAAATGATGAAGGTTTCACAGCTACAATTCGGAAATTTCGTAGAAAATATGGTCGTAACAGTGATTTAACTTCATCAACTCTGAAGAGATTAATTGGTAATCCAGAGACATGACTTGGACATTTCTAGAAGCGTATTCTCCCGAAGGATTTGCATCTTCATGCTTACAAAGTTCAAATGACTCAAGCAATAAAGCCTACTGACCGATCTCGGCGAATTGAGTTGGTCGATTATGGAACAACAACAAATGGGTGCTGATTTTGCGAACAAAATTGTCTTCATTTTCAACTGGATGGCTTGGTTAATCGACAAAATTACCGCGGTTAGGGTTCAGAAAATCCAAGACTGATTGTTGAGAAACAAATGCATCCACATCGTGTCACTGTTGTCGTGATTTTGGACTGGAGGCAACATACGGCTGGTCAGACAATAGCAGGCTTCAGCCCGAGAATCAATTCAATTATTGCGTCAGTCAATCAGAATTGGCTGCCCAGATCATGCGTGGAGGCTTTGCTGGCACATATATTACCCGATATATTCAATACATAACCCTAACCGTATGAATCAATAAAAAATATTTTTTTAATTATATATATAGTTTTCTATCAAAATTACTTGCGTGAATTTTTAAGAAAATCAGAGTTAACTTTTATATAGTGTGTGTACATTTCGATGCTCACCATTGATATATCGGTTATTAGAAGAGATAGAGCGACAGTTAAATGAGGAATTCATTTTACTCATTTTACAGAATTCGATGCTCGCAACAAATCTCATGTCAAATTCATTCGGACAATTTTGAGATATTTTGAAAAAATAATATTTGCCGATTTCAATTTTCCTCAATAACTCGATAACGCCTAATGGGACCGCTTTTTAACTTTTATATTGTTTTTAAGCCATTTTTTTGTTAATAGAGATCCTCGATTTTCAGTGGTTTAAAAGTTCTAATGTCAACAACAGCGGCAGGTATTTAAAACGAATGCTTGCTCTGCAACAAGGACTTACAAGTGAACTAGCATTGCGTTGATTCCTCACTCTACCGGCAACTTGTGTTAAGTTCGCATTTAAATTTATGATTGTATAAGACATTAAAAACATGAAAACAGCGTATATGTGCCGGAGCGAATCAAACCAACTCATCGAATAAAAATGTGCCATTAACTAATGTTATATTTGAATTTGCAGGTTTGCCCATAGATGGCCACACTAAACCGTCCACGTCAGTGATGATTAAGCAGAAGCACAAACAAGAAGGAAGAGTATCGAGCGAAGCCTATAGGAAAATAATGAGAATCCGTGCCCCGGACTAATCAGAACGTGAAACCGCACCCAATCTAGTCAAATTATTGTTCAGAATATAAAGCGAATTTATTAACTATCTAGTATTAGTAATTAATGAGGCCATAAATAACGATAAGGTAAATGAAATAAAACTTTTACGCAAATCATAATTAGAAGGTTAAATAAAGTGGGAGTTATGGTTCTGGAAACCCTGTTGGTGACGACGGCTTTGAAAACGGTATCGATCGTCGGCAAAACTCTGTGGTTAGTTCCTCTCCTGCTGGCGGGGATCACGTACTTGAACTACGACAAGCACGACCCCGAAGGAAAAATCACCGACAGGCGGAATTTGTACCGCGAATATGACTTTGTGGTCATCGGGGGCGGATCAGCCGGGGCGGTGGTGGCGTCGCGACTATCGGAGATATCCCGCTGGGACGTGCTGCTGCTGGAAGCCGGCGGCGACGAAAACGAAATAACCGACGTCCCGTCGTTGGCCGCCTATTTGCAACTAACGGACGTCGACTGGTCGTACAAAACCGAACCCACGGGCAAAGCATGCCTCGGCATGAAAAACAACCGCTGCAACTGGCCCAGGGGAAAAATTCTAGGCGGATCGAGCGTCCTCAATTACATGCTGTACGTACGCGGGAACAAAAACGACTACGACCAATGGGCGCACATGGGAAACACCGGGTGGGACTACGAAAACGTGCTGCACTATTTCAAAAAATCGGAAGATAATCGCAATCCGTACCTGCGAAGAACTCGTTACCACGGAGGCGACGGTTTCCAAACCGTGCAGGAATCGCCGTGGCGGACGCCGCTTGTGGTGGCCTTCGTGCAAGCCGGGGCTGAAATGGGCTACGAAAATCGCGACGTCAACGGCGAACACCAGGCTGGTTTCATGGTGGCGCAAGGAACGATCCGAAGAGGCTCGAGGTGTTCCACGGCGAAGGCTTTTTTGCGACCGGTGCGCATGCGTAAAAATCTTCATATAGCTCTACACTCACACGTGACTCGCCTTTTGATAAATCCGGCGAATAATCGGGCTTACGCCGTTGAATTCGTGCGGAACGGTCGACGATTGATCGTCAGGGCGAGAAAAGAGATCATTTTATCGGCAGGTGCTATTAATTCGCCGCAGATCTTGATGCTGTCCGGGATTGGTCCGAAACAACATTTAAAACGCTTGGGAATTCCGACGATAAAAGACTTGAGGGTTGGGGAAAATTTGCAAGACCACGTCGGAATGGGCGGGTTGACGTTTTTGGTGGACAAGCCGATATCGATCGTGCAAGATCGTTTCGAAGCATTCCCCATGGCCATGCAATACTTGGTGAAACAAAGGGGGCCAATGACTACATTAGGTGGTGTCGAAGGACTAGGCTTCGTGAACACCCGCTACGCGAACCGTTCATGGCCGGATATTCAATTCCACATGGCTCCAGCGAGCATAAATTCCGATAACGGAGCGAGAGTTCGCAAATCCCTAGGCCTTAAAGACTCCCTGTACGACGCCGTTTACAAACCGATCGCTAACAAAGATTCCTGGTCAGTGATGCCGCTGTTATTGCGGCCGAGATCCAAAGGGTGGGTCCGACTGCGGAGCAAAAACCCGTACCACTACCCGCTGATTAACGCCAACTACTTCGACGACCCGTTCGACGTCCGGACGCTGGTGGAGGGCGCGAAGATCGCGATGAAGATCAGCGAATCGCCGGCGTTTCGGCAGTTCGGGTCTAGAGTCCACGCGGTTCCGTTTCCCAACTGTCGGATGTACACATTCGGGAGCGACGCTTACTGGGAGTGCCACATGAGGACGTTCTCGATGACGATCTATCACCCGGTCGGGACTTGCAAGATGGGACCCGCGTGGGACGAGGAGGCCGTGGTCGATCCCAGGCTGAGGGTGCGCGGCATCGGAAGTCTGCGCGTCATCGACGCCTCGATAATGCCGAAGATCGTCAGCGGAAACACAAACGCGCCGGTCATTATGATCGGTGAAAAGGGGGCAGACTTGATCAAGGAGGATTGGATGGGCGGCAAATTTAAAAAGTGATTGAAACTTAAACTTCGGTGGTGCAGCAAGGTTTATAACTGAAGCAAAGTCAACGAAACTCAATGCAACCCCACTTCAACCTAATCGAGGTTTACAACGTACATCTCTACCTCTTGATCGACGTGAGTGACTTGCAGGTCGTTGCAAGAAAAAACTGACAATGTAACTATATTATATCCTGGCAGGATCGCCATGTGAAGTACGGTAATGGCAATGGTAGCCACGTTCACGTTATTGGTCTAGAGCCGTCCAATGATAGTTGGAAATCAAACGCAGCATTCGCTGTAATGTCAATTCCGTTATCGTCTTCGTCGTGTAGTCGGAGCGAATACGTGACGTGACATTGATTACACCACTACCTGCGTTACTACACTTGCTAAGTCTGCGTATTGTGAATTTAATGTGAACTATTCTGCTAATGCTATGTGTATTTGCTTTTCCCTAAATCCACATCAGCGTCCCAGTTCCGATGAAACGTTTTGTGTAATCGAGGTCTAGTTTCGTAAGTTCCGTACATCGCAACATCATTGTAGATATCCCAGCGTAATTAAACTTGACCAAGATAGGAAATCCTTTCGTTGTCGTTGAGGTCGGTGTCTTCTATTTACAATTTATATCCATTAATGTGTCATAATAAATAATTCCTTTATAGTCTCATGGAATAAAAAGCAATACTTTTCTAATGTCCAAACTTAGGCTTTGGAATTGATTTAGCTTTCTGATTTTTTATGATCCTACAACATTAAATTAAGGAAAAATGTTTAAATGGAAACTCTACCGCCATTTTAAAATGGAATGGTTTAACATGAAACGGAAACAATAATTTGATATTCAAGGTTACATAGCTTAACCAAAACGCAAAATTCAGCGAACAAGTCATGACTACTTCGCATAATGCACTAATTTATTTATTATAAACGAAAAAACTCCTCGGTGTACTTTATTCTTAATATGATCTGTCCGCCAGGCAACTTTCAATAACATACCTCAAACCCCAAGTTTTATTCCTTTACTTTTTCATTTAAATCTTCTGTTCTCTTAAAAAATCCATTCTCAACTGCCCACACTCTATTATTACTCCAATCTCCAACCTTTTCCCATTAAATTTTACCTCCACTTTTCGATCTATTTTTTTTCATTTGTTCTATTCTCAATCTTCTGCCTGCAATCATAGTGGAAGACTTTCCAGATTCTGTACAACAGCGGCGATGAGAAGAAGTTGGCGAGTCTAAACTAAACACAAAGGAAGGCGTCGAATCGGGAGTAACGTTACAAATCGATGAAAGCTATCTTGTTATATTTTAACCGTTTCGAGACGACACAAATATCAGAAGATTTCTTGCAATTGTTACTAAATATAATCCCATTACCATAATATAACTATGAAGGCAAAATAAATTGTTACGTATTTTTGGGACACCCAACCCAACGGAAATCCTAATGAATTAACTTTGAGTTTTACCCTCATCTTTTTTAAAGCCGAACAGTCGTTTTTTTGGCATTCTATTCTCTTGGATGTCCCCTTTCTCCGACAGGGATATGTATTTCAGTGATAAGGGTGAGGTTTTATTTTCAATGTATTGTTGTACCGTTAGGTCTTCTGGCCGTCTCCAATATTATAACTCATGCTACTATATTACTTACTACTTACTATATTATTTATTCCGTGCTCATCTGCCTTTTTGATGGATTTGATTTCCAGGAAGTGCTTCTTCTTGTATCCAGATATTTTTTCTTATTTTCAGATTCACAGTGACTTGTTTTGGAGCACCTCAAGGTTTCTTTTGCTACTGTCGAGCAGTTGAACTGTATGGGAAAGACGGCCGGCCATACAATCGTTTTCCTCGTAGTTATTCAATGTTATTTAATAAGAAGTATGTATGGAGTCAATTAAAGCTTGGTTCTTTAATCTTTCCATCCTGGAATTACAGCTTCGTCCATTTGAGATTTTTTCGTTTTCGTGATTTTCATTTTTGTAATTTTTCTTTGCACACATTTCACTCCAAGAGGATATCCCCTTTTGACTTTTAAATACACCATCGCCTTGGTGACGGAGCGCGGAGAAAAATTGGTCCACCGAATGTTTGAACTTTTCGTTCTGTACGCCTCACTTTTCACCTCAATTCTAGTTCCCATATATGAAAATAAGCAAATGTTTCACCGCCTGGATCACGCGAGCTGAAGTTTCACCCATTTCATCGGAAAAAGATATTGCAAAAGCATTGTTCTTTAGCCCGATAGACAAACTTTTTGGCGTCGACCAGGCTTTTTCCATAAAGGGTGTAAGGAGTTGTTTCTCGACCTTATGGCTGCCAGCCCAAAGTATAAGATTCGTCTATACATTGTGGAGAATTTTCACTCCAGCCTTTTTAATGATCATAAATCGTTTCCTTTTGCTTGTTCAGTTTCCAAACTTAATCCCATGGTTGTGTTATTTTGTGAAGACTTGACTATGAGTCTGGGTCACCATACACATTTACATACATTTACAAAAAGTAAAAAAGAAGAATGATATGTGATGTAATCTATTATCTTGACCTAATTGTAGTATTGATACGTTACGTGATCAATTGCATAATTCGGATCTACAAATTGAGTGAGCAGCCTACTAACTTCGTTCCCCCCCCCCCGCTATTCTGCTGACGCTTTCTGTATTTGATGTGTGCATATTATGGTATTCTGTACGCTGCTCTTCTACGGTAATGGTTTGCGCAATCTAGATCGTGCGCTACTTACGTATATCGCATCTTTCTCATTCATATATCCTTTTTCGATTGACTTCAACCGATTTAGTCTCACCTTACAACGTCATTATCTCATCAATAGCTCCACAGAGTAAATTAATACTCTCTTCGCCATTGTGCATGCTTCCTATGCTCACTAAGTGTGACAATCTCTTACCTAGTCAGCGTGAGATTTAAAACACCCGAAAATGGTTCAAATAACGCACATTACAATCCCTCGTGCTGATGATATGCTGAATTACAGGCTATGCGTTTTTGATGGAATTATATATAAAAATTGCCGCTGTATATTAAAAGTTCGTTGTGTTCATTTTAATTTGAACATGTATAGCACAGATCTAAAAAACAATTCTAAGTACCCGGACCTTTCCGAAAGATACGCAAACTATTTCCTTGATTAAGAAACAGTTAGTGAAAACTACAAAATCAAGCATTTGTACCTGTAATTAGTTAATCCAATTCAAACGTATGAAGCATCTATTTCTTCATAAATAATGTAACCGGATCTTAACTTTGAAATATATCAAGATAAAAGCGTCGTCTAGGAACGATTAAGGTAATTAAAACAATGCTACTGTTACACAACTACTACGTATATTTATAATAATACAATTTTCTTGTGGTATTTGTTATCACTCTAGATGCATTATGATTCGTAATATGGTTAGGTTGGGCTTGGTTGGGTTGGTTTGAGTCAGATTGGGTTTGGTTGGGCTGGGTTGAGTAGGGTTGGGGTGGTCGGGTTTAACAGACCTTGAAACTGTATTGTATTTGTCAACTGTAATAATATTAGCCAACATTACGATATTTATTTTAAGAGCAGCGTAGTTTTAAAGTTTTAAAACATCGAGATTAGATTAATAAGTACATGTCGTACTAAGTAGTTAAGATTTTTATTCCATTGCTGGGCACATATGCAATATTTTATACGACGTCCAAGATAAACGTGCCACGTCCCTGATAATTGCCTATTTATCAGCGACGCGTGGGTGTGGAAGGATGATACACAAATTGCTCCGATGATTCCTCCTCGTTACGATGAGTAATAATATATGTATATAAGTAATTTGTTACTTGTTTTTTTTTTTGATTAAAATTAATGAAGCATGTGTTTGTTTTATTAACGTTTACAAATAAGGAAGAAAGGGGGAAATCTTCACAGCTAAGGACATAATTTAACAGGAAGCTCAAATTACCTAATATGCGCCCGTATCGTTTTTATTTAATGTCGAATGCACTTACAAAGACTCATTTTAGTTCTAAATTTGCAACGTGTGTCAAAGAGTGTTAGATTTTCTATAAGCAATTGAAGTTTTTTTTAAACAATTACCTTTTTGTTTATTAATATATTGGGGGATGTATAAAGCAATAATAAAATAAGTAGAAATAAAACAGGCAAGGTTGTAACAAAAAAAACTTAAAATAAAAAAATAGCATTGCAGCTAACATATTACAAATATTTCTCAGCAAGTATGTGAAGTTCGTCCAAGACCACCAAACATTTATCTAATTAGCCAATCTGATAATTTTGAAAGAAATCGGATCTATTGAAATAATTTATACATAAATTGATTAAATATAACAAATATAATAATAAAATTAATTTAAAGATGAAGGGAAATAAAGTTATTGTAAAATATCTCGACTGCAAATCATTTAGAAAGTAGTACTGAGTAGTCAGTGGGTGAATGATACACTTTTAGGAATATTAAAATGCATTCCAGTTTTTATAGAAAATACTTGGGTCTATATAGAAAGACGGCCTTGATACCGCGTTAGGATTTATTGTTATTTGTCGTGTTAAAGTTTATTGCTTGATAAGGGTTTCCGAAACACCTTATTGCAAAAAAACAACGATGACTAATCAATTATTACTGTTATAAGAAAATAGGAATAAAATATAATGAGAAATAAATGAAGCAAATCTGTTTAATTTATAACCAAGAAGAGAAGAAACCATAAATGAAATATTAAAAAAATACACAAATGAAAGTAATATGAAAACAAATGATTAACCGAAATAAATGTTGCTAAACTATGTGGCTAGGGAACAGAAAAAAAACATGCAACATAAATATATAAAGGAAATGTAAAATAATATAAAAGCGAGAAAAATACCAGAGAAATTAAACGAAAAGCACAAGAAACTTCAAGAAACAATTTTCATGAACGAACAATAATGAAAAATAAATTCTAAGACATAAAGAAACATAGAAACATACAAAACTATTAACAAACTGAAACGAAACTTAAAACCAAGAAAAAGAAATTATAAGTGTAAGCATAAAAATATTAAAAAGGCAAACAAAAGGTTGGAAAAAGCAACGATGATCTAAGAAAATACGAAATAATGAGTGAGTACTGTCGTACTTTGCTCGTTTGCAGAGTTATGTTAGACTCAACTGCAGTCGTAAAGAGGAGATTTTGTGAAAGTGAGTTTATGAAATGATTGCCGAGCCATATAATAATGTGAGGGTGGGTTTTGTAGAGGAATGACTATAATGTAATTACACTATATTACTAATGTTATTGTTAACTGCTTAATCCTACAAGGCACACGTCCTAAATATGAGGTAACATTAAGCGATATACATATATTACACATCAAATACAGAAACAATTTCATTTCAGCAACAGCGGTAGGCATTTAACCAGCATGCTTACTTTGCAACGAGAACGAACGTGGCAGACAAGCCTTGCGTCGACGTCAGGCGACCTACCTCAATAGCGTGCACTGCGTGCGCACAAAAATGTACTTTTACGAATGAACTACATCACATTTGTCATCAAGGGTTTTATTCCGACTAGCGCAACACGGAACGGCATGCTACGACCGAGAGGTCATAAGGACCCCAAGAAGAATGTAATATACGACCGAGGGGTCATAAGGACCCAAAGAAGAACGTAACATCATCGCAGTTGGATTGAGTTGGTTGGTTGGTTGGTTTTGAAATTTTGTAATTAAAATAATAAATATATTCTTGTATAGGTTGATATAGTTGGATTGGTTTGGGTTGTCATATTTAAAATGTTGATGCCTACAGTCAATCCAACCCAACCCACCAGCGAAGAATAAAACGACATTGTCCAGCAGACAAACGTATTCTTTTTGCAGACTATTTAGTTAAATTAATTTAATTAAATTTCTATTAATTTTAATTAAAATATATGGCATTCTTTCATTCATCAGTAAACCAACTTTAACTTTTCATTGACATGAAGTATTATTGTAAGAAATTCGATTAAGTAAATAGAATCTAAAACATAATAACTGTACAATGTAAAAGAAAAAAACAAAAATGGAAGATCGCAAAAAACATTTCAAAAACGAACAAAACAAATAAAAATGTGAAAAAAGAAGAAACCAAAGAACGAAAAATGCAACTAAAAACCAAAGAAAGTAGTTTCAAAACATCAATGAAGTAAAAAATGTTTCGTCGAGAGATTCAATACCAAAAACATTCTTAAAGTCTATTAAAATAAATATTAGAATTGAAATGCAAAGTACTAGAATTCTTATTAATGAAAGAAATAACTACCCATTGTTAATAACGGTGAAATAATAAACGCCGGGAATAACATTATTATCGACTAAGAAATTGTACGAAAGGATATTTGTTGACAATTTTATCAGGAAATGCCTGTTGTTGTATACCATACATCATCGACATATTTGTTACATTATGAAATCAATAACATGTTTGAGAAGAAAGTAGTAGTTGAGGAAGTGCCCCAAGGCCAGCTGGATTTTTGACAACAATCTCAATAATAACATTTCTGATGTCCAATATATCGGTTGTGGCAAAAAAGCACGTTGATTAGAATTGAAATATCTTATTTATTTGCATCTCCCCAAGAGTAGAAACTGAATATTTGGACAATTACACAATAAATAAATTTGCAAGTACATGCTGATCTCTATCTGTAAAAAGTTGGAGAAACATTTTCATTCAACGATTTGAACAATTAATTTGTGTATAAAACACGAAATGAATTAAAAGATAAAAGTGAACCCTATCAAATAATGACACGTCACAGAAATATAAAACAAGAAAACTAACGCACAAAATTGAACAGCAACTTAAACATTTTGACACGAATGTAAAATGGTCGTAAGCAGTGGGGACAAGCACTATGAAAATTAAAAACTAAAAGCCACAGGAATCACAAAAATCAACATCAACAAGATAAACCGTAACAATTAAACGTACAATAAATAAGCTAATTCGAAATTAAAGCAATCAAGTAAGTGAAGGTCAGTAAGACAAACAAGTAAGCGGAGAAAACGATGAAACGAAAAAGTAAATTAAATCAACTGAAATACTAAAATAAACCAATAAAAGAAAACTTGAATAAATGCAAGAAAAATTAAATAAGGAAAAAACAATAAAGCAAAACTTATATTACTTATAATATAATTTAACATTCACGCCAACCAACCCCAACCCAACCCCCTCATGATTGCATAACTCGTCCTCCACGACTTTGATATTTACAACAAAAACTATTACAAATTGTGAAATTACTCGTTGTGAAATTGACATTACTTTCAATAAATAATTGACACTAGTTGTTAATTACATCGCATACATCGAATGCAATATGACAATACAATAAACGGCAACGAACATATTTGTACAAGTCGTCGAACGAACGGTTGTTCTTAGGCAACACACATTGCAGTTGTGTTTAACATATATAAATACGAGATTAAATTGTTTACTGAAATACGATCGTATTTGTTTATTTGTGGTAACTTTTGCCCACAATGCTGAAGAGATATAAATATAAGGCATGGATTGTAGAGATGGGATTTAGTATATCTGGAAAGGAATCGGGCAAGAAATTGCGAAATAAATGAACTGAAAGAAATGCTACTGAAATATTGAAAAAACAGTTGTAATAAATCAGCTATTATTATCTGTTAATTAAGAACAGGGAAATAATATAAATCATAGAAATTATAACCTTGGACATTACTGGAAGCGAAAAGATGTCAACAATGGCAATGAACGGCCGCGAAAATAAAAAAAAAATAAAAGTGATGAAAACCAAAAGTGGCACAATTGAAGATCAAATGTCCACACTTTTAATTAAATTTTGAATTAAAAACTTTTTAACGTCAAAATTATGTAAAGATTATTTTGAAACTAAAAATCTAATTGAACGCATTAATTACTTTTTAAATTACAAACATTTTAACTTAGGAATTATGTAAACATTATTTTGAAGCTAAAAATTTTATTGCATTTAGTAATTAAATTTCCAATTAATTTTATTTCAGGACAACGCATTCAATTGGCGATTTTGCAAACCGTACAAATTTAATTAAAAAAAGAAACCAATTGTATTGCATAACAATAATCAAATTATGCAATCTTGGGCAATAAGGCAAAGTTTTTAGTCACAAGATCCAGTCAATTCTTCTTGCACTTTAATTAATCCAATTCTGAACCAACCTAAATATGATCTGTCGTATCTTAGATCTTAATCTTGGTGACTTAATTCTTAAATTATACTAATTACTAATCATAACAGTTATGATTAGTAACAATAATTTAAGAATTAAGTCACCATAACAAACTAGTTCAGCGGTTTCTCTTTAATGGGAGCCATTAATTATTTATTTTACGTAGTTCAAGGTCATCTAATTGAAATAGGCCAAGTCCATTCACACAATTACGTTAATTTGGACATGTTATGTGTCTACGAATATTAGCTTTCGGTCGCAGTCAATATCGACGTAAAACTTAATTAGTTAAAAGTGCTAAGACAATCAACCTTGGATTTTTATCGAAATTCGTCATTGATCTAATGTTTCGTAATGTTTTTTGTGAATATTTTATATAATCGGAATATTTTCAATAAGGCAAGGGCAACTCGAATTGTACCATCGATATACGTTTATAAGTGAATACTTCGAATATTTCTAATTTTTTTTAATGCACTTGTTATTTTCGAACCTGGAACTTTTGGACTACTAACATGCAAACCAGATGAGCACACCAACAATCCTATTTACGTATTCTTATTTAGAAACACGGAAAATAAAAAAAATTAAACGCTAACAAAGAAATATTGGCAGTAAATATAGCCAGTTAATAAATATTCAAATCATATGTGTCAATGTCGATGATATTTTCGCACATTCTCGTCCTCGCACGAGTAAATAAAAAACACCGAAGTGCTTTTTTAACGTCTAATAAATATTGTTGACGATTCGTTATGGACATTAATTATTTATTAACGGCTTTTAAAACGTACTTATGGGCATTTCATTATGTTTTAGCGCTACGTTTAATACACTCGTATTGAGTAACAATGCTAATATTATTATGTTAATTGGTGGGCGTTCAAAATATTTTGTAAACGCACAATTAATTTCCTCAAAATTAATAAATTAGTTAAATAAAATAAATAAAAATACAATTTAGTAGCAGAAATCATATTTGTAAAATTTATTTGCTAAAAAATAATTTACATGACTATAAAACAAACAACTCGGATGGAAAACGAATGTAAAAAACGCTGTTAAAAAAACTAGAATTAAACATGAAAATAACAAACATAGAACGCAAAGAAAAATAAATAGAAGGCAAAATGTAATGGACACAATTGAGCAATGAAAAATTGAAATACAATAACAAATCAATGGACGAGCTTGAGCACAACGATAATGTAAAAAAAGACACTAAAATTGGCAAAAAATAACAACAGAACCAACCAAACCCAACTCAACCACACTCAACCCAACCCAACTCAATCAGACCCAACCCAACCCAACTCACCCCAACCCAATCCAACCCAACCTGACTTCACCTAACTCAACCCAACCAAACCCAACTCAACACAACACAACACGACAAAACTCAAGCTAACCAAATATCTAAACAAAGCAAGGCAAAAATAAAAATAAATAGGGAACTAAACACTAACTCTAGTAATTGCAAATCCACAACACAACCGTAAAAGTCCAAGAAGGCCAATCGAATCAATGGAAAGGAGACTTTACTTTTGACTACCTTTGGTTTAGTTCTTTTTCATTTTACTAACCTTTGTTGGTTTGGGTTTTACTAGACTTTTCAACCGACTTGGGATTTGACTAGTTTTAGTGAGAAGAAATCCAAGACCAAATAACAAAAGATCCAAAAACCAAGATGAAGAAGACAAATACCAAGTAGTTGCACCTAATGACGAGTGTCAAAAGAAAACCAGTTAAACTATAGGAAATTTGAATACAACTAATACTCACATATAAAACAAAACATAAAAGTCAAATCGAAATAAAAATAACAGATTAATACACAGAAGCACAGCGAAAACAAGAAAATTGTTCGTTCCCACATATGTACATATCAGCATATTTTTAATTTAATTAAGTTGATTTGGATCGGCGCAAAACCCGTGTAAATATCCGAATTATTTTAGATACATATATTTTAGATACAATATTTTTAGTATTAGTATTAGTCCCAAAATCGTAACCTTGTTCAGGTACCGCGGTCTTCGCAGATGCCTAATACCGCCAAATGTTCGGTCAAAAAATGTATGGCTACCCGCACATCTGCGTATTTTCCCAAACTTGTTGTTGTTGTTACTTGTACGATCACGGTCAGAACACTTTCACAAAAGCCGTCATTTTACGGCTGCCAAATTCATCACAACGTTACGGTTGTAAATAAGCCATTAACCAACGTTCTTGGCAATTTAAATTACTATATGGCATGCACTCCCGGGAATTCGGATTTTCTATCCCTCATAGATTCGGGCAACCAAAATGTCGGACAAAACATTCCCTTCCTTGATCGGTATGAAATTCGTTTACTGGCCAATCGCGAGACAAGTCTTGTATCGCCTAGCACCAAGTGGCATTTCGTTCCCACCAGCGACATCTAGTGAACTTCGGTATATAAAGAAGGTTTCGACCTTAACATTAAGTACCAATGCAGTAGTAGTCAAGTATCAGTCGAGTAGTAAATCGGTCAAGTTTATTACAACACATTACAGAACAGTACATTACACCACAGTACAAATACTGAGGTACAAAGCATCGAGTAGCAACTCATTAGTAGTCCGACAAACAGTCGCTCCGACTATGTACAACAGTACAAGTACTTACGAAGCAAGCAAGTGCAAATTGTAATTGTAAATAAATGTGAAGAAATAGTGTACAAAGGTAAAAAGAGTTTTTTCTGCAACCAAGCCTTCGAACGATTTAATAAAGCCCAGGCAATAGCGGCGCACATCAGTGGCGTAAATTCGTGAGTGAAAGACGTATTCGGAATTTTCGTTGATCTTACAAATCGCCATGAAACGAGTACACACTCAAGTCCTTCCGCTCACGTCGCGCAAACAAAAATTATAATTTAATAACAAATCAACAATCTACAAAATAAAACATGTGCATAAATATTGAACACAATTATCAAAATCAATCACAAAAACTGTACCACCAGTAAATATAATCGAAAAATACAATAAAGTTTGAAACAGGAAGAACCTTATAAGTCATAATTTAATAGGATTATTTTTCTAGATCAAATCACGACCAAGAAGATTGTAACCACTAGGGCCAGAATACCAAAAAGAAGTTTGAAATGTGCAAGGAACTGATAAATGACGTAGTAAAAAAATACAAAACCATTTTGTAATCCAAATTCGTACTTAATACCTAATAAGTTGTTTCAGGCCAAACAATGACCGAAAATTTTTAGACCAAGAAGAGCGAGAACTCCAAAAAGAACTTCAAAAATGCCAAAAAAATCAATAATGAGACTGAAAATCTAGACGAAGAAGACCAAGACCAACAAGAATACGTTTCGACCAAAGAGAAAAATTCAAGTAGACAACCAACATGACCACCAAAAGCTAGACCAAACCGACCGACCAGTTCAAGTTCATGTTCAAGACCCTGAAGTAAAAGCGAATAAGATCAAAGCAAAGAAAAAAAGAACGAAATCAGGAAGATTTTACTACTCACTGGCTGCTTTGGGTTGGGTTTGCGTTGGTTTTTGTGACTTTTGGTGGTTTTTCTAGTTTACAAAATGTTCATGACTTTTGTTGAGCTCGATTGGGCACAATTTTTCGACAGACTTCACGTTGGGTTGATTAGAGTATACAGTTCAAGTTCAAGTCCAAGACCCAGTAGTAAATGCCAAGAATTCCAAACCTAAGCCAATGAAAAACAAAGAAGAATTTACTTCTTGATTGCGTTGCGTTGAGTTTGCTTTGGTTTCTGAGATTTTAGCAGTTTGGACTGGACTTTTTTTAAATATATAGCTTCCTTGTGACTTTTTGTAATTTGTATTACGCACAATTTTTCAACTGAGTTTAGGTTAGTTTGCGTAAACAGTTCAAATTCAAGTGGAAGACTCGGAAGAAAACCCAACAAAACAAAAACAGAAAAACAGACGAAAGGGACCGGGACCGAGAAGACTCCTTATTGATTAGTTTGGGTTGGGTTCGCTCTGGTTTCTATGACCTTTGATTGTTTGGGTTTGACTTAATTTTTCGACTGATTTGAGATTGGTTTAAGTAAGGAGTTCAAGATCAAAAAGAAATTTAAAGCCAATGCCAAGGGACAAATACCAAGGGGACTAAAGCCAAGAATGCTTTACTTTTTGTCAACTTTGGTTAGAATTCGTTTTGGTTTTAGTGACTTTTCGTGGTTTGGGTTAGACTTAATTCTCTAACGGACTTGAGGTTGGGTTGATTTAAGTAAGCAGTTCAAGTCCAAAAAGGAAAAAGGCTCAGTATATTAAAACCAAGGTCACGAGACCGACAAAGCGGTACCAAGAATGCTTTACACTTTGGCTATTTCGGGTAGAGTTCATTTTGGTTTAGTGACTTTTGATGGTTTGAGTTGGACGTCATTTTGCGACTGACTTTCGATTGCGTTCGGTTGGTTTTGGTTGGTTTAAGTCAAGAGTTGAAATCCAAAAATAAAAAAAAAACAGGAAGATTAAAGCTGTAATTGACTATGTATCTTCCTGTCATTGTCATTGCCACATTTCGTATTAATATAAAATAATTCTGCTGACGCTATGACAATTAAGTGTTACCAATTTTAATGTATTTACTCATGCTCATGACTTAGTGTCAGTAGTTATCTTACAACGTTGCGCTCTACTTCGGTTTATCATAGTTGGACGTGTATTTGATTTGGTTCATCGAATGAATGATTGAGTTGGGCTGGGATTAGTGCCGCAGCAATAAGACCAAAAGTAAGAAGACCACTTCTCGATCAAAGAGAAAAATCCAAGTACACAACCACCATGACGACCATAGCCTAGACCAAATCGACTATTGTACTAAGAAAGTTTTCAATAAAAAATACTTATATATAAGTATAAAATGATGTTTTAAATTTGAAAGTAAATGTTTCAAATCTGGATCGCTTATGCAAGTTTATCCGCAAGGAACCTGGTCATACGATTTGATTTTATTATAAAATGAGACAAGTATCGCTGTACCAAAGACAAATTTTGCATATTAATGCACAACTTTTAATGAAGTAGAACGGTACGGTTACATACATATGTGAGCAGAAAAATCTTTAAATTAACATAATTGCTATCGGCACCAAGTTGAATAAAAAATAAAAAATACGAAACGCACCATTGACGAATGGGAGTAGCACATGTCCACTGACTTAAGAACAACTGGTAATGAAAAATGAAAAAATGTTAATGTTACAGGTGAGAGCAGTTGCGCTCTCTATGGGCTCATCATATCACGACAAATATATTCGCCGAAGGTGTATCAAGTCATGTAAGCAGCCGGCAGAAGCAGATCTGCAATTGCGTAGCAGCACGAGAATGTAGTAATGGTGTATGGATAGTGCTAATTAACATACAATCTTATTGTATGTACACTCATACATGCAGCGACTATGTGTGGTGATCTGATGACCTCATAGAGGGTGAAACGACCGTTATCAACTGATGCGGTAGCACCAAAGTAGTAGTAAACAGTATCAACTTAGTGGATTGAAGCAGACTTCTATACTTACTGAGCAGTACAAATATGGACGCTTAAATGGCAGTAATATTCACACACAAATTTTCATACGCACCAAACAATATGATTTTAGAAAATTTTTGTTAGAAACGCGGGAAAAACTGACGTGCTATTCAAAAATAATGCTCAACTGCCATGACAACAAAAAAGGTTCTATAGGAAACAGACTTCGCCATTTTTAATAATTTTCAGTGTTCGATAATTTTTGTTCGGAATTTTTGATAATTTAAGAAATTTATTGCATTTTAATCATTTTTAAGAATCATTATTTTTTTTGCTGTTCTTGTTTGACATTTTCATGTTTTGCAATTTTATAATGTTGGCGAATTTTGAAAAAGTGTTGTCCATTTTCTATTTGTTTCCATTTCGGATAATTTTGAAAAATGTTGTCCATTTTTTGTTTCGTATTTTGGGACTTTTTTAAACATTTTCACAATGTTACAGGAATTTTTGATACTGCAGAAAATTTAATTTTTGAACATTTTCAAATTTATTTATTGCATTTTAAGCATTTTTAAGAATCGTTACATTTTTTGACTGTTGTTTGGCATTTTTTCCATTTTGGAGAAATTTGAAAATTAAATTTTAGCAATTTTTCTTTCACATTTTTAAAAGAAGGTAAATGACATTTTAGTCAATTTTGTTTTAAAGTTTCTAGCATTTTAACTAATTTAGAATTTTTAAAAATTTTAGTCAACCGCTTGAGACATTTTTAGCAACTTTTTTCATTTTAGCGAAATTTTCATATTTTTCGGCAATTATTGGTTGGATTAAAATTGGATTGGAATAAAAAGACGGTTTTTTTATCTTCCCTTTTTTGGTTGAGTTGCTTTAAGTAAGAAGACTTGGCATGGGTTACATTGATCAAGACTAATACCAAGAAGACCGAAATCAAGTCTTTGGCGTAGCATTCGTTTTGGTTTTAGTGATATTTGATGGTTTGGGTTGGACTTCATTTTTCAACTGACGTTGAGTTGAGTAAATCGACTGACAAATCGATACCAAGAATGCTTTACACTTTGTGTTGGGTTGAGTTGAGTTGGGCTGGTTTAAGTAAGGAAATCAAACCCAAAAAGGAAACACCTAAAAGATTAAAGTCAAGGTCACTAGACAAATATCCAGAAGACCACAATCAATTTTATCTTGACGCCAAGTATTTTTGCCCATTTCGGTCGATTTCGTTTTGGTTTTAATACCTTTGATGGTTTGGGTTGGAATTTATTTTTCCACTGACTTCAGGTTGGGTTTATTTTATGACTGACTTGACGTTGGGTTGATTTAACTCAGTTCAAGGCCACGAAGTGGCAAATATTAAAAAGACAAACCGATACCAAGAATGCTTTACACTTTGCCTGCTTTGGGTGGAGTTTGTTTTGGTTTTAGTGAGTTTTGCTGGTTTGGGTTGGACTTCCTTTTCGACTGACTTCAGGTTGGGTTAGATTGAGTTGTGTTGGGCTGGTTTAAGTAAATAGATCTAAGCCAAAAAAGGAAAAACCAAGGCCAATAAACAAATATCCAGAAGACTACAACCAAGATAAAAAATGACGCCTAGTATTTTTGACCTCTTCGGTCGATTTCGTTTTGGTTTTAGGATTTGATTAGTTTGTAATTTATTTTGCCACTGACTTAAGGTTGGGTTATGTTGGGTTAGGCCGGTTTAAGTAACGAGTTCAACGCCAACCAGAAAATAAGCAAGAACATTAAAGTCAATGCCAAGAGACAAATATCCAGAAGACCATAACCAATCAACTACGTTAAGAATGTTTGGCCTCTTTGGGTCGAGTTCGTTTAGATTTTAAATCTTGGGATGGGATTGGATTTAATTTGTCGATTGATTTGAGGTTAGGTTGATTTAAGTAAGGAGTATACGGCCAAAAAGAATCAAGAAGATTAAAACCAAGGCTGAGAGACAAAAATCAAGAATACCTCAATCAAATCAAAAAAGGTATCAAGAATTCTTTAATCTTTGGCTATTTTGGAGCAAGTTCGGTACAGTTTGAATGACTTTTGATGTTGAATTTGTTATTTAGTTATTTTGAAACGCAAGTCAATCCCACTATCGCAATCGGCATCAATGCAATGACAGTAAGTTGGCGTGAGCTGTTTGTAAATATAACACATATCCATAATCAGGCTCACCAAAGTTAGAAACGTTCAACACTTCTATCTCAATGCATCACAAACCTTACACGAAACACTATGTGAATGACCAGATAATCAACAAATCTAACAATTCTAACAGAACCAAGAACACAACTCGATAAAATGAGCAAAACGTTTCAGCCAATGCGAGGATCGGAAGCTTTTGTACACAATCGCGACTTTACCGAACGTAAATAAATCAAGGAGCAAATGTGGGTCAGAATTTCAACGAACGAGACCGGCCAGCATACAAACAACGCCGATTAAAGCGGCACCGTCGTCGTTCCGAATAACAATCGCGTTGCAAAACTGCGCCGTACACAGAACGCCACTCGCATTATCAACAATGAGCGGCGATCGCATCCTCCCGACGACGTTGCGTTATTAACGCCAGCGTTAGCCGATGAATACGGATTTTTTCAACACCTTTACCGCTTCTATGGAGTCAAGGATTGCGAGATATTGCAAGTACGCACCGATCGAATAAATCTAAAATTGCACGCGTTGGACAGTTTGCGGGCGACAATAAACAAATGCGGTTAGGTGCCTGAAATTGAGAGTGAAACGGCGTGTTTTTTTTTTTTAATATTTGGACGTCAAGGTAAATGTTGAACGTTTGTGACTAACGAGCGTGGTTTAGTTGGTGGTGATGATTTACCAAACTTGAGAATTTGGGTAAAGTACCAGAGCAAATAATTTCCAAAATTTTATTTGAACTGAGATGAACTTTCTCATTTAAGCCTATCTGAAAAAAATCGTCAAATCTTTTCAACTCGATTAAAAAAATAGTAACCTATAGGGGACTCGAAAAACACTCTACAGGTATCGCGACAATATGTGTACAATAATGATAACAAACCGAAAAAATGTCAATAAAAAAAAAATGAAACAAAAAAGAACAAACGACTAAATTGCCTTATTACCCAACTAATTAACACGTAAGTGGAAATCCACACTTCGTAACAATTGCAATGTACAAAGTGCTCTTACCATTTTATTAGCCAATGTAAGTTTAATCATTGGAATTAATTTCACGCTTTTCTCAGACTACGAGGTAAATAAATTAGATATTTCGTTTCATCAGTGCAATACGAAAGCAATGGCACGTAATAATGTAATCGGCAACGATCTAATTCTCATTTAAGTGAAATAATAAAGAGCAAAATACTACGACGACTGATAAAATTATAAAAAACCACCCGACAAAAATATAACAAACATACCAATTAAAAATATGAAATGCGACATTACAACGTCTAACAAAACAATATCAACAAACGTATTTTGCTTATTCAGCTCCGAGTGGACGTTTAAGTGCACGGTAATTACAATTGGAATGACGCATATTATTTCACAAGGTAATTAAATTAAGTACGTACATCAGTAATTAAATTACATTCCTTAATTTAATTACTCGAATCATAATTGTACTTATTTCATTTGTGCCTAAACAAATATAATACATAAAATAGAAATCGATGGATATGAATTTTTATATCGTAACTCGTAGAGGTTAACCATTGCCTGTAACGAATTAAACATTGCAGACTAAAGATTATCGTGAAATCCCACAAGAGATAATTTGACGAGGATAACGTTTAGAGAAAGAGAGAGAGAGAGGGAGCAGTTTGCAATTTACGGGTGACTTTCCCTGCATTTATTTCGTATCAGATGGAACGAATTTTAACGACATTTGATGCAATGAAATTCGATGCTTAAGGAGAAGGCAATATCGTTGACTTTTGTCAGTTATGTAAAACGACTATTTTGCAACAGGTTAATCTTACAGATAATTTCGATATTTTTTAATATTAGAAAATTTGTAGAATTTTTTAATTTTTCTTCGGTATTTCGTACCGTTCGGGCAATTTTGATTAATTTTACAATTTTATCATATCGATATTTCGATATTTACAAATTATTTATAATTTTCTCATTATTCAAAATTTTTTCAATTTTGCATTTTTATTTTTCATTGTTCTCATTTTGAAATTTTTGAATTTTCTATTGTTTTAAGTATGTATTAAAGATTTTTAGAAATTTGTGTATTTTTGACCAATTTTGACCAATTATACAATTTTCCGCTTGGATATTTTGAAATTTTAGATTATGCAATTTTGTTTTAAATTTTGTAGAAACAGAAACTAGGTAAGTTTATAATTTTTATATAGAATTCAATGTTTTTTCAAATATTTCTTTAATGCAACCCAACCCGTCACAACACAACACAACTTAATTAACTTGATTACATAGGAACACAACACAACACACAACAACACAAGGAAACAACTATACAACACACACAACAAAAGGAAACAACTACAAAGGCAAAAATTAAATTATCGAAAATGTTGCATGAATATTTTGAAAGTGAAACATGGGAGGATATTTTAAAATGTACGACGCTAGATATCGCGGCAGATGCATTTTTAAATAAAATGAGCATAGCAATGGAAAAATGTAAAAAAATCGCCCATTTCGCGAGGGTGCTCGCCTATTTGGGCATAATGGTCTCCGCGGACAATTTTAACCTGCTCGTCAAGAAGTACCTGAAAGATTCGTACACCTGAAACTACATAGCGTCGGCCGTCAATTCGGCCGTCCAGTTTATGGAGCAGCACGGAATGCTCGATCTGGGAGGGGATATTTTAAACCAATTTCCCGGAAGGATCATAGACGCCGAGATGCCGAAGCTGCCGCGGCCGGAGATCGGAAAAATAATGACGTCGCACATATTCGGAAAGCAAAGCATATTTCACCCGGCGCTGAACGCGCCCCCTGAAATTCAAGACTTTATCACCGTCATAAGGAGGATACAGCGACACGTGCTGGAAAATCGATTAAGGGTGTCTGAGACTTTGATCCCCTCAATTGTGGAAAGATTTCCCTATCGCAGTTTCATAGGGGACTGGGTCTGCTTGGAATAAGCGGCATACAGAGGTTGTACTTATCGTTACCCGAAATTCAATCGGTTATGGTACTGTATCGCGATCCTGTGGATCCATCACGAGTGTGCTGGAAGACATTCGAGAATGACATCGAGCAAGTTGTTGAGTTGGAGAAATTTCCGTGTTTATGTGTTGATCCACCTCCGCTAGAGGTGGCCCAAATGTCGAAGAAAGGTGCCAAATTATGGCAAAACGTCAATTGCCCGATGAGAGACCTGAGACGCGGTGGAAAAGGTGAAGCAGAAAGTGTTGCGGCGACGAATTCTGCTGAAACCGGTGTTTAGGGATTGCGACAAGCACAATAATGGTGACGTGTCACGATCTCGTTTGCTGTCGAATGGAATTTTGCTGTTCGACGAGGAATTGTACGCCCTCGAGGAGCGGTTCAACGACGACATGGATTTCAATTATTTCTGGTTTTTGACGGAGGCCGAGCCGAAACCGTACGAAGAACCGTTGTACGCAGGTTTCTTAGCAGATATGCAGAAAATAAACGCCCCAAAACCGCTGAAACCAGTCGACAGGAGGGAGAAACACATCGTCCTCATCGTGGCGAAAATAAAGGGCAAAGTGGTACGAGAACGCATACAAGTGATGGAATTTTTGATAGATTTCGACCGGTGCAAGGAACAGCTCATAAAAAGGGAAGACTGTAACGAAGTCGACACCATAATGAACGTGTTTGCATCGCCTATGCGATAGGATTGCGTCGATTACCATCGATTCTCCGAGGTCATTGAGGAATCGTTCACGCAATCCTGTATAGAGCGGGCGCCGCTGATTGTTCCTCTGCAGCACGTGCCTACGAAAGACTGCGAAAGGAACTTATTGAACTTCGAGGAGAGGTTGACGCTGTCGGTTGCCATGCAGAAGTTATCGAAGAAGCCGGAATTGCAAATGAATTTGATGTTCATATTCCAGGATTATGATCGCACCAATTGCGGGACGATTTCGCAAGAGCACTTCCTGAAGGCGCTGTCGGTGCGGGGAATGTACAACCTTATATCCAGGACGGAATTCGACATGATCTGCAAGTGCTTCAACTACGAAATGGGCCTGCGAGACGAGGTCGATTACAGGGCATTTATAAAGGCGCTGGACAACCTTCATGCGTCTGATAAATACAATCCGTTTTGAATGTTGTGAATTTTGTGCGATTTGTGAATGTTTGAAAAAAAACCATCTTTCATGTAAATTTTACATTTATCTTGTCATATTTCACAAGACACATTTTCAATTTCAATTATTTTTGAACTTAATTGCAGCAATCCTTTTATATGTTGACACTTGACAGTCGTCTTGTTTAGTCTCAGCAAGGTGTTACACAAGGTATTTGTCAGTGTTCTGTTGTCAGTGGTTCGTTAGGAGTGATTAGCTCGCGCCAAGAAGTTTTGATGGCCACTACGTGTAAAGGTATTTCAACAACTAAGGTTCTTGGTAATCGCTACTGAATATAAAGAATACAGAAAAAGTATATCGAAACTTATAGACAAAACAAAAAATGAATACTATCAAGTACGGCTTGAAAAGGCAGGAAATAACATGAAAAATATTGGGAGCATAACGAAAAATGCTACAAATACACGAATATTGAAATGGCAAATACATTTAACACATTTTTCAGTGAAATAGGGGAAAAGTTAGCAAATGGACTACCTAGAAAAGTTAATAACAATAATATTAAAACTATGGCATCAAATGTTAATTCACTATTTCTATATCCAGCAACGAAAAATAAAATATTAAATAACATAAATAATTTAAACAATAACGCGGCTTCTGGTATAGACGAAACAACTGTTTATTAAATCGTTAAAATACACTCTGGTTACAACTCTACAACATCTAATTAAATTAAGTTTTGAAACAGGACACTTTCCAAAAGCCTTTAAAAAAAAATCATGATTCCTATACTTACTTATACATAAAGTATAAGAAAGTAAAAAATATTGTGATACCGATATTTAAAACAGGAACAACTCTGTACCCAACCAATTATAGGCCGATATCATTGATAAGCAATTTGTCTAAAATTATAGAGAAATGTATTAAAAAAATATTAATTCAATTATTGGAGTATAATAATTCATTAAATTCGCAGTTTGGATTTCGAGCTGGTAAAAGTACTACAGATGCTGTATATAAATTAACGAAATATATAACATTTAGATAAAAGTGAAAAGATCTTAACAATTTTTTTTAGATCTAAGTAAGCCATTCGATACGGTTGACCATACGGTACTCTTGAATAAATTAGAGAAGCTTGGTATTAGAGGAGTCGCGCTAAGACTGTTGGAAAATTACTTAACAAATCGAACATAACAAGTAAAAATAAAAAATACCTACAATGACGAAAGAGAAATAAAAATTGACGTACCACAGGGAACAGTGATTGGTCGTATACTTTTTTTTTTGATTTATATAAATGATATAGTGGATGTAAATATTGATGGTGAAATTATATCATATGCCGATGACAGTATTAATGTTCCAGGACGATTGCTGGGAGACGGCTAAACAAAAAGCTGAAAGAGGATTATCTTTAATAAAAGATTGGTTGGGCAATCTTTTAACATTAAATCAATCAAAAAAGTATTTTATGTGTTTCTCGATATATAATATTTTCTGGGGATTTGCTTATACTAATACCTGAAATATGTTATTAATCGTGCAGAAAACGCTCATAAAATTATGTTTTGCAAGCATAAAAGATTTCCTACTGATCAATTATTTGCGCAAACTGGTTTGTTCAGCTACTTGTTCATTCAACTTCAGTTTTCTGTAAACGGCATCTCCATTTAAATCTACCCCTCGAACATCGTTACGCAACGCATCAAAAACACAAAATCACATACTGCATCTAGTTCCAAATTATATGATCTATTACCAAATGATATAAAAGAATTAAGACATATTCGATAAAAATAAAACAATGGATTGCAGGAAATGAAGTAAAGTATGAGAGTTTATTTTAAAGGATTAATATAAATGATTATACTACATAAGTTATTATTTTACCATACAAATAAGTACTGTCTAGGCTTAACAAAAAATTATCTTATACCTCTATGCTTGCATACACAAACCTTGCGGGTTATGTGCGAGTGAACGAACGGTTTCATTTTTCTTAGAATTAGTTGTTTATTTGTTTACTTATTGTAAGGATAAGATTATGTTGTGTTATTATTGTTATTGATATTATTTACCTTAAATGAACAATCGAAATTGAATTGAGAAGAAGATGGTTAACTAAAAAATATGAGCGTGCTACAAGAAGGCCTAAGAAAATTATAGAGAATACATGTAGTCGACTTTGACGTGGTATCGGTTATGTACATATGACGAGTAATTTGCAATAAGTTAAATCTTACAGAGAAGCAATTTAGTTTTTACTTTAGATAATTTTTTTCGATTTTTCCTTTCCATATGTTGGTACCGTTTGGGCACTTTTTACTAATTTTACAACTTTAATATGTAAATGTATATTTTTAATTATAGACAATTTTCTCACTATTTAAAATTTTGCAATTTTAATTTTCATTTTTTGTCAATTTAACACTTTTAACATTAGATAATGTTAAATATGTATTAGAAATTTGTGTAATTTTTGTTTTGATATTTTGCACCTTTTGGGCAATTTTGACTAATTTTACAATTTTAACATTTGGATATTTTGAAATATCAGACAATTTGTACATTATGCAAAATTTTTGTAAGATTTTAAAAAACAGAAACAATTTTTTTGTATAAAATTTCGTTTTTTTCGAATATTTATCTAAACTTGTATAATGCAATCAACCCAACCCAACTCAACGCAATCCAACCCAACACAACCTAACCCGACACAACCAAACCCAACCCAACCCAAATCAGCCCAGCCCAACCCGACACAAACCCGACCCAACCCGACCTGACCCGACCCGACCCGACCCAACCCAACCCAACTGTACTCTAATTCTCGCCTTAGTTCCATCATTTTTAAGAAACATGCAAAAGCAGTGACGTTCAAAAGAGATGAGCCCCTGGGTGAAACTTTTCCATTTCTACGTATTATAATGCTACACGAAACAGTTTTGCGAATGAATAAAAATCATGGCTGAACAGATCATCAGATTTGCACAACATAGAAAACTTCGTTACACCAAGAAAATTAAACAATTGACAAAAATAAAATTACCTCAACTTAGTGAATTCACAATATAACAAATTATTTGAAACGTGCACTAGGGTACAGTGTAGACCAATATTCTGTCGTCTATATAATGCAAAGCTCCCAACACCGATTAACAATATAAATAAAGTAATCATATCAAGAACAGAAAACGAAAATAACTGATGACTAATTATGATGATCAAATTAATGATTGATGATGGATTTAGTTCCCAATCCTGGACCACAATGCACTACAAAAATCGGCAAGAAGATGAGAACATATGACTAATTACTTTAGAACTATTATTGAAACTATAGTAAGACTATGGAGAGGGGACAATTATTTGCACTACAATTACAGACAGCATCGAGTTGACTTTTTGACATTTTAACAATTTATTTAAATTTTCTCTTCCTCGATGTTTTTTTTCTGAATATTGTTTTCTTTATAACTTTGTGATTTTTATTGTTCCACAATTTGATTTATTTTTACATTTCCATAATTGATTTTACATAGTTTTAATTAGACGTATTAACGACATTGGTTTTAGAATAATATTATTGTATATTGTAATATGTAAATTGCAGTTCAGTTGTATTCCACAATCCGTCAAATAATTATTTGTTATACAATATTTGTTACCTTGTCTAATAAACTGCAACAGTATGTACATATTCAGGTGGTACAAATGTAACGCATTTTAAGTTGTAGCACTGCTCCCAGTCATGTAACCCATTTTAATTCCAATTAGATTGCTTTCAACTTCAACAAAGCCTTTCCCTTGTTTCCCTGTTTACATAATCAATATTATTTCTCCTTTCCCTCAATTTATAAATAACGTAAACATATATCTAACGGCCCAAAACTATTTGCAAATAAAAGGAACGATTTAAAATGTATAAAAACAAATTTAAAATATTGTCGTAGAAAAGAAATGCAACCAAAGATAATAAACGTACGTTTCATCGCAGTAAAGCGCAATTGATAAAAGAAACCAGCCGGTATAGTTCGAAAATTATCTGGTTTACACAATAGATTTAATGATTTATAATCTCACGCGACATTTAATTGAAGATTTTACGTCGTTTCTTGATATAATACGACGTGTTGGACGATTTCCTGTTATACGAGTTATAATAAATTGTTATTCATCGAAGCGAGATCAAGTCGTAATGTTTGTGTTTACTAAGGCGGGTCCACATGAACGTGTGTTTAACATTGACGTATTTTGTATTTTATTTACTAATTCATTATATAAATTTTAATGCCTGGTTTGCATTGAAGTAATACGATATTATTTTCAATTTCGATTTTAATAATAAAGGAAAAGTTGCTATAGAGATTGTGTTGTTTTATTCACTGAAATGTAAATGCGTTTGAGATGTTGGTAACGTGGTCGAGGATTTCGAAGAAGGTAAAGTATAAAGAATATAAATATAAAGAACACAGTACAAACAAACTCTGCAAGCAGCCTACATCATCGCAGTGGAATCCTATCGAAAATTATCTGGTTTACACAATAGATTAAGTGTTTTATGATCTCACACTACATTTAATGCACATTTTACATCGTGCCATGAAATAATATCACGAGTTATACGATTTTCTATCAACGAGTTATTCATCGAAATGGGGCCAAGTCGTAATGTTTATGTTTACTAAGGCGGACCTACATGAGTTAACGTCTATTTAACATTGCAGACTACTTCTTACGCCAACTTCAATCGACATTGGCGTATTATTTATAGTACTTACTAATTCAAAACATATACTTTAACCTAATTCCATTTGTATGGTTTGCATGGAATTGATACGACCTCGTTTTTATTTCTCTTAATTTCCCGCGATTTCGTTCGTTAAATCGCTGCTAATGCTTAAAAGTTACAAGTAACGTAAGTTAAATTGGCGCCTTTTCGTCCATTTGCTATTATCGGTAGTAGTACAAAATTAAATTGATTCAATTAATTTATATACGTTTTAAAATAATTTGACGGATACAACTTTCATTTTCAATATCAACAAAACGTTAAAAATTAATGAAGTCGCCGCAAATATAATATACAATAAAAATTAATACCGCAATAAAAAAATGTTCTATAAATAGTGGATAATCAACACCCATAGAATTACTAGAATATAGAAATATTTGCAAATATTTGCATTGGACATGTGGTAAACGTACAAACTGTTAAATAAAATATCAAATCGGTGTTTGGCCAGCAAACAACTTCGAAGTGTGATATTTAATCATCAAAGATCAAACACAAAGTGCAATAAAATGCGTCCAAAGATAAACCTTCAACGTATCGAAAACAAAATTATTTGAAACGCAAATAATTTTCAAGCGCGTAAGTAAAAATGTTTAAGGACAATTCTAAGCAACATTAAATTGCAAAATAAAAACAATTAAATTAAAACAATTTTTTTATTCAAATCATTCAAAAACCCATTGAAGAATTCATGTTTGATCGCTAGAACATTTTTAATTATTTTCAGTAAGTAACGTTGAATAAATCCAACCTCCCACATTTCTTCAACGAATGTTTACCGCAACTATTTATTATTACCAAGGTTAAATATATAATAAAATTTATAGTTTCGTAGCACTTGATTTAAGCAAAATGCTCGCACTTTTAACGAATACTCAAATGGAATAATTATCTAGTTTATCGTTAAAGCAAATTGAATCTGCTTACTTCGTGTTAACAAAGAGTTAACTCACTGACGTGTTCGTATGCCCAACGATACATTGGGGCGATTTGTGAACACCCCTTGACGTTTTTTTTATTACGCGCATAAACTTTACAGCGTTATCTGATTTACACAATAAAGTAAGTGTTTTATGATCTCACACCACACGGCCATTGCACATTTAACGCGTTTCTTCAAAACAATAAAAAGCAATGAACAACTTACGACCGAAAAATCGACTTAATGCTATTCAGGGAAAGACATTTATAAAGACGGGTTCACATTAGTTCACGTGTATTTAATATTGCTGTCTTTCTCTCTTACCCCAACCTAAGAATCTGAATCCACAATTACACATCATTTAAAATATTTATGTAAGTGTTTAAATTAATTCAATTTGTCCGGTTCACACTTACATTTACGATTGTTAATTTGCGTCGATTTCGTTCGTTCAATGCCATGGATTAAAACTCGTTTTTTTTATGAAAACCGAGACGATGTAACAAATAACGCGCGCTTTGCGGAATAACACAGCGCTTGCGTTACGTCATCTAACAGGCGAATTATCAAAACCACAACCACGAATATGTTTACCTTTGACAAACCAGAAATGCCAATTAACGTCGTAAATTAAATAATCTAAGGTCACAGCGAAGCGGCTGGTTTTATCGCAAAATAGTTTATGTAACGTTTGTTTGAAGCTTTATAGGATCCGATTTGAATCATCAACTTTTTATACATCATAGTCTTTAAACGTTACTCAGTAAAAAATAAATTGGCATGGATTGTGAAACGAACTAGAGCACGGAGGACGTGCGTACGCAATAACTAATTTTTACCCCGCACTGAAGACATAAACGATGCTATAAAAATTAAATGCTGGATGATTGTTGTGAGGAAGGGGGAAGGGACAAAAAGGTATGGTAATTTTATGATAGGAGTTTTTTAAAGCTCGTTTTCGGAAATCGAACCGATCCAAAAAAACATTGATTAAAGTTCTTTTATGATAGGACTAAAACGTTTAGAGGAAAATCAAAGGCTGAATGAAACATACAAGAGGTTGAAAGGTCTTTTATGATAGGATCAGGTGCTCAAAGATGAACTCGGAATGATCGAATCATTTTGGAGATCGGCTTTGGATATGGTCCTAATCCAAGAAACACATTCAGAGAAAGATTGAGTAACGTCAGAGGTTGATAGAAAGGGGCAAGAAAGTGCTTTTACAATGGGAACAGATGATAATAGATGAAGTCTAAATGAACGAGTCATCTTCTAGAATATGGTACCAATCGAAGAAACATCGAACATGGAAGGCCGAAAGAGAGTGAAAGTTCTTTTATGATCCAAGCTGAAAATCATAGGCGAAGTCAGAATGAACGAGTCTTTTGGAAGCGCGATTTTGGATATGGTTCCAACCCAAGAAATACTGAACTTAGAAGAAAACATAGAGGAACGTCAGACGCTGAAAGAAAGAAGGCAAGACAGTGAACATTCTTTTAACGACGGGAGAAGATGATCATAGATGAAGTCGAAATGAACGACTTTTGTTGAAGCTCAGTTTCGAATATGGTGCAAATCCAAGAAACGTTGAATTTGGAATGCTGAAAGAAAGGCACAAGAGAGTTCGTCTGTGATCGAAACTGAAGATCTAAGATGAAGTATGAATGAGCGAGTCTTGAAGCTCGCTTTTAGACATGGCTCCAACACAAGAACCATTGAACTTGGAAGAAAAATATTGAGGAACATCAGACTGAAATGAAGGAACGAGATAGTGAAAGTTCTTTTATTAGTGGAGCAGATGATCAAAGATGAACTCAAAATGAACGAGTCTATTTGAAGCTCTTGTTAGGGTATGTTTCCAATCAAAGAAACATTGAATTTGGAAGAAAAATATCGAGGAACGTCAGAGGCAGAAAGAAGGGGTCAACAGAGTAAAAGTTCTTTTATGATCGAAGCTGAAGATGAAGTCGGAATGAACGAGTCTTCTGGAAGCACGTTTACGAATATAGTACCAATTCAAGAAGTATTGAAGTTGAAAAACTTCAAGAATATAATAAGATAGTTGAGGTTTTTTTAAATAATCGAATCAGAAGATCAAAGATGAAGTCGAAATGAACACGTGTCTTTGGAGCTCGTTTCTGCATATAGTATCAATCCAGAATATTAAAGATGAAGTATGAATGAATGAATCTGTGTGAAGCTAAATGTCATATATGGTTCCAACCCAAAAAATGAGGGGCATGAGAGGCTGAAAGAAAGGGAAAAGAGAGATACGTTTTTTTAGAATAATCGAAGCAGAAAAGTTCAAACGACCGAGTCATTACGAAGGTCGTTTTTGGATGTGGTTTCAACCCAAAAAACATTGCACTTGGAAGAAAAACATTGAGAAACGCTAGAAGCTGAAAGAAAGGACAAAAAAGTGAAAGAGTAAAGCGCGATTTCTTATATGGTTCCACTCCAAGAAATATTGAACTTTTATGGAAACTATTGCGGAACACCACAGGCATTTAGAGCTGAAGATCAAATATGAAGTTGGAATGAACGAGTCCTGTTGAAGGTGGCTCTTAGATATTCAATCCAACAACTATTGACCTTCAGGGAAATCATTGAGGAATGTCAGAGGCGGATTTGATACGAGAGAATTAACTTTTATGCTGAAAGATGAAAATTGAATGAACCAGCATCGTTTATAAATATCGTACCATGGAACGAAATCTTTGAAGATGCTAGTCAAAGACACACGAAGACACGTCAAGGGGGAGTTCAAGGGGGGCATAATTAAAATTTACCTGGAAAATATCAAGAACGCATAAAAAATCTGGGTCAACCTAAAAGTAATGCACAATTCCAATGATTTTGCATGAATGCGTCAGAAATTTTTGGGGAGAAATTTTCAAGAATATTCAGGGGCAGTATTTATAGCAGGAACAAGAAAAATATATAAAACAGAGTGGGGATAAAAAACAAGACATGACGGCGTGAAAAATTACAGCAATGGAGCAGGAAAGGAGAATTAATAAATCTTCGTGGGGAGCAAACCCAGCACAACGCATTGGCAATGTCGGCGCTCGATCGAAATTCGCCCATTTATGCAGTTTTGATGAAATTGAAATGAACGAGTATTTTTGTCACAGAAATATTGAACTTGGAAGAAAAATATCTAAAAACGTCAGAGGGGAAAGAAAGAGAACGAACGCACATTTATGCTCAAAAGTAAAGATCAAATATCAAGTCGGAATGAACGCGTCTTTTGTAAGCTCGTTTTCTAATATGGTACCAATTTAAGAAATATTGAACTTATAAGAAAGATATTGAGGAAGATCAGCAGCTGAAGACAAAGGACAAAAGAGTGCAGGATTTTTTTAATGGTCGAGGCTGGGTTGGTTGGGTTGGGTTGGGTTGGGTTGGGTTGGGTTGGGTTGGGTTGGGTTGGGTTGGGAGGATGAGAGGATGTCGGAATGAACGAAAATAAAATTTTAGTGTTATCCTATTGGTAATTTAGTGAAGAAAATATCTTCAAAGTTACACATACTATGCTTAACACTTTTCTTTCTTTTTTTAGATTTTTATGTTTTTTTTTCAATTTCGTATATGGTTCAAATCCAAAAAATATTGAACTATTAAGAAAACTATTGAGGGACATCACAAACCGAAAGAAAGGGGCAAAACTGTGAAGGTTTTTTATGATCGAAGCAGAAGATCAAAGATAAAGTCGGAATGAACGAGTCTGAGTGAAACTCGATTTCGCATATGGTTCCAATCCAAGAAATATGGAACTTTAAAGAAAAATATTGAGGCATATCAGAGGCAGATAGAAACCGAATTAGGGAATGGACGTTTTTTATGATGGGAAGTTGAATATCAAAGGTGAAGCCGATGGACGAGTGTTTTTGACCGTTGTTTTCGAATATGGTACGAATCCAAAATACATCGACCTTGGAAGGCTAAAAGTAAGGACAAAAAGGGTGAAAGTTCTTTTAGGGAACAGATGGTCAAAGATGAAGTCGGATTGAACGACTCTTCTTGAAGGTCGTTTTCTAAAACGGTACCAATCCAGAGAACACCAAACTTGGAAGTCCGAAAGAAAGGGACAAGAGTCTTTTATGATCAAATCTGATGGTCAAATATGAAGTTGGAATAGACGAGTCTATTGGATACGGTTCCAATCTAAGAATCATTGACCTTGGAAGAAAAATATCTAAAAACGTCAGAGGGGGAAAGAACGAGAATGAAGGTACATTTATGATCAAAAATAAAGATCAAATATGCAGTCGGAATGAACTAGTCTGTTGGAAGTTCGTTTTCGAATATGGTACCAATCTAAGGAATATTGAACTTATAAGAAAGACATTGAGGAAGATTAGCAGTTGAAAGAAAAGGACAAGAGAATGAAGTTTTATTTTTAATGATTGAAGCAGAAGATGATATCAGAATGAATGAGTAAGTGTAAAGCTCGATTTTACATTTGATTTCCATCCAAGAAATATTGATTTTTTACGAAAAATATTGAGGATCATAAGAGGATTAAAAAAGGGACGAGAAACTGATGGTTTCTTGTAATAATCGAAGCAGAAGATCAAGGGTAAAGCCAGAATGATCGAAAACAAAACTTTAGTGTTATCCCATTGGTAATCTAGTGAAGAGAATATCTTCAAAGGTAACACTTTACCTAGCCATACTAAGTTTAACACTTTTCTTTCTTTGTTTAAAATTTTTATGTTCTTTAGGTTTCTACCGAAGATCGTAATTTAGTTGCCGAAATACATATATAGATTTGTTAAAATCAAGTGTGGTAAAGTAAATTTTTTTTATTTAAAATGTTTTTCGAAATGATGTTCGTTTTTGGAGGTGGTTCCAATACAAGAGACACTGAATTGAAAGCAAAAGATTAAAGATGAGTCGAAATGAATGAGTCTTTGTGAAGATCAATTTCGTATATGGTTCAAATCCAAAAAATATCGAACTATTAAGAAAAATATTGAACTGTAAAATATAGGAAAATAGTGAGGAACATCACAGACGTAAAGAAAGGGACAAATCGGTGAAGGTTCTTTTGTGATCGAAGCAGAAGTTCAACGATAAAGTTGGAATGAACGAGTCTGTGTGAAACTCAATTTCGCAAATGGTTCCAATCCAAGAAATGTTGAATTTTGAAAAATATTGAGGAATATCGGAGGCAGATAAAAAAGGATTTGGGAATGAACGTTTTTTTATGTATGGGATCAGATTAAATATGACGTTGGAGTAATCGAGGTTTTGAAGAAAAACATTGAGTAACGTCAAACGCTAAAAAATGGGCAAGAAAGTTCCTTCATAATCCAAGCTGAATATCAAATATTCTTTTAGCATGACAACAGATGATCAAAGATGAAGTCGAAATTAATATGAACATAACTCTTCTTGAAGCTGGTTTTCGAAAACGGCACCAATCCTGAGAGCATCAAACTTGGAAGGCGGAAAGAAAGGGACAAGAATCTTTTATGATCAAATCTGAAGGAAGTTGGAATGAACGAGTATTTTTGAAGCTTGCGTCTGGATACGGTTCCAATCTAAGAACCATTGAACTTGGAAGAAAATATTTAGGAAGATCAGAAGCTGAAAGAAACAGACAAGAGAGGGAATGATCTTTTATGGCGAAAGATGAAAATTGAATGAACCAGCATTTTTAAGCTAGTTTTGAGATATCGTACCATGAAAAACTTTGTAATTTTTGCATCGTTTCAAGAAATTAATTTCAGCATTTAACAATTTTATCTTGCAGCTTAAGCTATGGAACCTATCACACTCTTTTGGCAGTGATAATAATAATAAATTGATGGAGACTCTGGTTTTAACCAAAACATAAAAAAAAAACTGTTTCTATCCAAAAGCAGACAAGGGGAACAAGTTAGTAATTATGGACAAAGCCGATTATAGGGATTGGGTATAAAATTTAATATCAGAGCGTATACGGAATACAGAATTAAAGAAAAATCCACTAACAAGGGTGGTTAGGGAAACTAAAGACGAGATAAAGAACTGTTCACAATTAATAACTCACCCCCAAAAATGTGTCTAATTCAATAGTCCAATAGTTGTTTACCTAAAATACATATGCCAGGTAATTCGTTGAGACATATTGTTGCATGTATCAGCTCACCGATTTAGTAGTTGGTTTGAAAAAAGTACATGTATTTAAGAATTTACCCGAACAGACAGATAGTTTCTCAATTCTATAGTCAACGCTATAAAGAGCACATAATACATTTTAGACTCAATAGACGCGGAAAAATCAAGCGTAGCTCAACATATTTTTGAAACAGGCCATGCATTACCAGCAAATTACCTTAAACTAATTAAACAAACTCGTAGAAAATTAGATAGCCGTGAAAATATTTTCATAGAATAAACAAAAATAATTTAATGAATTCTGACAGTGGACCTATACATCAGCCCAGCTTATTTGAATCACTTGATTAGTTCATTAGTTACACTACACGTTTCATTATGTTTTCTACTAGATTTAGAAGCATAAATGAAGGTACTTTTTAGTTTCATCCTTAGTGCTTTCCCACTGGTAATTAAGTGAAGAAAATATATTCAAAGGTAACACCACAAGACTTAAAGGTATTGGAATTAGGTAATTTTTGTTAATTTTTCCAATTCGTACATACAATATATTGTTAAAACTTTGGTTTGTACTGGTTTATTGCACCTTACTTACATTGCTTTGGTTGTTTTTGAATTAGTTCTGATTGGGATTTCGCGCGGTTGGCAAAGTATTATAGTCATTGGTGTGAACAGTGGTAGTATTATTAGGCCATTACGAGACAACTGCTTTGAGTACGTTAGAAGTGAGCGAGAGATTGCCGGTGGAGTTTGGCAGACCGCATGCAGTGACTTTGCTGTTGTTGTTGTGGTAGCCATTGTGGCGCTATTGATGTTATTGTTGTTGAGATATGCAATTTATCATACAATTGATTCTTTGATGCTATCATTAATTGAAGGTAAAGGAGTGGATGTATCTGGGGTTCGCAGTGAGAGCATTTTGATGTACGGGGCGGAAGTGGGGGGGTGAAAAGAAAGCAAGAGATTGGAGAGGGTACACATAGGACAAATAAAAAGATATTGAATCTGGAGAGATCGACGCCAGATTATATAGTTAGGCAGGACACAGAGCGCGAAAGGTTGGGTGTAGAGGCAGGGAAAAGGGCAGTGCGGTATGAGATGATAGCGCGGGGCGAGCCAGAACAGAGATTAGTTACGTTGGTAATAGAGGAGATAAGGAAAATGGGAACTAAGGGAACAGGACTATCAAACTGGGCAAGAAAGTAAAAATGCCAAGGATTATTATTTTTTTTTTTCATTAATTGAAACTAAATACTTATGTGATGATCGAATAATCAACCATTCTAATTTTAGTTATTTTACGTTTACGCATTATTCATAATCGATTATTCGAATGATCATTCGATTATGGAAAGCGATTATTTTGATTCAATCGATTATTTAAATGTATCGATTATGCCCATTACTAGTTGCAACTTGATGACATTTTCAGCTAGACTTCATTCAGTTACGAAAGTACAGAATGCGTCGAAACGAATTTTCGCCAAGACGGATCTATATCTAGATTGTAGGGGTTGTCGGTATGCACTCGCGTGTATGAGACATTTTAGCGTCATATATCCTTACTTCATTGCAGACTAATATTTGAGGGCAACATTTACGGCATGGACAAAAAAGAAAAATAAAAGAGGGTGGGAATAAAAAACAAGACACGCGGGCGTGAAAATGGAGCAGGAAATGAAGAATCAAGTAGCAGGAAAGAAGAATTAATAAATCTTCGCGGGGAGCAAACCCACCACAACGCATTCGCAATGTCGGGCCCTCGATCGATATTCGCAATTTATGCAATCTCGTTAAATTTCTCTTTACACAACGCGCCGTGGCCAACACAATTTACTTTTCTCGATTACGTACCATCCGATCCGCATCCTCGGGTATTTTCGAACCGGTCGAATTTCCAGGCCCCCTTTTACGGCACCGTAGCAGAGAAAGTTCCGCATTTAGGGACCGACCGATTGCATTGCCCCATTGAGCGATTTGAATTGCTGACCTTCAAAATCAGACCGACGAACAATTAATTAAATTAACGGGTGGTGTACCTGGAATGTGCATCGATTTCTACCACCGACTGAAACCACACTTCGATCGAAATGCAAATATTAAAATCGAATGTTTACTATGGCAATTTACACTTGCACTTTTGTTACGCGACGTGCTATGTTTAATGAGTCTATTTACGTGGCCGGTAACGTAATTCAATCGTTTAATCGTTCTATTTGATCGCCGAAGGGTAACCTAAATCGTGTCAGTATAAATACACGTTATTAATCAATTAATATATAATAGAAGGCAATCTGCTATTTTTAGAGGCATGGGTTACGTTATTTAAATAAATTGTTTCAAGGTTTTCGTGGAACATTTGAAGAAACACATAATTAATTAATTAAGCTATCTTCTCTAACCTCATCGTCGAAGCCGGTCAAAGTTTCAAATCGCGGCAGTAATTCATACCTATGAAATGAAATTATAAAACACGGCGAGGATTCGAACCCACGACCTTAAGGTTACTGTCACACGATCTAGACAGCCGGACTAACAACACTATACCTTAACTGTTATAATGATTATATGATTTATGCTAAATATCATCCGATCAATAAATTTGCTATTACTTTTATTTTTATTCAATTTTTTTATATAAATTAAAGAATTAAATTTTAATATTAGAATTGTTTAAAAATTCTCGGAATGCTAGAAAAAAAAACGTTTCTTTTCTTCGTCAATTTGGTAGTTATCAATGCCTTTTTTTCGCGTGGTGTCTTTTGGTTATATTCTACCATTTTATTGGCTTTTATGTACTTAAACTTACGAGAAATTAAAGTTTTTATAAGTTCCACTTACTTACAAAAAAATCTCTTCACATCAATCACAAATCACAAATAAAATTACACGAATACGTTTTTCAACGTCTTAATTGTTTGCCTGTACTTCAACCAACGTTCACGATTACCTTCTTATGCGAATTTTCACATTTCGCTTTTTTCACTCATCGATTAGACGATAAAAGAATAATTGCGATGAAATTAAAATCGTGTCGTCAATCTGCGAGCGATAATTATCTAGACACGTTAGCGGGAAAAAATTAAAAAATTAAATTAGTCGAAATAGAGGGGTACCTACTCAATGTCACCGGACACGTATAAGGTATAAGGATCGAAAGATTCGCACCACTGATCGATCATCGTCGCGCAAACGACACATTTGATCGCCGCGGGCGTTTTCGACTAAATTGAAGGCATTAGGAGCGACCGTCGTTGGACGTTTTGCGCCGCGTACTTGACGCAAATCGGCGAAACGAAGAGAGTGTGTTGTGGAAACGTGCGACAGCTACATCGGTGCACACGTTCGGTTGTAACAGGTAACGTTTTTGAATTATTTACAAACGAAACTAAATTATTTCAGCTGTAACTCTGAATAAATTGATGGTAATGAAAAAAATACATCGAAAGCCAATTAAACGTTTTGCTAACAACACTAATTCGCGTGGGGCGGCGACAAACTGGTGCTTTTTAAATGGGACACCCCGATTTTTATTAGGTATCAGTAGAGAAGCTCCAAACTTAAACACACGTAACACTTTTCTCAATAAAATAGTTTAATGTTAAAATATTAACTGATTAATTTTTATTCGAATAAGATTTTACTTGAACCAAACGTTTAATAAACACGACCGAGAATTAATAAATGAAACGACAACACAAATTTTTAAAAACAGAAAATCTTCAAGTTTCACTTATTTTATTGAAGTTTTGTTTTCGTTGCATTTTCGCTTTAATTCCATTTGTTTTGTTTATTTCTTCAGGTTAAACTCTTGCCATTTTTGTTATTTTCATTCATTTCTTGTATATATTTAGTTTCAACAATTTTGACTTAATTATTAATTCTTTAGTTGCCAGTCGTTTGTTGGTTTATTTTTGAATTTTTGTATGAATGAAGTTCATTTACTATTATATTATTAAATAAATATTAGCTAATTCACTGCGTTATTTATTTTAATATTTTTTATTGTTTCGATTTAAAGCAAATTAAAATTTCAGTTTCTTTACTTCCTATGTTACTACTACGTTATTTACTACAATTATTTATTTTGTTTTCAATCAATGTATTGCCCATTTTATTTAATTATTAAAATTCAAAAAACTTTTTGGCTGAAAATTAATCAATGACTTAAAATGAAAATAGATTGAAAATTAACAATGAAACTAAACATAAGAAAATATAAGGAAAAAAACAATATTTTTATAAATTTATACTCTACGTACGAGGAACTTAATTGTGTTCATTAAATTTGCCTTACAGTTAAATTTTGATTGTTGCATTGGTCATTATTTCAGTTAACTTTCTTGTCATTTTTTGTTATGATTTTAATTGATTTGTTGTACTTTAATTAACGTGGTACATATTAGTTTCATTTTCAACAATTTGGTCTCGTTTTTGTTTCTTTTGTTACTAATTATTTAGTGTCGTTTTAAAGCAAATTTTCCCATTATTTTAATTTCAAATCGTTTTAATTTCGTGTTATTTAATAATTTTATTTGAGTTGTTTCATTCGATGCGTTCTTTTATTTTATTTAATAAATAGTTCCACTAATCCATCGTTTTGTTTCTTTCGTACTTTATTGCTTCATTTTTATTTCCACAAATTCAAAAAGTTGCTGAATGACCGAAAAATTCACAAATGAAAGGAATATAAGAAATGAAGACATTAAAAAAAATCTTTAAATATTAATATTTTTATTGAAATTTGTTTTGTTCATTAAGTTTGTTTAGTGTCTATTTTTTACTTTCTTAATTTCGTGTTTATTAGTTTTATTTGCAACAGTTGTGAATTACTTAATTTTTATACGATTCCGTGATTTATTCGTCGACTAATTTAGTATTTATTTACTTTTTGATTCCGTTTTCTTTTATTTCTTTTATTTCTCATTATTGTACGTTCAATTTGGATTGTGTTTAATTTCGTGGTTAATAATGTTATTAACATTTTTTATGCAATGGGTTTTGTATTTGCTTTAGTTATTGGTACAATTAATCTATTGTTTTGTTTCTTTCATTATTTACTGCTTAATTTTTATTTCTACGATTTCAACAAAGTCCATCAACAACTTAAAAGAAACAAAGACTATTGAAAAACAAACAAATAAAATAAACTGAATCATGAAAATATAAGAAATTAATTTTTTTTTTCAAAATAACAAATCTTTAAATATCAAAAATTTTACTGAAAATTCTTTTATTCCTTAAATTTGTGTGTGAAATTTTTGTTAGGGTTTTCTTTGATTTTTGTTTACTTTCTCAATTTCGCGTTTGTTGGCTTTATTGCAATATTAGTGTTATTTTTTGTGTATTATTTTATTTTTATTTTATTTTTATTTTTTGGTTCCTTTTTGAAATAAATTTTCTTTTATTTCTCATTCTTGCGCATTTAATTTCGATTCGTTTTAATTTCGTCTCTACTGTTTTCATTAGATTTGTTATAATTATGTTTTTTTTTAATTTTATCTATTGGTCCCTTTACTTGCTGTTTCGATTTTAATGGTATGTGAATTAATAATTTTATTGAAATTTTTTGTGTTCATCAAATTTGTTTTAGAATTAATTTTTGATACTTCAAGTAGGTTTTTTGCCATTTTTATGCTTTCATTGATTTTTGTACTTTAATGTTTCTTTATTTACTTTTTGGTTTCATGCTCAATTTAATTTTTAAATTTATTCAACTTTCAATCAATGTTTTATCTATTTTAATTTGTTTGTTTCATTTTAAACGACTGATAATCAGCAAATGACTAGAAACGAAAACAAAGAAAAACCCACTGAAATTTTACAAATGAAACGAATTAAATTAATAAAAAATATCCGCGGTGGTCCGCACGAAACTTTCTTATACTCAGTTATACTACGTTTTTCATGTTTAAAATAAAAAACGACTGAACGTGAAGAATTAAAATGAAATAAATTCCTTAAAATATGGGAAATTAAGACATTTACATATTAAATTTGCAAATCGTGAAATTATTAATTTTATTGAAATTTGTTGTGTTTATTAAATTGGTTAGAATTTTTTCGGTTATTTCATATTCATTATTTTAAAAATAAATTCCAGCGAATGATCAAGGTGATCTATTTCGCTCTTTCTGAGCCCATCAGACCACCATGATGTTATGCAGCTTCATCTGTTGTATGTGCATTAAGTCATGCAAGCATGAGCAACAAAGAGTTTGTGTGTGAATGTTAAAACCATCTACGCCTCAATTCCGCTATATTGTGCTGCTACGCAATTACAATGATTAGTGTGGATGGTACCGAGTTATAATAGTAAATTGGAGACTGTGGTTGTCAACTAAATTGAAACAAACTTATCCTTACCACACAGTATCACCGAGTTAGTCGGTCTATCAAAATAAATGTCAGAGAATGTAGCAGGTTATGATAACTGTTTCGTTCTCTCTTGAGCTCACCAACCCACCACACAATAAATATCACTGCAGTTACGTAGCATAACGAGCGTTGGTGTATTGGCGTCTCGGTGGCGTTAATACTGATCCAGAAACTCTTTGTCACTCATTTTTAATTTAGTTGCCCCTTTTTGCACGTGAATTAATTTCGTTTTATTTTCATGAATTTTACACGATCACTTTTTTGAAGCATCAATTTTATTGAAATTTACCTTTAATTTTTCGTCATTGCGGTTACGGGTTTTATTCCGCTTCATTTAGTGGTAAATTATTTAATTTTTAATTTATTGTTTTGTTTCTTTCATTGTTAACTACTACATTTTTATTTCTACGATTTCAACAAAGTCCACCAACACCTTAAAAGAAACAAATTTAAAAACTACTGAAAACTAGCAAATAGAATAAAATAAAGCATGAAAATATGAGAAATTAAGTCATCTTTTTTTTTTGAAAGTAACTTTCTTTAAGTATCAAAAATTTTATTGAAAATTGTTTTGTTCATTAAATTTTAACAATTATCTGCAATTTTTGTAATTTTTTGTTAGGGTTTTCTTAAAATTTTCTTTTACTTTCTTAATTTCGTGTTTATTGGATTTATTTGAAACAGATGTGCATTATTTTATTTTTAGACCATTCCGTAGATTTTACTTTTATTTATTTTTATTTGCATTTTCGTTTCGTTTTCATTTCAATTTTTTCATTTATTTGACATTCAGTCAAGGTTTTATCTAATTTTTTTTTTTTCATTTTAAAGCAAATTTTATTTTTACCATTATACAATTAATTTCGATTAGGATTAATTTCTTGTTACTTCTTTTATTTATATTGTTTTAATTCACCTTGTTCTCTATTTTATTTAATAACAATTATTGATTTTTTTCATGGTTAATTTTTATTTTCGTAAATTTCAATAAACTTTACTTTACAAGTCGTTAATTGTAATCAACTTAACATTGTTCTTATTTATTGTTTTAGTGTTAATTTTCGATTAACTGGGTCATCATTAGTTTTGTTTTAATGTTTTACAATTTCCGTTATAATTATCACTATTATCACTTGTTCATAGATTATTTTCATTTTTATTGTACTAAAAAATATTTTAAAATTATTATATTCATATTTATCAGACGGAATATGCAAAAAAATACAGTTTGTATCCTTAAGACGATTGTTTCGCACGTATTGTGAGGTTCTTAGCAAAAAATCACGTTACATATCAAACATCAGTTATAAAATATATTTTATTGTCATTAAAGATTTTTATTTCTTTTGCATTAAGTTACAATTATTCGTTTCTTGCTTCGTTCGTAGGAGGTGGTTCGGAGCTATTTGCATTTCTTTGTGTTACTTTTGTTATTATATCCTTTTCAGTTCGATTTCGTTTATTTAATTTTCCTTCTTTACATATCTTATTTAATATTTTAATTCATTTGTTGCATTATAATCGATCGTTTAATCCATTCAATATATTTTACTTGGAACGTTCCATGTAGACATTTAGAAATTATAATAAATTATGCACAAATATGTTAAAACTATTTTAATATGACGCAACTTGTATTGAAAAATAATGCCAAGATCATCTATAATTAGAAATCGGTACAAAAAATTGTTTTGGCGAATAAATAACTTCTACACTTTAACGATCATCAATTAGAATTACTAATTGAAAATAATTAAACGTCACAAAGATCGTTACAGTGAAACTACTCGTCGACGAGCCGAACTAACGATATTTTGATTGTTAACGTTTCGAATTATCAACATTGAGTAACATTATTGAAAAAAAAAAAATTGGTTTGATGCGTTTAACCATTTGTCTATCGCGCAAATACAATTGATCTGATTGTGACTTAATTGAGGTTTTCGTTGTCAGTAAAGCTGTAAGTGGAAGTTTTTTATTGCTCTTTGATTGTATGTTAATTGGTCCGTTTGCATTCGATATAAAACATCGACTAAGACGCCTCCTTCTACATGTACGGGATGTTTTGTTCCTACGTTATCATAAAAAATCTAAAAAAATTACAACCAATTCGAACTGGAAAATAACGCGACTTGTTATGGAAACCATAAAACGACCGGGCGTTATTTACGCATCCACGCATTACTGAACTTTGGGCGTTGTACACTTGATGTTTACTGCCAGCCCACGTCGATGTTGTTTTCGCATTCAACGCTTTCGCGCCAAGACACCGCAGCATCTTTAGCGTTCTATACGGCGACCTTGTACGAGTTCAGTGGCAAAGCTCTTCGCGACGTATAGTTTAAAGCTAGGGCTGCGATTGAAGGTCACTTTCGGTAGTTGGCGGTAGGAATTTCTTTTCGGAACATCGCTGTAGACGCACGTTGTACTTAATCTTTCAAATTTGCATTCTTCGTAATGCACTCTCGCCGCTTTGTTCAACGTGCAAAATATCGTGTCGTTCGAAATTAACATTCTGGGACAATCTTTTGACTTTCTTGTACTTGACGAGTGTCATCGCGTGTGTCACCGCGACGTTATTATTACAGTTTAATATATGTCGTTCGGCGTGTGCAGATAAACACGATTGGAAATATACATTTTTGCTTTTTGGTTTAGCAATTGTAAGGTAAGCCAACCCGACTCAATCAAATCAAACGTTTTTCAGGTTTCTGTAAAGAATGTACTTAGGTTATATTCGAACAATTTACAAATATGTTTTACTTTGCGTTGGTGTAGATAAAACCAACAGTTGGAAATTTACAAACGTTTTTATTTTATGGTTAAATTTTTATTTTATGGTTAAATTTTTATTTTATGGTTAAATATTACTGAAAGCAAAACTACCTAACCTGACTATGTTTTTTGGGTTTGTGTAGATAAAGCCAGTTCTAGATTTCGTTGCAGTATGGGTTCGATTTAGAAATTACAATTATTATTGTTTTTGCGCTGGAGTAGACAAACCCTACTCATGCGATGAAATTTATATTGCCTTGTGTTTTCTTCGGTTGGTAATTTTTGTTATTTGCTTTCGCGATACTGGAATTAAGGAAACTTCCTCGAAAGAATGCTCATAAACTCAAGATCCAACTTATTGAAGAGAATCTATATGGTTAATTTTCATTTTATCATTAACATAAACCCAAATATATATATATAGAACAATACCACCTGGCTGGGTACAATTTCAAAAAATAACTACTTAGACGGGTTTGAAAATTTAATCGAATTAAAAGAAATAGTAGAAAAAAAGCTTTTGCGATCTGTGCCTCAGAAACTATTTTTTTTTCCGAAAGAAACCTAAGGCTTTATTTTTACGCAGTTCATTTCTTATAGATCATTAAACCGAGATATTATAGCTATTAATGTAACGAGAATATTATGCGATTTATAATAATCGAGGACGTTGCTACATTGACGAGGCGGCGCTAGCCGCCGAGTCACTTAGGCAACGTCCGAGTGTGTTTAAATCGCTAATATTCGAGTTATATTCAAAGCTTTATCGTATCATCGTTGAAGTGTGACCAGGGCGATGCAAAAACAATTAAACAAATCAACAATTTTCTGTCATAAAAAAATTCGTTAGTTAGTTAGTTAGTTAAGTCACGTTTTTGTAATTTAGAAATATATCATGAAAGATTTCGATATTCCTGCAAATATTTTGGAAGCAGCAGATAGTGCACGATTAGACTTGCTTCCAGAAAAGTCGAAAATATCTTACGAAAAAGAATATCGTCTGTCTGAGTGGCGAGTACGAGAACAAATTCAAGGTGCGTCGGAAACGGTCTTGCTGGCCTATTTTGTGAAACTCTCAAATGAATATTTTCCTTCATCTTTGTGGCCAAAGTACAGTATGTTGCGAGCTTGTTTGGAATTGAAGGAAAGAGTGGAAATCGACAAGTATGGTGCTTTGATAAGATTCATCAAGAAGAAAAATGTTGGACATCGAGTTAAGAAATCCAAAGTACTCACGAGAGAGCAAGTTAAAGAATTTGTGTGTGCAGCTCCAGATAAAGAGTTTTTAATGATGAAAGTGGCCTTTTTGATTGGGCTAGGTGGAGCTTGCAGAACCAATGAATTAGTGAAAATGTCTACAGACGATGTTGAGATGTTAGAGGTAAGATAGTTGTTACCATTCCCGACTCAAAAACTCACAAGAAAAGATTTTTTGCCGTTTTATCTGAAGGTGATATTAATCTAGTGGCTTTATTTCAGAAATATATAGCATTACGGCCGCGGCATGTTACACACAAAAGACTGTTTGTATCGTACAGAAATGGAAAGTGTACGATTCAACCTTGTGGTATTCATTTTTTCTCAAAAATTCCTGAGAAGATTGCGTCATATCTCAAACTTGAAAATCCAGCTATGTACACCGGCCATTGTATTCGGAGATCTTCAGCAACTTTACTTGTTAATGCCGGTGGAGACATTTTACAGCTGCAAGAACTGGGTGGTTGGGAATCAAGCAAAGTTGCAAAGGAATATTTAGAAGAAAACCTGACAAAGACGGTTTCAATTGCGAAAAAGATTCAGGTCGGAAACGATTCAATAAGCAGTGGATCAAAAACTACAGAATCAATGGAATTTGCACGTACAAGTAAAACTTTGGAGGAAGTAAGAGGCTTGGATTTAATGTATGCTGAATCATTCCATCCGAATGATGCCAGAAAAGCTGCAGAAGACTTAACTATGATGATGGATACGAAATGCGTATCATTCAACTTTAACAATTGTGAAAAGATTGAAGTTCATGTTCATAAATAATTGTGTTCTAGAATTTGTATTATTGTATCTAACGTATTATGAGTATCTATGGTATTATGTGCCTTATAATTATCAATAAATGTTTAACATAAAACGATCATAATAATCGATGATACGATAAAAACATTTTTATAACCCCAAGTTGTAGTACAAGCTAGTAGATAGGAGTCAATGTTTATTTTTTGCAAAACTTAAACGTATTACAGACAAAAAAGACATAAAAGACAAAAGCTGGCTTTCAGGAAACCCAATTTACCTTGGGCTGAGTTAAATTAAATCAATTTCTGTTTGGATTTAAGATCGTCGTGGATAGGAATTCTTGCATTTGCCTTGTGCCAAAATATTTTTTTTTATTCTCGGTAGTTTGGTTAAGTATCACATTGTTATCTTCAATTCCATCGATTGCGTTTATTATTTACGATTGTATTGAGCTACTAGATGTGAATATGAAATGTGCATGGATGCCACTTTTCTAAGATTCATGCACTTCCTCTAAAAATCGAATTCAGATCCAATATGAATCGTCAATGTCAATTTAAACAATTTACTAGAACTAAGAATTAGAATAAGGTAGAAATTGAAACTACTAATAGATAATAACAGATAATAACTAATAGATTATTATACAGGTAACATTTGAAATTTTCACGTTCCCTCCTTAGAACCACAATGGTTTGCAACAATCATGCCTGCTATTTCTTCTTTGATTCTCGTCAATATCTCGTACATTTCCCGTTTAAATCAATTGCGCGTATGTTATAAACCGAAATTAATTATTGTATTGAATGTTTCGATGGTTATTTCACGAGCAGTAGTTACACTTTCACGTTGTGGTTACGTTTTCGACCGTCGTAATTTGCATTTTTCGTGTTTGCCCCGAATACGAAAAGCGTGCGTTCTCTTAGTAAGCCAATTTAATATTGATTGACTTCATAAAAATGTTCCCCTGGGAAGTCAAGTCTGTCAATTTCACGTTTAACTTTCAATAGCCTGTTGAACACCAGTTTAAATTTACTTGAAGGCAAGAACAGGTGTCGAAACGTTGTATTTTTTAATAAGCAACAAAAAAACAATCGCAGTCCATAGAAATCGTTTCATCATTCGTCTACATTTTTCAAACAGCTAATAGTTTAATATCTAGCTGCTAATTTGATGTCTAGGTGTCAACTTGATGTTCAGCTGTCAGTTTGACGTCGTCCACCAGTTAACATGCATAGAGTTGTGCGTAATTGTTAATTTTACAGCGCTCGCTTTGGTGTTGTTGTTGAGTTGTGTTCTTCTCTGCATTTGTTTAAAGGCAACCAAAGTTTATGCTTGAAAGAAATTTTGTATATAGTTGGGTTGTTCACGAATTTAGTCGAATGGGTGAGATTCGAGACATAATTAATTGAATTGTTTTGGGTTCATCTTAAATTTTATCGAAGATAATAAACAAATTAGAGGTGGATGCTTAATGTTGTTTTCATTGAATTGCTTTTTTTCGCCATAGATTGATTAATTTGTTTTTTAGTGTCGTAAAAAAATTTACCGGGTTCAGTTCGGCTAGATTCGGTTGGATTTTTCATCAAATTTATTATTTATTTATTAAGTTGGGTTGGGTTTTGGCCGAATTCAGTTCCCTTGGGTTGGGTTCTTGATCGAATGTAGTTTGGTTGAGTTGAGTTGGGGTTTTCACCGAATTTTGTTCGATTGAGTTGGGTTGGGTTGGGTTCTTGATCGAATTCAGTTAGGCACATTTTCTTAAAACCTCGCTTAACCCAACCCAACTAAATTCGGCGCAATTTTCTATGAGACTAAAACAACACAAACGAATGTCTAGTCTATGACGGAAAACAATATTAAAGAACAAACAAATGCATAACGAACCGATGGCGAACAACTAATGAAAAATGAAACAAAACAAAATGTTTTAAAAAGCCTTCAGAAGCGTTCTGCATTTTTTTTTAACTTTGAATAAAACCGAAAATAGAATTAAACGAATGGCAAATGTAAGAGCTTAAGGCACAAACGAAAAGATTTAGTAAACCAAGGCGTACGTCCAAAGACGCAACGCAAAACTTTTAGGCATTTTTCAAATTTTTTAAATATTTGTACAGATTGAAATGTATTGAATTGTAAATTCAAGTTTGTGCCATGAAATAAAAACGGCAATAAAATTAAACGAACATGTAAAACTTTTAAGTATAATACAACAAAAAAAATGACTGGCGTATGTATTTTTCACGTTAATGAAAATGATATTTTTTGAATTTTTGCAAATACACATGTTTGAATTTGTGACAATTCAATGTTTTTAACTTTATTTTTTGCTTTTTTCAATCAAGAAATCACTTTAGGGATTTTTTTTATCGAAAAATTTTACTAGTAATAATTGTTCAGAATTATTCAAAAATCCTAAATCCAAAATTTCATGAGAATTAAAAATGTTAATGATGAAATAAAACAAATGACAACATTTATACCACAAATATTTGTGGTATAGGCGTTGTCATTTGTTTTATTTCATCATTAATATGGACTGCCACATAGTAAAGGTCTTAACCATCCCTTAAATTAAAAATGTTAACATTTTAAAGTCCCTAAATACTTATTAGCTGCGCCGAAAAAAGTATGCTGTGAAAATTTTGTTTGAAATAAAACCTGAACTGTCAAAGTTGTTTAAAATTGTTGTTGTTTAGGCGCAGCGCCACCTCTCCAAATAATATTTACCGAATTGGAATTACTTTTGAAGAAAATTTTAACATTTTTAATTTTCATGAAATTTAGGGTTTTTGGTCAATTCTGCTATTATTGCTAGTAAAATTTTTCGATAAAAAAATCCCGAAAGTGATTTCTTGATTTTTGCCATCGCAGGTTGTTTTGCATTTAAATAAGACAATTGGTTTTTTTTTGAGTAAATAGAGCAATAAGTATTCTACGTTTGGAAAAAAATATTACAAAAATTGGACTAAAAATAAAAAAAATTATGTTAAACTCTTAAGTGAAACACACTGTATATATATATTAAACTTATAAGCTATAAATATTGTTTCCAAAATCGCCACTAAAATTAATTTCAAATTTCATTGTCAGTGAAGTAAAATATTTGATATGGTTTTTGCGACATCTGCACTAATTAAAATATAAATATATATTTACTAAGAATTTTGTGTCGAACATAAGATATTTTAAATGGAAACATTTCAGACGATATTCAGATGTTATTGGAGCAAATTTGAACAATTTAGTGCTACATATATTAAAGGAGAGGTTGTTTGTGTATTAATTAAATATACACTATCATCTTAGAAGCCTTTAGTGTGTTTTTTGACAGTATCTTTCATCACTTGGGTGGGTTCATAATATTTTATATCATTGTAATTACATAATTAATTCTATATTTTGTTGTTACAGTCATCATTAAAAAAATCCAACTTTCTGTAATAATGAAGTATCATCCTGAACCAGTCATGATCGTTGTGCATAACTTCAAATTTCAAATTCAATTTTCAAAGCCTGCCCTCAGTTTTGCTTCGCACTGAGTCTATCGTTTTAAAATAACCTCTATTTTTAACACGCCGCTGACAGTTAATTAATCCAGAAGAAAAGTAATCAGTCCTAGTTAAATGGTGTGGAAATTAAGTACACATAAATGATACCGAAGAAAGCGATTAAAATGACAAGAAACAGCATAGGACCGAATCAAACAAAATACAAACAATTTTCTTTGAAGTGCGTATTAAACCTAACAAGTACACCAAGTCAAATTCAGCACATTATCCAAAATTTAATTGAAATCTAAGGAGTTACGCCTAATTAAAACTTAATGACATTTGCAACTCAATCATCACGTTTCGGAATAATAAAATTACAATAATCCTTCACAACTGTCACAAGAATCTTAGACATAACTAGTGAGTAATTGTCAATTACAAATAAACCCTAAATAAATCCTAACTGCCCCTTTCGTCGCAACAACTAAAGTGATACACCCAAAAACAAATTGACACCCAATCAAAGAATTAAATTAATTCATCCATGTTTATATTAATTTGGCACACAATGGGTTGCCTTGTAGCGTCGATTATCAACCAAATATGTTTTCCCTGGTTATTACTGCCTTGACGAATGGTCCTCTTTACATACCAATCGCAATGAGTGATCCTCTTGAACCGCCTGTCTCATAAAATGGTCATTTTCAACTGCTAACCTTGTGGCTTTATAGTCATCTTCAGCAGCAAATCTCGTTGAATGATAATTTTCAGTTATTGGGTTTTTTGTTTTAGAGTTTCACAAACACTAATCGGTCGTTAGCAGCTTGTTAACGAATCGTCAAAAGTTTGATGATTCGTTAACGAGTCTTTAGTCAATTGTCAAATATTTGATGATTACCTTGACGAACTGTTAAAAGCAAAATTACCATTGTTTTGGATTTCACTTACATTAACTAGCCTTTAAAGGCTTGTTAACTAATTGATCATTTGACAATCGTTTGTGAAACCGGGCATAAGAGTACCAATTTTGTGGGATTAATAAAAATACAGAACTGCCTGGAAATAGAAAAAAGTGTTCTGAAAATAATTAAGAAATTTTAATAACTGTCTTAGGATGGATGTAGATTTCTAAATTCATGTGGAAAGACTTTCTATAATTATTGGAACTAATTACGATTAATAAAAACATAGAAACTGTCTAGAAATATAAAAAATCTAGAAATTGTCTTGGAAATAATTGATAACTGTCTTAGAGTGGATGTAGAGCGCAATGTTTTTGGGAAATCAACTGATTCAATTAATGCAACTAATGATTAATAAAAATAAAAACTGTCTGGAAGTCGATATTAAGGACCAAATTCGAGGAAAACCGCTGCGTTCTTTCGTTACATGAATTATGATTAAAATAAAGTCTTGCAAACTACCTGGAAACCACCTAGGCAATAAGAAATATTAATAACTGTGTTAGGGTAGAAATTTAGGACCAAATTTGGCAGGAAACTACTTTCATTAATAAGCAATATAATCTGAACATTGTCTACAAATTAATTTACTACACATAACATGGAAATATCGCTGAAACTATATAGAAAAATAACTTGTGTAACACCGCAAGCTTCCTAAAATCCTGGAAAGCTTGCGGAGAAACACGGAGAACTGCCCTGAAATTAATTAAAGCATAAGAACGGAATTGAAATTAATTGAGGCTTAAGAACGGTCTTGAAATTAATTAAAGTACTGCGTTGGGTACAAAGAAAGCCTAAGAACTGTGTTTGAATTAATTAAAGCCTAAGAACTGCCTTGGAACTCATTGAAGTCTAAGAACTTTCTTGGAATTAATTGAGCCTAAATACTGCATTGGGAATAAAGAAAACCTAAGAACTATCTTTGAATTAATTAAAGCTGGTTTGGAACTAATTAAAGGCTAAAACTATAGGAGCCAGTATTTGTAGCATTCTGGAGAACTGTCCTAAAATACCATAAGAACTATTTTGGTTTAGTTAAAGTCTAAGGAACTGCCCTGAAATTATCGAAAGCCCAAGAACTGCCTTGGAATAAAGTGCAGGCTAAGAAACTGCCTTGGAACCCAAATATTGCCTTGGAAATAAAGCAAGCATAAGAATTGTCTTGGCGATGAATAAAGTCTAAGAATTGTCTTTGAATTAATTGAAGATTAAGAGCTGTCTTAGAACTAATTAAAGCCCAAAAACTGTCTGGGTACCAGTATATCTAGGAGTCTAGAGAACTTAAATCAATTAAAGCCTAAGAACTATATTGGAATTAATTAAAGCCCAAGAAGTGTGAAATTAATTTTGTAATTTCTCCTTGTTTAATATACTAAGTGACATAGAAATCAGTTCTCATCTTGGTCTTCTGACCTTGCCTTGCCTTGAACGACGACTGTGGAATGTCAAATCAAATGGTGTCGTCCCGGTTTTGCTTGGCAATGCAACCTGGAGTTTGCGATAGAACGGCATGTGCATCGCACTATTGGGGTAATGATATGGGACGCCATTGCCTATGGAAGCAGGTCACCTCTAGTCTTTGTCATTGGAGGCAATATCAATGCTTAGCGCTACATCCATGACATTGTAGAGCGTCATGTGCTACCCTATCTTACTACCATGCCAAATCCCACATTCCAGCAAGATAACGACCGTCCTCACGTAGCTCGCGTCAGTCTAGAGTTCTTTCAAGCTGCCGACGTTAATCTTTTGCCATGACCGTTCCGTTCACCTGACCTATCACCAATTGAGCATGTTTGGGATGTGATGGGTAGGCGACTCATCAATTTAGCCAATTCTACGCAGACGTTAGATGCTCTGAGACATGAGGTACAAGTAGCCTGGGATGAGGTGCCTGAAGCAGATATCGACCACCTGATTAGATCCATGCCTAGACGGCGCAATGAGTGTACGCGGCTTCGAGCTCGTCAAACACACTATTAATAAAAATTCGTTTGTCTTTTGTTTTTTGAACTTGAATTTTTCATCGATTGTTCCCCTATGGTAGCCGACTATGTGCTGTTAAAAGTATTAAAAAAATCCAACTCTTTCTTGGTGTTCAGATTTCTATTTTTTTAAAGGATTACGATTTTTATCTTATTACCAAAATCATTTTGTGACACTGACCCAACTTTTGACGTCTATTGAACTTTTTGGCATGTTATTTCACATGTAAAATTTTTAAAATAACAAAATGTCATTACAATAGTAATGAAGAAAACCGTTCATATCACATTCACAAATACATGCACCACAAAATACTATATCTATAAAACATTTTTATAGCAGTTTTTCAAATAAAATTCGAAATGCATTAACATCAAAAGTAAAAAACAAAAAAGTCAAACAATAGCAAAATATTGCATTGTTAAAACGAGGTAGGTTGAAAATCTAAGAATGTATGCGGAGCAATCCAGGGTTGTTATTCTAAAAAGTTTATAAGTCTAATAAGGATGTGAAGAACCCATTTCTCAAGATCCCTTTTAAACTATATTATGAGATAGTTTGGGGATTTTAGGTTTCCATAAAATCAACCGTTTGATTACTTGCAAAATTTATTAATTAATCGTAGACTATTAAACAAATATACCATAACAGCGTGATAAATAAATTTTTCACGTACATGTTTTAAATGGATAGCCAGTTAAGCGTGAGTTACAACCATTAAAAATTATTGGGTCAACTACTTGCAATAAACAACGTCAACGCTTGCGATTTTCACCTAAATTTATTCATTAAAATCGATCAAGTTTTGAAGAATTTCGGTCGAACTTTGTCGCTACAAGTATTTAAATCACGAATTACAAGAACGGCACATGATGTTCATAAATTCTGTCGCAATCCTGATATAGCACACCTTGAGTGAAAAAACACGGTCGATTAACACAATTAGTCGCACCGCCCGAATATGTACTAAATCACTTTTAATTCTGGCGAGCGACGAGACCAAATTCCGCGAATAATCCTTTCGACAACGACAATAAATCATCGTGATACATGTTTGTAATTTTAGGGGACCGATTCACACATGGCGACGTTGGCTCATTTTTCGTTGCTGCTCGCGATTTTACACGTGTCCGACCACCAGGTGCTCGATGGGATGCTCAAAGTGTTGGTGGCGGGCGAGACCCAATACTATGAAGAACCCGAAGACTCCAGGATCTTGCTGCCGTCGTATGATTTCATCGTGGTGGGCGCCGGCACCGCCGGTTGCGTTGTGGCCAATCGACTGACTGAGAATCCAAATTGGCAAGTCCTACTGATCGAAGCTGGTACGATTTTGTTGAATTTGCCTTAAGTAATCGAAAGTCACTATCGCCATATTTTTATGATTTATACGATTTAATCTTCGTCGATTAAATCACCGGAATCATTATTTCATATTTTTATTGTTATTTCAGTATTGGTAGTAACTTTAATGGTAGTTTATGATTTCTGGCTTCTGTGACACAGGTCGCCACGAAAATTACCTAATGGACTTCCCGATCCTGGCCAACTACTTGCAATTCAGCGACGCGAACTGGAAGTACAAGACCGAACCCAGCGGCAACTATTGCCTGGCGATGGAAAATAACCAATGCAACTTCCCGCGAGGCAAGGTCCTCGGCGGATCCAGCGTTCTCAACTACATGCTGTACTCACGCGGGAACCACAGGGACTACGACAACTGGGCGGCGATGGGCAACACCGGGTGGTCTTACGACGAGGTCCTACCCTATTTTAAGAAAATCGAAGACTTCCAGATCCCGGAGATGTTCAATTCGACGTATCACGGCATCGGCGGGTACCTGACCATCACCTACCCGCCATACCACACGAAGATAGCGTCGCAAATCGTCCTGGCGGGGCAGGAGGCCGGTTGGAAGTACGTCGATTATAACGCGCGCGAGCAGATCGGCATTTCGTTCACGCAGGCGACGCTCAAGGACGGGGTAAGGGCGAGCAGCAGCAGGTCTTACCTACATCCGATAAGGCACCGGCCCAACTTGCACGTGAAAAAGTACGCGCGCGTCACGAAGCTTCTGATAAATCCGCAGACGAAGGAGGCGTACGGGGTGCAGTTTATCAAGGATGGCATGCAGTTCATGGCCATGGCAGGTAAAGAAGTTGTGCTATCTGCGGGGGCCATTGGATCACCACACTTGCTTATGCTGTCGGGCGTGGGGCCCAAGAAACACCTCACAAACGTGGGAATACCTGTGATACAAAATCTTAAAGTGGGGTACGTGACATTGAGTCTTTCTTTTCACCTATTGACGTATAATCCTTAAATAAGTTTAGGTTATAGTTTTCGCGAGATCAACTGTTCAAAGTGCTGTTCAAAATTTTACTGAATGCCATCAACGATTACTATGCCAAAGTGTCCCTTATTTTGCATAAAATTTGCACACGTAACTATTTACTTCTCTGAAAATATAATTACGATTGAATTTATTTCCATGACAAAATTCACCGTAGGAAAATGCATTGTGTGAAAACTGAGTTATGTGATCGTGTCGAATAAAAGCATTTTCGCACTTTTAAAACAGGTCGATATTGTAAATTTTGATAAAAATTGCTCAACATTGTCTTCGGCACCCCATTGAGTCCCCCATTGTGGTTTTGTTAGAACGACGATACCTGTGCGAAAGAGATAAGCAACAGGAATCGGGCAACATAATTATTTCACCAATTGCAAAGATATATATTTATTTTACTTCTCAGAAACTTATTCTTAATTGAAATTTCGTTAATTCACCGCACGTAATTTCAACCAAATAAAATGAAGAATAAAATATAATCCACGGATTTGTGACTTCAAAGTCAACAGAAATTAATTGTGTAACACGCAACACCAGCGAAAATTGTACTAGGACTGTCAATCTTTTGGCAATTGCAAAAAGGTGTGTACAAAAAATATGTTCCAAACGCCTTGTTGAGTTGCCACAATCAATTTTAATATTGCTAAAAGTGTTTCATCTACCGACTGACAGCTAACAATACACGACATGTAAATGTTTCGCAGTCGAGAATTCTTTAAATAATTTAAAATAAAAGAAACTGGAAAACCATTTAAGTGACAAAGCTCAACAACTCAACCATATTTGTGTATGCTTCTTGGATGACATTTCTTTCAAAAATTTTATGACTCCAGAACTCCAAATCTTGAATATTATTGTAAACATGTGCCTTAAATTGTTTAAATTTGCTCCAATTATATTTTAAATTAATTAAATTGAAACTTTGTATTATTACAAATATCTTACAATATTCAGGTACTTTTCCTGTGCTCGATGCTTTGTTAAATATTTTTGTTAGCATCCCTAAACTTTCAGCGTCCTCGCATTTATCTTATCGTGTCCTGCCGCTTTTCCGCTATTCTTATGCTTTATTGCTTTTTCTTCTTCCTTTATTGGATTGCCTTGTTCATCTGAATGAAAAAGTTCCCAGAAGTAATCCTTCCATCTTTCTATTATTTCTTTCCCTTCCGTTGCATTGTTGCCCGCATTTAAATTTTGTCGAAGAAATTATCATTATTCATATAAGTACCTAAATATTCGGTTCGCGTCAGTCAAACTTCATTCTAACAAATTTGGTTGAGTTGGGTTCAGTTGCCGAAAAATATAGATACATAATCGTTGAGTTGAAGAAAAATATAAAATAAACTTCGCTTGATTGTGTTGGGTTGAAGAAACATTATTACAATTTTTATGAAACATAAAAAACAAGTGGATTGAATTACGTTCAAGGTAAATATTAAAAAAGCAATCAGAGCTTAGATTAATTATACTTGTTATTTTTATTGTCGACACATTTAATTATAATGTGATTTTTAAATTTATTGCGAACCAACCCAACCCACGCCACACCCAACGCAACCCAACCTAAAATAATCCAGCGAAATTTCGTGCGATTTATTTAAAATTTTTCTTCAACTAATTTATTTCTTATTTTGTGACAACTCGGCTTTAATTTTCATTTGATATGAAACAAGTATTTAGACAATGATAAAACTATTTTCGATCATAACCTATTTTAAAAAAGAAGAAAATTATATCTCTAACGCTTTTTTATCTGAACACCAATGAAAATAAAACAAATACAAATTTTGTAGTTGCCAAAATATTCACATAGTACTAGTACAATTTTCGGTGCTGTTGCGTATTACACAATTCATTTCGGTTAGTTTTGACAGATGAATCGAATAGATAAAAAAAGTGTATTTGTTTGGAATTACCTGTGGTGAATTAAAAAGATATGTCAATTAAGAATAAGTATTTAGTGAAGTAAAATAAATATATATCTTTGCAACTGGTGAAATAATTATATCATAAAAGAAGTAAATAATTCGAAGAAATATACGTTTAAATTCTAAATCTATGGCACGTTGCTCGATTCCAGTTTTTTTTTCATACAGGTATCGCCATCATATTGAAATTACAATGGGGTGCCGAATACAACGTTGGACTTCTTTTATCAAGATTTGCTATAGCTGTTGCCGTTTTTCCTTGGCATCTTGGTTATTTATATTCAGTTACGATTCTATATTTCCTTCGATTTCTTGCTCATCTATTCTGGGGAAACTGGCGCATCTTTCCCATTGTCTCCTGTGTGTTTCTCTATAAACGTTTGACTAATTTTTGGAATTACAATAAAGAGATATGAGAATCCGTATCTTTTTACATTTCTTTTGTAACACTCACGACAAGTATATAATTTCGTTTTACCTTCCAGGGACCATGTGAGTTTATCCCCACTTTTATGATCAAAACTCATTCAATTATTTATTGTTTAAGAATGCACACCATTTACTTATTATTGCCTGATTTTATTTTTGCTTTCCTTTTTTGTCGGTGTATATTCTTTACATTATTTATTGAGACATCTTCATATTCTTCCATCTTATTCCTTACGTACCTCGTTCCTATTTTCCACTTAGCTTTTTATTGGTGTCCTCGTATTTCCTAATCGAATTTATTATTTTTTTTTATATTTCATCCCTATTCTTCGTCGTACACGAATTTAAATATTTAGCCCAAAATGTTCTGTTCCCAATCTGACGTAATCGCTTTTGACTAACTTTTCGCTAACTACCACATGTTCTTTCCTATTTCTTGGGTTGTTTCTTCATTATTTTAGTATTTTTATTTCTACCGCGATGACGAAATATTGCATTTAGTAGTATGTAAGTCGTATTATCACATATTGCAAATGCTAAATTATGGCAAATCAAACAAGGCCATATAAGCAATGTGATACAATAGAAAACCCTTACATCAGCACTACAATTGACTACATAAATCGACTGCAAGAGATGCAAGGAGAGTCCAATTAGAATTCGTAAAACGTATAAAGTGGTCAGTGACGATCGCGCGAATGTTGCAAATATATGGCCTTGCTAGATAAAAAAAATAGTTCTTCAATACCTTTTTTCCATCAAATTACTTCTTTACGTTCTTTAATTCCTTTATCGTTGAAACTTCCGGTACCACATTATTTTTTCGCCTTTTTTATTATTTTTGTTTCGTTTAGTGTCTCAAGTTGCAAATTGAATTTAATTGGTTTATTTCGTCTCGGCACTCTTATTCTCAGAATTAGATGTTGCATAATTTATTTTTCAGTAATCCACTGAAGCAGTAGGCTTTGATCCCCTTCTACACATTCATCTGGTTTTCGCGATTTCGATCACTTCTGTTCACTAATTTCATGATGACGTTTTAAAAATATACAGGATTTTCAAATTAGTTTCAGACTCTACTTATCACATAAGATCTTAGCGTATATTGGCTTAGAATCAAATAATTTTATTAAATTTTTAAACTTATCTGTTAATCAGATTAGATCCAAACACAAATGGGCTTATAATGAAATAATTTGATAATTTAATTCATACATAAAAATTGACTGGGATAAACTTTCAATCTGGCAGCGACTCGCTCCATTGAAGTAAGTTAGTAAGTCAAACATTTTCACGCGGGCGCCACACACAATTCGACATATTTTTCGTTGTAACTAAAATAGTGCCCGTTTTAAGATACAACCTAATGGACCACATCGCTTGCGGCGGCATCACCTTCCTAGTCAACGAGACCATTTCGATAGTGACGGAGCGCATGTTCGATCAAGAGCCGCTGAGCCAGTACCTGAACTTCCACAAAGGCCCCATTTCGGTGCCCGGCGGCCTGGAGGCGTGCTCGTTCCACGACACCAAGGACCCCGACAATCCGGACGGTTACCCAGACATGGAGCTCTTCTACCTCGCCGGGTCGATGCTGTCTGACTCTCTCCTCCACAAAAACTTCGGCATACGCGATGAAGTCTTCGAAGCTGTCTACGGTCCCATAAAGGGGGCCGAAAGCTTCATGGTGTTTCCCATGATGCTGCGGCCGAAGAGTCGCGGACGTATCATGCTCAAGAACAACAACTACAAAACCAAGCCGTTGATTTATCCGAATTATTTCGCGCACAAGGAAGACGTCGACGTGATGGTGGCGGGGATCAAGTTGCTGTTGAAGGTGGCAAGCCAGCCGGCGATGCAGAAAATCGGGACGACGTTGTACACGAATCCGTTGCCGGCCTGCGCACATCTTGGTTTTGGGACGGATGAGTACTGGGAGTGCATGTCGAGGCATTTCACGTTAACTATATACCATCAGAGTGGCACGTGCAAGATGGGACCGGCCAGCGACAAGGCCGCCGTCGTGGATCCCAGACTGAAGGTGCACGGAATCAAGAAACTCAGGGTGATTGACGCGTCGATCATGCCGGAGATTATCGCGGCGCACACGAACGCGCCCAGTTACATGATCGCCGAAAAGGGGTCGGACATGATAAAAGAAGACTGGGGATTTTTATAGGTAAAAACGTCATTAAAAGTCAGAGACCGGTTTATCATAATAGATTAATAATAAAAAAATAGTAACTTAAGAAACAAATTGTAATTTTTTTTAAATAGTTTAAGATTATTTCGTTAAAATGAATTTCAAATCGCGCATCAGCTCAACTCAGTGAAGATGGTTGTGTTGCCCTTTTGAATGAAATATTTCAGGGCGCCACAAAGTTAAGTGATCCAACTTCAACGCGACGAAATCGTCAAATTGATTAAGCCTGTCGTTAAATAGCTGGCTAATTTGGACATAAACGCCATCAAAATACTCTGCATTTAAATACATTTATCATAAAAGATATTTTCTGCAGCTATTTGAATATATCTAATATGTACTACAACATACAGCGACAAATAAATGTAAATCTGATTTTATTACGACTAATTATGTCGCATCTGCCATTTAGTTATGTTGTAACCCATCCTCAATCCAAGATGGTTGAATGCAAATTTGTTAAGTTTATGTTTCTCTGGTCCCTGTAGTTCGATGATTTCCTTAAAATAAGATTAGCAGCGGTGCAGTGGTCTAATGCTGTAAACGGTTGCCGGTTCGAATCTCGTTGCAGACATTGGGATTTTATTTTAGATATTGAACTGTAGCTAACCGATTTTCTACATTACCCTTAATCTTAATCGTTTACAACGAAATAGTTTTAAATAGCTCTAACGCTTAAGTAGCTTTGGGCAACTTTACTCGTAGCGATTGCCTTGAAAACTAAACATGAAGCCATAAAATCAGTTGCCAAAGCTGCCATTAGAATTGCTCAATGTAACTCAGACATAAAATGATATAAAATTAATTTTTGACATAATTTTTATTATTATTATTATAATTTATTATTATTATTATAAGTTTATTTTATTATTTTCTTTTTTAATTTTAATTTTTATTAATTATCTTAATCGAGCGACACGTTGGGCGTCAAATGAAGTGTTTTAATTAGGACTTCTTATTTATTTTTGTTTTGTAATTATATGTTGATTGTAATTAAAATAGACTAGTTTTGTTATCTACAAATCCATTTTCGAGAATTATAGACTAACTAAATATGTCTAAGATTTCCAAAACTTCAACGAGGGGCGGCGTAGTCAATGGATTCAACATTCAACTTGTTGAAAGAACAAATAAATGCAAATGGGGTAACAGTCGGTCTCTGACCGTGGTAAGACGAGAGTGTGGGTCAAAACCTTCAAAATGTGAATAACTTAAATAAAAAGAATGAAAGAAATAAAAATACTATAATTTTTGTTGTTGTTTGTTGATTACCAAAATTTATCGAAAAAAAATTAATTAAACAATTGGTTAAATAGGCTTCTTTGTAAAAGTCGATTTGACGTAGCTACACATAATAGAAAGAGTCGAATCAACGAAACCGTAACCAAGCAACTAAATCATGATGTTCAATTTTAAAATAACCACAATTTCAAACGAGTTTGCCTGCGATAATAGCTTCAATTAAAAATTTGGTTAATAATTGTCAAATAAATCATCGTTTCGATTTTATTTTCCATTCAAGTGGTGCTGTCAAAAAATTAACGTCATCTAGACGTAAATATCTCACACTCTGGCTACTAAATAATTGCATTCTTTTTGGCAAAGAAACCTATCGTCATTCATGCTTGCATGATTTGATGGACCTTCAGGGAATGCATGTGTGGTGATCTGATGTGACTTACAGGGCGAAGTGGACGTCGTCAACTCTCATCGTCGTTAACTCTCATTCTCATTCTCATTCAACACATTCGCTGAAATTTATTTCAACGAATGTACATACTTATCTTTTAATTTCTTTCAGTAATTTCGTTGTAGTTATTCGGATGTATCAACTGTTGCTCCTACGTTAGTAGTTTCTTATTCATTTATTTAGTAGTTGTTATATTTTTTACTAATTAAATAGTGTAATAAAACATATTTTCTAGGTTTCCGCTAGGGTGCAGGAAGAAAGAACGCCTGGAAATTTCGCTGCCAACAATGAACAAATCTGTGATGGAATCTACGAACTAGTTCATAATTAATCTTGTAAATATGACAGAACAAATAAAAAAGTATCAACCTATTGACTCTCTTTTTCACATGGATAACTTTACTTTTAGTATTGAATTTTTGATCACGAAATGAGACTCAAAATGTAAACCGTTAGACAGATGAAATTCTAGATTTCTTTCAGCAAGATCAGGGGTTGATATAAGCAATTTTTAAATTGGAATGGGGGAGTCGAATTTTAAAAAGTGCAGCATTCAAATCGTGATCCTAACATATAGAAATAAAATTACGAATTTTGCAATCGCAGGTTGCTTTGCATTTAAAGAAGACAATTGGTTTGTTGGGATTAAATAGAGCAATAAGTATTCTACGTTTGGGAAAAAAATTACTAAAATTGAACTAAGAATAAAAAAGATATGATGGTGTTACACCCTTAAGTGAAACACACTGTAATTAAATAATAAATATGCAAAAATAAAAAAAAAATTGAAGCAAAATAAGGTCAAAAAACAAAAATTCTAAAAAAATCTGAAAAAATTTACGAATCAAAAATTCGGATTTTTTTTTTGAATTTTTACGTCTTGCCTTTTTTTGGCAATTTGATGACTTTGTTACAATTTTGTTCATTTTTAAGCTTTGATGTTTCATGAATTTTCGAAAATGTTGACAATTTTGAAATTTTTTTGGTAATTTGGACATAGTTGACCTTTGACAATTTGGGCATTAATACAATTTCATCGAATTCACAAGTTTTGCAATTTTCAATTTCTTTTTTTAAATTCAGTTTTCTTCAATTTTACTTTTTTCAATTTTCTGAATTTTAGCTGTTTTGACCATTTCCCCTTCTCTTGCAATTTTGATGCTTTATGGAAGTTTTGGCAATTTACATTTTTACAATTTTATATAATTTACACGTTTTGAAATTCTTCAATTTACAATGTGTTTATATATATATATATATATATATATATATATATATATATATATATATATATATATATATATATATATATATATATATATATATTTTGACTTTCTTCCATTTTGTAAATTTTATCGAATGATATTTTTTTACATTTTTGATGCCATTGGACATTCTGTCAATGTCGATCCTTGTGAACTAACTTTGCAATTTGCGGTAATTTTGTATTTTAATTAATTTTATCACATTTGTCTTTTTGACAATGCGTTCTTTAGCATTGTTGAAATTTAGACAATTTTAGAATTTTATATTTATCTAATTGTTACCTTTTGCAATTTTCAATGCCTTCTTATAAATTTTTGATTTTGTTAAATGCTGACGTTTTTACGATGTTTAGAAGTTTAATTTTTGTGAGATTTGCCATTTTTAGCAATTTATATATATTTTTTTCAATTTTCGATAATTTTAACAATTTAGCCTTGTTGCAATTTTGCCGAGCTGTTGATTTTTTTCAATTTTGCCTTATTTTAACACTTTGACAATTTGAATAAATTTAGTCAATATGATTGTTGGACATTTCGTCAATATTGACGTTTTTTGAACTTCGCCATATTTGATGCTTTTCACAATTCTTTAACAGTAGACAAATTTCGTATTTTATGGTACTTTACAAATTTGAATTTCCTGCATGTATAGTTTTGTACAGGATTTATTTTTTCTTTTTCATTTACTTGCTTTCTGTTTTTTGTTCAATGTTTCAATATTTATTTGATTACTTTTAATTTGTTTTATTTTATTTCTATGTGTTACAATTGTTTTCGCAAATTAAAAAAAAAATAAAAACATGTGATCAATAGTTAATGTAATTGCTTGTACCTTCATCGTATACATATATGACATGATAAAGCCAAGCACAATGACTTCAATAAAATTTTAATAGTTCATTTTTTAACAAGAAAATTAATATCTGCTGATGGCTTTAAAGGGCAAGAAGTGTGTGGGTGTGTGACGATTAACGGCATTTAGAGCCCAATACCCTCACACTCGACTGCAATTATGTGCAGCACGAATACTCACACACAAACTCTTTCCCACTCATGCTTGACTGACTTGATGAATCTTCAGCAGATGTACGTGTGGAGATCTGACGAGCACAGTGAGAGCGAAAGTCCTGTCACCTGAATTCAGTTGTCCGTTAAGTTCAGTTAATAATCGAATGTAGGCTTTCACGGCCATCGTTCCAAAGAGATGTGTCTTCCGGGTGTTGCCGTGTTTTTTTAAGTAAACTTGACGTATCGCTGATCATACTGTCAGCTTCTTCAGAAGGTTTCTAAAGATTGGTGTTGATATCTTTTTCTCCACGTTGTATAGCCGGTCGTTGCTGCGCTTCGTTGATGCGTATCCGTTACGTTCCGTTGATCCGGATCCGTTATCGTCCGCTGATCCGTGCCCGATGCGTCTCCTGGATTCGCCCTTGGTGGTCCTGGCTGCGTGGTCGATGGTTCTTTCTGCGTCTTCCATGGTTCTTGCCGCGTCTTCGATGGTCCTTTCAGTGCCAATTTCCAAACTTTGCTCAGTCTGTACCCATCTTCTCGGTTGAAGTTGTTCGGGTTCTTCATTATTTCCAAAGATTCTCTCACTATCCGTGGGTAGTATTCACTGTTTCTAGCGAGGATCTTGACGTCGTTGTAATCGATGATATGATTGCTTCCCGTGTGGTAGTGCTCAGCTACTGCGCATTTTTCTGTGCTACCATGCTCCATGTCTTTGCGATGCTCGTTTACTCTGCACTGTATGCTGCGTCCAGTTTGTCCAATATACGATTTCCCGCACTGACATTGAAGCTCGTATATTCCTTTAACTCGTAATCTTGGTATCGAGTCTTTATTTGACGGAAGCAGTTCTTTTATTTTCTTAGCGGTGCCGAATCTGACGTCGATATTCTTCTTCTGTAGAGTTTTCTTCAGCCTATCCGTCACTCCGGCAATGTAAGGAAGGTACTCCTATCCTACTGGTTATTGTTTTGGGTCATCCTTCGTTTTATTCTTATCCCTGGCAAGTTTCTCAATCTCCTGTGATTTGTAGCCTTTTTTCTGCAATGCGTCCTTCACATGATTTCTTTAGTTTTGTTGCTAGGATCACTAATCCTGTCTGCTCTGCGTAGCAGTGTTGTGACTAACGATCGTTTCTGCTGTGGATGGTGATGAGAGTCTGCGTGTAGATATCGGTCCGTGTGGGTCTTCTTGCGGTATACTCCATGTCCCAATTTTCCACTGTTGTTGCGTTTCACCAGTACATCCAAGAAAGGTAAGCAGCCATTCTCTTCCATCTTCATCGTGAAGTTGATGTTGGCATGTTGGCTGTTGATGTGTTCCTTGAACGTGTGCAGGCTGTTCAATGCAAGTTCAGTTAAAACGGCACAAGAAAAGAGTCGATTACTATAACTTCACAATTATTAATATAAATATAAATATAATATAAATGGTGGGAACAAACACATTTTATAAGATGCCGCGGATGATAGCGGAATTTTTAAAGCTGTGAACAAGTGCTACTCTTTTGGCTAACACAATTATGGTGAAGAGACATGGGGGCTGGAAATTCAATTCTATTGTAGAAGGCTACATCGAAGAGTCAGTTGAAAATAACAAGGAAATTTGAAACAGAATTTTGATGGGGAAAAGCAGCGCAAAGAATTGGCAAGAATTTTCAAACGAGTTACCTGGTTGCAGTGGCACTAACCTCATCAAAAGCGAAGAGAGTGCTGTTGGAAAAGTGTTTAAAAAGTGCACATTTAATTTTTATTAACAATGTTATAATCGAGGTTCTAATTCAATTGTTTTGGTTAAAAAAATTAATTAAAAAAATAAAGAAATTAAAAGTAGATAAAATACCATTTTAACATTGAGGATGGAATAAAAAATTTTAATTATCGTTCAATTAATTAAATAAAATTGAATAGCAGCCGAGTGTGGGCTATTCAGTGGATTTAGGTGTGGTGTTTTGATGAGCGCAGAGTAGGCGAAATGGCCGACACCACATTAATACACTGGGGTAGTAGTGAAGACAAAAATAAAAAATGGCTTAATCGCCTTAGGGTGAAAGTTGTGTGGTAATAAGACAGTGGTCAACGAATGGATAGACACGAATTGAAATTTTAAACGGCCTTTAATGTCATTACACGAGGCAAAATGTACCTTCTGAGTATGGATTATAGACCATGTGGTGTGCATTAAACAGTAGTCGGCTTGTTTTTAAAAATTTTCAATATGGCAATCTAACAGAATGCTTAAAATTCGAGCTGGTGCACTGGTTTAATATTATATAATATTATACATAATATTAATTATTATATAATGAAGAAAACAGCCCCATACAATACGCTTAAAAACATATAGGGGGTAGCAAACATTCAAGGGTATCATCTGCTATGCTTTTATACCCACGAATTAATAATATATCACACTGACACTCGGCAACTACGGTGTGAATATTTTCGCCGGCAGGAATTTGCATCTCACGTAGGCAAAACGAACAGTTAATTGATGATTTTTGCCATATATGCAATTTTAAGTGTTTTGTATTCAGTGACACAAATTTCATTGTGAATTTTATTCGATTAATGTACGAGAATTGTTAAAAGTGAAAAATGCATCGATCAATGTGTGCGAGTTAAAGGTGTGTGAACTAAAAAAAGAATTGCAAAAACGTAATTCTGCTGTTACCGGTAAAATGGATGAACTTGTTACTCGACTAAAAAGGATTTTAAAGTCGGACTACTTAATAAATGACAATGACGAAATCATCGGTATTTATGATAATGTTACGGTAAAATATTCATACTCAAGTGACTCGAGTGATGTAACTGTAGTTCAATTATTGAAGAAAAGACGCCGTGATAATGGCTTTAGGTTGATTTATTTCTTCAAAAGAATTGAGTTGTTAGATAAAAATATTTTTTTTTAGTTAAAGAAAATGGTAAATTCCGTAAATTGGTTGGAATGCTGGGTGAAAATGAGAATGAAAATACAACGCCACTGTTAATGGCTGAGGTACGTGATAGTGAGCAGTGCGATACACGACCAACATGCGGTCATAGTAATGCTGAAGATGTTTCTGTTGGAACTATATCAAGGGTTGATACAAAAATAGCATCGTCTGCTGCATCAATTAAGCAATCTATAAAAAGCAGGGTGCTTGTTCTGTCTGATAGCCATGGTCGTAATTTTACCGAAATAATGATGAATTTGGATGGTGCAAATTGTTATAAAGTTACTATAATTTGTAAGCGTAATGCTTGCCTCGAAGAGGTTTTGATGAATATTGAGCCTCTAGTGTCCGATTTCTGTGATAAAGATTTTGTGGTTGTGCTTGGCGGAACTAACAATGCATTAAATGGTGGTAAATTGGTAAATTGGTAACTTTCACCTTTAAAAAGTGTGTCCTTGATGACTAATGTTGTTTTGGGTTCTTCACCGTATTGCCCGGGTAGATTTACTTGAATGGATTCATCTAAAAATTTAATAAAATTGTCTAGGAAAATATAGTAAGAACCAGTAATATTAAGTACTTAAGACTTTACTCAACATGGTGTGCATATGCGTGTGATTGGCAAATTTAAATTACTTCGATGTATTTTGAATATGTTGAATAGTTCACTTCTGAAAGGTAGAGATTACTGTTATAGATCATTCATTTACATTAGTACATGATGACTCATCGAAATCTGACCGGTAAATTGATGTCAGCTGATGAACAGTGGCGTATGCAATATGAAAATTATTGTATTTACAATATTATGTAGGTCAATTGTAAAGACTATTGTAAATTTTACAAGTGGATGTAGTAATGTTTATTTGTTCTGCAAATAAAAAATGAAAACGAAGTATTTAATGTTAACTTTAACGCAAGAAACGACGCTACGAAACAAACGCGTGCACGCAACTGATTACCGACCTCCCCTACAATCTAGATATGAACTCGTCTTGACGAAAATTCGTTTCTGCGCATTGTGTACTAATGTAAATGAATGATCTATATACTGGTAATCTTATTTATGTGAAACCCATTCGGACCGGTGATACCATTAATGATGTGTGTGATGGGAGGGTTGACGGAGCTTATGGTTCTGTTGAAGATGGTGTTATGTCTAATTTCTTATCCTAAATAACGACGAGCTGCGTGCGTGTAATCCTTATTTGCTAATGCTAAATGTGCAGAGTTTAAGTAGTTTAAGTAAACTTAATTGTAGAATTATATTAGGTGGCGATTTCAATGTTAATTTAAAAATGAATCGAGCCAGATGCGTAGATTGATGGACAGTATGTCGTCGTTTGGCCTGGTTCGCTGTGTTCACCTACCAACTCGTATACAAGGGTGCAGTGAGTTCACTATTGACAATGTATTCATAAAGAGTATTGGGAATATTGTTGTGGTTGGTGTTATGGGCACAGTGATTTCTGATCATACAATGATATTGTTTGCATTGTCCCTAGCTGATTTGAACAGCTCTAAGGAGATATACACTATAGATGTTTCAGTGGCGTGAATTTATTACGTATGAAGGAAGTATTGAACAGTATCTCATGGAACTTGTTATGGCAATTTAAAGATGTAAATTGTGCTTTCGATTTTTTGCGCTTTTTATGAAATGTTTCAATGAATCTTTTCCTGTGTTGAGGAGACGCATTGACAAAACTAATTGTATATAGTAAGAATTAGGTGATCTGTGATGTAAAGCATTCTAGTGACAAACTGAGGCGTTTGTATGTTCTCCAGAAGGATTTTCCATTTGAAAAAAAAACAAGCATCGGATTTTGTTACGGGAGAATCGGTACGGTTGCAACAGGGCACGATTGAAAACAAAGTAAATATCGTTCGAAGTATGGTGGTACGGCAAGGGGTTCGGGGGCAGACAGGAGTTTACGTGTTCGAACGTGTTCACCAATATTACGCTGCTAGCCACGTGCATAGGTTCTTCGCAAGAGGTCCTATTGTGCGTGGTCGCGACAAATTAAGTATTTTAGATTTTTTCTAATTACGCAGCTTATATTGAAGATAGGATGATAAGTATTTTTTTTTGCTTGGAGATTAGACCTTAGGGAATATGTAATCGTAATTATTTTTTGTGTACGACAGTTGGCCTCGTCACTGTGATTTTCCAATTATAAAGGAGGGAGGTGAGTACGGTTGTAACAATTTTTGTGGGTACGGCTGTAACATTATTAGTTCCTCCGTTCTTCTTTGCAGATGCCTAGGATACGCATAAGGGAAACAACAAGAGCGAAATGCCACCTCACAATACCAGGATGCACACAAAAAAGAAAGATGGTGAATCATTAAGAAGTGCCGCAAAAGCACACGGCGATAACTATGTTTCTCTAATTGGACATGTAAAAAAAGAGATCAAGCCGAGAGTGTGAAAATATTGGTATGGGGTATGTGGCTCATAGAGTTTTCACGCAAGAACAAGAACGTGTATTTTCCTAATATCTCATCTGCTGTGCGGACATATACTTCGGACTCGTTACAAAAGAGGTGAGGAAGTTGCCGTTTGAATTAGCCGTCAAATATGATTTGAAGAAACCGAGATCTTGGGTTGAGAATGAGATGGCCGGGGAAGAACGCTTTCGCTCTTTCATGAAAAGATATCCTGAACTGTCTGTACGCACAGCCCAGGCTACAAGCCTTTCGAGAGCAACAAGCTTCAACAAGACCAACATCGGATTTTTTACGACAATCTGCGAGTTGTTCTGGATTGTCATCGCTTCGAGCCACAAGATATAAAAAAAAAACCTTTATTGGCATCCTAATTTTTACAACCTTTGTATAAACCATAATGTATCCCAAGTAATGAACTAAATTTCAATAATATATTCAAATAATAAATGAATCCTATGTTTCCCCTTGCTCCAATCCCTCCACGTTCTTCCGTGCTCCTTCCTTTTCTCTCCTGCCTTCTCGACGCTCCTTTATTTTTTTCAGAAGTTCCACTCCTTCTCCATTCTCGTCTACACACTTTTTCCATTCCCTTCCTTTATTTTTCTCTTCCTCACTCCATTCTACCCCCGCACAGTCCTCCATCCAATGCCTCCATACATCCAACCCCTTCTCGCAGAATACACACCTTCTATATGTCTCATCCATCCAGTATTTGTTTCCTTTTTCCTCACTCCCGCACCTAAACCGTGCAATATTTTTTTCTTCTTTGCCTGTTCTCTCCCCTCTCAAATATTTCGGCCTGCCTCTATATATGCATATCTCCTTGTATTTTTCATTATATTGCGCTCTCCTCATTTTCCCTTCTCTTTCCTGCGCGTCCACCTGCTTCCATCTTTCCACCATTTCTCCCTCCACTCCTTCTCCCTCCTCTATCCTCCTTTGTACTTCCCACGTTGATAGCCCTGCCTTCTCATATAACCTCATTCTGTTTTCTTCCCATCTTGATAGTCCTGTTCTCTTTTCTCCTCTCTTCTGTAAATCCCTTAATATCATTTTCCCTATCCTCTGCTCTCCCCATCCCCACATCCTTTCTTCATATCGCACTACTCTCCTTCCCGCCTCCACCGCCATCTTTTCCAATCCCGTTTCCTGCAGCACTATATATTCTGGCGTGGATCGTTCCAGCTGTAGTGCCCTCTTTAACGCCCCGACACGACAAGTCGGGGCAATGACGTCTGCAAAGCGAGGTAGCTTAGTTACCTTAGCCTTTGCAGTAAATGCGTTGGGCAACGTCATTCCTCCACTTTTCGTGTTTCCTCGAGTTCGGTTTCATGAATGATCAGAGATGGTCCTGTGGGATCAGTTGGGGCAGCCAATCCATCAGGCTGGATGCAAGACGAAATATACATTGTACTTCTGAAAGATTTTTAAAAATTCACTACCGCTTCTCGTTTGTATAAAGTGTTACTTCTGCTTGATAACCACTCACTACACATCCAAATAAATGCATTGGACTTTTACAAAGAAAACGGTATAGTTTTGCTCTCGTTTCCTCCCCACTGCTCTCATAAGCTCCAGCCTCTGAATCGATCTGTATGCGGACCATTAAAGAAAGCGATAAATCGTACCTGTGATGCATTGATGTGAAATCATCCCGGAAAGACTATGTCGATCTATGATATACCAGGAATTGTAAAAACTGCAATGCCACTAGACACAGTCTAACATTCAATCCGGCTTTCGTAACACTGGAGTCTACCCATTCAATCGTAACTTATTCCAAGAAATCGATTTTACACCTTCATACGTAACAGATAGACCAAATCCAAACGTGACAGAGCAACGCGATGCTACACCGCATCAGAATGGTCCAGCAGCTAACGATGAAACGCTCTCGATATCGACTCTTGTGCTCAATGAAGAACCTTCATTAGCAACCAGCATGAGCTGAAAGTCCAGCTGATAATATAGCTCTTCCTACCGAACGAGCAACTGTAAATATTCGCCAATTGTCTCCGCTACCGTCCACAAGCACCCAATCTGAATTTTCGCCAGAAGAAGTACGACCTTATCCAAAAGCTCAACCGAGGAAAAAAAGGAAGAAAACCCAGGAAATCTGCCATCTATACCGATACGCCAGAGAAGGAAGTTATAAGAAAACAGCACGAAGACAAACAGAAACGGCTCGATTTTATATGTGATAGATGGTCCAATATCACTACAAGAATAATTATCTGCTGATTATTTTCCCAACTATGCCTACCGAATATAAAAGCAAATCAGAATGCCAAAGAGGAGCATGGACAAAGGAACAGCTCATACAAGCTGCAGAAGCAGTACAAAGTGGGAGTATGGGAGTGAACCAAGCTGCAAGAAATTTTAACATTCCACGTCCTATGCTAAGACGATGTATGAAAAATAATGATTTTGAAAAGGAAAGTTTAGGACCATCTTCGTGTTTGGGTGAAGAAATTGAAAAAAAGCTATAATCACATATAAAAAAAAATTCAAAGCAAAGGTTTTGCTTCGACTCATGAGTCTGTCAGATTTATAGCCTTTAATTTGGCTGAACAATTGAACATTAAAAACCGTTTTAAAAAAGAGAAGAGATTAGCTGATTACGACTGTTACGACTGTTCCTTAAACGACATGCAGATCTTAGCATTAGAAAATCGGAAGGAGTTCCTTTGTCCCGTTATCAAGGAATGAACCGAGCTGAAGTAACTTCTTATTTTCAACTTCTTGAAGAAACACTTAATGAAAATGATTTAATGAACCAACCGGGATGAATCTTTAATATGGATAAAACTAGTCCGCAGTTGAATAACAGACATGGATATGTTGTCGGAGAAAAGGCTAAAAAAGGTAGCAGCGGTGACGTCATGTGCAAGAGGCGAGACTATAACAGTCATTTCGTGTTCCGAAGGTTGTTCCATACCACCAGTATGTATTTTTAAGAGAAAACAACCTACTAAGACACCTAAGACCAAAAAGATGTTGATTTCTCATCCTCATCAGAAGTACAAGCATCAAATGACAGTTCTGATAGTAGTAGTGCTGAATGTTTACAATGTGGAGAAAATTATAGAAATACATCAAAATAAGATAACTGGGTCAAATGTTTACGATGTGAAAATTGGTTTGACGAAGGCTGTTCCAAGCTCCTAAGTTTGTGTTACCGGTGTGGTAAAGCTTGGCACTGGACCTATAGTTGTTTCAACAGGTTCCAATTCACGATTCGTTCTCTTCCACCCCCACACTGTAGCATCGGCTTCATACTGCGGCTACATTTGCACCCGTAGGTACGTCCGGTATGTATGTTGCTCCGCTGCTGCCGAGGTAAGTGGAAGCGTCGCCAAATTGAATTTGCTCCTCGTAACCAATTTGCGAAGCTCTTGTACCGTAGGTCGTCTAATGTTTTGACTTTCTCATTGCCTCCAAATAACGCGATGAGGGAGCATTCTCCAGCTTGGGCCAAGCAATGTTTAAGGATGTTTCTGTAGCGGAACAAGCTGAGAGCTTCGCACAGGTTGTCATTTTTTGTCATGTTTGGCTACAGCCGTATTACTGCTTCGTCGATATATTCCCGCTGATCTTTTATCAGCGTAACTCTTGTAGCACGCTGGGTGCATGGTAATGCTATCCACAGATTGAAGCACTTGCTCATGTTCTTTATCACCTCTAATAATGCTGGACGATAAAAGTGTCTGAACACCACGTTTTTTCACCGTTAACTCACCCTTTTCGCTTGTAGGTTTTCCGCACACAAAACAGTTCGCCATTTTAGTAAAACACGTCCGCTCACCAAAGAATGTGTTTCAAACTAAAATTTCAACGCCCTAACTTAGGTTAGGTTGATCGGTAAATCCCCTCTTAGGCCGTTCCGGGGCAGTCGATAATAAACGACATTTAAATGAAGAAATATCGATCCTAGGAAAAAATGATAAGGACCAATGTTGTAGCAAAATTAATTTCAAACAACATTGCTTATTATCGTTAATGCGTTAAAGTCGATAATAAACGAGATAATACGATATTTATATACACCCCTACTTCTCTCAGGTCTAGATGAAAAAATATCGACCCTATGGAAAAAATGATAAAGACCGAAATTGTAGCAAATTTAATTCCGAACAACTATATCGTCTATATCATTTTTCGTGTAAAATTGAAAATAGAAGAGTTATTCAATGCAGAAAAATGCGATTCCCGAAAACCGAAATTTATACTACCAGTGACCCCCCCTAACGGTTTATGAAAAAAAATCGCTATTGGAAATTTTTCCCGGGTTCGGCCCTTTTTTGGTCTAATTCGACTGGGGTATAATTATAAAAAAATATCGAACGATAAAGTTGGATTTATTTTTGTTGCTATACTAATCCAATTAACTTTAATCAAATTCAGTATATAGCGAATCATAAAAAGTCATTTTAAGTTTGATATTTTGTATGTGTCTGACTTTATAATGCACAAAACAGTAGTGCGCTAATTTGGCTACAAGTATACTATTAATAATACACGTAAATAACCGAATGTGTGAACGACAAGCTTAGCAATGTTCGTAAATAGGGAAATCCCCAAATAAGAGATAAGTATATTTTCTTATATTGGATTAATTAGTTATTGACACGTTGAACTTAAAGCTTTTGACACGTATAGATGAACCGACATTTTAGTGGTTTAGCTGTTAATATCATTATAGAGGATAGCAACGACGGCTTTGAGTATGATTTGGCAATTCTACCACCAGAACCTAGCGTTGTTCCTTATGAAAAAGAGGGGTTTGATGACAATATAAATTCATCAATATTGCCAAATGATGTTCCTGGAGAAGTCGAGGTTTTTGTTCGTAATGTTGCCACCGTTGTGAAAAGCGTGGCATTGAATGTTCTATCTTGGCGAAAATCGGCACCATGATATGTTTTTCAACGAAGTTTTCGAAATGATCCCTAATTTTAGACAGTTGTACGCGAATCAAAATAATCGACATAACTTTAGTGTCACCGTTGCAGAGCGAAAGATTTTTTTTGTATACTTATTTTATCTGCGTATCACAACCTGCCAAGGGAAAGCATGTAATGGTCTGTGGATGAAGATATGGGAGTAGAAGTAGTGTCAAAGGCTTTGTCCAGGAAGAGGTTTAAAGAAATAAAGAGAATTTACTTTATCAAAAAGTTCAACCAATGGGGCGTTTTCCACGAAAATATTGCTATTGATGAGTCTATGATTAAATACTATGGTCGTTATTCAGCAAAGCAGTTTATTTGAGGCAAACCAGTTCGGTTTGGCTATAAAAATTGGGCCGCAGCAAGTTCCTCTGGACACTGCTACTCTTTTGATATATGCTGTGGCAGATCAACTAACACGGTTTCTGAGCCATTGGGTACTACAGTTGTAAAGATACTGGTTGATAAATTATCCACTAATCCTACCAACCACAAAGTCTATTTTGATAACTCATCAGAGAAAATCGTACTAGGAAAGTACCCGACAAATGTAAAAGAGATGAAGGAAAAAAAGAGCAGAGTTCGCAAAATAAGAAAAAAATTGATATGCAGATTCCATATATGTTTCAAAATTACAACAAGGGCACGGGAGGAGTGGATGGAATGGATCAATCCATATCACTATACAGAATCGGCATAAATGGCAAAAAATGGTGGTGGGTTTTATTCACCTACATGATTGATATGGCTATCTCAAAGGTAAAAAGGAAACAGCATGGATCAGTCACTATTTTGACGAACAATAGCTAGATTTTACCTAAAGCAATCACCAAAAAGACGCTGGGGTTGCAAAAAATGCAAGAAAACACTTTGCATTGACAAAGGATGCTTTTCAAAATTGTGGTCACTGTGCCAATTTCGGTACACCCCTTTTATGTACTGAAAAAATCTTTTTTTTTACTTTTTTTATTTTTCTGTTTTCTGTACTTCTAATATAATATAAATAAAGACATTTTCAAATTATGCATTGTCGTTTCGGTTTGGCTTTAACTGGGATAAGTCCACAATAATTTAATTTGATTACCAATCTCAAATAGCAAAGATTCAAACTCTCAATAAAGATATTTAACGTTAAGTAGCAATTCAAAGCAAATAAATAAGTACGTGGAGTCTCACGACAGATGGCGAAACAAATATTTTAAAACACCATTACCAATTAACTTTTCATAGCAATATTGTGGATTAAATTGCATTTATAGCGATAATACCCAAACAAAACGGGCACGTGTTCACTTTATATTCCATTTAAACGAAACGAAGTGTAAATGATGGAAGATTTAACCTGCAAGGTGTTGGCAACCAACAATACTTGGTCGTATAGATGAGCACAACTTTATAGTTTTATTGTATGGTAACGAGCTGAAAATAATTAAATGGGCATCACATGCGTAAATAAATTGTTTTATTTCAAGGAAAGGGCGAGGCACAACCAATTATTTTTCATGGCAATGGCTAAAACAATTATTAAAATGATAACCTGGCAAGAAATGCCCTGCAAAAAAATAGATATTTTTATCAAGAATCACGCACATTAATTTACCTTGTAAGAGGCTAGTTTAGTTCGATATACCCACTTCCTATGTGAGGTTTAAATTAATTTGGCAATACACTTTAATTCGATATTTTTCTATCTGTAGATTTAAGGAGTAGCTGAAGGCTGTTATTAAGACATTCTTGAAAGATGAATGATTAAGACAAAAATTAAAGTACTAAATATCCCTCCAGTTAAATATCATGTTGTTTGGCCTTGCATTAGATTTTAAAGAAATAACACATAATAAATAATTGAAATAATTTAGAAATTGCATTGTTTTAAGAACATGTGTAGTCTCAGTCGTAATATCATCTTATCCTAAATCAATTTAAAAATTATACGCAACGAAATTGTCCGTTCATAAAACATCAACCGTACCGAAATAATTAAAGGCAGTTTTATTATTATCCTTACGTGTATTTGGCACGCCGGGAGATCCAAAACGACATACCTGCAACAGAAAAACAAATTAATTTCGAATTTCACGCACCGAAACCTCGTTAAAGTAACACAAAAATGCGCCCAAACGGCCGCGGCCGCGACAAACGTAATATTCCAGACACATTAACGGGCGGCGCGATAACATCGGAAACAAATTACCTAACTGAAACCGATTAAGGGGCCATACGACCACTCGGGGCTCCAAAAATCGAAAACGACCCGGGTATATAAGCCTCTCGGTTTTCAGTCAAAGTCAGTTCCATCCACAGTCAGCACAGCCAAACAACAACAACCAAAATGAACACAATCGTAAGTATGACTTTCCGCCAGCTGTTTTAAAATAATATTTCGAATCGTTCGGCAGATTGTACTTGCATCTTTGTTGGCCGTGGCCGTCGCCGTGCCCTATGAGTACTACAAACCCAGCGAATTGGAGATCCAGCAGAACAAAAACGCCAAGTACGAATTTGCGTCCAACGTGGACGACAAGATCAACGATTTGACCCAGTCGAGGGTGGAAGTCCGCGACGGTCTCAACTTAAAGGGGACTTTCTCGTACAGCGATGGATTCGTGAAGAGGACCGTCGATTACGTCGCCGATGAAAATGGATACAGAATCGTCGGGTGAGTACCGTTGAGCCTTCCTCAGTTGAAATTCTCTTAACTTTTAATGTCATTGTAGTGAAGAAGTTGTCGCCCTAACCGGTCCGAAAGTCGACGTGAACGGCATCGCCACCGTCGTGAACAAGGCCCATGGAACCGAACTCAAATACAGCGTCAAAAGCGTCCCCGTCGAGAAATCGTAAACAGTTTTGTTTTTAGTCGTACTCTATCGAATACTGTAAATAATTTTCCACGAAATAAATGCATTCATAAAATTTGTGTCGTTTTTTATAAATATGTCGAAGTATACACAACGAGAAAATTGTATTAAACGTAATACAGCACAATTTGCTGTCCACCACCAATGTCGCAGATATTAGTTTGTACAACTCGATTTTAAGCTAAAAATATAAAGAGGTCATACAACCCAAAGCAATTAACGAAATCCATCTAATTTAATGAACACACAAGTATGAATGAAAAGACTCAAGTTTTCGCCAACTGGAACAGAAAGCAATGTAACGAGATTTTAGTTACGAAACCAACCCAAGCAATTGAACTTACAATCGCAAATTAATAAAAATTTGGGGCAGAAAATTAAAACTAAGATTATTTAAAATAGCAGTAGCAACAAATTGTCAAATTTGAAAGCAAACAAAATGTAAAAAATAAAAAACTTAAGACCATAAAAATTGTCAAATGCCATAATTAACAAAATTGTCAAAATATCAAATCTTTCAAAAATTGTAAAATGAAAAATATGTCAAACTAAGAAACGACCAACATGCCACCAGGAAAAAAAAACGTGAAGATTATAAATGTCAAATTTGTCACAATATTCCAAAACTGTCTAAACTCAATCAAGTCATCGAAATCAGAAATGCCCATAATGCCAACATGGCCCAAATAATAAATATGTTAAAATAGACAAAATTGTTTCAAATAGCAAAGCAAACGACGTCGCCAAAAAGCGCAACTTATCATAAATAAATAGCAACAGCAGCATATGTCAAACTTGGAAACGATCAAAATAATAAAAAAAACACCTCTGAAATATCAAAATAAATAAAATTGTCTAAAATGACAAATGCAGACATTGTGAATATTGACAAAATTATAAATTTATTAAAATAAACAAAATTGTTTCAAATGACAAAATTATAACAAGTGGCGAAATGTAAGAACAAATAACGTCGCAAAAATGTCAAACTTAGAAACGACGAAAATGTCAAAATTGTTGGGAATTTAAAATTTTTTTGTGTAAATATTATAAAAAATTGTCAAGTGTCAAAATAAACAAAATTGTTAGTATAAATAAATCCGAAAAAGTTACAAAATTCCCTAAAATGGAAAATGCATCACTTTGACACAAAGCCAAAATTATCGAAATGGCAAATTTGTCAAAATAAACAAAAATGTCTAAAATGCAAAATTAATAAAAAAATTCAAATATAAAAAAATAGATAAAATTTTAATAATAATTTTGTCACAAATTCAAAAATTGCCTAAACTGAATCAAAAATCACAATTTTGATATGACCATTTTTTTCTGTAATTTGTTTCGTTCGATTTTCGAGGATAATTTTATTATTTTCTTTCTATTGAAATTCATTCAATAAATATAAGAATTATTTTAAGTTTATCATTTTCCGTTTCCTTTATCTTAGGTTAATTTATTTTGTGTTTTTAGTGTTCAGTTAGTTTGTGTTCGATTGTTGGTTTTTATTTGTTTCGTTCATTTGGGTTCGTCGATTATTTGTTTCGAATTATTTTTATGCATCATTTTCGTTTGTTCTTTGTCCTATTCGGTTTATTTCGTTTTTATGTTTTCTTTCTTTTTTTCTCGGATCTTCATTTAATACCTAATGGATAATTTTTATTTTTTCCTTGCAATTGAAGTTCTATTTAATTCAGTCAAATTAAAAGATGTTATTGTATGGTCATTATTTTTCGTTCCATTTGTACTCGAATTAGTTCTTTTACTATTTCTTTAGTTATTTATTTCATCGAATGATTTTATTTTTACTTTATATATTATATACATTTATTCTTTACTTTATTCATTTTTTGTTGCATTCTTATTATTCCCTTTCGTTTGTTTTGTTCAGACTGCCATTTAATTTCTTGGTTATTTCCATTCTATTGAAATTCAATTTGTTTCATTTTCATTTATTCAAAATAGAATTATTTTATGTTTATCATTTCCTTTACGTTGGTTACTTTATTTTGCTTTTATGTAATGTTTCGTCTGTTTTTATTTGTTTGGTTTATATTACTTCGTCGATTATTCATTTGCTTTGAAGATCGTGTTTAGGTAAAAATAAATTTCAGCGAATGTAATAGGTGATAAAAACCATTTCGCCTTCCTGAGCTCATCAGACTACCAACGATACGTTCGCTAAAGGTGCATGTAATAGTGTAAACATGAATTGCAAAAGTTCGTGTTACTGTATTACAGCCATACAGAATACTCAATACCCCCCCCCCCCATATTTTTATTTTTCTTCCCTTTGTTCTGATTTTCATAATTTGTATTATATACAAACTGAAAGGGTGTATGTGGCAAACTTGCATAAATTACAGTGAAAAATAAACAGTGACAAAATTATAAATCTTGTTAAAATGCCTAAATAGACAAAATAGTCAAAATAACAAATGTGTCACACATCGCAATTGTCTAAATTGATTTAAAAAATGGATATCAAACATGCCTGCGAAGTCGAAATTTCATAATTGCCAAATCTGTCAAAATAAACAAAACTGCCTAAAATGGCAAAATTAAATGAGACAAAATAAAAACAAACAACATCGTCAAAATGTCAAAGATTAAAAAAATAAATGTAAAATTGAAAAATTATCAAAAATTTTAAATGGTGAAGTGACCAAATATTCAAATACATAAAAAATTGAACTGCCAAACTAGTTATAAATTTAAAAATTACGAAACAAGCAAAGCTGTTAAAATTCCAAACTCGTCATAAATAAATAATGATAATATATTAATTAAAAAATGTGAAGAATTATCTAAATGTGACAAAATTATAAAGATTGGTAAAATAACACTTTCCAAAATTGTCTAAAATAATAAAATGTCTAAAAATGTCGAAATTGATAGTTTGCAAAATTGTCCAAATAAACAACTGTCTAAAATGGCAAAAATTGCAAATATAAAAATTATTAAATTGCCAGAATAAACAAAAGTATCAAAATGCCGAAAATTCCAAGAAGATAACGAGCTATGCAACACAGTGGCGGCTGCAAACTGTTGGTGTTCGTTCGGAGTTAGGTTGCGTTTCAAATATAAATATTGTACTCACTCAATGAAATGAAAATCGAAAAACAATTTGTTAAAATTTCAAAAATGAAAAACATTTCAACAATTCCTAAAACTAAAAGAATATGAAAATGTCAAACGTCAAATGCAAAAACAACAAAATGATATAGAATATAGTTGAATCGTTTGAACAACAACGATTTTATCTAATTCACGTTATCAAGTCGATTTAATGGCAACATTGCAAAAAGGTATGAAAGTTAATAAAACAAAAACCTTAAGTAAAAAAAAATTAAATAAGAAAAACTTCACAAACTGTCTGGAAAATGTCAAAAATTTGCAACATTATGAACAATAATTGTAAGGAAAGTGTCAAAAAACAAAAAAAATTAATGAAACATTGTCCGGGATTGGCAAAAGTGTGATTAATGTTCAATTGTCTAAGCATCAAATATTAAAATTCCAATTTTTTTTTTAATTTATCAACGAATCTGACGAATATGGGGGGGGGTCATTGTCACAAAATTGAAAACGATGGGTTGGGTTGCGATGCAAATAAATATGAAACCAAAAAAGTTAAAGTCAAAAATCCAAAAAATGTTAAAATATAAAGTAAAGTAAAAAATGCCCAATTGGAAAACATCAAAATTAACGAAATTTTCAAATTGACGTAGCCGAGGAAAAACTGCTAAAATGCCCAAATGGAAGAATGTAAAATTATTGAAAAATCATGACCCTTGCAAAATTTCACAGTAAAATACCAAAAATTGCCAAAATTAGCAAAAAAATAATGTTACTAAAAAATTACAAACTACCAAAAATTCAAATTAATAAATTTGTCAAGAATGTAACTATTTAAAATACGACTAAATGCAAAAATTAATACAAAATTTAAAAAAAAGCTAGACAACTGACAATTGAAAAAAAAAATTATAAACTATTATGCAGATGTAAAAATATTGTCAACGACAGTGCTACTAACTGCCGAGCAGACAGCGAGCTGAAACAACAGTGGCTCGAAAGAATGTTATTTAATAAATTGGATTTTATTCTCATAATTTAAAAAAAAATGATTTTTAGACATTCGATTAATTAACTACGTCGCTACCATTCCAACAACATATGGTATAAATAATGTCCTTGTCGTCAACACTATATCCTGCTTAATTTATTACCCAATAATTATGTTAATTATTTACTCTATGCTAGAGTAAATTGAAAAATATTTCGAAAAAAGTCCCTTGCCTAGAAAGAGACAAATTGGTACGAAGATACATACATTTAATAATTTATTTATAGGATAGGATGTTAACACCTTTTATACGACAAGGAGATTATTTAGAGTATATACAGCTCGCCTTAGCAAACATGACAGCTGAGGGGGCGTGGCGAGAGCGGCACTGCTTTTCAACGTCCATTCGGTTAAAAAGTATCTCGGCGGCAAATTTATAAGGTAGGGTTGCAATAAAGTTTTAAAATCTGTCAACTACTCTCTACTGCAGATTTTATTACCTTCACGTCTGATTCAGAATGTACCAAACCAGTATACTTGAGCGCGATGGGTTCAATATTTTCCCCCTTAAAATATTTTAAATAAAATTTTTTTTTTTGAATCTCCAGTCATTGGCTCCAGATGGCGAACACGAGCAGTAACGCCGTTTGGATTTCTCCAGAGGTACGTACACGTTAAGGATATTTGCTGAATATTTTATTGATTAAGACATGTTCGTTTATTTCGTTATTTCGTTTATTTATTAAGTTATCAAACCACGTAAACATTGATTTTATTCATTTACGATACTAGTATTTAAGTCATTGATGCTTGAAGACGTGGAAACGCCGATATAATTTATTTAAAAGAATATATTGTCTAAGAGCAGTAACGTTAAGTTACTTGTTTAATTATTATTGTTACTGACGTGCAAATGTTGAGGTTATTTGTTCGAGTTTTTCAAGGCGTGTAAATGATGCGGCCATTTGCTTAAAAATATTTTTTTACGACGTGGAACGTTTTTTGTTAAGTTATTTGTATTCAAGTTGAATCGTTGATGATATATGATCATGATAATGGGGATCTTCTTGTAATCATGTATCGATTTATTTCACCTGTTCATTTTACAATTTATTTGTTTTTTGATTCAAATCTTCATATTTGAAAAACATTTGATAATCAATATAACTCGATGGATAGATTAATCGTCATTATAACCAATGTCAAAGAACGCTTAATATATTGCGTCGAATAAAATATTTTTGGAAATATTAAAGTATAAAAGTTGCAGTAGCGTGTTTTAAAAGTCCTTAATTGCAACATAATCATAAATAAATTATAGTGCGGTCTCACAGCCGACTTTCTGCATACTACAGCATTTACTGTACCAGCAAAAAAAAGGAGAAAACCAAAACCAATATTTAATTCAACAAAATATGTCATTAAATACATTATAGGAGTGGAAACGGTACGGGTGGTTACAAATAAATAAAAAAATTAAATTGCAAAATTGCCCGAAACGCAAAAATGCAAAAATAGTCAAAATTGCTGAAATGATGACAAATTGCCACAATTGCAAAGAATGTGAAAATGGCCCAGAATGTAAAACTGTTATAACATTGCAGAAAAATGTTAAAAATTTTCAATACACTGAACTCCAAAAATTACAATCTCAATGCAAAAATGACAAATAACATAATTTAAACAAAATACCAAAAAGATGAAAATTTCAACTGTCAGATAATTGTAAATAAAAAAATAAACACAGTGTCGTTGCAAATTGAGCGTACAACGGGGTCGGGTTGTCAAGAAACATGCAACATTTTATCAAAATAGACAAAACTGTTTACTTAAATGAATGCAAAACTTGTCTAAAATACGAAATGATAAAAATTGCCTAGTGGTCAAAATACCAAAAGCACCAACATTTTTCGATGAAACGTAAAACAAAATAAGTAAAACAGCAAAATTAAAATATATATATATATATATATATATATATATATATTGTACAAATTCTCGACTGTAAATCACTTAAAATGGTACTTATCTTGTATCATGAGCAGTCAGTCGTTGAATAAAACACTTTTAGCAATATTAATAATAAAAATTTTGTCATATTAATGTTTATTGCTTGACAAGGGTTTCCGAAACACCTTATTGCAAAAAAGGTGTCGCAATAAACTTTAATATTGCTAAAAGTGTTTTATTCAACGACTGACTGCTCATGATACAAGATAAGTATATATATATATATATATATATATATATATATATATATATATATATTATGTAATGATAATTCTCTTTATTTGAAATATTACCCCACGTTGGATTGCCAATAATGTAATGATACTTCTTTCTTTTGAACGTAATTGAAACACGTGTCCGTTATAAACGTCCAAATATTACTATCTTTATTTATACATCTCCACGGACACCAATATCAAATATCCATGTGTATCTGATTTGTATTTTTTACATAAAACTGTCGAATAGTTGACATTGATGTACGTATGAATCATGGCTACATAGTTTTCATTGTACATAACTGTTACACAAATCTTTTAATAATAATTCACAATTCTAACGGCACATATTTTAAATTTATAATTTATATCATGACATTTTCCCCTTTAATACTTAAAGTAACGTGCGTTCAAGAAAAATCTTAATTTAGGAGGGCTCTGAAATTCAATTGGTGTTTAAAGCTACTTTAGCCACAACCAAAATGTCAATTTAATTTTGATAGACGTCAAAAGTGAAAACTGCGTTGCTAATTAAAAATGGTTATCACAACAGAGCAGAAAGCAAAATTATTGGAATGCTATTTTCGAATAGGGCAAAAAGTTGATGGTGTTTGGCATTATTCCATTCCTGAGAGTTTTACAGATTTCCATGAAGAATATATAATGTGTTTTTTGTGGTTAGAATATAATCTGTCAATACTGTCATTACTGTAGTTTCTTTTGGTTGTGGCTAAAGTAGCTTTAAACACCAACTGAATTTCAGAGCCTTCCTAAATTATGATTTTTCTTGAACGCAAGTTATTTTGCATTCAAGCTAAATAATTGCAGTATTAAACTTTCGATCATTAAAAATAAAATAAGGTTTTTCATAAGTTGAACATGCACTCCCAATTTTGATTTGATTTATAAAAAAAATCTTAGAACTTCCTGCTTCATCCTGCTTCTTTTCTTCATCCGTTTTCTGCATTTCTTAATTATGTCTTCTAATTCTAAATTTTCTTTCTTCTGCTTCCATGGTATATCTGGATAAACATCCTTCATCAATGTAATAGGTGTATAATTCGTTAGAGTACTTGATATATTATGAATAATCATTGCAACCTCTTTCACATAAATATCCCATTGGCCATGTCTTTCCTATGATTTTTGTTGACTGTCTTTTAACTGAATGTTAGCTGATTTTAATTCCTCAACAGTTCTAATATTCACTTCTAAATTGTCTTTTATTCCCCCTACTTCACTCATGATTACATTTATATTATTTTTAATTACAACATTTTCTCTCTCAAGCATATCTAATTGACCAACTTGTACAACTATTTTTTCATTTATCTTATCATAAATACCCGTCAATTCAAGTTGAAATTCCTGTTTCAATTCGTTCTTCCCGTCTTTTATCTTCAACAGTAGTTCTTCTTGATTTTGTTGCAGCTTTGCTCCCAGCTCTTGTTTTAATTCCTCCTGTCCTTCTTCCATCTTCTGTTGTATTACTTCCAGCTTCTCTGCTAGTCCTTGTTCCAATTTCTGTTGCACTCCTTCCATCTTCGCTTGTCCTACTTCCATCTTCTCTTGTATTACTTCCATCTTCTCTCCAAGTCTTTGTTCCATTTTCTGCATCATTAATTCCATCTTGTCTTGTCCTACTTCCATCTTCTGTTGCATTACCTCCATCATGTTCCGCATAAACGTCATCATATCTACGTCCTTAGTATGTCCTTCTGGTGGCATGTCCTCCCTTCGTTCTGCATTCTCCTCTTCTGTCTTCCTTTGAATTCTATGCCTGGTATCCACCGTTATTTCTCTTTTCGGCCTTTGATTCCAGTCGATACGTTTAACTTAATGTATTGGAGATCCTTTTCAAATAGCCCACCACGTTGAGCGCCAATAATGTAATGATTCTTCTACCTTCTTAAGTGTTTTTATTTTATAAATGTGGACAATTGGTCCCTATTACTTGTCTTTTTACTTGAACGTAATTGAAACACGTGCGTCCGTTGTAAACGTCCAAATATTACTATCTTTTATTTATCAATCACCACGAACACCAATATCCAATATCCATGTGTATCTAATTTGTATTTTTTACATAAAACTGTCGAATAGTTGACATTGATGTACGTATGAATCATGGCTACATAGTTTTCATTGTACATAACTGTTACACAAATCTTTTAATAATAATTCACAATTCTAACGGCACATATTTTATAGACAATAAAAATTTATTTAAATTGAAAAAATAAGTAGATTTGAACTTATGATGAAAAAATGATACAAGCGAAATAAAGACTAATATACAAATATAGATAATAAAACTGAAATAAAAAATTAATAAGATATAAAAAAGCGAAATTCAAATGTCATTAATAGAATTAAAATGGGAATAAAAAATAAAAAACGACTAAATGCGAATGCACAACTCATACAAAAGTAAAACATGAAAAATATTGGTTGTGGTTCTGCAAATTGTACATATTTCTGCAGATGCATCAAAATTGCTGTATCAAACCCACCAACCCAAACAAAATTAAACAAACATCACAAAACCCAAATAACTGGAATTAGATACAATTTGAAAATTCTACATATTTATAGTCAAATATTTATTCATAGATCAAACCCAAACCCAACTAAGTGAAATGAATTTAAGTACAACCAAACACAAATTAATCAAAACCAAACAACAAAATCTTAGCTTCGGGTTGGGTCCTATTACGCAAAAACGCGAGATGTATGCTGCTGAATGAATCGAAAATGCACAATTCAAACTCAACCGAATCCAAAAGCGAAATATACGAAAACCAAAAAGAAAAGATAACGACAATAAGGAAATGGTTTTTGCCCACAAGTCAGGTCGTTGATAAATGATGATTGTCTAAATCACTGACTAACTAAAAATGCGTAGAGCTAATTTACAGTGTATCTGATGTGCACCGCTATAGTCTGGGGTTTATTATATCGTTCGAAGGCTTGGTTGAATAAAACAATCGTTTTACCTTTGCACATTATGTATTAACACTTTATTTTACAATTGTTGTATGCTGGTTAGCTACTTGTACTGTTGAACGTGTTGTAATAAAGTAGACTGATGTGCTACTCGACTGATACTTGAGCGATTCTCGATTAATACTGCTTTGATTGTTGTGTCGTGTTATGTCTCGTGAATGGCCAGAAAACGAATTTCATACTGAGGAAAGGGATGTTTTGCCCGGCATTTGGTTGACCGATTCTAAGAGGATTAGAAACTCTAATTGCCGAGTGTGCATGCCATATAATAATTTGGCTCTCGTGAAATGACGGTTTTTGGGTAAGTGGATTTATGCGATAATTGCCGGGCCGAAATTGTGTTACAATAGATAGTGTTTTGTACATGCCCGTACAAGAGATCAATAATTTTTTAGCGTCCAAATCTGTCAAGCCAGTGTGCTGAAGTTTTTCTTGTTAATAAAATCGTTATTGGTATTAATTGATGATGTCAGTGTAGCTTGACAATGACAGAATTATTTCAGAAGGATGATTTAAGCTAAGACAACCGTTTTACATTCCATGGCACCCTTTGATCAAGATCATTTTTGATATCACGGTACGTGGAGACCGAACAATAACTTTGACAACAATTTTCATATTTATACAAATATTATTTATATGCTTTCAATACATTTTTTTCATATTTTCTTGATTATGCTTTTCTACAAAAATCACACATATTAATTAAAAGAAAATAATTGGCTTGAACTGAGCTATAAATCAAACGCAAATTGGCCGAGCAACCAATACAACTGACTAAAAAGTAAGTGACATTTAGTCCATCCAACCGAAATTTTTGTAAAATATTGAGCAAAATGTAATTAGCTTGTTGTTTTTTAACTTAGATTGGGTTGAACTTTTTTCTGAAATTTGTTAATAAAAATACTGTTTTGGCCTCCATGGCGTTCCTGAAAAAATATTTACAGAAATATAATTACAAAATGAAATAAATGAACAACAAAAAACAAAGATTTCGACGTTTCGGCAACTTACGATCTGTTCAACTCCAAAATCACATACAAACATTATTTCAAAAATCCATTTCATTGGTGCCATGAAATTATAATATCACCACGTCACCCAAATCAATTGGACACAAAATCATTGAGCACGTTATTGATTCAAGTCATCTACATTATCTGCAACTATTTATAATAATAATAATAATGTTAAGTCGTTCTAGAATAATTTCATCCGTTCATTGGCGTTATTTTTTTCGAATAACAATTTCGACATGGCGAAAAAAAAACGACGAATTACTTTCGCGAAAATTTCCAAAGCACCCAATTTACATTTCGTCATCTCGTCGACCGCAACACCGATCCGAACAGCTGTGTTTAGTCACAGCGTCATGGCTAAAAATTACGCGCCGTCGCAAGTTCAAAAAATATACACTTGAACTTACTCGACCGTTGAATAAATATTCTCACGGATAACTCGAATTGAAACGAGTTTCGTTAGCGGCGTTAACTCACACGTCGTTGGGCAATCCTCATTATTACTTAATCGATTAATAATGTTCACACATGCTCGCACAACAAAATCAATCGAATACAACGACGGCATGTAAATCGAGTGAGAATAATTTCACCAGTTTAGTGAAATAACAAAATTAGTTATGGATCGAAATATTATAATATAATTGACTTTCGTTGTTGGTGAATTACTTTCTAATTAGGACTTTCGATTTATTTTCAATTTAATCGAAATGACATGTATTAGTCGAATTTGTCGTTCCATTGACTGCTTGAAAAATTAATATTAATATAAATGGTTAAAAGCTTTAAAGCTCGCACGATTAAATTGATCATCGTTTATAATGAACCTTACGTTCTTCGAACGAAATTTCGAATTGGGAACGACGTAACCACATCATAAAGTAGCACATGCACAATAAAACGTGCCTTACATATGTAAAACATTGCTACCTGCGAATAATTTTATTTCTATTCATTGCATGCGGCATATCTGCGCGAGATATTTTTTCATTTATTAGCGCTGACAATGACACACGCGAACGAGACCTACCAAACGAAAACGTTTAGGTTGTTTTGCACATTGGCGTAAAATGCAAATTTTATGGGGCAGTTATTTTTTTTCTACAGCACCTACGAACATTGCCGTTTATTCGCGGAATGTTTTCATTAAAATGTCACTGGTTATAATAATTACAATAAGACAACATAAACGTGTGCACTTGCACAAGAAATTATTAATTGATTCATAAAGTATGCAAAATGCACAAACAAATCATTTAATCGAATTTAGGACGTTACGCTGTTCGCGAGCGTGAGATTTGTATATGTACATTAATATTCCTAGAAAGTGTTGGTACCGATTAGAACTTAAAAATCGTGTTAATGATGGAGTTATATTCTAATGATATTTATACAGATTGCCTTTCATAAAATCAACATTTAAATCGACAAAATTCGCTTTCTTACAAATTTAAGAAAATTAAAATTTAATGTCGTAAATTTGTTCTAAAAAATTAGAAATTGCATCGTAATAATTACTTATATTATTAGCGCATTTATGATAAAAAATATATCGTTGAATAACCTAAATTTGTTTGAAGGAGCTATAAAATAAACCCAGTTTGATGAAGACGTCCGAATGCCAACGATTACACACCTACCTAACGTGTCTAGAATCAAAACAGGTAAGTACGAATATGGAATCATATTTAGATTTTTTATAGCGTAAGTTAATTTTGCACTTGGATATCAAATAGTATTATAAATAGTATCATAAAAATTTAGACTAATTGTATAATTTGCTTGTAATAAATGTTTACCTTAATTTACCTTAATGTAAATTACATGTGAATTTTGAAGATACAATGTTTGACATTTATATTTTAATATTCTCGACAATTTATAACGTCGTTGTCTCAGATATATCAATGCAGCTTATTTCATGTTACTATATGAACCACGTGTTTCTGGTTGTTTTGTTTGTAAAAAAAACAAGAAAAATTCGAAGCACGGTGAATTAAAATTCGGGTTAAAGGAACAGCACTGATGGATTTTTGAAATTTTAACGATGTTGTCTGCAGCCATTCTGATTAAGTCGTCAAGAGACGTAGCTAACGACACATTTCATTTCAATTGACTTATTACGTTAAAGCAAGGGACAGTGGTGATGGTACGTCGTTGAAAGAGATCAACGGTACAGTACGGGCAACAACTCGAAATGCACTTACATATGCATTATGCTAACAATTTTCGAATTTAATTATAAATTAATATGATTTTGTACATTAATGGAAGAACGCGTTGTGTTAAAAATTCCCAAGCTCGAAATCAAAATTGTCATATAAGCCATCTGTCAACGATAAGTTAACCTAGAAAATTTGCTGAAACGTTAAACGAAGCTTACAAGACCAACTATACATAATAAAAATTTTGATAAACGGAAAAATGGGGAAAAAAATGTTTTAATTTCATTAAGTGTAAAGTAAAGTTCTGTTAGGTTGCTGGATAATTTTTACTGCCATTTTCAATGTTCGTCAAAATTTAGGATTAAATTTTGACAACTGTTTGTCTTGCAAGTCGAGATTTTTAATTTATTTTTAATATCTTGAAAATTCCAGCATCTACCTGCATCAAACACATTCTTTTTTTAACAAGTTTCATCAGAATGATCAAAATTTGAAAAGAATAACAAACAAACAAAATCAACAATTTAGAAAATACCACAATAATTTTAAATATGAATAAAAAAAAAAGAAATTTAAATTTTTTTTTAATTCCTGTATATATTATTTTATTGAAAATAGTACTTCAAGCAAAATTGTATTTTTTTAAATCCACAAAACAAAACACAATCATCAAAACTTTCAAAATTCGAAAAGAATCACAAAAAGTTCTTTCAATTCCAAAAAATACCAGAAAAAATTAATCAAAAACCGCAAATTTGACAATTTGTAAAATTGAAGTAATATTCAACAGATTCGTACTTTAAATGTCAATATTTTAAAAATTGGATACTTTTATAATTCTCCTAGATGTAATTTTTGTACTTTAGAATTTTTTGAAGTTGGTCTTGCTAAATTATCGTAAATAAAATTAAAAAATTATCGACAAAATAATCATAAAAATGAAAACGTGCAAAATCAAAAAATAATAATTTTCAAAAATTGTACACGTACCAAAAATTTCAGATCAATATAATTCACGAAATGCAAAAATTATTAATATTTATCTTTGCGTATTAAAAACTTATCGTTTGGATTAGTTTTCATTTTGTTATCAGATTTAACAAAAAAAAAAACTGAAAAATTACAGATTTCCGAAATGTTATTAATAATAATTAATGAAATTGTACTTTTATAGATTTATCCAAAATGTCGGTTGTTTTAATTCAAAGTGCGTTATATAATTTTTTTCGCTTTCACTTTGATGTAAAAATATGCCGAAAATTGCCATAAATGTGAAAAATGTGATAAATTCAGAAATTGTCTAAAATTCAAAATTTCTTGAAAAGTATGGCCAAAATATCGCAATAAAATAAGAACGATATGATAAAGCAAACAAAATCCAAAAAGTCAAAATTGTCTATTTTATCGTTTATTTCAAAAATCTTGTAGTTGAAAATATGCTACTAAGAAGTCACAAAACATTTTCCCAGATCTACTATATATCAGAACGGTCTACCTTTATCGCCAACTGTCAAAACAACACAAATACTAAAGCTATTTAATTTAGATTTAATATAATTAGAAAATTGAATCGTGCAATTATGTCAGAAGAACATAACGTATAAAAATCATGCAATACAATTTTTGCATAATAATAATTATTAATATTATTATTAAATATATAATAATAAGTGCGAAACGATCGTCAGAGAATCCCAATTGTATCCATTTTGTAGATGCAACCTGACTACAACCACGATATGTCAATATCAGTTAGCACAAATAACTTTACCATAAGAAACCTAACTGACGTATTGTTACCGTCAACTGTCAGAACGGGAAGAACAACGCAATTAAATTCACACTTAATTTATATACTAAAATGGAATAGGTGTTGACATGCGTAAAATTTCCAAAACATAAACTAATTGTAACTAAATGAAATTATTATGATTATTATTATTATTATAAGTATATTACATATTATAATTATATAATACAATAATTATAATATGTGAAAAGTAGTTAGATTGAAAAAAAATAATACAAACATATTTTTTCTCATCTGAAAATAACAAAAGCTAAACAGTTGGATGGAGAAGTAAATCTTGATTACGAAGAGTAACAAATACAGGCTGTACCATTTAAATTGTTAAAATTCTTCAATCGTTTTTAAAATTTGTGTAGATTATTTTACCTGATACATTTTTGATTGTGATAAATAACAAAGTAAAACATAAGAATCTGTTTTCTGTTACAGCCTCTACATGTATTAGCTAGAAAATCAAACTGTAAAGTTTGTAGGTTTTATAATAATTTTTAATATTGTTTTAATATATTCGATAATTGAAAAAAATCATTTATTACAATTACTATGCATTTATGTGATTAGGTTTTTAACTACGATTTTTCACTATTTTTGAATTATAACTGGTCGAGTACGCTATGTTCTCAAAATGGTTTCATACAATAAATCTTAAAGTATGTAGACATAGAAGGTCGGCTATGAGACTACAATTAATTATATAAACATGTAAGCCCTTTTAAACGCCTTCCAACAAAAAAGGTGTCTCCACAGATAGGCTCACGAAGTATCGTCCTTTGTGCCTTGTAGACTATAGATTTTACAACAATTCATCCAGTCTACGTTTTATAAGCTAGGTACATATTGAGATGGTGTGAGATACACAGTAGCTATTGGTAAAAGAATGCTGTAGCGTGCAATATTGGGCAAAGGCTTTTTTATTTACAGGCGTCGCCGATTGTTCGAGAAGCCAGTGACGTCACCGCTTACCAGGGAATTTATCGAGCGGCGTTCGATCGTGGATCGATAGCGACTGAGAATTTTTGCGGGAGCGAACAGCTGACGAGTTCATCTGTCGCAAGCGCTACGTATTTGCGAACCAGCCGACGAAATTTAATTTAAGCAGTATTTTTCTTATGAACCAGTGTTGTGTTATTAATTTGATACTTTCTTATACTTTATGTATAAGTATAGGAATCACGAAAAATTTCGACCTCGAGATTTTAACGGATATACGCGTTTTGAGGTTCCCTGAATCGATCCTGAAACTTTAAACTTAAGATTTGTATATAGCTGGAAGGAAAACGTCATATTTTGAAAGCAATAGCTCAACTGGAAGTGACCGTTTATTCTTATCACCGTTTTCATTATCTCGAAAACGGTACGAGTTATCAAAAAAAAAAATGTTCTTATATAAGTTAAAGATTGAAAAGTTTTTTCGAAAAATGTAGTATAACTAAGTATAAGAAAGTTCAGTGTGGACCACTGCAGATTTTTTACCTAACTGTTATGGTAATTTAAACTTTAATTTTGTACATTTCGAGTTTACATTTGCTCTTGAGGCAATATTTCATTTATACCGTTTTGTTTACAGTCAACTTAACATCAATTTATGGCCTTGGGCCATTGTATATGTATTATCTTGTATGGTCAGCTCGGATAAATTGTTTTACGTTATATCAAGGTGATTGCCTATTTCTATCTGGGATTAATGTTACACTTTGTTTATTTCATTCCTTCGACGTTTAGGTCTTTGATGATTAGCAATCATCGAGGATACCGAACGAGGTGAGTTTATTTTATTTGATTTTAATTCTGGTGTAACGTCCTTTGGCCGGACCCGGATGTCTGTGTTTCTATATTCGAGAAGGAACAGCAAGGATAGGAAATTCAAGCTAAAATACTAAAAGGGAATCGGAAGCTTGGGACTCTGAAAACAATGATCAGAACTGAAGAAAGACCAAACAAGGTGAACGGTAATAAAACTAACAGTAACTTACTACATCGAATGAATCGTAAAAGTACGGAGGAATGATGGAGAAGAAGAACAAACAGAGAATTGGCGGAAGTGTAAAAGGGCCCAAATATAACAGCTTATAATAAGCCGCAAAGAATAAGGGGCACGTGGGAAGATAATGCTGGGTAGGATCACCAATGTGGTCTTACATAGAAACCCAATAGAAAGGAAAGGAAGACTAAGAAAAAGATTAATCAAGAAAATAGAGTAAGATGTAATTGCAATAAAGATAAGGAATTGGAAGGAAAAAAATAGCACACAGAAGAGATTGAAGAGGTGGTTCAGGCAGTTTTGGAAAGAATGTGATGAAAGTAATATGATGTACTGAAAATGAAATGTCACTGTAAATAAGTAAAACATCAAGCCCCAGGCACGGTCTGTGGAGCTACAAAATAAATAAATAAAATCAAATTCCATTTTATTTCCTAACGTTTAATAAATGTGAACCAACAGAAGATAGAAAATAACCAACGACACCTTCGCAGAAAGAAGTTTCTAAACAATATAACCCGAATAAGCACATTTTAAAAACGGACTGACGATCAAACATGAGTTGTTCGACGGCTACTATAAACAATTATTTGCATCACGAATTGCCAAACCTTATAATACCCTAATAATGTAATATGCATGTAGTCATATTGTGTAAATAACGGCGTTGGAAACTTCTAAACATTTTTTAGTGTTTCATTTTATTTCTACATTAGGTTTAATTCATTCTCTGCAAGTTCGAACACCAAACATTCTGTTACTTAATTTACGAAACAATTAAACTTAAAATATGTGATTAATAAATTAAAATTCAATACGTTTCATGTAAAAGCATTGAACGAAGGAAATTGGTGCTGAAAGTAACTGCACTGAAGCATAAAAAGGGACACGAATATGATTAATTATAATCTAGGGTACGTACACTTTCTCGTCATAATACGTACGCACGTAGATGAACTGTTTAAAATAGTGTGAAAAGCAACTTAACGAACATAACATTATTAAATTACAATGGACTTTTATATAATTAGGTTTTAAATTAACTGTGTATATTATATTGGCGGCTGGGTTACTTCTATTATGCAAAAAACTAATTTAATCGTTGTTATAACGTGATCGGATATCACTACGTCACATCATTAAATTTTCCATCCCTGGTTTAAACAATTTAGTGGATTTTATTTAAGAAGGAACTTTTACAAAGTACCAAATTGAGTGTGTGTGTGTTATGATGGTGTTCTGGTTGTTTTACCAGGGAAAAATTGTTAATCGTTATTATAACGGTATCGTTGGGTTGTACTACATTTTGGATCATCGCTTTTTATTAAAAATTTAACTTTCAAATTATTTTTTTGTTATAATGAAGATTTTGTAAAGAATTTACTTTTTTTTTCATTATAGTGGAGTTGAGTTATCTTGTACGAAATGTTAGCCACTGTACTCGATCAAACTTCTTATTTTATTTGATATTCATTGTTTTATTCTTTGAGGTGGGGCTTTTAGGATTTATGAATCAACGAGTTCGTTCATTTGGATTGGATTGGGCTGGCAATTAGATTTTATTCGAATTTTTCTACCAGTTGGTTTTCTTCATTTGGTGTTTTTGAATTACGTTGCTCATCAAGTTTCACAATCCAATTCAACCCCATAGGGCTTCACCGCATTTTCGGGTTTTAATCAAATTTATAGGAGATAATTTTACACGCTCTTATATATTGGGTTTCATGGGCTTAAGATCGTTTATAATGAAAATCTCCTTCAATATTAATTTCGTACAAAAATGGTAAAGGAACAGACTGTGGTTTTAAGCTTTCTATTGATAAAATGGCTCTGCATCTTTCAATTGGTGTTAAAATTTTCCGTCTCGAGGGCTAATAAAAAAATTGGGTTGGGTTGCTATTTGAAAAAGTTGATTTAGTTTTTTTTTTACTACCGGCAGAGCACTTATAGTTATTTAGGGAATAATTCTACAACAATTTCACAATATAGTTGACGTTGCCGATTCCGAAGTTCAGTCCATGAAAAATACAACGGCCACGATACGAACTCATCAACAACTCATAACGGGTGCAATTGTAGTGTCTGGTACAAAAGCCTTTAATAATAATAAATTGTAAAATGTATTCACCAGGGTGAGTGTGGGTTTGGTTGAGTTGGGTTGGATTACGTTGGGTTGGATTGAGCTGGTTCGAAGTAAATGCAAAATATACAACATACAGGTTGTCAAATAGTGTATGGTACAAATACTATAGTAGCAACCGTCAATAAATTGATTGCTTGCCTGTTCTACGAAGCAGAAAATAGCTTTGGAAGGTAATTCTGATACCTTATTTGTAATCGTTTGAGATGTAGATTTTATTTACTGTGAACAATTCTACTTAATTATTTCATTTTTATTATTATTAGTGGTTTTGTAGTTAGAACGTTTGCAATTCAAATAATTTGCCTAAGTTAAAATTCGCCAAAACGTTAGGTTGGGTTGGCAAGAATTCTGATGAGGAGGGTTATGTTGTGTTAGGTTGAGCAGGTTTGTAGTGAATATGAAATACACAACGTAGCCTACAACTTCCACTACCTGAACGTCCTGAAAAATTGTCTCATTCAAGTTCATCTCAGAGTTCAAATAAAAATATTGAAGATGAAGAATTTGTACTGCCACAAGAAACCATGCTCATATAAATAAATTTGAAAACAACACGGAGGCGTACTCCGAAGAACAAGGAGAACGTTTTCATCAAGATATCATGGACTTCGAACAACGTTATCAACGCCAATACAACGAAAATATGATGGGGGATTACATTTGGAGTTTAATGAAAGAAAAAGTAATCGGCTTCACTTTTAAACTTTTTTCCACTATTTTGTAATTTGATATAATAGCAAAAGTTGATAAAAATGTATATATAAATAATATATATCATATTTATCAATATATTGATCAACCGTTCTCCTGGATACAAAAGCAAACTCTTTCAGACCATATATATTTTTTTCGGTTTTCCTGTCAATAAATCTATCGAAAGATCAAACCCTCTTAACATAGTCAAAATTCGTGTAATAATAAATAATAATTTCTAAACTGTATTCACCAATGTTGGGTTGAGTTGGGTTGGGTTGGATTGGATTGAGCTCGCTTGCAGTGAATGCAAAATATGCAACATACAGGCTGTCAAATGGTATCTTTGCACAAATGGCTTTAATAATAATAAATAATAATTTGTAAAATGTATTCATAGACGTTAGGTTGGGTTGGTTTGGGTTACGTTGGGTTGGGTTGAGCTGGTTTGTAGTGAATGGAACATATACAACATGCAGGTTGTAAAATAGGGTCTGGTAAAAATGCCTTTAATAACAATTATGAACATTATAATTACGGAACTTCTTCTCACTGTTCAATGTTGCTGCTATCACCATACAAGAAAAGATGCTGAAATACCTCCAGATAAGTTGTTGACAGAGAATACATTTTCAGTTGACTTATAACATTCGAATTGACTTTTAAAATTTATTCTCAAATTAATAAAAATTTTGACGTACATTTACGTGTTCCAATATAAAAACATATTTTGTACCCAGAAGAAGAGGTTAAGTAATCAATTAAGTTAAGTAGCTCTACCTAAAAAACGTAAAATGTTTTTTATTTTTTATTTAACCTTCTTAAGGTTCACAACTCGTGCATCAATTACAATGGGTTTTTATTGGAATTTTCATTTCCATGATTGGGGATGAAGTTAAATGAATTAACCTATGAGTTTTTACTGATCAATTTTTCATGACTTTCGGTGAAAAATATTGGTGATATTAATCAATAAATTTGCAAGTAATTGTTACTTTGCTTTGTTCCCCGTTCGATAAATCGTTAACTAAAATTACGTGAAAATTATTCAAAATTAAATTTTAAACCAATTCGATCCAGTTTGAAAAATATGAAAATCAGTTTCGTTGGAATTTTTCGAATAGTTTGGGCGAGGTTTGTTTTATTAACCACCTCCCACGTCCAGGGCTCGGGGTTGACAAATTTACGTATTAAATAATTTCGTAAATTGTTTAGTTTATTTTGATCAATGTACCATCTTGAAGATATCTTGAGAAGATAACAATAATTTCGTGCAAATTGAAAAATAATTTTTCGCAAAATTGGGTTCATAATTGTGTCCACGCATACAAGCCAACCTAAATTCGGTGCAAAAACGCACAATATGTGGGTACTGGTTTAAACACAAATTTAGTACCCAATCAAAGTAATCAACTGTTAAAGACATATTGACCTACCTCCAATGTGAAGTTCCTTCTACGAGGGGAGATCATTATTTAGTGTCCCTAAGTAGGCGTTGAATCAATTTGGCACATTAAAGTATTAATCATTTGTGGTTACGTTGGTTCAATTGTCACTTGTTCAACATAGTTGTTGAAATATGTACATATTAAAAGTGTTTAATAAATATGTGAGAAGGGGAAGGTATTATTATTATTGAAATATAAGAAGATCCACAGGCTCCATCATTACATTTACTTGTTCACCTGTTCAAATAATTTCGAATTTAAGTAGACAAGTTTAGAGAAACTCTCAAAATGGAAAAATCAGAGGTTCGTGCAGTTACAAAATACTTGAAAAGAAAGGGTTGTCGCCAAAAGAAATTCATGAAGACATGGTAGGTGTATTAGGTGAGGGTGCTGTTTCTTACCAAGTGGTGAAATTACGATAGAAAATATTTTAACAAATATTTTGGGGCTAAAAAAGTTGTCTGTACCCAACGGTCTCACGAATATTGACACCTGAGCATTTTGGCAAAGTTTAAAGCAGATCCGGATGAATTTCTTTCTCGATTCGTCACTGTTGATGAAACGTGGGTTCACCACTTCGATCCTGAATCGAAGCAACAAAGTATGGAGTGGCCGAGGTTCTCTGCCACACACACCTTTAAAGTTTGTAAGATATTTAGGTTTTAACTTAATTTGAATAATACTAAAATGTGAATAATTCGACTGTATAAAAAATCTAGACCAAACAAACTTTGATATAACTAGAACATGATAAAGAGAGCTAAAAATGAACTACTAAAAATATATTAACGGATAATTAAACATGCGTTATGCATCAGCTATCTCATAACATAATTTGTGGAAAATGTCTCAACAATGGTTTTACCACGATTTGTGAAGGTAATGAAAAAAATTAAAAAAATACAGGTACCATTGATTAATATAAAGGATAATAATGTTTCACGGTTAAATGACATAATAGAATTAAAGTAAAATAAAGGATGGATAGTAGTAGTTAGTTGAAGTTGTTTAATTGAATACAATTTGTTTTATGAGCTGTATATCATACAAAGTAAAAGAAATATTTAATGTTTTTTTTTCTATACACTGTTGATGAGTAATCGATCACCGTTACCACCATCCGGACAACCTTTATACCCATAAAACATTTTTTAGCACCTTGATCCCGTTCGATCCCATTTCGAGTTTCGATCGCGAACGCCCACGACTTCGCGACAAAGATCTCTCGGCACGGAGTACCTACGCAGACAATTGACTACGACGGAGAGAAATACCGCCTCAGTTTTCGCTCATTAATGCCACGATACGTCGCGCGGAATCGGAATACTTGCATAACAATAAGGCGAGCAAATGCATAACGAAACTCACCTTGATCGGTGCGCTATAAACGATAATTTTTCGTGCACGCCAGCCGAATACGTAAGGACGCACGTTACGCGCCAGATGGCGACGAAACAAGATAAAATCCGGGATTTCCGACTGACTTCATTGCGAATTCGCCGTTAAATTATTTCGCTCCACCCGTGGTGGTAAATTATTCATTTGAATCTCACGGGCGACTAATAAAACGCGGTATTTATAGCGGCGCGTCGCGAAAACTTGCGCGCATTTAAATATCGATAGCTGGACTATTAGGAGATGGGTAAGTTGTTAGATGAGTGAGTTGTTGGATGAGGTGTTATTCGGTGTTGTAATGTTGAACGCAGGGATCTTCGGCTGTTTCGTTTTCGGGCTCATGGTTGGGTTGGTGGCGTCGGATAGGACGGGACGGGAGGAGGTGATCGACGTGGCGAATTTGCAGAAGTTGGCGTCGCTGAGCCCGGATCAACTCGACAGGACGTTTCGGTACTTGGAGAATCCGTTCATAGCGGCGGCGCTGGTGGAAGGGGACAAGGAGAAGAAAGCGCAGCGCATCGCCGGTGAGATACCGAGGGTTTTCGACGAGCCCAGGTTAACGTCGACGTTGGATCATTATCTCGTGGAAAATATGTTTCGGAAACAGAAAACGCCGCCGACGGCGATAGAGACGTCGAGGGATTCGCAACTGCACGACCCGAAGCAAAGGCGAAAGAAATCTACGTAAGAGGTTAGTCTGTTTGCTTTATTTATTAGACCTGGATCAAGCGCAGTTTTTACATATTTATTTATTGATAACACAAATACTAAGCGTATACTACAAGGTTTTGTCGTAAAACTAGGAACGTCGCAAGAGACGCGGAAGCGTTTTTTAATTAAGTTATAAATACATACAAATTGTTACCAGTTCAGAGAGAGAGAGAGCAAACACAAGTTGACAGAGAGACCAACAACATATTTTCGATTTTTTTGATATATTTATAACTAATAATGACGTTCTCGTGTTTTCAATGATTTTACAATTATTTTATGACATTTTATATATAACCCTATAACCCCAACAAACCCAACACAATCCTACAAATATTCGGTCGAATATAAAATTAAATCCTTTCTATGTTTTTATGTACTGCCTTACGAAATTAACAAAAAATGTCGTTCAACAGTGTCCTGAAATGAAATGCCTGGAGAAAGCTCATAAACATAACACCTAAACCTGAAAAATAACATTTAATCGAATTTTCAAAGACATTCCAACTTAATCCTTTAAATATTAAAATTCGATGGTTCAATTGCACCCCTGCGGAAATGTGGCGACCTGTAGAGTGAGAGAAAATTGACGTAATGCTTTTGCGTTTAATAGCGTCTGCTTATCGCTGTGACACCGGCCAGCTTTTTGCGGAGAGCGGAGCGTTCCACATTTCAACTAACGAGTGGGGAACAACGACAACGATCATAAAAATATTTAAATGAACACCATGAAACACCAAACGATATCTCGACGAATACCAAAAGCAAAGACATTTATATCAATCTTAATTCTCCCCATCTACTAAAAATCAAATTGTGTGACATCATGACATGCAAATATCTTGAGCTCGAAATCATGTCACCAAAATTGCAACCCGCCTTTCGCATTCGCAATAGTTTGGGGCAGATTTGATCAAACAATTTTTATTGTTTCAATGTTTTTTACATTTCATGTATTTTGGACTGATTTAATTTTGCTTTTCTATAATTTCGATGTCAAGTTATGCTGTTATGAGTTTTTGGTATTTTACACGATTAGATTTGGGTTGGGTTCAAAAACTAGCAAATTTCATCGAACGAAAATTGTTGAAAATTCAAGGACAAAAAAAACGAAATTACTAAAATGCAATAAATTAAACAATGCAATTTTAAAATTGTTCATAATTTTGTCAAACTTTACAATTTATTCTTATATTACCATTTCTTGTGCATTTAAAATTTTTGCACTTTTTGCAAATTCTGTGTAATTTAACCATTTCTTCATTTTCTTCTATTTTTTGAAAAATTTAGTATTTGTATTACTTGACAAAATAAAGACAAAATATTAATCTTGAAAATAAGAAAATATATCAAATTTTGTAACAACTAATTAGTCAAAAGATCATAAATACAGCGTTGTTAAAAATATCAAATTGTTGAAAATAAAAATTTTGACTTTCGAATTTTCCGAATTTAGAAATTTTGATTTTCAAACTTTTCGAATTTAGAAATGTAAAAATATTGACTTTCAAAAAGTAAAAATGGTAAATATTCACAAATTTTTTGACCTTTTATAGTTTTTTTTGTCATAAATGTCATTCAAACAGCTTTTATAATTTTGGACCGTGATATTTAAATTAATTTAATTTAAAAAATTTAATTTTTTTGCAGTATTAATAATTTTGACAAAAACGTTTAACTTCGAGGCAATAAAACTTCAGACGAACAAACTAAAATGAAGAACACTTCAAAAGGAAATGTTGAAGCAAATATGCTACTGGGAAACTTGTTTGGTGCCCGTAGGAAATAAAATGTCAAAGCATACACCAATATTAATTAATTCCAGAGAATTTTGACGTCAGGCTAATTACAAATGTTTAATTTTGTAAGTAGACTGAATCAAGACAGGTTCAGAGGAAGAAATTAAAAGCAACAACACTTTGAAGTAAGGAAACTGCCACGAAATTTTTTGATATCAGCAAGAAATAAAAATTGAAAATATACAGCAATATTAATTAATCCCAAAGCAATATGACGTCAGTTTAATTATAATCGTTTAATTTTGAAGCAAGAAATGTTCAGAGGTAGAAATTAAAAAACAATGACATTTTAAACGGAAATTTTGAGGCGAGGAAGCTGCTACGAAACATGTTTGACGTGAGGAAGAAATTACATTTCAAAGCATGCAGCGATTATAATTAATCCCAAGGTAATATAACGTCAACCTATTTCTGACCCTTTCGATTCGATAATTTCGAATTAAATTTAAGGGAACGAATTAAAAGCACGTAAAATAAACATTTTGGAGCCAGAGGTGCTGGGAAAGATTTCAAGAGATACAGCAATACTAATTATATTTTGAAGCGAAAAATCTTTTAGAAAATCTTTGAAAATAGTCCGATATTAGCCATAAAAATTAAACATTTTTTTGCATTCCATAACTTTTCCTCACGTCTAATATTTGCTCATTTAACTAATTAATTAATTAAGTAGTAAAAATTTTAAAAATCATCATCCAAGTTTTCATTCATTTTTCCAAATTACTTTTACCATCACGACCTAGCCCTCGTTTGATTGATTCATCGACATACATTTTTTTACCATTTACAAATTTTACAAAAATATGAACGTACATATCGTTGTTGAGATTGCGTCCATTTTTCTGCACATCCTGAATCGACTGTATATACGGGAGTAAGGATAGTAACGTATGGTTTTGATGTTCTTTCAGCATGTAAACAAACTGTAATAAATCATCGCAGGATCCAGCTTTCTTCATTTTTGCAGAGGCTTTATTAACATTTATGACATCTTTTGATGCACAGTAATTTATAAATCTCTGTAAATATAATTATTATATGAAAGTGTATATATTAAAACAACACGAATACGCGTCATCCTTGCAAGTAAGTAAAGCCAAATAGGCTTCGCCCATTGATAAAATGTACTCACCTCATTATAGAGGTACATTTCATGTGAACGAACATAATTGCAAGATTTATGATTTGTCACCTGTTTTCATTTTATTTCTAATAAATGAAAAATCAATGAAACTGTCCAAACGATACATTTGCTTGGTACGCAATTACCCCAAAACCAATTTAAAACCAATTTTTAGAAAAAAATATATTTAAGATTCTGGCCAATTTTGCAATATGAATTAAATTTGAATGAAATCAACTATATTTAGACCACGATGGCAGCGGTTTGGTTAATTTTTATTTTATTTATTTTGTGCCGCGTCCATTAGTAAATGAGTTGGATTCGGTCACATGGCGGTTAGTTAAATTCGACAAAAAATTATGGGTTAAGATGGGTTGAAAATTAAATCAAATTACGGGATGGGCTTTATGTGCGTGGGTTGAGTTGAATTGAATACACTCCGCGCACGTCGAAAGGGTACTAAGCAATAAGGAGCCAAATAAGACATACGTTCAGTTACTGTACTAGCTGATACTGGATAGAAGAAAAACTGAATGCAATAAAAAACTATTAGCAAAACAAACATTAATTTAAGCTAATAACCACGGAGCAGATTGGAAAAATCGTATTTTTAATACCGAATTGTCGTGATTTAGCAACGCCCTACAATCACAATTCAATTCAAGGTAACCTCAAATTTTAATAACATTTGATCCCCAACGTGGGGCTATCTTAAAATATTTTTGTTGGCAATTGGCGCCCTACTTTTCGTCAAGAGTTATCATGTACAAAAATCAATAGAATCTATAAGACGACTAATTTAATTGCCATCACGAAAAATAATCGAGTAAACAAAAGTAGTATCAAAATCGGTTGATTTAATATCATTGGCTCCGACAGTTTCAGATGCTACGAGCCGAACATTAACAACAAAATTAACTTAAACATCCTATTTAATCAAATATTTCATTGAGGAAAATGGAATCAATAAAATGAATTCAAAATAATTAAAATCAATAAATCATAATTTGCAATTTACTTCAATCACATAGAAGTAAACAAATGACAAACGCAGCTATTGTTCTTAGAACATGAAATCGAACAAAATGTAAGAAAAAAGCAATCACGAAATAACTAATTAAATCTGTGCATTACCTGAATTGAGATGTGACTAACAAAAGGTAATATATGGGGATCCCCCTGTGAGTATAACGCCATCTACCAACAACCCGCCCAAATCACTAACAAGCACTAACAAAGGGTTGCAAGTTCACGTGAAACTTGATGAAACAATTATGATGATTTTTCCTTCACTATCGTGGTTGCTGGTCATTGTTTTACCGTATCTACTAATTGAATCATGGTGTGATAAAAAAAATCAAGGTCATCGTTACCAAGGGGTGGAGAACATACGGTAAGTAGAAGACGTAAGCATACAGAAAACACTAGTAATCGAATATTGTGCTTGTACTTGCCACGGACTATATATAAAATAGAAAAAAAATGATTTATTTTATTAGATTGATTTGTTAAATAACATTGGGTTAGCTATAAAGAATATAGTCGAACGACTTATTCTTGGAAATAATCGTAATTAATATCAATGATGTAATAATTAATATAGATAATTAATTTGTAAATTTTTTACAAATTGAAGTAGTTAAACTGTGCTTTAGTGGCGCTCAACAAGGGGTGGCTAATTACGAGTATATACAAAAATTAAATAAATATACTCTTGTAGGGGGCGTACAGGGGTGTACAGTCTGACAGACAGACAGACAGTAACTGTAGCTTAAAAACAACACATTAATTGTTATACTAACTATTATTAAAGAAAAATAGTAACAAATTAAAAACAACTATTTAATAGTAAACAACATTTTATTATAACTTTACCAAAATTTTAAATTATTTCGTGTCATGCTGATTTTATTTTCACATATAATGAATTTACTCTTTTCACTTGTACACATGGTGATGACAGCTGTTTCGCTCTATTTGAAGTCATAAGACCACCATACATACATTTGAAATTACATCGAGTCAGACAAGGGAGTTTGAGTTTATCATCGCCATCTACACGTGAATACCCACATACTCAGCAGTAACAGGGCGTGGGTATTCACGTCTAGATGGCAGTAATACTCACACACAAACTCCTTGTATTTATGTTTAGCAATTTTCATTTCTTTTCATTTTATAATTTGATAACAAAGTGCTTTTCTATAATTAAAGAAATCTACAAGGACTTGGTGTATTGTGTTCTAATGAGTACTCCTTTTTTGTGGTTGTTTTTTTTTTTCAATGATTTCATTTGTGAACAAAGTTTCATCATATGCTAATGCATTTCAACATGTTAACTATTTGAAATTACAATTAATTTTAACTTTAATTCATTAAAAATAACCTAACTAATCCATAATTAACATGTTTTATGGCGTTCTGTGGCACACGCACAGAGATAAATTTCACACACGCCACTAAATTACAAGAAGAACAAACGCCACATTATTCGAAAGGCAACAGTACGAATTCGAAACAATTCGCTTGACCGGTTTCGTTCGCCTGGCGTTGCAATTTTTCATGTCGTTCTTCACCACATTATTCGAAGCGCTGCCCAAACCGTTCGGCATGTGAGAGAAATTAAATAAATAAATTGCTTAACCGAAATCCATCGACTGCGTATGTCTATCTATAATGGTTTAGAAGCGGGGGGCGTCCAAATTCGGAAAACGTTTTTGCGAAACGCAGAGTTGCAAATTCGTGTCCCATTTCTAAACTATAATCAAACCCTCTACAACTTTATTTTTGTTGAATTTCGTACCGTTTCGCAATGTATCGAAGAAACGCCGAAAGGTACTTAGTTCGCCCCTCGACTAATCAACTGGGCAAGTGTTTGGTTGTACAAGGTCATATGTGCACGGGAAACAGACTCCATGATGTGTATATATAGAAAGTAGATACACATGTCTTCATTTTTCACATGATTTCGATAAATTTATCGACTGTTTGTAACGTGTTTTTTTTTAATTTGGCGTCGAAGTTGGCCATGAATATTTAACTGTGAACGAACCACAATTTTGAACATACACTCAAACGTCACTTAACAACTTTTGACAATTAAATGTGAGGTTAGACCGGTTAGATATAGGTTAAGATGTCAAATTAATTTTGATGGTTCGTTCGCAGTTAAAGATTCACGACCAGCTTTGACGACAAATTTTAAAAAACACCCGTTACAATGTTTCTTTCGACAATCTACAAAAGTTTTTCTACGAAACTTTCTTCAAACCGTCCCCTAGACATTTATTATGTTCTTTATATGTGACAGTTGTTGATATTTTCCATATTTATTTTAACGAAAATTACATTAATAATAAATTACATAATTTGTAAATTCTAGCAAATACATTAAAGGCTTGCAACTCCTCCGTCATTTCGTGAGAGTGATATTACTCAATATTAATAATAATAGTAATTAAGTATTTTTCTGCATCGCAATTTGAATGAAATCGGTGAAATCAGTGTTTGGTTTCATTTTGCAAATTATAAGAAAAAGTAAAAGATTCACATCGACGTCAACGCCAACATAATTCCAATACAAGTTAAATAGAATATTATATCAAGGTCAATTTCGATTCCAGTTTGTAAAAAATAATGGATGACTTAAAATCGAAGTGATTTGCTATATCACCTAGAAAATCTAAAACAAAGAATTGATGTAACAAGTTAAAGACATACAATGTCGATTTACAATAACAAATTTCATACATCTATTATCGTAAACCACTGTCGACAGAGCCAGAGTAACGGATTCTTATACACAATGTCACAATTGATTGCATTGGATTGGGTAGAATTGCGTTAGGTTTGATTGGATTGGGTTCATTTGGATTTACGAAGCTCCAATTTGGTTAGAACCATAGTTACATATCTGCTTAGTGAAGACTTTGGGGCGCCACGATAAAACCTGACGTTTGCTTGTAGCAATTGACAAGAGCTGACTGCGGAAGAATTAATTAAATAAGCGTATTGCTATATTAAACTTTACAGGAGTGCCTTCACCCTGTACATCGATGCAATGCCACCTTTGTATAATAAATCATTAGTCTTTCACTCAAATCTTCATTGAGCCGAACTCGCAATGACCGAACCCTTTAATCAGAAATAAAATAAAACTCAACTTAAGTATAACGTCAATATTTCTACCGATTCTAATTCATGTTGCTCTTATTTTTATACGCGTTTGCTTCGCCTAGTTTAAAATTTTGATGAAAATATTGGCCCATCTGCCAACGACAAATTAAATAATTTAGGTCAAAACTGTATGAAATAATGGAGTAATTTGACAACATGTTTTGGTAATTATATCGCGCGCTCCCATCTCGTCAGCATCGTTCTAATTGAAAAGTGTTGATATTTATACAGCATTTGAGTATACGTATAGTCTGTGTATGTAGGGTCGCCGCCCGGCTTGGTATATTCAGTGTCCTCTTTCAACAACTGACCGTTGTGAAGAATAAATTATTTGGCTTTCATTCGCGCCCCAAGTATATCGGGTTACATAACAATAAATCACTTGTATTTCCATCTCGTGAATGTTATATCTAAATCGTGTACCAAACAAGCATTTTACGACTATTTGACTTATTACCTGGAGTACACTTGTCACAGTTTCATAGAGCATCGTGTCATTGTGTGCCATACTGGAATATCCAACGACTCATGTTAGATTGTCAACCCTCTAAAAATATCTAAAATTTTCAACGGAGGTCTTATGCATAATGCATACCTTCGACAATAGAAGACTTTCGTTGCTACGTTGACTTTTTTGAAACATTTGGGTCAAGTCACATTTGGATCAGACAATCTATACGTGTTGAACTACATAATAGAAAGAGAAACGGCAAAGAAAGGAGGAGACGTATACACAATGTTTGTGGACCTGAAGGCGGCCTTCGACAAGGTGAAAAGGAGGATATTAATGGAAACAATGGAAAGGGTGGGGATATCAGAGGCGATAAGGGGAAGAGTGGATCAGCTATATGAAGTAACATGGTGCAGGGTGAGGGTGGGGGAAGAGAGATCGGAAAGATTTGGGACAAGGGTGCCCTCTCAGCCCGCAGTTATTAAACATTTATACAGCAGAACTAGAACACGTTGAGGAAACGGCAAGATGGAGGATTAAAACTAGGAAATGAAAAAATGTCGTCGTTGGCATTCGCAGACGACATAGTTCTAAAAGCGGGAACGGAGAATGGGTTGAAATACAGGGTGAAGAGCGGGGAAAGATACCTAGACAAAAGGGAGTTAGAACTAAACACAGAGAAAACAAAAATAATGATTTTTAGGAAAGGAGAGGGGAGAAGGAGAGAAGTGCAAGTGAAATGGAAAGGGGAAGAATTAGAACAGGTGAAAGAATGGATGTATTTGGTATATGTAATGAGGGATGACAACAGCAGTGAGGGCACATATCACATGTATGTAGGAAAATAGCGGAGGACGGTCTTAGGAGTACTCTATGGGGAAAGAGGGGTGGAAATTTCAAAGAAATGTCACTATGATGTATGGAGCGGAAGCGTGGGAAGTAATGGAAAAAGTTAGAAAGGGTACACAAAGGACATATAAAAAGAACGCTGAATTTGGAGAGGGTAGCAAAAGGATGGGATTCGAAGCAGGCAGGAGAGCGGTGAGGTATGAAATGACAAAGAGAGGAGGGGATGAGCAAAGCTTAGTTAGGATGGCAATGGAGGAAATAACGAAAAGAGGAGACAAGAGAAGAAAAATATGTAAGTGGGAAGAGGGAAGGATAAAAATGTTTGAAAAGGCACGACTGTCAGTAGAGGAAGCAGAGAAGAGAAGAAGAGAGGGGAAGCAAGTAGAGAGAGGCATAATAGAGAGATGGATACAGGTTGAAGCTCAAGAAAGGGAAGGTAAAATAGAAAAAGCAAGTTATAATCAAAAATACAAAGAAAAAAAAATAAATGTAGAGAGACCGACATATTTAAGGGAGGGGAGGCCTATAGACGAAGAGAAAATCTTAGCAAGAATCAGGTACGGGAACGAGGAGAAGACAAACAAATACTGGATGGACGATAAATACAGGGGTGCGAATTCTGTGAAGAAGGGTGAGATAAATGGGAACATTGGTTAGAAGAGTGTAAGGAGGTGAGATTAGAATTTATATGGTTCTTTCTCGAAAAATTTCGATATATTTTATTATTACATAATAAATTACGTAACTTGGTCAAATATTAATATGCTTTGAGCAAAAAACAATATGGAATGAATTAACCTAAATGTTCTAACGTCTTTTTAATCCCTCGACTTGTACCATTTGGTAAAATATCCTTTATAACGAGGCAACGTTTCTTTACTTCAATTTTCATTCAAATTTACAAAAACATAATTAAAACGTCAAAATTAATTAATTATTGTAATTCATATTCCTCCTGGAAATTCTAGTCCTAATAGTCAATTGATAAATATTTATAAGATTTACTAGCCCTCTTCTAAAAAGGACACTATTAATTCGTATAATCCCTTAAAGCCTTGTTCTCAATTTGAAGTCTAATGTGACCAAATCAATAGAAATGAAAGAATCATCATAAATTATTCGTATGGGTAATTATTATTTGATTATTTTCATTTTTTAAGTAAATTTAGTTTCGTTTTAGTTTATTTTTTCTTGTCTATTTTTATTAATTTCCCACCTGATTTCTTTTCGTTGGCTCGATTTCGTGTCGTTTTTTATTCACGTTCCTCGCGTTCTAGTGTTTGCACTCCAATTACTAACTAACTAATTATGTATGTAATTAATTACTTTTAAAAGTAACATAATTACATATCAATGTAGAATTAAAATCGCCATAAATAATATTTCACTAAAAAAAAAGATAAAATCTTTATAATTGGGCTACCCAAATTGAGAGTAATAGTTTTTAATTTGAATTGGGCATAATATTCGTTAAAAAATCAAGAAAAAACAAAAACAACAAATATTTATTTATTGACTGTGACTCTGTGTGTCGGGAATAATAAATTACAATAATATGTTTCCCTTTATATATTTCCATGTTCTCAATTATGTTTAAATTTCTACATTTTGGTTGCAATTTGTTGTTGAGGTTGTTTGAGATTGTTTTATCACCATGTGAATGTGTTCTTGTATATGTGAATCCAGTTTTTTATTTCTGGGATTACTACTCTTGGCTTTTTTCATGTTTAATTTTACTTCCTTCTGATACTTGGCGATTGGGTCGTTTTTCAGATTCGTGCATTTGGTTTATTTTATGAATTGTTGTTTTTTCTATTTTCATTCATTATTGCATTGCCTTTGTCTGCATTTTCGATGATGGCGTTGTATTTTGATTTTCGTTTTAGCGAGTTTATGATTTTTGTTTGGTTTTCGTTCGTGCGTTTCCTTTTTCTCTTATTATTCTTTCAATTATTCTTTCATTTGCTGCTAGGTGTCTTGTTATTCGCTTTATCGCTTCTTCTGTTTCTGTTATCAGTGTTTAAATTTCGTCCTTGAGGATTGTTGGGAACGTGTGATAATCTTATTTATAACGAGACATTGTAAGTTTGCTCCATACATTTTTAGTTCCTACCTGATTTTATTAATCTCATGACTTAACGAGTGGACGAAAAGTATTTTCGTTATTTCTTAGCAAGTAAAATATTTTATCAACAACAATTTCATTTTTCATAATTTTTCATAAGTAATTAATTTGATATTTAATTAATAAATGATAGAAAAACTTTACAATGTCATTAAAACCAATTTCTAATTGATTTATTAGTCTAACATTTTTATATTTTTTTATAACTTTCCTCGAAAAATGTTTTGATTCAAATTATCAAAAACTAAGTGTTATTACTATTATATAGTTTTATAATTCTGATAAAAATGTGGTACGTAGAAATTTAGTAAAGTTTTTAATAAAACGTCTTTCAAATTCACGTCGAAACGTCTACAACTTTACATTTTATTTGATTCGTGTTTTCATTGCATTATATCTACTGAATTTTTTAATAATATTTTTTCCTAAATCTATTTGATATATTGTTCAATGCTACCGAAAAACATGAATTATTCCTTAACAATTAATTCACTATTTATTGTGTAATACGTCTCCTAAGGCACTATGTATGAATTCCACTATTATTATCATTATTATTATTATTTTTGTATATTGTTACACAATATTATTTCTGTATTTACTTGTTATTTTATTTAAATCGTCTATGCTTATTATGTTAACTTATGCACAGTTTTGAAAAAGACGCAGATTTACTTCGAAACGTCTACGAAAACAAATTTTATTATTGGTACCTTGATGTGGATAAACACGAATTATTTCTTAAGAGTTGATGTAATGTGTAACACGGCTCTTAGTTATAAATTCGACTGTTCATTTTTTTTAATTGTATAAGTTTTTCAATAATGTTTGTTTATTTTATTTGTGTGTCCCACTGGGTGTTTTTTCGTAACTATATTATTAATTATCAAGGAAATTATTCGATTTGAAATTTTAGAATTTTTTTCGAAGCTCGAATTGCGATACATATAAACCATTAACAAGAATGAACTGGATCACATAAATTAAATTCTATATGGTGACGTCACTCTTGTAATTTTTGCAATATTATCAAATCGTGCGACAAATGACACTTCTTTCACAATCTTTTTATTATTGTTTTTGTTACAATTTTAGTTATTTAGTTTATTTAGTTTATTTAAAAGTGTTGTTATTACGTTCTTGGCAATATTATATTTTTCCATTTTTTTTTATTTTTATGTATTTTTAGATTTTTCGTAATTGTTTCATATATTTTGATTCAATTTTGTATCTTTGCGGATTTTTTTCAATTTTAATATTTTTACGTGCCAAAAGAAAATAAAGGAACTAGTTTTTTAAAGTTTCGTTACATGACTTTCAATTGTTGAATACTTTAACATTTTTTACAGTTTTGGATTTATTGAACAAAAAAAACAATTTTTTTAAATTTTTGTTGAATTATTGTTTTTTTAATTTTATTAATAATTATTTTAACAGATTTTAGATATTTTATTATTAGATTGTTTGATTTTTTGATTATTGTTTTTCGGCATGTTTTAAAAAGTGTTTTTCTTAAATTTTTTTTGCATTTTCAAGTTTTTTTTTTAATTTTTTGCCCTTTTGACATATTTCAGGTTTGTTTTATTGAAACTTCCGTTACAATTCATTTTAATTTCTTGCACTTTTGTGGTATTTTGATTTTTCTTAATTAATATTTTTGATTTTTTTGCATTTCTAAGTTTTTTTTTTGCAATTTTGAGATTTTCAAGTCTGCGCCAAATGACGATAAACGATATTTCATTTCCTTTTTAAAGTTTTGTTAAAATTAGTTTGATTTTCAATTATTTTTTCTTCCTATTTGGTTTTTTAATTTTTGGATTTCGCATTTGCATTTTTGTAAATTTTAGGTTTCATGTCTAATTTTTGCACTAAATATTTTGAACAATTTACGTATGCAATGATTTCTATTTCTCGTCGAGGCGTTTATATTGAAATCCAAGTCCATGAATCCAAACTCTGTTCATCTTGTAGATGCAACTTATTTATTTAAAATCAAATTATTATGAGACAATTTTATGAATTATTTATGTGCGTGAATAGCATGCATACCTTCACGTATCATCAACAAGTTGATCCATCATAAATTAAAAAAAAAAATAACCTTGATGCAACCGGGCCTTAATAATCACTTATTGCTGACCTTTCACCATATAAGGTGCACATGCCTAAAACCGGCCCTGCAGATGCGGAACAAGTTTCAAAGCAGAACGACGACTTTATGAATTCAAACAGACGCCCTTGGAAATTAATTATAAAACGCTCTGGTATTTCAACGCTTTATGGATAACAGGGAACAGGTGAAAACGAAAAGTAATAAATATTCAACGATGATTAGCAATTAACCTAAAAAAAAATCAAAACGCATTGAATAGATTAAAAATAAACGAAATATTTCTCTGATAAGCACACAAATTTCGCCCAATTAAATATCTTATTTATATCTTATCCTTGATCGGGGTCTTCCAGACGATTATGTCTGACACCGTTTAACTACATTTTTTTCCATATTGTTCCAGACTTGAGCGACACGAAACGTCGTCCTTCGCCTTCCAAGAAACGCTTCGAATAAACAACCACATGTACAACACCATTATAAATAAACTTTACAACAACTTTCCGTTTGATTTTTTTCCCAAAACGTTACATTGTTTCGTCTGCGGTAAGGATCGCCGCGAGTGCAAAGCGTCAACTTCGGAGACCGTGAACTTGCCGACGTTCAAGATGCGACCGGCGGAGCACGGAGGCTGCTGAGATCAAACGGGGAATCGCGGAGTCTTTACGAATAGCTCAAATTCGTTGCCGGTCGGTCGGTGGTGTGGTCGATAGAAAAATACGGTTTGCGGCGGCGGGTACTTAAACAGGAGATTGTGAATTCGACGAAATTTGTCGTCAATTATTCACCTGAGTAAGTAGCTTAGATTTGAAGGTTCGAAGTTGCGGTGTTAACGTTTTACGTTAATCGGTGTGATGTGCTAGAAATTTATCGTTTAAAACAACAAGGTAAAAATTAAATATTAATATATATATTTGTTTTGATTGGACGATAATTAAATTTAACGTAAAAATAAACAGATATATCCATCACTCATAATTTATTATTTTCAAGTTGTTTTTTGTAAATTTGTTGTAGTTTTTCTATTTTTTTCTTATTTGCTTCAACAACTTTTTGATATTATTTTATTTTATTTGAACTGATTCTGTTCATTACTAATTTTCAACTTATGTACCATTTAATTTCATGAATCGTCCTTTCTTTGTTTCTCGTCATTTTTCAAATATTTTGACTTCTGAGTCATTGTAAGTTTTATTTATTAACTGGGCGATTTATAATTTATTGGTCATATCAATGTAATTGATGTAATTATACGTTCGATTTTTGAAACTTTGTGAAAATTGGTGCCAAAAGTATTTTCGTTAACGCATTGATGCATTTGCATATTTTTGAGGATACTAAGTTTCTTATTGCATTGCATCATCGTTGTCTTCATACCAGGAATGAAGGTCTGGAAATTTTTAATTAAAACAAAATTTTATATACCTGTGCTACTTCGTTTCGCGTTGTATTGTATTATCGTTGTCTTCATACCAATATTACAGGTCTTACGGACTCTTTGATGAAGATCGAGATGTCTCGCTTTGCTTCTTCTTCATCTTTTGGCAATCGTCTTTAATTTTTTTTTGTTCTTTTGCTTTCATACCAACATTATGTGTCAAACAGAGCACAATTTTAGCTAGTTTTTAATTGGATTAATTTGTCTCGTAGTAAACTTGCCTTCCTTTTTTTGGTTTTTTCTTCAATTTAACTTTTCAGCTGTATTCGATTATTTTACTAGCATTGGCAACTTTGTATTTTTTGTCATTTTGTCATTGTTAAGCTGCCAATGGATTATAATTTCTTATACAAAAACAATCAAATGGAATATAATGTGTTATATAAAAAATACGTTCACATTTAAACTCATTATTCAGCCGAATTTTGAGCACATGTCCGTAACGTCACGTAACAATAAACTGTCCAAAGCGAACCCACCGAAGCGACCACTTTCACCTCGTCAGGCGTCAATCCGCTAATCTGAATCAACGGTGATCTATCCCGCCGGAGTAGTTCGATAGACGACGCAACCTTGTTATTTCGAATGTGGATTATATTCGAGCAGTCGCGCTTAAAATCTCTCGATTTTTTTAGTCATATGCCAAGGATAGGTGCGCCCACGAATGAGTTTTATAACGGTGAGGTTTTCTAATTTTTACGGCGGTTCTTGAATAGCGATAAAAAATAAATAATGGACGAGTGAATAATCGTAGAGAACGAATTAATTACGCAATCCACTTAAGTTTGCGTCCTTTCAATGGACGAACTAATAAATGAGCTATGTTGTGTCTAAATTGTTGCAAAACTTGTTTTTGTCGGCTTATGTATGTTAATTTCCGGTGTAAGCTAACGTGAAACGAGAAATTTTATCAAAAGAAACTTCTCCAATAATTTCCGGTTTATGATTTCATTCAATTCTCCAGTTTAAATATTGTTTAGCAATTTTTTTATTGAAAATATGTGACGAGGAATTTGTGTGAGTGTACTAAGGCCATCTAGGCGTCAATTTTACCTCACTCATGCTGCTATTTGATCACGGAGGTCTACTTTGACCGACCAAGGTTGTACTGTCCAGACTGTTTACTACTTCGCAGCAGTTGGCACGAAAGACAGCTTTGTTGAAAATATATTTCAAAGGATCACCAACAATACATGCGTTGGGTAGCATGTAGTGATGTAAATTACAAAGAATTTGTCTCAGGGTACTATGTGATCACACATTCGACTAATGCGGGACCGTCGAGACTTGTAATTACTTCGCAGACGGGGCACGAACAGAACACTTTATGGAAATCAAATTTCAACGGATATATTAAGTGATGACAGCCGTTTCCTACTTCATGACTCATCAGATCACAGTAACGTAACGATGACGTTTTAATAACGATTAATTAATAACAGCTTATTTTATCACTATACCATTTTTCGTAAGGAAATTTTCAAAATATTTTAGCTTTTCACTGTAATTTATTTCGCTTTATTCTTTCATTTTGATATATTCTAATGCTTCAATGCAATCCAACCGAACTTAACCCAATCCAACCCAACCTAACCCAAGGATTTCTCTGCAAACACACACATATGACATTGGTGCGTAAATATTTGAAATAATTGTAGTATTTATTAAGTGTTGGCTTGTACGGATAGTTTCCAGCAACCATTGACTGTATGTAATGTAAATTTTTGCACAAGCCCTCAACCCGCATGAATTAATGTAAATTATAAACATCTACTGTTACAATCTAGATGTCAACCCCCCACCCTCGTGGTGCTACGCCATTTCAAAGGTCTGCTTCAACTGACCGAATATAATAGTTGCCGACGGTGTATTGTAGTATTGTAGTTACAAGTCTGGACAGTACCGACTTATGTCGGTCAAAGCCGATCTTCGTAATTACATAGCAGCCCGAGTGTGGAAGTATTGACGCCTAGATAGCGTTAATACACTCATGCTTGAATGACTTTATGTGCGGCGATTTTATGAGCTTCAACACCTACCGTTAATAATTAAAATAAATTTTACACGTATTTTATAATTCGACAAATTTATTCGAGGAAATATCAGTGAATACATAAACTTGGCCAGTGGAACAACTGTTAATTTTAATGCAAGAATGAATGTTTAAAAACTTTTGCACTTTAGGAAAATATATCGAATGCGGTGGTCGTGTTGGGTTTCACTTTTTCGTCGACTTTAAACTTCCTCTAAAAGAGGATTTGAGTTGGGTTTTGGACTTAAATGGACTTTGGACTTAACTAAAGATGAGTCAGTCGATTTGCTGTTGTAATTTTTCGGGTTCAAACATTGAAACCATACATTCATTGATACATGACATATCTGACTAAACAACGGGCAAAATTTTTGAAAATTGTAAAGATACAGTTTCCTGTAGTTTTGATATTGTCAATTGTTTTATCATTGTTACACTACACAACCCAACCCAACCCAACCCGTCCCAATGGAACCCAAACTTGGGCTTTTATTTCTTTACGATTTGCCAAACAAATTTTCAGTTAACGTGAAATTTCGCCCCAACCCAATCCAAACCCTCTTTTTGAACAGTTTAGAAAAAATGTTTGTGGTTATTGCTCAAGCCAACTTTAAATTTAAACGATTTACAACAACAATGCCCTTAAGTCAACGTAACATGACCCGAAGTACAACCCAAGTACAACTCAAAATTTGGAATAATCTTCATGCATTTTTGAAATCCGTATTTTTTGTTTTTCATAATATTTTCCAAGGCTAACAAATCAACAACTGGTATCTAATAATTATTGCCTTGGTTCCCAGAAGAAATTTACGATAAACTATTGCACCGAGTTCGGGCGATATGTTTTACTGTTTACAAGAACAAGTTCTCCAAATTCAATTTGATATTTTATTACACTCTTCAGAATCTTGGCAAAGTTTAAAAAAATTGCTATAAACCACCCGGACCGAAACCATGCGTTTGGTTCGAAAATAGTTCTTGCGTTGGGCTGGGTATAAAATTAATACGACCCAACACTTTCGAACCTAACTCATGGGTCGGGTTGGTTGCTGTAATTTTATACGACGTGTTTATGCAATCCGCCTCCCAACCAAAGTTAATACTGTTGAATTTATGATAACTTTCACGTTTCCTTTGTTGGCAATTTTATTTAATTTAAATAATTATGACATAACAACTTTATTATTTTATTATCTTGATAAATTTTTTTTATGCAAATTTCTTCAATTTAATAATACTGGCGTTTTCAACAATATTTAAAACTTTAACATCTTGAAAATTTTCATTTGCATTGCTTGTATAAAAATTTTGACATTATGAACATTAACATATTTTGACTTTTTAACAAGTTTTATTCGTTATAAATCCTAGCTATTCGTTAGGTTCGAAAGTAGTTCTTGCCTTAGGTTAGGTTGGGGTGTTCCATAAAATTAATACGAACTAAATACAGGTATATCGTGTCGAGGATTTTCTCCCAACCCAACCCGGGCTGGCCTTAAACATAATTGTTGCTTTGGCATGAGAGGAAATCAAAAAATAAATACAGTGTAAAATTATCGTCTAAAGTTTACATTGCAATTTTATGGAAAAATAGCCTTTGTAAATTAACAAAAAAATCGAACCCAACACAAAAAAAGTTTTTAACAATTTTCAGTTTGAATTGGATTTGTCTGAACTAATTCGATTTTTGAAAAACAAATTGATTTGTATTGTATTTGTAATTGAGATTGTTGGACTTGGACCTAGAGCTAGTATCGTGTAATTATGGAAACAATAAATGCTTAAGCGACTCTGTACGTGTTTTATACCGTCATGGACTTTTTGAAAGCCGGTCGACGACGAAATGGACATCTTCGTTTGTTCATTTTACAATTTGTTTAGTTAATTTACAAAGTCGCTACGCTAATCTACTTTTCGTAACATTTTGGACATTTTTTAATGGTTTTCTATTTCAGCAAATTATGAAGCACCAGTCGCAACGTGCAATAAAATGGCTTTTTAATTTTTTTGTGTACGTTTTACGATATTTTGCAATGTTGTGTGTGTGTACTAACATCATCAAGCCGCTACGTGATCATAGTCTTTCATGCAGACGGCTAGTAGTTACAAGTCTCGACCATACCGACTTAGTCTAGATGGCGATAGTACAGTCACACAAATTTCTCGAAACTCACGTTTGTATGACTACATGCATTTCAACTGATATTAATAATATATAATATAGTAATAATTATCATATTTTTATTTAAGTTGAACACGTCGAACACAATTTCAACGACTTCTTCATTATCTAATAATTCGTTCGGCTCAAAATTGAATGCAAGTAAACTGCATTAATCAAATTAAATTTAAACCTTAATAAGCCCCAAATTAATGCAAAAATAAGCACGCACCTTAACGTACTTATTTTTAAAAAATAGCATTGACATTTTGAAATAACCTCAATAAATTATTATTTTTTACTCGTTGTTTGTTTATTTATGCATTGTTAATATTATCATTAAATTTGTAACTCGGAATAATTAATTCCCTGCAGAATTCAAAGCATTTAAGGTCAAACCGCTTCGTTATATAAAAGCAAACTCGATTCTGTAGTCGTTTGATGTTTCCACGCGAAAAATTTCAACGAACGTTCCATAAACGCAACCTTTAACTTCGTCACAGTTTCCTATGCACGTTGAGCTTTGAATTTGAAATGTGCGTGAAACGTAAGATACGGGGAAAAATGGACACATTCGTTTCACTTGCGGTTGACTTTGGAATATTCGAAGCGAAAATTACGAGCAATTAATCCGCGTATAAATTATTTAAGTGGCGCGTGTGCCGAATGGGAAATTCTGAAAGTTCATTACTTGCGCCGCGCTGAAATAAAAGGACTTTTCCCGCGGATTGGGCAACTTGAATTTTGCTGGGTCGGGTCGGAGTATGAAGCTAATTGCGATGGAGAACGTAGTGTGGCACTATTGCATATTTTATTATTTAACTTTCATGTAAGTGCACCGGGCGATTGCGCGAAAAATGGCAATGAAAGTGAAACGCGATTGGTGCCTTATGTGGGTTCGTACGGGTAATTTTCCTAATTAGTCTAATAATTTCTGTATTTTTAAACTTATGGCGACACAACGCTATACGTCTTAGAAAGGATGTGGATCGGCATAAATGTCACTGAAAATAAACAACGTGTTCTGTCTTAAGAGTTCCCGTCGTATTTATTCAGGACATTGCAATCGTTGGCGTTTGGAACCATTTTATCAATTGGATTCGTCGAACGATCGGCATGCAGTAAAGAACATATATTACGTTGCCAAATATTTGTTTCGTTCATTTGTAAAAACATTTCTAATTATAATTCAAACAAAAATGTTCATTGAATCTGATGAGGTATACATATTTATGTACTATATATACTATATATTATGTACATGCATTACCTATCAAAACACAAACAGTTATTGTTATGTCAACAACAGCGATAGATATTTAAAACGATTGCTTATTTTGCAACAAAGAGTTACAAACAATCTAGCATTGCGTCGAGTCATGAAATTCAGGAGATCACACCACGTCACTCTGCACTTGTACTATAGGTGCTCGATTGTGTTTCAACAAAAAAACTAAACATCACATTTTCCATCAAGTATTTGTTCGGAATAAAATGGTTCAATTTGCCAAAAAAATAATATTGAATAATATTTATTTTCGTGGGGTGTATTGTAAAAATATTTCCTTGGGTACAACTCAAATTAAATGATCCTATATATTTGTGATTTATTAAATAGGTGCATAGGAATCCACGACTGACAAATTTAGGAACATAAGATAGTTTGCTTTGTGGGTTGGGTTGGGTATTTTTTAAATAGTTGAATAGGAATCCAGACTGACAAATTTGGGAACATAAGATGTTTCGCTTTAGGGGTTGGGTTGGATTGCTACATGTGCAGCACTTTACCCACATTAACCTTTAAAGCAGGGTTCGTTTCTTTGAAGTTTTTGTTTTCACGTATATAAATAACTCATATTTTTCTGTTATTTATTGGTTTTTTTCTTCATATCTTGTATTTTTTGCGAAATATTACAGTTTCTGTTTTCTGGAGTAAAAAGTAAAAGAAAACAAATCGATTGAAAATGCAAATAAAACTCATTGTAAAAAAACTTTGGACATATTTGGCACAAACCTGAAGAAAAACGTAAACTTCAAAAAAATAAAACAATGTGCGATAAGTACAAAATAACGAAACATACTTGAAACATGTAAAAAAATTTATATGTAAAAATTCGAAAATATGAAAACATGAAATAAGGTCGTCAAAAAATGACAAAAATAGTCAAATAGTCAAAAATACAAAAAAAATAAAAAGCAAATATCATTCAAATATAACTTGACTGTAACGAAATAATTGAAATTTAAAACAGTCAAAGATTTACAAATGTCAAAGTTGTGAAAAGAAGAGAAGTTATCGATATTGTTAACGTAGTAAAACTTCAAATGTTGCCCAAATTGGCAACACTATCCAGAATGGTAAAAAAATATCAAAATCCTAAAATGACCAACGTTAATAATTGTCGAAATTGTTAAAATATTCGAAAGGTTGAATCTGACAACAAATTAAGTTGGCAAAAGTTATGTAAAACTTTTTGTAATTTTGTCTGAAACTGCCAAAGTTGTAAAACGCTAAAAAGTTAGAACTGTCAATGTATAAAATATCAATTTGGCGATATAGAGGATTGTTTAAATATTAAACAGCCCCCAAACAAATGCAATAAAGCAAAATTCAAAACGAAGAGAAAAGAAAAAAAAATACGTTAGAAATAAAAAGGAACAAAATAATTACAACCTTAACAGATACCAAACCAACAAACGACATTTAAAATTCAACTAAAAGTACAAAATGCAATAAAAGAAAAAAGTACAGAAAAGCCAATTGAATGAAAACGAAATAAAAAACTAACAATAAAAAACGAAATGCAAATTTCAACCCAACAACAGCTAAAAAGCAAAATCGAAAAATGATTGGGAATGAAATTTAAAAGAATAAGAAATGTACTAAGTAAATAATTACCCGTACGATCCCAACGAAAAATAAAAATAACAGGAACTGGAAGAAACGTTCAACTAAAAATTAAAAATGCTGTCGAAACGAATCGAATGAAAACTAAATGAGAAACAGAAAGCTAATGAAAATATAAATCTCTACTCAATTGACTTCACCTACAAGACAAGAAACAACAAGTGCAAACATAAACAATACAATAACGAAACAAAAAGATAGTAACAAACGAAAGGAACAATTAATGCGAATTAAAAACTAACAATAATAAGACAAGAGGGAACAAGACCCCAACGCAGCCAAACTAAACTTAATACAAACACAACCCAATCCAAAAATCCAAGCCAAGTAACAGCTAGTAAAGTACAAAATTAAGTATTTACAAAAACAAACCTAAATGCAACTAACGGCAAAAATCAGTACAAAATAAATAATAAAGTAAGTCACTCATAAAGAAATAAAAGCCAAGAAGCGATAAACCTATAAAAATAAAGAAATAAAAAGGACCGAAAATTAATCAAATTCAAAATAAAAAAACGAAACGCAAAAGAGCCTAGACTATCATTAAATTAAAAGAAAATAAAAACAATAAAGCAAACGCGAAATAAAAATTACGTAAAAATAAGACATATCACCAAGAAAAGGGGAATGAAAAATTGATTCACGTTCAAGTAATGTCGCGAAAGAAAAAGAAATCAAAGACTTTGCATTATAACCAGTGAATGTTTTTATTTTTGGATTTGATTTGCTATCAAAAATATTTTTAAGTTCCCACCACATTTGGACAGCAAAAATTAGATGGGGGATTAAAATGCGTCGGAAACGAAAACGACCGGAAATAAATACAACAAAGAATACAGAGGCTACCATATGCTCAAGTAGTTGAACGAGTAGGCTGATCAGGTTACAAACAATTCTAGTGAGCTGAAAATTATGTTTGTTGGTTCATTGAAGAAATTTTAGCGTACATATTTTACTTTAAATTTATATGTAAGAATATGTTTTGAATGGCAGTTAAATCGACGTTCTAGATTGATTGTAATGATACGTGACACTTATAAAACATTAAAATGTTCATTGTAAATTTATTGAAATTAAACCTTTACTTAGTTATTTAGTTTAACACTTTGAAACTACTTTCTATTAGGAGCAGTATAAGTGCATATATATTTTTAAATTTTGATTTGTTGTGGCAAGCTATTTTAATTTCAAACGATTGGTTCCGATTCATTGGACACAACAAAGATGATGTGAGAAATAAATAGTAACGAACGAAAACTGATTAAAATTTCGTCATAATGGTGTAAATAATCAGAATACAAGAAAGTCACATGCGTTCTTAAAATATTAAAGTACTGTTCGGTCCGGCATATGTATATATTTAATTAAGTTAAGCAAAACAAAATTCGCGCAAAATTCATTTCATTTCAAATTCAATGTTCAAATTATCGAGCCGTAGTTCATGCATCACATCTGCAGCGGTTACCGCCGGTACCTGGCAATCTTGGGTCCGCAGCTTCGGTCATAAATATTTATGACAGCGCGGGCTTCAAAACAAATTCTCGTTTCTCATATTTTATCTGGTACCAAATACTGTTCTATTATCTCGTTATTACGCCGCGGCAATTTATATTTCCTAAATCCCGTCTTTTTACAACTGTTATATTCCATCATAATGCTAACATTGTAAACAAGCCATCGGCCGACGCGCTTGGCAATTTAAATTATTATACAACCTCCACTATGGGTAATAACGTTTTCGAATAAGGTTTTCGAACCTTCCAAGAACTTGTCCCACCAAAAGTCTAGAAGCATCCCTTCCAATCAGAAAAAACAGAATATAAACCAGGTTTCATTACACAGAAACTCATTACATTGCACTTGCATTCGACAAGCAGCACACAAGCATTCGACAAACAGTCGAAAGAAATATCAAGAAGTATTCACAAGGCAAATTAGTGTAAATAAATAGTGTACAAAGTGAACATAGTTTTTTTTCTGAATCCAACGCTTCGTACGTTTAATAAAGCCCAGACAATTAGCGACGCACATTCAGTGGCGCAAAAACAAGAGACCTACTCGAAATCATTGGTCGATCTTACAAATCGCTGCGAGTCGCGAACATCACAAGTCCCTACGTTCACGTCCCGACAAGTACTGAGAGGTAATTATGTGGGCGTCTTAAAACACATCGGACAATAAAACTGCATATTTTAACCATTGTCTTTCGAATAACCAATTGAATTTTATGGGTGGAACTATTTTTTAAGGCATAAACGAAGTGAAAAAAAAAGCAGCCTACTTCAATCAGATTGGCAATAATTGTTGCATCAATCATAGATAACTGTCATAGGTACAATTCAATTCAAATTGTATTGCAGTTATTTGGTACGCAACACGCAGTATACATTCAGGTGATATTAATTAATATGTAATTATACAATACTTGCTTTTGAATCAAATGCGTGAAATTGTCGATAATAAAATAAATAGAATATATATTTTGATAAAATCTAACTCATAACCCAAAAGAAAATAAAAAAATAATTGTTATTTATCAAAAATTGTACTAAATATATCAAATCTGACGTATTTAGATTTAGGTTTTCCAATTACTCTAATAATATTTCATTAATATTTCCACTAGGTTAAAATTTTAGTTAATTTTGAGGAAAATATAATGAGATTAAAGATTAAAAATTGCAATAAAACTTCACCATGATTTCCCAGTTCCATTGCATTTTTGATTTAATTTTGGACAGATTTAACAAAGATTTAACGAGCGAGACCCTAATGATGCACTGAACCACTTCACATGACGGAATATTTGAATATCATATTTACTACTTGTATATATAAGATAATTTAGAAATTATGTTCATTTAAATAAAATTTTCAACCAAAACTTTTTAGATTAGAAATTATGTAAAAAAATATTTCGAAGTTAAAAATTTAATTGAATTAAATTATATTAAAAAGTAATGCACACAAGATTAATCTTATCAAAGCAATAAAATTAAAAATAATAATTATTATTGAATTAATTCGGCGTTTTATATTAATCTTGGAAAATAAAAATAACTTTGAATTAAAGTTTGAATTGCCAATAGAAATCTTCCAAAATATTTAACATTTTATAAATAATTGCTTTATTTTTAATTATACTTACAAATAAATGTTTCAAAGAAAAATAAATTTTAAATAATATTATATTATATATAATAAATATTATTACATTTATCCACCTAATATGGTTAATTCTTAAATAAGTTAAAATTTTCGTAAGCTAATTTGATTAATTCCTCTAATAAATAATTACTCTAATTACTATTTTTTTATAATACTAAATCGGAGACTATGGTTGGAAAAATAGAATAAAATAACCAAGCTAATATAATTAAAATATTAAATCAAGATTTATTAACAGTCGCGGCATAATTTTTTTATAGCATTTATATTATTAGGCACCTAAAGGTGCATATTGCATATTGCATATTCAGGGGCGAATTGTCAAACACTAATTATAATGCAATATTCGGTTGAACATAAATTTCAACGAAAGTTATAGATAGCGACTAGTGAATTTGTGAAGTACTAATTACGAAGTAATTATATTCTACAAACTAAATCTTATAAACTACACACACGGCCAACGGCGTAAATATGAGGCATTATAAAATGCAACACCTAACATGAGCATTACTTATTAAAACACAAACAGATATCGTCATGTCAACGATTGCTTATTTTGCAACAAAGAGTTACAAACGAATTAGCATTGCTTCGAGTCATGAAGTTCGGGAGACCGTCACTCTATCGTAAACTTGTGCTACGTTCGTTCGATTGTGATTAACCAAATAAACTACATCACATTTTCCATCAAGTATGTTATTCCAAACAAATGGTTCAATTTGTAAAAAACAAATATTTGGACTAGGCCGCGAAGTGAAATTGGCTCCCTTTGCAGGAGGCTTAGTGAGGTTCAGCGTTTATTACATAGATGGATAGGGATCCACGACTGATAAGTTTAGGAGCATAAGATTGTTTTTGGAGTTGAGTTGGGTAGGGTTGGGTTGTCACATTTATTGCAGCATTTTAGACACTCGTATATATTAGCCTTTGAAGCAGAGTCATATTGCCCATTAGGCAACACTACCATAGGACTTCATTTATTTATTCATTTATATTGATTATTTTTGTCTTCTTTCTTTGAAGTTTTTTTCATTTATATAAATAACTCATATTTTCCTTTTATTCGCATTGTTTCTTTTTCATAGCTTGCATTTCTTTTTCGGAATATCACAACTATTTTTAAGCGAAAATTATGCCAGATATCAATTTCAGTTTATGTTTTTCAAGAAATATAAAAAGAAACTGATTGTAACAAAACGCTAGTAAAACCATTTGGCACAAACAATTTTTTTTTAATGATAAAAATAAAAAATTTCTCTCAGGCGAATTTCCAAAATTGTACAAAAAATAAAAATTGCCAAGTTGCTAGAATGGCTAAAATATCACAAAACTAATTAAATTACCAAAAATATCAAATGTGAATTTCTTTAAAAGTGTGTCGCTGTTATAATTATAAAGATTTATGATTGTCAAAGTTGTTGAAATTTAAAACTATCAAAGCTTTACAAATATCAAAGGTGAGAAAATTCTTAAAGTTATTATTAATAATAATAATAATAATAATAATAATAATGATATATATAATGATATATTCAATATTGTCAACGTATTGAAACTTTAAATATTGACCGAATTGTCAAACACTATAAAACACTGTAAAATAACCCACATTGTGAACATTCATAATTGTTAAAATGTCCATAGGATATATGAAATTTTTTAATTTTGTCTGAAATGTAACAACCACACTTGAAATAAATCAAATTGTCCAGAAAATGTTCAAAAGGTAGAAATTGCCCAATTTCTAAGTTCTAAAGCGCCAGTTCGAACTGAAAATCATTCGAAAATGTCAAATTAAGGAAAATTTTCAACAATTACGTTACGTAACGTTGCGGAAATTGCATACACAGTGGATTTTTTAATATTAAACTACAAGTTTGGATCTAAAACAAATGAAAATAAACAGTTTCACGTTCTCCTGAAAACCAAACAAAAACCACATAAATAAAGTAAAATTCAAATGGGAAAAAAAACTTACCATAGAAATAAAAAAAGAACAAAATAATTACGAACTTAAAACCACTACCAAACAACCAAAAAGAAAAATAACAGCAAGTACAAGAAAATTTTTAATAAAAGTACACAATACAATAAAATACGAATCGAATGAAAAAGAAACAAAAACACAATAAAAATACAAAATACAAATGATCTGCAAACGAATAACAATTTAAATATAAGAAAATAATTTCGATTCAATGCAAACTAAATGAGAAACAGGAAAGTAATAAAAAACAAATCTCAACTCAACTCACCTACATGCAAACATAAATAATACGGAGATAACAAGAGAAAAGAATATAAAAAGATAAAATGCTACAAAACCCCAACCCAACCAAACTAAACTTTACCTAAACACAACGAAATCCAATAATTCAAAGCCAAGTAACAGCAAGCAAACGTACATAGTTAAGTACTTAAACCTAACTAACGACAAAAATCAATACAAAATAAAGATAATAAAATGCGCTAGAAAAACTGTACTAAATATAAAATGTAAAAAGTCATTCGTAAGGAAACAAAACCCAAGTACCAGATCGGGATGTGGGAAATATAAAGTAGCAATAAATTTATAAAAAAAGAAATTAAACAAATTTCAAATAAAAAATGAAACAAAAAAGGCCAACACTATCATCAAAAATTGAAAGAAAATAAAGACAAAAAAGCAAATGTAGAATGAAAATGAAGTAAAAGAGGACGCGTCACTAACAAAAACTATTTTATTATTAAATACTTTGAAGCTACTTTATATACATGTATTATAAACAGGGAAAGTATTGTTTAATTTTTTAATTTAGTATGATAGCGCAAATAATTTTAATTTCCCATCATATTGAGATAACAAAATTAATTTGGAGGTGGGGGTCTGATGTTAAGAATGTATCGGAAGGGAAAGCAATGTCTCGAATGATGGTTTACGCTTATAACCGTTTTCCATATTGCAAAAAATGATGATTTCAGACAACGTTTGTTTGAAATGTTCTTTTGAAAAATGCATAAGTGAGTATAAGAATATTCAGTGCAGACCACTGCAGATTATTTATTTTATACTTATGTATAGAAATATGTTTTGAATGGCAGTTAAATCGACGTCCCAGGTTGGTTATAATGGCACTTTCATTTAGGATTTATTTAAATTAAACTGTTACATCGACATTTAGTTTAACACTTTGAAACTACTTTGAATTCTGAACAGTGTAAATATATATACAGGGTGTCCCAACGATCTGACAAAGTTCCCTTACGGCGTTATGTTTGCGAATTCGAAAAAAGTAAGTATCTACATGTTTAGACGGTCCCTAGGTTCATATTCTAAAAATATTTTGAGCCGACATGGGCGGTTCGTCAGCGGGGGGCGACATACATTTTACTTTGTTTAAATGGAACACCCTGTATATTTTAACATTTTTGAATTCTATGAAGAATTGTGAATACATCGATGTACAAGTTGTTTGTCAAAACTCAACAGAACTGGTGATTTTCAATTTTTTTAGTGAAATTTTAGATATGCAGACTATGCTTCAAAAAATCATGTAACTGAGAGGGTAGTTGGTGGAAGGGTAATTTTTTATCCGTGGACTAAGGGATCATAAATGTGAGTATTAATGCACCCAAGGATCCCCTTATATATACAGGGCGTAGGCAGTGAATTTTCAATCTCGCGCAACTTTAAGAGGCAAAATATCATTTTTTTCAAATGACACCTACTATCAAATTTACCAACACTCGATTCAAAATCAAATTCTGCGTCGACTGATGCTACATATTCCTATACCTATCACTTCAGGTTTTCGAGTAATTTCAGTGAAATACTTTATTTGGTCACAAAATCAATCGCATTTCAATTTTCGTAATATTAAACATAGTAGCCTAGTGTCACTTTAACGTTCTTATGACAGTGACAGTCTTTATCAATAAATTTAATAGACGCGTTACTTCATTATTAGTTAAGTTATTGTCCCAAGCTTGTTTTTGAATGATGAATTTTTCAAAGGAAGAAATGGTAAATATGATTTACACAGTGGGTGAAGCAGACAAGAATTGCCTTTTAGCAATGAGGTTCTATAGGCAGAAGTACCCTGATTTAAGACAACCAAATGTTAGATGTCTGTAGAAGCTAGTTGATCGCTTCGGACGCACCGGGAACGTGGCATACGAGAGTAGGAGGGTGATTAATCGTGCTATTATTAACGAGAACAATGACTTAAACGTTTTATTGGAACTCCAAGAGAACCCACATGGAAGTGTGCGGACAATCAGCTCAAGTTTGAATCTAAGCAGATCTTCAGTACATCGGATAATTCAAAACCACAAATTCCACCCATACCATCTAGAATTGCATCAAGCATTAAACGGGAACGACTTCGATAATCGAATTAATTTTGCCAATTTAATGATGGAACGTATCGAGGAAGATCCGGCATTTATCTATAATATTCTTTTTACGGATGAGGCAACGTTTCGCAGCAATGGTGTGGTAAACAGGCATAATGTCCATTATTATGCCACCGAAAACCCTCATTGGGTGAGACAAGTTGATCACCAACACCAGTGGTTCTTAATGTTTGGGGCGGATTATTGGGTAACTATCTAATCGGTCCCTATTTTTTTGAAAACCATCTTACTGGTACCGATTATTACCGGTTTTTGAGAAATGTACTGCATACTTTATTGGAATGTTTTAATAATATTACTCCTGAAGTCTTACAACGTGTCAGAACTAGTTTTAGACATCGACTGGATATTTGTGTTCAACAAAATGGAAACATATTTGAACACCTTTTGTAAAATAAACTTTGTTTTTTGTATATAAATGTTATTTTATCGTTTTTTACATTTAATTATTACTTGTCATTTGTCAGAATTAAAGTTGGTTTTGCTTGTATAGAGTACATTTCATTATTTTTAGCAACAATCAGCTCACTCGATGGTAAGTGGGCTCTTATGAAGTGGGCCGCCCTAGCTAAGAAGCCCTTGTTGCTTTAAATTAATTAATCGGATGTGACTTTTTAAAATGACTTTAATTGTTCGATGCAATTTGTAGTTTTTTATTATCCAATTTACTGAAGTGACACTAGACTACTATGTTTAATATTACGAAAATTGTAATGCGATTGATTTTGAGGCCAAATAAAGTATTTTACTAAAATTACTCGAAAACCTGAAGTGATAGGTATAGGAATATGTAGCATCAGTCGACGCAGAATTTGATTTTGAATCGAGTGTTGGTAAATTTGATGGTAGGTGTCATTTGAAAAAATGATATTTTGCCTCTTAAAGTTGCGCGAGATTGAAAATTCACTGCCAACACCCTGTATACAAAATGGCATCCTTGGGTGTATTAATACTTACATTGATGATCCCTTAGTCCACGGACAAAAAATTACCCTTCCACCAACTACCCTCTCAGTTACATGATTTTTTGAAGCATAGTCTGCATATCTAAAATTTCACTAAAAAAATTGAAAATCACCAGTTCTGTTGAGTTTTGACAAACAACTTGTACATCGATGTATTCACAATTCTTCATAGAATTCAAAAATGTTAAAATATACAGGGTGTTCCATTTAAACAAAGTAAAATTTATGTCGCCCCCCGCTGACGAACCGCCCATGTCGGCTCAAAATATTTTTAGAATATGAACATAGGGACCGTCTAAACATGTAGATATTTATTTTTCGAATTCGCAAACATAACGCCGTAAGGGAACTTTGTCAGATCGTTGGGACAACCTGTATATTTTATTTTTAAATTTTATTTGTTATCGCAAACAATTTTAATTTCACTACATTTTGACAACAAAAATAATGTTTGTGGGTGAGAATATGTCGGAACCGAACACGACCGGAAGTAAATAATAACGAACGACAGCTAATTTTTATGCATTTTTATGTCATAATGTTGTAATACAAGAAAGTCAAATGCGTTCTTAAAATATTAAAATATTGAGAGGTGACGGATATATGAGGTAGATGTAAAGGTACAATTATGTGGGCGCCTTAAAACACATCGGACAATGAAAACTGAATATGTTAATGACTGTTGAAATATCCACTTAATTTTGCGGGTGGCACATTTTCATAAAATCCAAAATGGCACCCAAAACAAAATTAAAAATTGTTTATTATTTATCAAGAATTGCACAAAATGTCTTTAGATTTCGATTTACCGACTGCATTAATAATATCTAATTAATATTTCTATATGTGTTCCACTGTAATACAAAAAAAAACATGGGTAGTTAATTTTTTATAAAATATAATAGTCCGAATCTGTAAAACAGTCAACAATAAAGCAATAAAACTTCTCCATGATTTCTCAATTCCCTTGAATTTTTGAATTAATGTTGGGCAAATTTAACCAAGTTATCTCTTCAAATTAGCGAGGCCCCGATGCTGCATTGTGCCGGTTGAATGGCACAAGATATAAAAATCATGTATTTCCACTTGTAAATAATATTTAATGTAGAGATTATGAAAACTATATTTAGCTAAAAATGTTGTTGAATTTATTTAAATTAATCTTTCAATCAAAAAGTTTTTAGATTAGAAATTATGTTAAAAAGTTTTAAAAATTAATTCACAAGGTTAGTTTTTTGAAGCAATAAGAAGCAATAATAAAATTTATAATTATTATTTGATTAATTTTATAATGATTTGTTCTTAGTCGGTGATAGAAATGAAGATTAATAGTTTTAAAATTATAGTAATTCTTGGAAAATAAAAATTACTTTTGATTAAAGTTTGATTGCCAATAATCTTTGTATAAATCCCAGGATGGAGGGGGGGGGGGGGGCGGCAATGTTCCGAAGGATAATATTTTAAATTAAAAAAATTATTTAGAGTTACAAATAATTGTTCATAGTTATTATGGAATAAATTATAATCAAATTGATTCTATAAATATTGTTATATTTGTTCACCTGTTATGGTTAATTCTTAAATAAATATACTTAATTCCTGCAATTACTCAAATTATTAAGTTTTGTAATAATAATTAAAATTAGAAAAGTTATGGGGTCAAAAGGTTTTTAGATTAGGCATTATGAAAAAATCTTTTAACGTTAAACATTTCATTGGTTAAAATTATAATAAAAATTAATATACACAAGCTTAACCTTATTGAATTAATAGGGAATTTTGTATTAATTTATTCTAAATAAAATTGTTGAAAATTATAGTAATTCTTAGAAAATAAAAATAATATAATAATTAAAATTATAGGGGCAATTTTTAGTCATGTTCATGTAATTAAAATATTGAATCAGTATAAAGCTAAAAGGATTAAGAGGGAAATAATTACATACTTTTGCATATTGATGGGCCGCATTCTCGAGCATTTGATGCAATAGTTGATTGAAAATTGATTAAATTTCAGCGAACTTGACGGACGGTTTCAACTTTCTGGGCTCATCATACCACCAACAGACACATACGCTGATGGCGCATCAAGTCATACACACATCAGTGCTCATTAGAGTATGTATGACAGTATTAACGTCATTTAAACGCCTGTCCCACTCACTAGCGCTGTTTGCAATTACAGAGGTGTGCTAATATAGACTAAGTGGGTACTGTCAAGACTAACTACTTCGTACCCATCAGTACAAGAGACCGCATTGTTGAAAATAAATTTCGGCGAATGTAATAATAATAAATTTATGAATTGCATGTTGAAATCGTTCGCAATGAAAAGTTGAATGGTCCTAATTTTGTTGTGACGTACTCCACTTGCGCAATTTAATTGTGGGTCAATTTTTATTCAAATGAATAAAGCTAATTTGCTATGTTTGCAATTTATATTTATGTGGCTTTTTTGCGTTGTTGTAAATTTCATAAAATTTTTACTTGTAAACGTTGGCAATTTACCTCAGTGACTTTCTTATTTCTGGTTTAGACTACACAGACGGGTCATCTACGAATAGCTATGCAAAGTTTTGCAGTACGATCGGTAAATTATTAACATATGACAAAAACAAGAGTGGGCCCAACATGAAAGCCTGCGGAACCCCCTTATTGTTAGTTGTTCCTCTCTTTCATTTGCAGCTACTGCGCCTCACCTGCCTCACCTTTGACGACAATATTTTCTAATTTCGCCAAAAGTGTTTTGTGATGCAGTCTATTAAATACTTTAAATAAATCCATAAATATTCCAACAGTAAGTTCTTCACTGTTATTTGTTTCCAACACTTCTGACACGAAATATAATAAATGTTTGTAGTTGTCGACAGTATGCAACAGTTTATCTGGTAAAGCCTAGGTAAAGACTAGTTCCCATTAAAAATATTTATTAAGTGGGATAGTACCACTATCTGGACCTAACGAACTGCGACACAAACCAGCCTATGAAGCTTGTGTCAGATGTTTCAAATTGTATTGAATCAAGCCGTTTTGACCATTTAAAAATATATTAGAATAAGTAACGTGTGCAATTTAAAGTCGCTGTAAATTATTTCAATCGCCATTTTATTTCTATAAATATATTTTTATAATAATATATGTAAATAAATATAAAAATGAATAACCTGAATAATGGTTAATAGAAACTAAAAGAGTATCTAAGTTAGAATAAATTGACTAGAATTATGAAAACAGTTGTGTAAAAGTATTGTACGGGCAAATGACGCTACAACGAACAATGAAAACATCATGTAGATGTTTTGGGAAGGTTTTAACAGAATCTATAAATCTAAATAATGGTCCCGGATTCTGCGGTTCCCTTATTTCAATGGGCATACATACATGAGCAGCGACGCCAGTAATATTTTGAAGTTTATGTTATGTTGACTTCTTTATTAGTAGATTTAATGGCAAATGATAATGTAAGAGAATTAAAAATGAATTTAAATTGCAATTAAATCCTAATTATGGGTTTAATTATAATTTATATATAATTCTCTTACATGGTCATTTAGCATTAAATCCACTGAGTTCATAATAAATTTCTTTTGAAGACAATAACAGTCGCCATAATACATGTTTTTCTAAAAACTTTGCTGAAAAATACAAATGCAATTGATGATTATGTGGCGGATTTTGTTTACATCAATTTCGTAACTAATAATAAATTGCCCACAGGTTCTGATATTTCCATCGACTCGGGGATTACACAATTACGTGACTACGATGTGCAATTTATCGATTTATTTTGAGATAAATTTGCGTCGTTTCGTTATTACTCGAAATGCCAGCTGTATGCATTGCTCAAGAAAAACCGTAGTTGAGAAACAACGGTTTCAAGCCTGCGGGTTTTGCCTTAGCGTAATTAATTCATCGTTAACTTTTATGTTTGACAGTCATCTCAATTATTTTTTAATTTATGCAGGTGCTTGAAAAGTCCTTGATAGGTCGCGCTTTTTATTAAAACGTGATTCGTTTAATCGAACCATTTTGCACATTTCATTTCCAGACAGCTTGTCCACGATTTTTTTTATAAGCCAAGTGGTTTAACACCGTGTAAGGTTTAAGTCGTGGTCAAAATATACACAATCGATGATTAATTGCCCGCACCACTCAACGTATCAATTCTGCTCGAGTGGAATAAATTAAGCGCTTAATAATATTATTATTTTTACGACAATTGTTATGACGCCTTGAAATGAAAACGATTCTAAAAACTAAGACGCGACGAAACGTGGGAATAAACATAACAGGTGCACCGACGACCTCACCGAAGCGCATTAGTCCAAATATGCACGTAATATAAAAATATTCTTTGTTTAATTCGCAGTTAATTACGCGCGCTGTCCCAGATCGGCCTCTGTCCCGCTTCGAAACATCCGTAAGTTTATTTAAAATCATCCTTCGACCTGAAACTGTCGCAACGTTTCCTTCTACGGAACGACATAAAATATGGTTAACATGTTAATCGCGCAATAAATCGTTTCGCAGGTTGATGAAAATGTTCGCAAAATTACTCGTGATTTTGCTCGTAAGGCAAACCGTTGGGAAAGATACCATCGGGGATATTCTGCACAACGTGTCGACCACGTACCAGCAGGCGTCCGGCAGAACCGGGAAATTAATTTTCAACTATTACCCGGAATCGTACGCGGAGCCGCCTTACGGTAAGTTGGGGAAATTTTACGATGTTGCTTAACTGGTTCGTTTTGTGCAGATTCTTACGAGGATTACGGCATCGAGAACGAATACGATTTCGTCATAATAGGATCTGGGTCCGGAGGCTCTGTTCTGGCCAACCGACTCTCCGAACATCCGCACTGGAAGATATTGCTGATAGAAGTTGGCAAGGAACCGACGCAACTGGTCGACATTCCGGCGCTCGGGGACTATTTCCAGTTCACCGACTACAACTGGGCGTACTTGATGGAAAAGCAAGAGAATATGTGTTTGGGTAAGTGTCACAGGAATTATGTGAATATATATATATATATATAGCTCGACACAATTCGTCTCCATTTCCTCGCATCTTCGTTCTCCTATTGTTCTCACGTCCCTCTCTACCACTTCATTGCGCTCGTTGTTAGCCTCGTGGTCCAATCATCTTAATCTCTTCATTTAATTTGCGTTGTTTGTCTGCTTGATTGAAAAGTTTCTCTACCTCCTTATTTGTCTTCCTACTCCCCAGTGATACTATTCCCTTACTCCTCACCTCAAGAGCTTCCATTTCCATATCTATAGCCTATTATTGTTTTCTAAATGGCTCTTTCGCTTTCCTTGACACGTATTTCCTTGTGATCAGCATATCCAGTGTTCCAGACTCTTGCAAGTCTACGCCCCCTACCTCAAGTCCCCGTCTTGAAAAAAAAAATGATTTTTTGCCGTTCTCTCTGCTCTTAGTATTTTGCAGGGTGCTTTTAATTAGTAGCTTTTGTTAATTGCCTCTAATCATTTTTTTGCTGTTGAATGTATCGTGGTCTGTTTAAAATCGATGAACAGTAGATGCATATCCCATTCCTTTTCGTAGTTGCCACGCTCGGAGTTCTTACAAAATTGATTTGGTCTATGGTCGATCTATTTATTTTAAAACCAGTCTGGTATCCTTATATTATTTCTTTCATTTGATTTTTCAATAAGTTGATAAATAATGAAATGAATTCAAAATAAAAGAATTACAATTATTAATTAGCATAAAATATATATGTATAATAAATATCAGCGTGAGCCATAGCGTACACTAAGCAAATGTTGAAATTAACGCTTCGATGTCGCGTATCGCGAATTGGTTATTCTGCGAGTTTGCAATCGTTCCGATTACTTGAATATATCCCGTACCTTACACTTTAAGCTTGCACATGGATTACTTACTGAAGACTTGCCGTATCGAATGAAAGTTTGTAGATGCATACTCCAGCAACGAGAAGATTCATACAAAATATTTTATTGACAGTAACATTCATGTTTAAGATTCATAACAAATATGACTGGGCGGACGAAAATCCTGATCATCAGCAAACTAATCGCCAGGATAAGTTTAGTGCTAACGTATGGGGTGTTTTCTGTTTCTGTTTTGAATTGTAGAATATTTCAATTAGGTTGGACGATATCATGCGAAACCTGAATAGATACATACTGGATTTAATTTAGAAATTCTAGTATACAATCAAGGATAACTGAACGCACGCGCCTGCATAAGTTCAGCTTTGGCAAATAACAAGAAATGTAATAGCTAGTAATTAAAAAGTTATTCGTCTGAATTCAAATTGGCATTTTTGTTTAGTTTTCAACATAGATTGCGCGACATAAATATTATGCGCCATTTTAATACCCCGTAAACTTGTGTATTTTTAAATAAAATTTTATTTATAAGCTGGTCGTAACAAAAACAAGGAATGATAATAATCTGAAGTAGAAACTTCGCCCTTCAAGCTAATAATACGTTAGGCCTCGCCTATTATATTCACTTACATATTTTTCATGATTTTTGGTACAATTTGTAAGAATGTTTACATTTTCTATCCATTTATACTAAATTATTTTTATTATGAAATTTTTTTCAAACTAACAAAATTTTAGATCCTGTACAGAAGAGTGAATAAATTAAAGATTTTTGTGCCCTATGTAAATTGAAACATTCGACGTTGACTTTACAAAAAATTAACGCCATCTAAATGCCAATGCCCCACACTCGTGCTGCTCTTGCGGTCGGCTTTGATCGACTAAATCGCTACTGCCCAGACTTGCAACTACTATTGCAGCTGTCTGCACTTATTGAAAATAAATTGCAGCGAATGTATCTGGTGATGACGGGTGTTTGCACTCTATGGGCTCATCAGATCACCACACAGTCATTCGCCGAATCATCAAGTCACGCAAGCATGAGTGACAATAAGTTAGTAACGCCACATACACGTAACGCAACATGTGTGGTGAATTAATGGCACCATAGAGCGCGAAACAGTTGTCATCATCAGATACATTCGCTGAAATTTATTTTCATTGTCATTACAATTAATCAATGCTTGCCATGTGATAGATGTATTTATGTAAAGAACCAAAATCTAAGCATATTTTGATAATATTTTCTACATCCCATTGCAACTTTTAACTTTTTTATCGTTGTTTTTTTTGTGTTTTTTACCACGGTCGCCACAATTTTTTCCATTGTTTTCCAATTTTTATGACGTGTAAAATTTTTATTAATTGTTTCAATGTTTTAGAAAATTTGATAATTTTAAATGAATTTTTGATAACTTTTACGATTTTCACCATATGTTATACATTTTTGTGTGATTTACAAATTTCTATTTTATTATTTATGCCTTCTGACAATTTATGCAATAATTTTTAATCATTTTGTGCAATTTTGATTGAAAAACATTTTTCGTTTGTTTTTAAGTTACAAAAATGAATTTATGATCTTTACATTTTTTTATATATACAGTGTATCCCAAAAAGTTTTATACAAATGGAGAAAAAGTTTATCTTACATTTCTCAAAAAAAATGTTCTTGATAAAAAGCTCTGCATGACTTGTAGATCCATAATTAAGTACAAAATTTTTAAAAAACGTGGTTGGAATACAGGGAAAATCAAAATCATGATTTGGAGTGAGAGTAAAATTACGTTCAAACCGTAGTGGAGAGCAAAATGTTCATTGAAATTGTTATTAAGTAGCAAAAAAATATGGCCGAGTTGTGATTTTTTCAGTTAAAAATTACAAGATATTATTAATTAGATTATTTATTGAATAAAGGAATGAAACATGATAAACCATTGATAACCTCCTTAACAATTTATGAACAATGAATAATACGCAACTAATAAATTTTTGTGAGAACACATAAAATTACTTAAATACTACGGAACTTCAACGTATCCACCGTCCCTTTCTAAACTGGTGATTGTTCGTTCATTAAATTCTTTTATAACATTTCTAATCACATGTGGAGTTATAGCTTCACAAGCTTCTCTAATGTCTCTTTCAAGATAATCAACATCTTGAAATGGCCTCTGAAGGTATACCTTTTCTTTTAAGTCGCCCCACAAAAAAAAGTCTAGAGGGGTAATGTCCGGCGACATTGGAGGCCAAAGAAACTCCATGTACCTCCCGATCACTTTACCATCAAAACTGTGGAGGAGAAAATCCCGAATGTTTCTGTTACAGTGACATGGTGCTCCATCTTGTTGGTACCATATTTTTCCTCGTTCATTTAGTGGTAGTTCATCAAGAAAGTCAGACAACTGATTATTTAAAAATTGTAGGTATCTTTCTCCATTCATGTTATTTCGAAAAAAGAATGGACCAACAATTCTGTCTTTGTAAATGCCACACCATACATTAGTTTTAAATGAATATTGATCTCTGCTTTGAACGTGGAAATTGGGATTAACATCGCTCCACCATCGACAATTTTGCGAACTTACTGTTCCATTAGATGTAAATGTTGCTTCGTCAGAGAACAGTACTTGCCGTGTCATAAATCTGTTTTCTTCCAATTCTCCTTGGATACGAGCACAAAATTCGAACCTTCGTTCAACATCTCCTTCTTTTAAAGTGTGGGTAAATTGGGGTTTGTATGGTTTAAATTTATTTGACTTTAAAATTCGTGCAATTGTAGTCTTACTTACATTCAATAAATTTGATCTTTTTCGAAGTGAATATTTTGGATTTTCCACGACCGATAGCATCACATCAGTTTCAATATTTTCATTTCGAACCCATGCCCGATGTTTCCTTCTAAATTTATTTTCAACACTTCCAGAACTCTTGAATTTATTTATTACATATCTTACAGTTGTGAAATGTACTATTTTATCGGGGTGTCGATTATTAAAGATTTCTGCTGTTTCCCTACATGTTTTATAATTTTCTTCAACAATGAGAACAATTTCTATTTTATCTTCAATACTTAATTTTACAGGCATTTCTAATTATTGCAAACATACGCTGATCTAACATTTTACATTTGTTGACAGTTTTTACTTAGATATTCCTAAGCACTCTATCAAGAACGTGCGTAAAAAGGATGAGTAGCTTGTGTCAGGCGCTTATTATGAACGGGATCTTACGACGTGTCGTACTGCGCATTACAATTGCTGACGTGTATATTGAAACATCTGTTAATTTTTATCTACGAGTGGGCATATTTTTTTGCTACTTAATAACAATTTCAATGAACATTTTGCTCTCCACTACGGTTTGAACGTAATTTTACTCTCACTCCAAATCATGATTTTGATTTTCCCTGTATTTCAACCACGTTTTTTAAAAATTTTGTACTTTTTAGCAAGAATATTTTTTTTGAGAAATGTAAGATAAACTTTTTCTCCATTTGTATAAAACTTTTTGGGACACACTGTATTTATAAAAGTGATTTTTACAATTTCAATTTTTTTTAGAATTTGTAAAAAAAATCATGATTTTACTAGCTATAAATTTACTAATTATCGATTTTACGATTTACATCATTTTTATGAATTATTGCAATTTACGCTTTTTTTTAATCATATGCTTTTGCGATGTTGTTTTAATATATTTTAATATATTTTGCAAGTTATGCGATATTTACAATTAATTTGAGCAATTTTCCCCATTCTTACTTACACCTTTCAATTGTGGTTTTAATAATGTTTACGATTTTTCACTATTTCTACAATTTTAACGAATCATTAGTCAAACAGAAAATGAACAACTTAAATAATACATAATAATTGGAATAATTTAACAATTAGTAGTGTGTGGGAATAGAAGTATAAGGCAGTCCAGTGCCAGATTCCTCTTCCTCTTTGTATAACTCGTAATATTGAATTGCTCTGTTATTTAGGTATTGTGGTTCTGACCACCACGTCTTCTGTTGTTCTCTTACCACTAAACATTTCTTTGTATTTCGCTATCATTGCATTTATGCTAATTATCTTCACTGCTTATTACAACTGTGTATTTATTAATGTTTGTGTGTGTGTGTCGAATGTGTTAGTCACTATTAAATTCGAAAGTAATATTGAATTTTGACATAATTTTAATTTCCTCCGATTTCCTGATTTTGAATGGAGGTCAATTTTAAATAATAAATAGTATTAGTAGATACAGTATTAACACTCCAAAACACTCAGTATAAACCGATATCGCAACACAAAAATAATCAAAATGAAACACTAGATAATGAACAACGTGATAGAAACAAATCAAATACCACACGAAGTCAAATATTTATTAATGGAATTTTTTCTCTGTACCTATTTACAATTTTAAATGCTCTTTAAATCTCGTTCATTATGCATGTATAACAAGGCTTGCGGCAATTTATTATAAACACATATAATAATTTATGCGCATTTCAAGTTTCTTAATTGTGACAGAAATTATTTGGTAAAAATTCGTAGCAATTAACCTTAACGAGCAATTTCAAAAATTAACAAACAAGGAGCAGGAAGTATTACAAGGTCCTTGAAAATATAGCTACAAGACATGTTCTTATCGGCCCCGACTGTATTTCGCATATTGCTTCGTTTAATTACCCCACCACTGAGACTATCTGCCACCAAAAAATAATGATATAAGACATTCGTAATCGTAATGGAAAATAACTACTTATTTTTTAAATACAATATTTTTATTTATATGTGTTCTTGCTAGTTCAGCTGGTTATCAGCTGGCCTAAACATGTTTTATATAATTTTATCCAGCATATTTTGAAACAGTTTGATAGCAATATCCATAGTTTAGCCAACATACAAGGGGAGATTAGTATTTACGGTCCCTAACATAGAAGGAAATAATTGAAGAAATATCAAACTTTTATTTTTCTGCATAATCTCTCTGAACGTCTACGCATTCGGTCAAACGATGCTCCAAACCTTTGATTCCTCTGGTAACAAATCTTTCGGTTGCTCTTCCAACCGGCCGTTTATGGCTGTCATCACTTAATTATCGTCGTAATATCTGGTCCCCCGAAGATATTCTTTTAATTTTGGAAATAACAAGAAATCACTAGGCGACAGGCCTGGTGGTGTAAATGCGGGGTGTTCAAAGAATTCAAATCCTGCGTTCAGAATAGCGCTCGTGGCAACATGGCTTTTGTGGAGAGGAACGTTGTCTTGATGAAACAAAATTCCTCAATTTTCCCCGTTTTCCTTAACACAATCGCGCAATCTTGAAATTAAGTTGGTATAGTAGGAGCCTATTATTGTATGTCCACGTTCCAAAAAATGGAGTCATCAAAATGATGTCTGCGTCCCAAAAAATTGTGGCCATAACTTTACCAGCGGATGGCAAAACACGAACTTTGCCACGTTTCATCAACAGTGACGCATCGAGAAAGAAATTCATCCGGATCTGTTCTAAACTTTGCCAAACTGGCTTCAGAATGTAATACTCTAGAACGTTTCTGATCAGGTGTCAACATTCGTGGGACCCAACGTGCAGTTGAATTTTTTATTTGTTAATATACGGTATGGTAAGTATTACCATATCGTGTATACCATTAACATTTTCGTGGGTAGTGACTGTCACTGGTCGTCCAGGACCCTTCGCATGTTCATATGTTTGTCTTCCCGAGTTTAAATTCTCGAGACATATGTTTCACCACTTGGTAAGAAACAGCACTCCCACCCAATACACCTACCACGTCTTCATGAATTTTTTTTTTTGCGACAACGCTTTCTTTTGCAAGTATTTTATAACTGCACGGTCCTCTGATTTTTCCATTTTTTAAATTTCTCTAAACATGTCTACTTAAATTCTAAATTATTTGAACAGGTAACAGGTGACAAAACTACAATTGAACCAACGCAACAATAAATGATTAATACTTTAATATGTCAATTTGATTTAACGTCACTCAACGCCTACTATGTCAGGGACGATAAATAATGATCTCCCCTCGTAGATAGCATCACCAATGAACACAACAATCAGCCTTATGAAGATCATTGACAAAAAGCAGGAACAATAGAGGATCAAGCACCGCACCCTGTGGTGCACCATACGTAGTTCTGCCTTTTTACTTTCTTATACTTCTATGTATAAGTAAGTATAGGAATCATGAAAATGTTCGACCTCGAGATTTTAACGGATATACATGTTTTGAGCTCCCCTGCAGCAATTATAATCATTTTCGAATCAGTCTTTGTATCTGTCTGTATGTCGGGCTGTGTGTCTGCCTGTGTGTGTTAGTCTGTCTGTATGTGGGCGCTCTACCGCCCAAACGGGGAAAGCTAGAGGTACGAAACTTTAAACTTACGATTTTCACACCCTTTGTAAAAAAAATCTACCATCAAAAGCGCCAAATAAGTGCAACTAAAAAAGTTTGCAATTTGTACGAAATTTGTATTTCATGTTTGAGTCAATTAGGGGAATTTTTGAACAAATCCTAAGAAACCCAAGATTATAAACACTTAAATTCTTAATTAATTGAGTGAGCTTGTGAAATTGTAATATAAAATTATTAAGACAACCACTATTTCACAAATAGAATAATATTTATTCTAAATGTACATTTCGAAAGCATTGCTTTCATCTTCAGTAGAATTCAAAACGTCTCAAAATAAATAAAATGACATAAATGATAAAAATTACGTAGCCAACGAAAAATAATTACATATATTTAACAAGATCAAGTAATGCATTATTCAACGGAGACAAATCTGTATTTAATAATTTTAATTGAAATTTTTTCATATAAATTGTTTCATACATGGTTAAATAACAATTTTGACAATGTTTTAACAATTTTACATCATTTATAGTAAATTAATGTCCTGTATTAACAAAATGGTTAGCTAACGCAGAACTACCAACATCACGATTCTTAATATATAATTTGTGCTCCTTAAATCTAATTTCTAAATTCCTTCTCGTTTGTCCTATGTCACATAAATTACAAAAACTACAATTAATTTGGTATATACCAGACTTTTTAATGAAATGTTTTTTATTAATGTTATTGTTAAGGTAATTTTTTAAAGTATTATTGTTTGAAAAAGCCGGAGTTAATTTAAATTTCTTATATAGATGCGATAGACAATTTTGCCAAAAAGGGTGAAAAGTTAACTATAAGAACTTTTTATTAACATTTGTAACCACAATTGGAGTTAAAGTGGTCAATGAATTGATAGAAAACTTTTGTCTATATTTATTGTAAATGTTAGTAATAAAAACATCATTATATCCATTAATTTTGCCTATTTCATAAATGAAATTCAATTCTTTCTCAAAGTTAAATTGTGAAAAGGGTGAACTAAATAGATGATAAAAAAGGCTATGAAAAGCCTTTTTTATATTTATGAAAAGTGACCGAACTATTGCGAATATAATTATTGGTGTGTGTTTCTTTTCTATAAATATCAAAGTCCAAAGATTTATTAACTACGATATACTAATTTTTAAACCCAAGAACGGTAGACTTTTATCAATTCCAAGTTCATAAGTAAGTTTTATTGTTTCATATTGACGGTTCAAAAAATTAACAAAAGCCTCTAAATCAAAGTTTTTATCTATTATGGCAAAAATATGGGCTACATAACGAAACCATATTTTTGGAAAAATTGCGTTCATGGAGATTTTTACAGAATTTTCTAAGTTATTTAAAAACAAATTGACTAAAAAAAGGAGAAAGTGGGTTTCCCATAGCCGTTCCGAAAGTTTGCTTATATAAAATTCCATTAAAAGAAATGGTGTTTTGATCCATGCAAAATTTTGTGCGACAAACTAATTAATTTTAAAAACTGAAACAAAATTATGTTTTAAAAAGGATTCTAACGTTTCTAAGGTGTCAACAATAGGTACGTTAGGAAAAAGCGAAACAACATCGAAGGATATCAACTGATCGTCTGGATCCAAATTAATATGTTTCAATTTAGAAACTAAGTCTAAAGATCCCATTACGGAAAAATCATTGTCAAACTTGAAATTTTTAAATTCATTAACCAACCAATTCGCTAAATTATAAGTAGCTGAATTAATGTTTGAAACTATTGGGTGATAAGTGTCACCAGGTTTATGAATCTTTGGCAAACAACATAGTTTGGGAATGCTGGGATTTTTATTGATTAAACGAAAATGTAATCTCTTATCTATTAAATTTTTGCATTGTTTTAAAACTTTAATAACATTAGAAGAAAAAAATTTAATAGGATTCTTACTAATTATTTGATATAACTAATGCATTACCCTTGTTCAAATATACGCAATTATCCTTCTTGATTAACAAATCGATGGTTTGTAAATCGCTCATGTCTTGTCTTGTTTCTTCGATCTTCGTTATAGTTGTTTCACCAACGCTCGTTTAGCTGCATGTATAAAAAGTAATCGTTCTTCTGAAATTAATGACTTTGCTGCATATTCCAAGTCATTTAAAACATCATCAATTGGTGGTCTTCTTGGCTGTATAGCGAATTTTAAACCTTTATTTAAAAGTTTTAATTCTTCAGGAGTAAACTTGATAGACGTTTTGTTTATCACCCAATTGTTTGGATAGTTGCAATTACGTGTATTAACATTTATTTTTGATTTCAGTGTTGAAACTTATTATTTAGTGTTGAATTTTTATTGGACACTTGTCTTTAGATAACTTAAATAATTTTTCCAAAAATATGGTTTCGTTATGTAGACGATATTTTTGCCATGATAGATAAAAACTTTGATTTAGAGGATTTTGTTAATTTTTTGAACCGTCAATATTTACTTATGAACTTGGAATTGATAAAAGCCTACCGTTCTTAAATTGAAAAATTAGTTAATAAATCTTTGGAATTTGATATTTATAGAAAAGAAACACCCACGAATAATTATATTCCCAATAGTTCGGTCTCTTTTCATAAATATAACAAATCAGCTTTTCATAGTCATTTTTATCGTCTATTTAATTTACTCCTTTCAAAATTTAACTTTGAGAAAGAATTAAATTTCATTTACGAAATAGGCAAAATTAATGGATATAATGATGTTTTTATTACTAACATTTACAATAAATACAGATAAAAGTTTTCAATTCATTGACCACTTGTAACTCCAATTGTGGTTACAAATCTTAATAAAAAGTTCTTATAGTTAACTTTTTACCCTCTTTGGCAAAATTGTCTATCGAATCTATATAAGAAATTTAAACTAACACCGGCTTTTTCAAACAATACTACTTTAAAAAATTACCTTAATAATAACATTAATAAAGAACATTTCATTAAAAAGTCTGGTATATACCAAATTAATTGTAGTTTTTGTAATATATGTTACACAGGACAAACGAGAAGGAATTTAGAAATTAGCTTTGAGGATCACAAATTATATATTAAGAATCGTGAGGTTGGTAGTTCTGCGTTAGCTAACTATTTTGTTAATACAGAACATTAATTTACTATAAACGATATAAAATTGTTATAACATCGTCAAAATTGTTATTTAAACATGTATGAAGCTATTTGTATGAAAAAATTTCAATTAAAATTATTAAATACAGATTTGTCTCCGTTGAATAATGCATTACTTGATTTTGTTAAATATATGTAATTATTTTTCCTTGGCTACGTAATTTTTGTCATTTATGTCATTTTATTTATTTTGAGACGTTTAATTCTACTGAAGATAAAAGCAGTGCTTTCGAATTACATTTAGAATAAATATTATTCTATTTGTGAAATTGTGGTTATCTTAATAATTTTACTTAAATTCTTAATTATTAGATGTCTCGTTACGGAATGAAACAACTCAATTTTTCCGTGACATGTATGCCATTAATAATAACACCGTTCTTCCCACTCCAGACGCAAAGTCCGCGATTTAAGAAATTGAAGAGCTCACCAAACATTCGCCTCCTCCGACACCACTCCGTCCATTTGGATGCAAGATCGACGCCGCCATCCACAAAATCCGTTCACTAAGCGTTTAAAGTTTCTCAGTTTATCAATGAATTTATTAATGATTTAATTTAACACGAAACACAAACGGTCGCGTTTAAAGTCTCTCGGGTTATTTATCGGCGCGACGGAAAGTTACATTTCAATGAATGCAACGTGAAACAAACGTCCGAAAACTTGTAACGCTCGCTCAAAAATGAGACGAGAAGCGTCGCAATTATGAGTCACCATCGACTGAATAATCACTTTTTAAAACTGCCCATTGCACCCAAGCGACGTTATCATTGTATTTTTATCGGGGAAGTAATTATTAAGTTTTTGATATGTGTGCTGGCCACAATTAGAAGCTAAGATTGTCTCGTCATCGATTGCTTATGTACAAAATACTATTTAAAATAAATTACATATTAATTTATTATTCGTAAACCTCATATGTTTGTTACTTTCTTATACTTTATGTATAAGTAACTATAGTAATCATGAAAATTTTCGAACTCTAGATTTTAACGGATACACGCGTGTTGAGGCCCCCTGAATCGATTCTGGCTATTTCCGGAATGACGTCTGTGTGTCCTATTTTGAAAGTAATATCTCAACTGGAAGTGATGGTTTACTCTTATCACATTTTCCCATATCTCGAAAACGGCATATTTAACTTAACTTCTTCCAAAAGTTAAAGATATAAAACAACTTTTATTTGAAATTTTTTTTCGAAAAATGTAGCATAACTAAGTATAAGAGTGCGGTCCACTGCAGATTTTTTTATATTTCATCCAGCTATGAGCTTATTGTACAGGTAGACTACCACATTTTAGATATTCAGACGATTTTCCGTTATTTTTTTAAACGTTTTAATTTACTTAAACCTAATCCAACAATCGACGATTAGATTTAGGCTTCTGTACATCTTCACCACTTAAAAGATCTAAAAACCTGACATTTGATTAGATTGGCCGTTAATGTTTGTGATTTGCGTTCGTCATTTTCGCTTGGAAATCTTCTACGCACTAATAATGCAGCATACCTAACCCAACCTAACCTGACCCAATATAACCAAAGCTTATTTTGAGAATTCCTATCGATCCGTGACGAATAAGTTTGTATTATTTTCTGTTCTCTCTATAACAAATTATGAAAACAACCACTATTTGATTAAATGTGTTTTATTTGTCAATATAGTGTTGGATTTGTTTGGGTTGGGTTGCTTTCGTGCTATTGTTTCTTGATGTTTTGTGTCGACGCATTTCAGTAAAAAATAATTTAACTTTTTGTTTCTTCACGTTCGTAAATCAAAATCGAAAATTTCACCGTTTTCGCAATAAAATCTGACCTGCATCAACAATTGCATAATCGTAAAAAATTACAACATAATTGAATGTGGACAAACTTACGTTTATTTTAAGTTTATGTTGTTTTGTTCACATCAGATCGTGCGAATGGACAAAAGAGCGATCCACAATTGATTTAATTCTTGATCCCCTAACCTAGATTTACGTTTAGATTGGGTGTAATATATATGAAAACTGTCGGGAGGCCCAGAATGAACAATAATTGTGGGCACGAATTTTTAGAAAAAATCGAAAAAAATTGACTTTCGATGTGAATGGCGGCACAAAAGAAGGTAATGATAATAAACACGGTGCTATAACTGTTGCTCATTGAAGATTTGAAGGAAGAATATCAAACAGTTTTACTTGTACTACATACAAGAAACTTATAAGAAAAAGTCTAATTGGGTTTTTCAATTATATTTCTAAAATTTTGTTTTTTTTTTATTTCAAGTAAATTGTGATCATATTTTCTCATAAAAACTAAAGAATAATAAATTTTATAAAATCGTGAAAATGTTTGTTGTTACACTGAATCATTAAAAATGTACGAATTTTCAAAATATAATCAACGAAGGTTAAATAAAAAAGTAGTTTTTTGTTGAGTGTTACACAATTAGATGTGGGTGTGTGGGGGGGGGGGCAGAATGGTCTCATGGTAAGTTTCGTTAATTGATTAAATAAAATGTTATTTTTTAGGCGACCGACACGAAAAATTGAAATTTCAGTCGTCAAACGCGGACGAAAAGTAATCGTTTATCGTCCGCTTTCATTTTTCGTCCGCAATATGGTGGCGCCATCTACCGACAGTTACCGAAATTGTATAAAAATAACCACATTGCCGTCAGTGTCAAACTGTGCATCTTGTTTACATTAGTAAATACGTGTTGGTGATAGACTTTTTAACTGATTATTGGGTAATTATTGTTTATAAAGCCGAAATAACTTCGAATGTAGACAAAGAAAACATAAACATGTCTGAAGGTGTCACAAATATGTACAATTGTTCAGTTGTCATAAATGACTATGTCAATAAATTGTAAGTAAATGTTGCAATAAATTTGAAAATTTTATGAGGGTCGCCTAAAAAATGTTGTGTGCACCACGGCCAAAAAGTGTTTTTTCGTCCTCGTTTGCTTTCCGACCTCGGCTACGCCTCGGTCGTAAAGAAAACTCGGACGAAAAAACAGTACTTTTTGGCCTTGGTACACAAAATACTATTATTTTAAGTACCGGAACTTGTTCGGTGTGCAATTGTACCCAAGATGCTGCTCGAGAAATTGTAACAGAGAACAAAAAATATAAAGTTACAATGAAATAAAAACATGTGAATAGAAGAAAGGAAGCTAGGATAAAATCAAATGAAATTTAAAAAATATATAAATAAAATTCAAATAAAACAATTATCAACAATCAAATAAAATATGACACAACCCAACCCAACCAGACCTAACCCAACCTAACCCAACCAAAGCTTACTTAACCCGACCTAACCTAACCTAACGCAACCTAACCCAAACCCAACCAAACCCAACCGAACCCAACAACTTACTTCCCCCTTAAACAAATTGTACGTTTCATTTTCCGTCATTTGCATCCGAGTAATTACCTCAAACACTTGCCGTTCAAAATTGAAAATGCAACAACATATTTCATCATTGAATATTCTGACAGAGATTTGTAAAATTGTAATTTTTTTTGTTAATATGTGCTGGATTTTCCTTAACCGTAGGTGAAAAATTTAAAAAAATACTGAAAACACATAGTCCAAAAGAAGATGGGACTAGTCTTAGCTATATTACTTACCAATGAGGATTATGGTCCGCAATTAGTTCAATTAGCTTTCTAGATGAATTTTCATTGCAAATTGTGAACAATGACACAGAGTTCACTTATTGAGCTATATGTAAACTTAGGTTTAGGTAATAAACAAATTTTCAATCACCAATCTAATTTAATTATAATTCTTGAGGTCTGGATTTTGTGTATATGGTAAACAGCGAATTTTGCCCCTTTCGATCGAAAATACGTAAATTATGATGCAAGCTCGATAAATCGACAGCCTAAAGTAGTATACATCAACATAGGCTTAGGATAAGTGTTTAAATTATAGATGTTAAGTTTTTCAAGTATGCGGACGTTATTTATATTGTTTTAGGTCATAATTCAGTTACGGCTTTTAAGTTACTCCAATATCCAAACTAACACTACACACCTTTACGTATATCTATGAATTTTTTACAATCTTTCTTGTCACAAGATCTGAAACATTTCAAATGAAAGTTATTTAAAATTTCAATATTCACATTTTCGATAAGTCGTATCGTTTTCGAGATAAGGAAAACTGTGATAAGAGTAAACCATCACTTCTTGAGATTGAGATATTGGTTTCAAAATAGGACGTTCTCCTCCAGTTCGGAAATTTTCATGATTACTAAACTTTCTTATACATAAAGTATAACAAAGTAAAAATGTAGCGCTGTGTTTAGTTGTCTTTCACATTTGGTTGCTAATAAAAATATACCACGTAAAGCAATTTATAAATGCAGGTTTAGGTTTGAGCTCGGCCATAATCAACATCCATGCATTAAATTACACCAGTATCGTACCTAACGCACGTACACCTAGATTTAGGTTTGAAATGTTTGCAACAAAATTCAGATATTTAGGTTAGGTTAGGTTTTTTTATGTTGATGTATCTTACAAGAAGAAATCGCTCACACATAAAGGTCTCAGTTTTGATGTAGAGGTTATTTGACATGATGTACAAACAATTAATTACTATGGCATGGCTAGGTTTACGTCGACTTAATTTTTACGTTCCACAACCTAATACATACATACATAGCTTTAAGTTAGCACTTTTACACCATTTATGCTAGAAATCTAGACCATTTGCAACATTTTCGCCCCTTAATATGAATCATAGAAAAGTCGTATTGGGCTGAACTAGATCAGTTCTTAACAAATCTATAAATATTCCTACAAAGTTCTTCTCACTATCTGAACCCTTAGGACATACTTTCAACAAAATTTAAAATGCACCAATTGTAGTCTGAATCCAGTTTGGTTTTAGAATAAGAAACAAAGAAAATTATTTTATGAAAGATAATGTTGGACGATAGCTTTAAAAAATTTTAGAATCCCTACCATTATGGAATGATGCAATTCACGGAAGACATTCATGTCATTCATTGGCTTATCAAGTAATGTAAAAGCTCAATAATAATAAGATTTCTGCAACACCGTGAAGGCATTGGACTTATTGTACATATTATTCAATTCTTTTCTGTTTCTCGGTTTCTCTGTCACATTTTGGATCTAGACTTTCCATCCATCTATTTCTGGCCATTCGTTCTATATGCCCTATCCACCTTAATAGTTGGGTTTTTATGACGGATGATATTTTTGCTTCTTTGCGCATAATGTTTTATTTGTTCTCTTTAACAGCCGTCGTCTATGTTTATTCGACCACCCACTCTTAGTATTTAAGTTTCCCAACTAACAAGAGCTCCTCATCTGCTTTCTATAAAGACAATGCCTCGCAGGTATATGTCACGGTTGGAATTATTCTTCTTGGCGTTTTTCAGCATTCCGTACTTCTTGTTACCTTTCGCAATTCGGACTTTTATTGCCTGCTCCTCATTTCCTTTTTCGTTTATCATGACTCCCAAATATAAGACCTCTTTTACTTTGCCAAACTCATATTCCCTTCCATCATTCGTAGCCATTTTCTTCGTTTTTAATCCCTCAAGTGCCTCCACAATTTGCTTCATTTCCTCTTTTTGTCCTCCATATTAGTACTTATTTCGTCTTTTATATTTAAGAGGAGCAGAAATTATTATAGATAAGTATATGTCCAGTAGAGGTAGCCTAACGACTAACACAGTTTTGAGCACAAAACAATATATTTTCAGAAATTTCACAATATCGATGATACTTTGACAACGCCTATAATTTCAGGTCTAGCAGGCCAAAGGATGCACTGGCCAAGAGGAAGAGTCCTCGGAGGCACCACAATCATCAACTACATGATGCATGTGCGAGGCAACCGCAGAGATTACGACCGCTGGGCCGCACAGGGCAATAGAGGCTGGTCGTACAAAGACGTCCTGCCTTACTTCAAAAAATCCGAAGACTACCAAGTACTGTACCAAGACGAAGAGTACCACAACAGGGGCGGTTACCTCGGCGTCCAAGACAACCCCTACAGATCCGGGTCGGCGCACGCGTTCGTCAAAGCGATTCAAGAATACGGTTACCCGTACGTCGACTACAACGGCGAGGACCAGATGGGGGTGTCGTACATACATGGAACCACTCGTCGAGGCAAACGATCGAGCGCGCTGCGCGCGTTCTTGGACACAGCCAGGTACCGACCCAACTTAAAAGTCCTGACGAACACGATGGCCACGAAAATTTTGATCCACCCGGAGACCAAAAGGGCATACGCTGTGGAATTCGTCAGGAACAAACGCGTATTTTACGTCAAGTCGTCGAAAGAGGTCCTTTTATCGGCGGGAGCGTTCAATTCGCCTCAATTGCTGATGCTGTCCGGGGTGGGGCCTAAAGAACATTTACGCCAGTTGGGGATACCGTTGATACAAGACTTGCCCGTTGGGGAGAAATTATACGATCATTTGACGTTCCTTGGGCTGGCTTTTACGGTCAATCAGTCTATCGTCCTTCAATCGAGCTCGACGAGCAATTCGAACGCGTTCGCGGAGTTGGCGATGAAAGGTACCGGGCCGCTTACGAACCTAGGAGGTGTCGAAGCGATCAGTTTCATACGCACGCCCACCTCGACGGACCCCGATCCGGATTTGCCAGACGTCGAGTTGATTTTCATCGGGACGGGGATGCAGGCGGACATGGGTCAGTTCTACAGGAGGACTTTCAGGGTGTCCGATAGGCAATACGACGCCATTTGGAGGCCGCTCGAGAACAAATACGTATTTTCGATCTGGCCGATGGTGTTCCATCCGAAATCGCACGGGTTCCTCAAGTTGAAGTCGAAAAATCCGTTCCAAAGACCCAAGCTGTACGGCAATTACCTGACAGACGCGGAGGGCGCAGACATACGGACGTTCATATCGGCGATTCGCGAAATCCAACGGGTTGTCAAGATGCCCGCGTTTCAAAAATTCGACGCCCGTTTGGTGACGACACCCATACCGGGCTGCGAATATCTCGTCTATGATTCCGATGAGTATTGGGAATGCGGGCTTAGGCATCTGACGCACACGTTGCACCACCAGGTCGCCACGTGCAAGATGGGACCGGCCACCGATCCGGAGGCGGTGGTGGATGATCACCTGAGGGTCTACGGGGTGACCAACCTGAGGGTCGTCGACACGAGCATCATACCGATGCCGCTCACCGCCCACACTAACGTGCCCGCTTACATGGTGGGGGAAAAAGCTGCCGACTTGATCAAGAAGGAGTGGAGGGTGGGAAAGCACGACATATCGCCGAGGATGAGTCCCATCTACGTCGATGAGAACTTGAAGAACTAGTATTACGTGTAACTAAATAAAAAATGCTCAAATCGTACGTACCGATGACGCTAAGGTGTCATAATTAATTAATTAATTCACGTAGAGTGTGCGCGATTCTGACCAAAATCGATCGATAGATTCAGTTGAGTTATGCTTTTAAATTGAAATTACCTTAAATTTATAATCTCGAACCCAAAGCGTTTGTTGTAGCTTCGAACCCAAAGTGCATTCGACTTAGTTAATTGAAATTCTAATCTCACCGATTTATCGCAAAAGCCTTTCCACAAAATTCACTTTATAATCCGATAAAATTTTGATTATGAAGTTACTTTATAAGTTGTATAAAATTTTCAAAATTATCATAACAGTAAAAGTATTAGATACTCAACAATTACCTAAATAGTCGAGATGCCAAAAATGGGGACAATTGTGAAATTACAAAATCTGAAAAATGTCAAAATTATCAACAATCGTAAGAAGTTGAACGTGTAAAACTAAAAGTTGTCAAATATGTCAAAATTGAAAAAATGCCAATTGAACAAAAAATGTAAACATCTAACCTCACTATATCAAAATAGTCTAGAATTGTATAACAGTCGAAAATGTTTAGATTATCAAAATGCTTAATGTGGAAAAATTACTGTCAATATTGTTAAAAACAGCAAATGTTAGAATTGTCTAAAAATTCCAATCTGTCTACATAGACAAAAAGTCGAGAAAATATCAAAAATGTTTACTCAAATAAAAAAAAATGCAAATTGGTGTCAAATTATGTCAAAACTGTGCAAGGTCGACGTCTAAATGTCAAAATAGTCGAAAATGTAAAGTCAGAAGTAAAACAATCATCAAAATTTGTAACACTGTATATGTGACTTGTCAGTAACATCAAAAATGTACAATATCAAGATGAGAAATGAATCTCAATAAAAAAGGAAAAATTACATGATACCAAATATTAAAAAATGTCGACACTACAAAATTGGTTAAAATTGTCAAAATGGCAAAATTATCAAAAACAACAAACTGTCAGAATCGTCTAAATAGTAAAAATTGTAGAAATGTCGCAATGCCGAGAAGGGCGAAATTCAAGAAATGTCAAAAATTCCCTAAAATTGACAAAACGTAAAATACTAAATTTGCCAAAAATTGCGAAAAGATGTCAAAGTTGTCCAATACTTTTAAAGTATGCAAAATAATCTCAAATACAATCGTAAAAAATTGAAGAAAATGAGAAATGTGCAAAAATTGCTTAATGTTGTTAAAATGGTCGACATATCACAAATTGCCAAAATTGTGTTAAGAACTGTTAAAATAGCCTGAAATGCAAAAAAAGCAAAACCAATAATTTGTCGAACCTAGTCCAACCCAACTGAAATGTAAAAATTATCGAAATAAAAACATTGTCAAAAGTAGCAAAATGACAAAACTACTTCAAAATGGTATCATTAGAAAAAAAAATAATTGAAAATTACGGAATTATCTAAAACGCAAGAAATGCGAAAAATTCAAAATTGTTTTAAATTGCCAAAATGTAAAATATGGAAAATATTAAAATTGCTAATCGCAAATATAAAACATGAAAATGTTAAAATATAGTAAAATGCAAATCAAAAAAGTAAAAATTGACAAATATGTCAAAAATGGTAAGATGGATCAAAATGAGTCAAAAAACATCAAATATACAAAAAGTAACTTTAAATCATCGTTGTCAAGTTGTCTAAAATTGCAAATAAGGTAAAAAATATATAATGTCAAAAAGAAAACATTGAGAAATTGGCCAAAATTGTATGAAAATCATTCAAAAATAGTGAAATTTGCTAAAATGAACTCCCATAATATAAAATTTTTCACAAACTGGCACATAGCAAAATTTCACAATTTTCTAAAAAAGCAAAGAAGTTAATACGTCCATTTATTATTATTCTTCTTTCTATATATGTTTCACTCCGATATTAATTAATTCCCAACAAAACAAAACTAAATCCAAGCACATGTTCGCTGAAAAATATGAAATTATATATTTTTATATTATACCATGTTGAGGAAAATCTTATCTGAATTCAATACTGACTTTCGCAGGAATGCCCATCATGCTTTTCCAAGTAATGGTCGACATTTTAAACAGTTGCAGTAACCGATGATATATTGGTTTTATTTTATGGGGATTTGCTAATATGTATTTTTTTAAATAATCATTACAATAATTTGTTTTGAATTCATGCTATTCATTTATTCACAAAGATACTCATTGAACATAATCACGATGAAGAATAACCTCACCCTCCCTCTCACGCTCACTATTGTTTTGTGTGTAGTTGGTTGCCTATAGATTCCCTTACATCTTTTTTTATTTTTAATAAGAATATGAACAAGATCTTCGGGAAATCTTTAGATGCTCATAACTTTTTCAAAACTTTTTTACTTTTTAGACTTAACATTACAATTATTACAAATAAGTGCAATACATATTAAAAATCACAAAATCTCCGAGCGAATGTTCTACGCCAAACTTATCTTCAACTTAAAATTTTTGGTCGACCACTTTTGGGCAAAGGTGTAGTGTCTTCAAATTCCTTCAGGATCTGATGAATTGTTGATACAGAAATACATTGTCCTCGATAATTGCAATAATATCACGCTTATGCTTACGAATACCTATCATTCAAACGAGATAATTGTATCAATTTATTCCCAGCAACAACTTCGTTAAAGCAATTTGGTGCACACACAAGTATTCTAAAGGTTTCCCAAATCCTTTGGGATCATACGTTACCTGGTATGCATACAGAAAAGAAAAAAATCCCAGTATATACATACACTTTGATCTCATTTAATTTTTATTGTTTTACTTTACTGTTCGACCTATAGTTTGTCTTTTTCGCTCAAGATTCTCCACGAAATCTGAAATTTTCTTCTCATCTAGCTCTGTATCTTTATTCGACCTCGACCATAATATTCTTTCCTGTCGTCTCCTTATTTTCCATTTCCTCTTCAACTTGTTCCATACTCTACCTAAGCTCACCAACCTTACATTTACTTTTCTCAGTATATCAATTTCCTTTAAAAGTTTGCACTCTTCCCATGTTATGATTTTCGCCTTCAAGAAAGCAAGAAATCAATCATCCGCCTTTCTTATTGTTCATTTTCCTACAACCACCTGCAGGATATTTCGTCCCCAGCCTTACTTTATCACATAAATGCACTTTAACCATTGATTTGTTCAGTCAAAAAAACTATATATCATCATTTTTCGATAAATTATTTTTTACTTTCTGTATTCCTAATATTGTAAAAAAATCGGATTTCGTTCCTCGATCTGCATCACTCGGTATCTCCACTAACAACAAAATGGGTTAATTTTATGGACTGTCGAAGATTGACGCAAAGTATACCTCATTGATCCAAAATTACACGTAACGACCTGATTAGTTTACATGGTTTGGCACAAAATAGAAAGACCTAGGTTAATGATAGTCACTAAGTTGACTGTATATTCATCATAGAGGCCATTGAAAAATAAAGCTATGGAAATCATTTTGACATACAGGTCGGAAGAGAGGATATACTAGACATGAACAAAAATTATTACACTTTCAATAACCCGCACGTTCTTCGCAAGTCGTAGCAAGTCGAAAACCAAAAATGCATTCGAACAATCGCTTTTTAGTTTCCATATTCCTTTCGTTTCTCGATCTGCGTGTCTCGTCGTTTTTCTTTATGCATTTCTGATACTCGCCACGTCTTTTTTCATTTTGTTCCTCATGTTTATGATCTGTTAGAATCTGCAAAACTTGGGCCAACCCAACCTAATGTTCAGCTCAACTTACTATTTTTCTTGTGTTACCACACACACTGGCCAGTAATTTCCGACTCTAGTATTCATAGTTGTTAATTCAAAGTCTTTAAAATTCATCTTCTCAAATTAGCTATGCATTAACATTATTCGTTCACACAGAACCGTCAGAATTGCCCACTATTTGGTCCTTCCAATAGCCCCAACGGAGCTACCACCAACTACGAAATACTGTGGCACATACAGCGAAACAGACAAAATGCTGGAAAAAGACACATTGTTGACACGAAAGTACCGTTTGGAGTAAGATTAAAATAAGATCAATGGCACACAATTCAGGAGAAGATGACATGCTCGGAGTTAGCACAATAAGGAACCAAAATGATTGCAAAAGTGGCATACAATACGTACTATTATTTAGAAAAACGGACCTTGAGGTTAACCCAAAAAGATATCATCAATATTGGTAGAAACCCAGTAATTTAGTTAGAGGATTGGAACTGGAACTTAACGTATTAGTTTAATCTTCTTGATTGTGGACATTATTATTATTCGACCAATGGTGCCCTTTAGGTAATTATAACTTTTTCATAATATTTCCAACGAGTTGTTTCCAATTATGTGACTTTGCTAAAACACCATAGATAAATTCCAACGTTTAGTAAACTAAAAGCCCTACAAATATGAGTACTATTTGGAATTATTTCAACCTTATTGGTTGACTGATTCGAAGACTTGTTCGATCAAAAACAGATAAATGACGAAAATGTTGTGTTCGTTTGCATGAAATGTACATGTTCTCAACAATTTAAGATAATAGGCTTCTATATTTTATCTCGTACCTCAGGAAGCTCTACAGCTTTAACTGAACCAACCCACCCCAGCTCATTCTAAGCCAACAGGCTTGCCATATTTTTCATTGTATATTTCGAAGGATACCACATCAGATGATAATTGATTTGTCTAACAAAGAGGTCTACAATAAGATTTTGTTTTTCAAAAAATGGTATTCTCCGGGCGTTCACTACATTTTGTCCAACACGCAAAATAGGCTTCAACAGCGGAATAAACCTGTTTAGCTACTAAATCTGTGTCCATCTACGAAACTGTTGAGCTTAGTGGAACTCGGAGGGAGCTAAATGTGTTGAATAAGGGTGACATTTTTAGCCTTTATATGTGTGCGTGCAGTGTCCTGGTGGAATTTTTATTTACTTGCTAATACGTTTTTCGGTGTAACTGATCCGATAGGTTAGAAGATCCCGTTTACTGTTTGTCCTTTTGGAAGATATTTAACCAACCAAATATCGCTTTTATCTCAGAAAACTGATGTCACTTTGCCAGTTCATTTTACGGCCATTGCTTCCTTTTATGTTCAGCAACCACCTAATGCTCTTTACTTTCATTGTACTATTTTCTGTGGATTATAACGGACCCAGGGTCATTTGACAAATTCTTCTTAAATATGTCAGGCGAAAATTACCTGATTTTGATTGAGTGTAAGCAAACGCTGCAAGTTTTTCATCCCCAGTTAAAATACTACACACCAGCTCTTTTGAAATGCTCACAACATTATGTAATACACTAAATTTCAGTCGTCTGCCTTTCAACACCAGGTGGATGATGTTTGTTTCAGCTTTAGTTTCCTTGCTCTTCTTTTCCATTCTCTTATATCTTTCGCTTCTTATCTGCAGTTACTACCTACTAACTCCCTTAGATATTTCTTGACTTCCCACAGCTAGCTTTGTCTGGATCGCCCTTTCTTTTCTTCCCAATAAGTCATCTGCATATAACAATTTCTCGCGACTATCTCACATTGTTCAATTTTGCCTAATTGTCTGGTCATACACTTATGTGAATATGTTCTAGAAATTGTGCAGATATATCAAATTAATAAAGAATTAGCTTTGGGTAACAGGACTAAATATATATAAATCATTGCTCATGTATTAGGGCAGCCCTTAAATCTTTTTAAAGATGATCTGCTTTATGATTATTAGCCAAAAATAAAAGTTTGATTCGACCAGAACTTCAGAAAGGAATTATCTCAGCAGATTGTATATACTCTCGCACACTCTATTGCCCGGTTTCACAAACGCTAATCGGTCGTTAACGGGGTGTTAACGAATCGTCAAATGTTTGCCGATTCGTTATCGAGTCTTTAATCCATCGTCAAATACGAAATGTATTTGACCAGTCCATCGTCAAATATTTGACGATGGATTGAGGACTCGATAACGAATCGGCAAACTTTTGGCGATTCGTTAACAAGCCGTTAACGACCGATTAGCGTTTGTGAAACCGGGCATATATCTATTACAACATTGTAAGTAAATGTATTTTCTAGTTATGTACATATATTATATTATATAAAACGATTTGTTAGTACCTTTATGTTTTTTTTTTTTTGTTAATTCCTGTCCATAAAAAACACTATGTGATAGACTGTAACGTAAAAATGTTTGCCGTGATCGTTCTAAAGTACTTGGTTTAACACTTAGGGACTCCCTAATGGGTCTAACGGGCCCAGTTCAGCTTCATAAAAGTATGGTAAAATTCATTTTCTTTTTGTAGTGACTTTTTGATCACGTAAAAACAATAAATATTAGTATTTCTTTATTCACATACCCGTATTATTCGTATAAGAAAGTAAACATTCACTTTTATTGAGCAGTTTTTGAATAAACATTATACTGAGCCCAGCACACCCGGTAGCGAGTACTTGTGTTACAAATTAAGGCGCGAGTCCCTAAGTGTTAGGATTATTTTTTGTCAGCATCGCAACTTTGTCTCACGTGACGAAAAAGAAAGTTCGAAAGAAATAAAGTCGATGAATTTGTGTGTGAATGTCACTAAAGACGACATAATGAAGGTGTGATGTCACAAAGACGACATAGTCTTTAAATGAGTTTGGTGAAACCAAAAACTTCAATGCAAATTCATACCCTAATCCTCACCAGCAATAATTTCCATAACTATAACCTACGTTTCTCCAGTCACCAACAACTCAATTTAGTGATTTGGTGATCGACGCTGTGTTAGCCATTGGGAGCTGAAGGTCTGGACAGTTTTTGATCTACATTTTGATGAATTTTTTAATTATGTTTGTCGTCGTCAAAACGTCACATGTGGCGATGTCACTGTCATAAAATGTACCAAATAAGTCTGGCAAAAAATAATAATCAAATTGACGTTAAATCATGGACCTGGTACGTTGGGCAGTTCTAAGTAACTTCATAATTCATCTCTGTTCTAGAATCGAGGGGGTTCTAAGAATGCCCCACCAGTCCGTGGTACCCCGCCCAGTGACGGATATAATGCTTCACCGAAAGGCGTCCCATCTGACGTAAAACAGTGGTTCAACATCGTAGACGCCGACAAATCCGGTCACATCAACGTACAGGAATTACAATCCGCCTTGATCAACGCCAATGGAAGGAGGTTTTCGGAGACGGCCTGCTTGTTAATGATGGGCATGTTCGACAACGACAACAGCGGCACCATCGATGTGCACGAATTCCAACAGCTGTACACGTACGTAAATCAATGGATCAGCGTGTTCTGCACTTACGACACCGATAACTCCGGATACATCGAAGAACAAGAACTGTCCAACGGTAATTTTTTTTACCTTTCCACGCATTCAGTATTTGTAGATTTAAGACATTCTTAAAGTCAGGGTGTTAACTGTGATATCCTTGATAATTTTTGCGAATGTAAATGATATGATGACATTCTGTGATGTGCATTCGTGCAGAGTAGACGTGTCAGTGAGCGCAGTATTGTATAAAGTATTTCAAAGTCCTATATAGTGCCTCCAAGTGTTCTTAAAATGACTGATCGCTTGCTACGCGACGAGGCAATCGTCCTGAAGGTAGTCGAAAAAATATTAAAGTCCGATGCTTTGCTGGACAAAATCAGTGCATTGATTAGCGAAAGAGTGGACGTCATTGTCAAGGGTTATGAAGAAAAGGTCAACGTACTTACAGAAAAACTCGATAAAGCTTATTCAACAATCGACACCTTAGAGCAATATTCAAGGAGAAACAATTTAAGAATATATGGCATTCCGGAGATCCCTAATGAAAACACAGACCAAACGGTAATCGACCTTTCCAAGAAAAATTAAATATCGATATCTCCCCCGATATGATCGACTGCAGTCACCGACTAGGCAAACGCGAAAATGGGAATCGGCCAGTCATCATCAAGTTCTGCAGCCGCAACACGAAACATAAAGTCTACAATAACAAACGTAAATTTAAGGGTACTCAAATTGTTGTAAGAGAAGATCTAACTGAGAAAAGGCATTCATTGATGAGGGAAGTGCAGAAAAAATATGGAACTGTCTGGTCTAGTGAAGGAAACATTTTCGCTAAAGTAAGGGAAAAAAATTACAAAATAACAAATTATTCGGACTTCGTAAAAATAAATTCAAGTTAAGCTGTTAGGGCCTCCGTAGACTACCGATTAAACAGTCGGCCGATAGTTTAGTCGGTGGCTGAATTACACGTAGCCTTATGGGAGCGCGTACACTATGCGATTTTAAATCGGCCGATTAAAAAGTTTGATGGGCAGTACGATTCCCATCCAACTTTAAAGTCTGCCAACTATCGGCCGATCGCTTGAAGTGCATGGCGTTCAATACGAGAGCGCACACTATACAACTATTTAGTCGGCCGACCGGGTCTGATAAGAAGTGCGCGTGCGTACATTTGTCGTTTATAAAAGACAATTGAATAATAATAATTTATTAGCAACGATCATTACAGACATTTGCAACGCCAAACATTTTAAAAGAAACAATCAATGGAAACTTCATATGTACAAGTCCAGTCAACTAATATATAGAATTAGAATCATTAAAATTTAAATGAAACACATGTTAAACTTTCGAATTCTTTTTTTCATTAATTTCTTTCGTCTATTTAATATAATATATAATATTATAACTTTTCTAGATAACATTTCTTTTTGATGTGTGCAGTTATTATAACACGTTTCGCCCAAGAACTGTGCTTCGCGATGTATTCAGCCGCCGACTATCGGGCAACTATCGGACAGTGTGCGCGCCCTCGTGCAACCAAATAGTTTAGTCGGCGTAGTGTGCGCGCTCCAGCCCGATCCGACTAAACTATCGGCCGACTGTTTAATCGCTAGTCTACGGCGGCCCTTACTGCTTGATCTCACCTCTATTAAAAGCGTCTATAGCTGTATTTCTGTATAGCGTAAGAAATTATTACGCACTTTTGTTGTGTTTTTTTGTGTTATTTTATTTTATACGTTAATCTGTTTACCTGCTGCCACAAATTATTATTTGGTTATCGATTATGTTGATTTGCGTAAGGTAACATGAAAATAGGGCACATTAATGTTCGGTCAATGCTTTGTCATTTTAATGAATTGATGTCTCATATATTAGAATTTAAGCATGATGTTGTTGCAATCTCTGAAACTTGGTTAACACATGAAATATCTACAGCTACTCTTTATATACCGGGATACATGTTCGTACGGAAGGATAGGGGTACTCGCGGCGGTGGTGTTGGGTTCTATATTAGGGATTTCTGGCACTTTAAATTGATACAATCAAATACTAACATTGAACAATTATGGTTGAGTATTAGGGTACAAGCAAAAATGTTCGTCTTTGGTGTTGTTTACAGACCGCCGAATATTCAATATCGGCGTTTCGTGGAGGAGCTCGAACTTTCATTTGCAAATTGTTTACCGATATCAGAGCAAGTAATTTGCTTGGGCGACTTAAACATAGATTTACTAAAACCAGATAACCCTGCTACTGTTCATTTAATTAACGCTCTTGAAGCCGTGGGATTTCGGCAAATTATAAAACAACCAACAAGAATTACCGAGAACCGAGTTTCGCTGTTAGATTTAATAATAGTTACGGACATGTGTTTAGTAAAGAATATTGGAGTGCATAATGTGGAAATATCAGATCATGAATTTATTTATTGTGAAATAATTATTACGGGTCCCACCGTTGAGCCTAAAGCTCTCAGGTACCGTGACTTCAGCAATTTCAATCTACAGTTGTTACGGGAACATTTGGCACTATCAAAATTAGATGATATTTTTTACGTCGCAGATATAAACGCGAAAATCCATATTTTCAGCCAGAGGCTAATAGAATTATTCAATATACACGCTCCGTTTAAAACGGTTACTATAACTAAACCTAAACCTCCTTGGATTACGGAAATTATAAAACTGCTCATGAAACTACGCGACAAGGCAAAATCGAAATTCCGAAGGATGTAGTACACTGGAACTTTTACAAAGAAATGAGAAATTACGTAAGGAATAGCATTATAAATGAGAAAAAAGGTTATTTTAAACACATACTAAAGACGTCCGATTCAAAAACGTTATGGAAAGAGTTCACTAAATTCGGCTAAATATTTCAAATAAAAATTATGCGGATCTTCCAGCAAGTTTACAAAATGCAGATGAGATAAACAAGTATTTTATGGATAGTGTCCCAAATGCAACGTTACCCAATAAGATTGGCTCGATATTTAAATTCGAATTAACTGACGAGGATACAATTTCTAAGATTATTTTTACAATCGCATCAAATTCTAGTAATTCAGACGGGCTGAGTATAAAAATGATAACGCTTTGTTGTCCCTATATATTAAAGTACTTGGTTCATATACTAAACATCTGCATTTTGGGAAATACATTTCCGGACGCATGGAAGCACGCACATGTTATTCCTTTACCGAAATTAGCAAACCCGAAACAGTATTCCGATCTGAGGCCAATTAGTTTGTTTTCTGTTTTGTCAAAAATATTTGAAAAAATATTAATATGCAGTTAAGGCAGCATGTCAACAATTATAACATTTTACCTGCCCAACAATCGAGGTTTCGCGCGAGACATAGTTGTGCGACTGCTTTGTTGGATATTACAGATAGTATCTTATCTGCCACCGACAAGGGGTTTGCGTCAGTTTTGACGCTACTCGATTTTAGTAAAGCTTTCGACACTGTAGATCATAACATTCTAACCGCTATATTACACTACATTGGTCTTAATGACGATGCTGTCAGTCTTTTACATAGTTTTTTGACGAGTAGAACTCAGGCAGTAAAGATTAAAAATTCATTTTCAATAACAGTTTCTCTGGTCACTGGAGTTCTCCGGGGTTCAATTTTAAGTCCCTTACTGTTTTCGTTGTATACTTGTGATTTGTTTAAGAGTTTAAAGACATGCTGCGCGCGTATGTACGCAGACGACACTCAAATTTATCATTCATTTTCACCGCGTAATTATCACATTGCTCTTCAAGATATTCAAAATGACTTGGATATGGTCTTTTCTGTCTGTTCAGAACACCATTTGTATTTGAACCCTTCTAAATCTCATATTATGTTATTTGGAAACCAAAAATGGTGCAAAAATCTTAAAAATGTCGTTCATTTACATATGGGTGGCAAAGAAATTTCTATTGTTGATGAGGCAAAAAATCTTGGCTTATATATTGATAATAGTTTCAGGTATAGGATACAAATAGTTAAATATATACAGCGTGCTTTCATAAATCTGAGAATGCTGTACCAACACAGGTCCTATCTAGTGAAGGATATTAAACTTTTACTATGTAATTCCTTAGTGTTTTCTCATTTCGTGTACTGTGCCACCGTGTATGGCCCTTGTATTGATGTATGTAATCAGAACAGAATTCAAAGAGTACAAAATGCTTGCATCCGCTATGTCTATGGTATTAGAAAATACGATCGCATATCACAAACTCTTCGTATTTGTAATTGGCTGAATATGCGTAATCGTGTAACACTGCAGGCTGCATGCCTTTATCACTCTATCGTGCAATTCAAATCCCCTGCCTATCTGTACGAGAAAATATCGTTTAGAACGGATGTGCACAATTTAAATATCAGGAATAAGGGTCTGATAACTCCACCTATGCACCGAACTGCATTGTACGAGAGATCTTTTTCGTACAGAATCTACAAATTATACAATGCAATACCTGATTTCATGAAAAGCCTAACTAAAAATAGTTTTAAGAGAACCATGCAACAGCATCTGCTTGCACTACAATTTGATGGCGGCAGATTGATTTGAGGTTAATTTAAGTTTGATTTGAGATTGATTTGATTTATAAAGTGGGTTTAAAATGTCGATTTAAAATTCTAGTTGAATTGTTACTTTTCTCTAAATATATGTATATATATATATTTGTTTTTCAAAATTGCTCACACAGAATTAGTTTAAGTTAACTTTTAGGCATTCAGTTATTTTATTTTTTTCTGTTTTACCTTATTCAAGGTTAAGTGTAAGATTGGTACATAGTGTTTCACTATAACTAAACTTCGCTTTGCGTTTTTCAATATATGTTTAAACATTTTCCATTATCTTGATCTTGTACTTGTCCTGTCGATATATTGAAAATAAAGATTATTATTATATTTCATTCCGACAAAATGTTTTGCAGCGCTGAAACACATAGGGTTTCGCTTTTCGCCGGATTTCGTCAAGTCGCTGATCTGCAAGAGCGACTTCGTCGGCCATCGACGGATCACGGTCGACCAGTTCATCGTCGTTTGCGTGCAAATTCAGCGACTGACGGAGGCGTTTCGACAACGCGACGTCAACATGAACGGCGTCATCACGATACAATTCGAAGATTTTATATCGGTCGCGTTGGGTTGTTTGGTTTGAACTTTTCAAATTGTTAGATGTAACGTAAATAAAACCAATTTTTAACCTTTGTGATTTTTTATGGGTTTCAATTGACTTACTTGACTATAGCGTTTTTTCTATAAGACCCCTGTATTAATGCTAGTTGCCCATAAAATGAAATTTCCGATCAATTCCATATCCACTGAGGCAGAGCCGAGGCCAGCAAATGAACTCTATTATTTATTTACTCTCAAGTCATTTGACCCTTAGGTGCTACACAATGTTTGTACATCCTATTGGTTTGGTTCCATTGGATGTTCCGTTTCCGTTCCAGCTTTCTTACTTTTCATTTCCATATCTTACTTTTATTACTGGGTCGTCCGTCTATAGCCAGGTGAGTTGTTTTCATTCTTCAATCGGTATAATTTTTTAATTCTCATTTCTATAGCTATCAGCCTACTTTTATGTGTTTTACTGTCCATCAGTGAATACCATATATACTCACCACATTTTGATAAACTTGTGTTTTTATAATGTTAGCTATTTCCTTTTGCCAAAGAATCGTGTTCTTAGGGTGATAAAGATACGCTTTTCCTATTCTCTCTGTTGTCTCCTGGTGTACTGTTCTATTATCTTCTATAACTGTCTGCAGATAATCAGTCACTTTTGAACTGTTCTACTATTTTGCCCTCTATTTCAATTTCATGCTGCCTTCTGTTGCAATTATCATTGTCTTTCTTTTTCTGAAGTTATTTGCTTAGTTATTTCCCTTAATTCTTTTTCATATATTGTGAGGCTATATTGCAGTTTTTCCATGGATTCTGATATCAGTGTCGTGTCATCCGCAAACATTTCTTCTATCATTTCCACCGTGATCCTATTTTCATATTTTTAGATTATTATTAGATTACTTTTTATAGCACAGAATAGAACTATTGAGAAAAATAGAGGGCTCAATGCGCACCATTGATTTAGGCTAACCTTTGTTTCGAATTCTACGGATTCGTCGTTTTGTGTTCTCCCGCCTGTTTATACTCTTCTCTTTTCCAAACTGATCCATACATCTTTTCTATTTAAGTAGTCGAACGCCTTTTTAGGAGCGATGTAGCATATGTAGATTTCTTGCCGTTTTCTTAAGATGAATATCATATCTTGATTACTTTTGAAGCCATTTTGTAAAAAATGAAAGATATTTCAATGAAAGATTGTTGGTTCCTGAAGCAAACTGTGGTGAAAAATATAACGGTAATATAATTGTAGCATATGACCCAAATGATTGTGCAAAGAAAGAAGAAAAGAACGATTTGCCAATGAATTATTCATGAAACATACAAGTTATACAGTGGTAAACGACTTAGTATTGACAAAACGAATTTGCACACAACATAAATAATTTTTCGAGAGCTCACCCAAGAAAATAATCTGTAATTGATTTATGTATAGCGTGCAGAGAAAGTTGGAAGTCGATTAAATATGCAAAGGTCAAACGACATGCAGAAGTGGGAAGCGACCATTATTTGGACAAGTTTAAAGAAAATTTAGGACAAATTAATAGAAAGGGTTATTCTCTTTCTATTAATAGAAAGGGAATAACTAAAGGACGAAGAAATAAAAAGATGCGTCAAAATAAACTACAAAACAGATTAAAGTGGGGATTCAGACATTGTCGCAAATAAATTGCCATCGCTTGGAAGCTAATTAATATTTCTAAATAGAATTATGATATGTATGTAATGCAAAAAGTAGCATTTAGGTCAGATTTCCCATGGTGATCACGAGGAAAGATATATTGGAATGCAAGCGGACCGATCCAACAACATCGAAGACGAAGGCAGAGCAGTGGAAACTTACCGAAGAGTGCAACTCGAGTAGTGGAACTTATAGAGACGAAATTACTTTGCGTCGCAAATATGAAAATATAAAAAAACGATCGAAACAAAATTATGCGGAGCAGAAACTGCATCGTCAAGGCACGGGAGGTGGGTCGCAGTCCGATGTTGTTGTCACTAATATTGACGATGCGGTCAGGGACATGCTTGGTAGCCAAGTAACTGGGCTGATAATGATGAATTTGGCGGTGATGAAATTGAATAGCCATGTATACTTAACTAACTATTTTTTAGAAACGTCCCAGGAACCTGTGCTTGTTACGATCAGGGATGATGACGAGAACCGTAAATATATTAATTAATTTAAAGAATGTTTATTTATAATTATATTAATATTTGTCTAGTAACAAACACATGCATAACATAACTGGCGACGACAGGTGTTGCCGGCGACCTCGTGGATTGGGGATCTTCCACTCCCACCATGTTGCGAGAGCCCCGCAGCTATCAGCTGATGCCGACTTCGCAACGAGGCGAGGTTGCGAGGAAGATACTGGACGTCAGTGCACTTCCATCCACCAGCAGTACGAGTGGTTATTAAAAGTATTACATACTTCTACTTCAAAAAAAAAAGTGGGCAAGGTGAAACTGGAGCTCACTGACCATCAAAAGGAGAAGATGATAAATGAGCACGCAGCGCCAGAGGAGAGAGAAAGAGGAGCACTCTATGAAAGTGGAGTTCATGAAAGCTGAACAAAGCTTAAAATTGCAAATATTAGAAGCAGAACTCGAAATTTAAAAAAAAATATTCAATTCTTAATAAATCTTTTACAATATTGAATTAATTTATTTTCCTTTTTAAGTTATTCCATTTGTATATGTAATGATGGTTTTGGACAGGTTCCCGTTTCTTGCAAGGGTAAATAAAGAGGCAATAAATGAACACGTAGTACCTAACAAGAATTCGCAGCTTAAACACGACATATTTTTATTAGAATTTAAAATTGTTTCCAAATCAAAAACACTATAGTTTTTATGAACAGGAATTATGTATGATAAGAACACATTCATCTTGTCAAACAATTTTATTAAACCAACCTTTGAAAATAATTACGTATTAAGCTATTTCGAGTGATGCTATTTATAACCACATTGTTGTGTTGAATATTGTCATTAAAATTATTGACAAATACAACTGCCGCCTCAATATCTTCATTTTCCAGAGGTTCCTTTTCCCACATGTCACACGCTATGTTATGCAGCACAGCAGTTGCCACGATAATAGCTTCAACACGTTCTAAAGATAAACGTATACCAAGAGCTAATATTGGAAATCGTCTTTTCCATACACCATAACTCCTTTCTACAGGATCCCTTGTCCTGATTTGAGCTTCATTGAACAGTTGTTCGGCAGGGGTGGCTGGGTTGCACAAAGGTGTTATTAAATATTTCCAGACGCCATATACACTACCTCCAACAATCAAACTATCTCCCATTTCTCCTCTCTCAAATCTTCCTCGTATGTTTGAATTATTGAAGATTGTAGAGTCATGAGGTGATCCAGGCCAACGAGCCACAACATCGAGGATCTTCAAATCTGGGCCACATACAGTTTGTACGTTGATGGAAAAAAAAAACTTTTCTGTTTCGGAATGTTTCTACATTACCTCCACCAGGAGATATGATTTTTACGTGTGTGCAATCTACAGTACCAATGCAACGATATATATAAAAACTTTGACGGACGCTTGTCACTTCTTCTTCGGTCTGAGGCATTCGTATGTATCGCCAGTGAAGATGTGCTATAGCTCTTGATACTTTGTGTATGATTTTACTGACTGTACCTTTGTGGATGCCCACCAAGTCTCTTAGTACAATCAGAAAGGAACCAGTTGCATAAAATCACAGCGTTAACAGCACCAAGACCGTTGGTGAAACGGCATTATTTCTAAAAAAAAATTGTACATGTATATTTTACTTTTATAATTTTATAATAAATCAGCTTATACCTTTCCATTGGAGAGACTATAGTCTCAGAAACTTCATCTACTAGCACAGATATCTTCGAAATGCGAAATCGCACAAAAAATTATTTGAATTGTGGTAGCCGCCTTGGTCGATTAATGTACTGTACACATTCCTCGATATCAGCATCGTCTTCTATTATTTCAAAGAATCAATCAATATCCATCGTAAAATTAAATATGCGCTACAATCACGGACGAATACACAAATATGCACTTCAACTTTGAGGTTATGTGCTGTAGTTTATCGTTAGACCAAGTTTAAACGGACACGTATATGGGTTCAAGTTGAACAGAGTTCAATCTAAGATCATGTTCTGAACTTTGCTTGAAAAACTGGTTTTATCGACTGAACTAAGGTTTAAACTCTGAACTTAGTTTAAACCACTATTGAAAAACTGGCTCTAAAAGATAGTTACTTTTGTCAATGACGATTATGAATGGAGAGACGATAGTGACAAACTTTGGAATTGAACAAAAGAAAGACGAAAGTGGTGAAGTTCAAGAAGGGAGGTGAGAGAAGGAAAGAGATTCGGGTGAAATGGAAAGGGGGGCCGTTGGAACAAGTGAGGGAGTGGCCTTATCTGGGGGCAGTTTTAAAGGAGAACAACAGCTGGGAAGAACACATGGCACACGTCTGCAAAAAAGCGAAAGGGGCGGAAGGAGGGTTAAGAGAGTGCCTGTGGGGTATACGAAGAGGGAGATTTGGGGAGAAAATGAAGATTTGGGATATTTGTGTAAAAAGTATTTTGATGTACGAGGCGGAAATCTTGGGAGTAGAACAGCAGGAAAAAATCATACTTAGGACATACTTAGAACAAATAAAGGGTGCGTTGCACCTGGAAAAGTCGACACCGGGGTACATAGTCAGTCAGAGACAGCGTGTTACAGATTGGCGGTAGAAGCGGCGAGGAGGATGGCAAAATATTAAGACGGTTTAATGAGAGAAGAGGGTAACAGTTTAGGAAAATGGGTGATGGAGGAAATAGAGAGGAGGGGAAGACTGGGAGGGGTACTATCGAAGTGAGAGAAACTTAGGAAGAAGGTGTATGAGAGAGCGGGTCTGTCAATAGTGGGGGTAGATAATAGGAGAAGAGAAGGGGTAGGGGTAGAGAGCGAGATAGCAGACAGACTGAAACAAGTGGAATGCTAAGAAAGAGGGGAGAAGATAATGGAATCAAAATATAACGAGAAATATAAGGCGATAAAAGTTTGCGGTCGGAGACAGAAATATTTGGAAGGGGGGATGTCGGAGGAGGACGAAAGAATAGTAGCCAGATATAGACGTGGTAACGAGGAAAAGAAGAATAAATATTAGATGGGGGAGGAATTCATAAGATGCCAGATATGTGGGAAGGGCAGAGATGATTGGAAACACTGGGGGGGGGGGGGGGGGGGAGAGAAAGAGAGAGGCAGGGCATGGTGGAGGGTGTTAGCAGAGACGGGGGAGGGGATAGAAATATTAGAGAAACTAAGGAAGATGAGAGATGGAGAGAGGAAAAGAAGGGATATAGCTAAAAATGATATTGTTGCAGGTAGAGAAGAGTAGGAGATGCGGAGAGTGGGAGGATAGTCCGAGGGGGTGATAGAGCCGAAGGGGCATAGTCGGCATGGGAATAGAGCCACAAGTACAAAGAGGAAAATATATAGATACTGTAGATTAAACAGGTTGTAGTTGAGTATGCCAATAAAGGTTTTTTTGTGACAAACTTGTTTAATTACGGGGATCGATTAGAAATTAAATTAATCACAACGTAGCGAACGCGACACTAAATATTAAACTTATTTCATGTTCTGTAAATATATCTGCTTGCATAACATATGCATGATATTTGTGCACACTTACATACATTTTATTACATTACAGTTTTTGCCGAATCTAACCAATTTGGAAGTAACCTACAGAATAAGCAGTTTTATGGAGATATCAATGTTACAATAACAAATATTCTCTGGCATGAACTTTTCAGTGTGTAGCCTTCCATAGTTCAATACCATATCTTCGGTAGTTTTTGAACCAATTACGAGGGGGGACCCAAATGTAACGGGAATTGGGCTGCAGTTGAGAGGGAGACCGGGGGAAGCAATTGCTCGACCAGGTGTCCGTTATGGTTACGCCACCACAGTTACTGTGCGAAGTTGTGTCGCTGTAAGTGCATCAGTTCGCCCGTGAGAGTTTTTTTTAGTAAAACAACTTTTTTCCATTTCGGCGATAACATGAGAGCAGATTGTCGAAAGCCACGCGCGGCTGTAAAATTTTGCTTCCTTCTGAAACTATTCTAATGCTTAAGACTGCTTATAATGATGATCAGAGTCTTCGAGTGGTTTTCACGTTTAAAAATGGAGAAATGTCAATTGAACACCAACCCCGTTCAAGACGCTCCACAACATCAAGAAGTGACGAAATCGTCGACAAAATAAATGCCCTCGTTCGTGAAGACCATCACCGAACCATCGAACAACTCTGTGAGATGTTTGGAATATCATGGAGTTCAATTCAGAGGATTTTATCCCAAGTTTTGCACATGAGAAGGGTTGCAGTCAAATTTGTACCTCGCCTTCTCACAGACGAGCAAAGTCCACCCCCCATACTCCCCGGATGTAGCCCCCTGTGATTTCTTTTTATTCCCCAGACTCAAAAGGGGCATGAAAGGAAAGCGTTTTGCCACTATGGAGGAGGTAAAACCAAAATGGAAGGCATAAAGAACATATAATTGAATTTAAAAACGATAATTGAATTTAAAAACTGTTTTGAACAATGGAAGAATCGTTTGAAGAAGTGCGCTGTGGTCAACGGAGAATACTTTATAAGAGATGAAAATTTTGTGTAAAAATGATAAGAAATAAAGACGTTATGACGAATTTCCCGTTTTTCTTTCGGCCCCCCCTCGTACAAAAAATATTCCATTTAAATTTAATTTATTTTGTGGGATTGCCTAAGTTAAAATTAATATCGTCGGATAGCAATGGATGTCAAATACCTTTTCGAATTCAATAGCATTTTCCCACTGTTTTCGATGAGCCTTGATTGTCTGTTCGTTTTCAAAGGTCGAACCAAATACCTAATCATACTTCGTGAAAGAAAGTTGTGACAAAATTTAATATTTCCTAACTAAACTAACCTGCTGTATCTTCATTTATCACATGTTGGCAATTTTATTTGTAATCTGGTATCTCTTTTTACTTCCTTACACTTTGGGTATAAGCAGGAAATTGTATAGCAGGAAAGAAAACGTCCTAATTTGAAAGGAATAGCTCAACCGAAATTGATGGTTTACTCCTTTACCACCTTTTTCGGTATCTCGTAATAAAGATATTGTAATTTTAAACAACTTTCATTTGAAAAGTTTTTTCGAAAAATGTAGTATAACTAAGTATAAGGAAGTTCAGTGCGGACCGCTGTAGATTTTTTGCTTTTATTTTTGTTGTACTTCTATGCTCAAGGTCTATACATCGAAGAGTATACAGTCTTTATAAAATAATACCAACTTTTCCATCATATAATTATTCCATAAATGAGCGTCTCTCTTAATTTGTTCGATAAACAAGTCAACATCATTTACATAACAAACAAAATAACATGACATCCCTTCGAGTTATATGCAGTTGACCCTGAATCTATAAATGGTTTGGGCGAATCATAAATAAAGAACGTTATGTAGCAAGCTTGGAACAATCGATGAAAATTTGAAGCTAGGAAATAAATATATAATTACCACTTGCTTAATTTTACGTAATTTTCATTACATGGAGCATAATATTTGGCAACAATTGCAGCTCGTACGAAAAGCACAGTGTATGTTATAATAAATATCTACTGCAGATTCTCAAACAACTATATTATTTCATACTTATTTAAGGCAGTTTTTTAGTACCATATTCATGGTGTTCGATCATTCCAATTTTAATTAAAATAATAGTTTACCCGATAATAATAATTATGATTTCTCTTCAGCCTGAGCTTGCCGTTATGAAGTTCCAGGCAAAAAAAGTTTTTTAATTTTGTAACTGCTTCATTTAAATTTATTCATAATTTAGATACCTTAAATAAACACTTTATTTCCAATATGTGAGTTTGGCCTGTTAGACCTAGAAATATTTTCATGTGAACCAAACAAGTCTTATAGAACACATTTTTTGATACACTTTATATTTAAATCCTTATGGAAGAACAGTTCATTTCAACGGTGTGCCAAAAAATGCTATTAATTCATTATATTATGAAAAAAATGCATTGCCATAATGCACTTTTGTTGAATATTTACTTTTAAATTAAAGTGCAAACCGTCAAATTCAACAATAATAATCGCACAAGACACATCCATTTATTCTTAGTATTCGCTATTGATAAGCTCAAATAAAAGCTGATCGAATGCATTCTCAGTGCACGGTTAATAATTTGTCCATCAGCAAAGTAACAGAGCACATAACGTATTTTATTTTTTTAGCACATGAGCAATTTTAAATAAATAAAAGTAAACACAGCACATGATGTATTTCAAATATACAGTGCGTTTCAAAAGTCTGGAACTATTAAAATAAAATTCCAACAAACAGTGTTTAAGGAAAACGCTCCGGATAGGTCAATTTTGATATTAAAAAGACATCTTTTTAAATCAACTGAATTTTTCAATCGTCTTTTGTTTTTGATTCATGACGTCATAGGATTTTTTTTAAATAGCATCCCGTATTTTTAGGTTAAAATTCTGAATGCAGAAATATGTAAGTATGACCTTGACCTTGATAGTTTCTGAAATAAGAGACCTTAAATTCTGAGAGAAAAAAATTGAGTAAGTTATGAAATTTTTAGTTATTTGGTCTTATTTGGTCAATTTTGACACATTACGCTAATTACCAAAATGGTACGATGCATAATTGAAAAGCAAAGACTAGAAATTTTAATGATGAAGGGATATGGAGACAGACGTAGAACACAAGATGAAGTTTGCGAGCTCTTTAACAATAAATATTCAGAGCAGGAACCAATTACAAGAACAGCCGTATCCAAGATTTTAAGAAAATTTTAAGAGTTCGGGCATGTAAGGGATCTCCCTAGATGTGGCCGACCAAAAGTTTCCGAAGATGTTCGGTTAAATGTTCTACTGGAACTGCAAGAAAATCCTCATAGAGCCACACAAGAGGTGGCTGCAATTTATGAGATCAGTAACTGTTCGTTGTGGAGGACATTGAAAAAGTGTAAATGGCACCCCTGTAAGGCAGTTTTAGTGCATGAACTTAATGAAGACGATCCGGATCGCCGTATGGATCGGATATGATGGCTCGATGCACAACCGATCCCCAATTTGTCAGTCGAGTAATATTTTCGGACGAAGTCACGTTTTGCCTTAATGGAGCAGTAAATCGGCAGAACTGCCGATACTGGGCACCCCAAAATCCTCATTGGATGATGGAGCTCAACACGCAGTTTCCACAAAAAGTTAACGTTTGGGCGGGAATTGTTGGTGATCGAATTTTGGGACCATTTTTCATAGAAGGAACGTTGACGGGTGATAAATACTTAGATTTTTTGCGGGATGACCTGATACCTGCTCTTGTGATGCTTTATCCCAATGAAGAAGATCCAAACTTGCCAAATAATAAGTTATGGTATCAACAAGATGGAGCGCCTCAACATTTTTCGTTTGATGTGCGAAATTATTTAAATTTTAAGTTTTTCCCAATGATTGAATTGGTAGAAGGGGGTCAATTGAGTGGCCTGCACGGTCCCCTGATCTTACCCCACTCGATTTCTTTTTGTGGGGCTACCTAAAAAGCAAAGTTTACTTCAATCGGCCAGCTACAGTTGACGATTTAAGGAACAGAATTCGAGCCGAAGTGAATGTAATTCGTCCAGAAACCATCCGGAATGTTGATTTCAAATATCGCCTAGGATATTGCCAAGAAGTAAATGGGAATTGGTTTGAACAACTCATTTAGTTTATTTTTGATAAATAGATTGCCAACTTGTCCGTTTCTACAGTAAAATTAAGAAAATGTAAAAAAACTTAGCGCTACTTCAGCTCTTTTCATTTTCAAATTTTAAGCTCCGTTATCTTGCAAACTATCAACGCCAAGGTTATACTAGTGCATATTTCTATGTTCAGAATTTATTTCAAGCTCTATCCAAATCTATCGAAAAAATATAAGTTGCCATTAAAAAAAAAATCCTATGACGTCAGCTGTCCGAGAGTTTTTCTCAAATACTGTTTGTTGGAGTTTTATTTTAATCGTTCCACAGGTCACTACTACCCACCACTTTACACTTACATTTCTCTTTTTCTTATAACTATTTTCTTGAACGTTTTTTTATAGCTTTTACGTTAAGTCTTCTTGTTGATCATTTTTATTCGATCTTATGGGCAAAGTAATAATAGAGTCCACAGGAATAAAACACAAGTTAAATTTTTTTCACCGCCACAACAAACGTAAATAATGTATACGGATTTCTGCTTTCAATGCGACAAATGATGCATCCATTTACATCGGCAACGAAATATATAATAAATGTTTCGTCCAACTCAAGAGGGATGTGCAAAACTAGGCAGTTGTTTTGGGTAAATTGTAGCGGCCAAATATAAAAATGCCCCTATTCGTGTTATTTTGTAGGTTCGTATGAGGTGGTACTTTACAACGGTCGATATTTATGATGCATGGATTGTAAACTTTAATAATTTATGCAGAAACATACTTAGTACACATTTTGGAAACGCAAGTCCATTATAACAAATTTTATTTTATACGAAATTAATATCGTTGAATTTTAATAAATACAACGAATTTAAGAAAAAGCGTAAAAACTGTAAACTTATTACACAGTCTTAAGAAAAGAAGACGCTGACGACAAATTATAACTAGAAAGTAAATGAGAATATTTTAAAGACAAAGTAGCCAAAGAAAGCTAGAGAAACATAGAAAATAATCTGCATACAGAGAAAAAATAGTGGACATCTGAAATACAAGAAAATTCAAAAGAAATATAAAAGGAGACAATACAATAAGAAGAGGACCATCAATTGTACTCCCAAAATAATTAACAGGGAAGTCAAGCACTTGGTAAAAGACGCAATCAAATCAATTTTACAGTTCATTGGGCCAGTTAAAAATAAGAAAGCACCCACATTGTTAAAGACAATGAACAAAGAACGAATGGAAAAATACTACTGGAAAGTAACGAAAGTGAAAGAGAGAGACTGTCTATGTTGTGGAACTGAAGAAGAAACGGGTCATATCCTCACCAAATGTCCACGATAAGATGATTCATCATAGGCAGAAATCAGGATACGTCCATCCAGGACGGTTCTAGCTTGTCTCCATGCGGTCGTCTGGATGACCAGACGTGAAGCAACTTGAAACCGAAGTAGCACAAGGAGTCTATTGAGACTAAGTGCAGTACGCAAGTACCCTCCAGATCCAAAGAAGTAACGAAAGAAATACTTTACAGCCGATATAAAAGAGGAGAGCTATTGAAACATGGAAACTATGAAATCCACTGGACCAGAAATGATTCGATATATGACACATAAAGCAAAAGACTGTTTAGGGACTTACATAATTCTAATAAAAGAAATTCAACAATTTGTAAAAATGGAGATGTAAAAGAATCACCTTAACAAGTATACGATGAACTCTTCATAAGAATCATTGAAATCAGGCTGAGGAAAAAACTGGAAGGAATGATAGGAGTGATGATAGGATAAAAGGACAAAAAAATGGATAGAAGAAGACTTGATAAAAATAATCAAACCCCTTTACAAAAATAACATAAACAGGGTAAGAACACACAACGACGAGTCTACAGAATGTGCAAGAATAGGATTAACCAAGGATAAGTACTTATCCTACTGCTATTTTCAATAGTCGTGGATGGACCTATAAGAAAGTGCAAATATAAATGATCACAATATGATATTGGAAGAAAAGTGCATGGTATGTACTGTAAAAAAAAGAATTACAACACAATTTATATCAATATCAAAGAGAATTATAAGGAATTAACATAGATATAAACGTAAGTGAACATCAGACTATGAAAACGGTTAACAATGAAAAATACATAAATGGACAAACACTGCAACAAGTTAACAGTTACAAATTTCTGGGAACGATGATGAGTACAAGAGAAAAGTGGACATCAAAATAAAAGAAGGAAGAAAAATGTGTGGACTCGAGTACTTTTAAGATGAAAGATGCCAAATAATAATATTGCAAAATATTCGAATGTCGTTGAGTTCACATTGATTTTTATGGGATTCGTAATATTTCTTTAAGAAATGAAAACAAAAATATTCAAAGTATTCAAATATCGTTGGCTTAATTCGCACGACTTAATTTTCAAATTGTTTAATCCAAAATCTGCGAAAAACGTCATCAACAAAACAAACAAAAACGTGTTGTGATTCAAGGTTTGTTCTGGAAATCGTTGCTCCTGTTATATTTATCCTAACATTAATTTTAAAATAATATGTCGGTCGCCTAAAAAAGATTTTTGTTCATGTTATTTATTTAACAACCAATTAAAACAAATTTAGGACAAGCATTTTCATAACAGACAACAATTAGATCATTTCATAATTTACGTAATTTAATTACATAATGTTTTGTGCCCATGGCCGCCATAGTTTCAACGAAACATTTGCTATACTGCTCCACTATGAACTAAACATTTACTGGCGCAAAAAGTCACGAACATATTTGGTCAATTTCCTCTTCTAATAAATTTCGCTGAGTAACATGCACTTTACTTTAAAATATCATTGTCGAAAAAAAATCGAAGATAGTTATCTCATACTTTGTAGTTATTGGAGGTGATAAATTTTAATGAAAAAAAAAAAAGTGTTGGATTATATATACGAATATATGAACAAGTTTATTATGTAAAATGTCAAATACAATTATTGCAACATAGTCGAATGTCGTTAAGCTTTTATAGATTGTTTGTGCGAATGCTTAAAAAAGATTTATCGGCACACCACAAACTTCGACGTTGGTATTGTTGATTTTGCAAATAACTTGGTGTAATATGTCGTCACACACACAATTTCATTTGAGGTTGTGATGAAGACTGTAAGATTTATTAGAAGACGTTGGGACGGTGAATCGTATAACTCCTTACCAGAAACAATCTTTGTGATTGACTTCTTTTGAGGTATCGCTTTATTCCAAAATTTTCGAATTATTTTTTTATGAATATATTGAATTGTATTCTTGGTGCAAGGATTTGTAATGTCAGAATATTAATTTCTAGTTATACCAAAAATCTTCGAATGGCTTCTAAACCAACCCAACCCAATCCAACCACATTGACCTAAACATGCAAATCAAATAAACGAAAATTCTAAGATTATTTACGCAAATTTGATTGTTTTTGTTCGTGCATTGTTCCAGAAAAGAAAAAAATGACAGAGCACCCAGAACATCCTACATGATGTGGTGGATATTTTTGAGAGAATTTGTGAAAAGAAAATCTTCGTAAAATTATAACTATATTTCTTTTATTTCTATGCCAGATAATCCAGTATCAGAAATATATTTTTTGGAAAAAAAGGAGATCAAAACACAACTTTATTAACAATTGTTACCGAGTCCTGTACTCTATCAACAAAGAATAAAAGCACAATCAAAGCCACGAAGACGAGGTTCTTGAGGACGCTTCAAGCGATTATTAGGGTTAGAAAGCTTTGAAACATAGGAGTAGATGAGTTAAAAGTCTACAGAATATATGATAGTGAACAACAACTGAGTTGGCTAGGGCACATACACAGAATGAAAGAAGAACGGCCAAAGAGGTATTTGAAACTAGAAGACAAGGAAGAAATAAGGTAAAACGAGAAATATGCTGGTGCGAAGCAACAACATTGGAATAGGACAGTGACGCATGAAGACGAAAAATTAGACATATGTAGTCAAATGAAAACTTTAAAAACGCTGTAAAACAAATCTAAAATTTATTGGAGCAATATCTCCAAAACAAGTATCATCGACGTAGTCCCCATTACGTTATATGCACGTCTTCATCGGGTTTAGAAGCGCTTGAACACTCGAAGAAAAAATCTTGTGGTCTCCTGCACACCCACTAATGCACTGCCTGAATCACTGGATCTTTGCTGTGAAAATCTATGTTTGAAGTTTTTGTACTTTGACGAAAATATGTGACATACTAACACTAAAGTGGTGACGGAAGAATAATTGAAGGATAAAAGAAAACGATGAAGATAAAAAGGTAACAAAATTATTTCTATTTTAGAAAAACGATGCGAAAAACAATAAATAGTATAAAAGTAGATGATCAAACGAGAGACAAATTCAAGTGAGAAAGCTCAACGCAACTAAAACCAATAGGAAACTACAAAAGATAAGCAATTTGTAGTAAATTGAAATGAATCGATGCATTCGAATTAAAGGTCACACGATACAGATTTAAAACTGAATTGAAAACTGCAAATAAGAGAAAAACAAACATCAAACATTCCATTGGAAACACTGAATAAAGTAAAGAAAATGAATGAAAGTAATGCCACTAACGGAAACAAATTATGAAAAAATTAATTTAAAAAAATAGAAAAAAAAATCAGTTTAATGTATGGAAATGTATGGAAAAATGGGAAAATAAAAATAAAAATAAAATTTAAGAAAAAGTAAAAAGTACAAAATCTATAGATAATAACATTTTTAAATTTGATTAAACATTAAATTAATAAAATTCAAAACAACAGTTAAACCTCAATTGAAAATAAAAATAAAAAATATATGTTAAAGAATTGAAGTGAATTGAATAGCAATTTATACTGACATAAATTATGACAACAAAAAATGACGAAATAAAGTGAAAATCAATGAAAAAAAAATAAAAGAAAACAAAATATAATGAAACGCGAAAATGAAACATAATTAAAGCAAGGAATGACTGAAATAAAAATATAAATCGAAAAAAGGCAAATATTAGAAAACAAGGTCAAAAATAGAAGAAATTTAAAGAATAAAACAAATGTAAATGAGCTAAAACAAGCTAAACGAAAATCGCTATCGATCAAGAAATTGTAATAACAAGTGTTTGGATGTAAAATTTTTTGGTATATCTTCAGACTGAAAAGGAAAAATAAATATAAATGCCAGTAAACGTTGTCATAGCTTTTGAGATTTTTATGTTGGTAACGAGCTGCGTAAATGGTGAGTTGTCTGGATAATCTTGATTAACAAAGTTTGAGACGTAAATGGAAAACAAAATAAATCATTAAACCTTGCCACAACTTAAAAAGTAAAGCTATTTTTTTCGACTTCCTAGTTTTCTTTACGTTGCCAATAATAAAAATAAAAATTGCAATTATAACTAAAAATGCAAGTTCTCGATAACTTTGTCTTGCCTTCTTTATGTAAGTTAATACTGAAACTAACCTACATGAAGACGAAGACTATTCCAAAGCCGAAACGCCGTATTGTTTAATGGACATTTTTACTTTTATTATTATAAATAAAAATACGTTATACGTTGAAAATATGTATTAAATTATTTAAGTATATAAATATAAGAAAGTATAAAAATGGAGATTTTAAAATTAAATTCATTTCATTTTAAATTTGTGCTTATGAAGCTGGGTTGCGTCGACTTGAGTTTGAAACTTGGCTGCATTGGGTTGGGTCGAGTTCAATTTAATTTAAATCACTTTGAGAAGAATTCATCCAGACAATTGAAGTTGTTGTAATTTTATTATAAAAACTGCTCATAATAAAAATGTTGATAAAAATTACAAAAAACTTATAAGATATTGACAATCTGATTGATAATCGCTTTATTTCCTCATTTTTTTATTTTTTATATCTGTGTAAAGTTTAATTCTATTTATTAATTACATTAATTACACCTAACGGATACTTATGATAAATAAAAAGTTAAATACAAAACTTTATTATGTAATCACTAAGTTCGTGTATATACACACAACGTACAAATTCAAAATTTCTTACACCCCAACATTTTGGAACCTGCTGTCGAATTTTTATTTAATAAATCCAAAAGTTATCATTGAGACGAACGATTCTTTCATTTACCGCCACATCTTCCTATATAAGCCCTGCGGCATACACAACGTTAATTATTCGATCGCCGAAAAGTGCAATTAAACAAAAATTACGTCACCACAAAACAGCATTAACTGCATTGTTGATGTGGTAGCGATAGCGACATCAGCATCAATCATAGCGACATCCAGTTTTATTCAAGTGGAGGGGGGAACCGTCTCGAAACGCGCATTTAAACTTAGTTGTGTGCGAAGAAGAACGTTTGTAGAAAGCGCGCTCTACAAGCACATTATAAAAGGCACATTGTTAAATCTGGTTACGTTGGGTGAAAAAAAAAATCATGTATTTTTTTCCACGTAGAGATATGTTCGTGGTGCTTTACCTCATCCTAATGTTAGCGAAACACCAAACGGCGCAAGACGTATTTGGGGTTTTCAACAATATTTCAGTGGCGTACAGTGCGACGGGTTCGAGGACAGGTAGAATTTTACTAAATGGAAATTTTGCATCATCGTACGGTAAGTATTTATTGTAAATAATTTTTGATTGCCGGTAATTATTTAATCCCCGACAATAACAATTACCATAAATTTATAAAGAAACAGTTTTGGAAAATTTCGAATTATATCTCTTAATATGTTATATTTAAAATCATACTCAAAGTACATTCAGAACTCGATATTATTTCTACATTTTTTAGACAACGCAAAAAAGGAAACTTGTTATATTAAATTAAATTATTATAATTGAATATAACAAGTTTACTTTTTTTGTATTGTCTAAAAAATATAGAAAATAATATCGACTTCTGAATGTACTCAATTAAAATAATTTAATTTAATGATCCTTGGTTGACGTTTATATTTTTACTTTTTATTTTAATTATTTATTAACTTTATATTTTTATTGCCTGTAAGTTTCCTGCCCAATGTGTGCGTCAATGAAAGGCTAAGCTTTAAGGTTGACGCTTGATTTATCTTTGGTGGATGGTAATTTGAGATATCTAATATTTTTATTCCCATTTGCATAATCGCTTAGTAATTCCTTATTTATTCTATTTTTTATTCTATTTATTTAAATGTGTTGCACCATCAAATGGTCGAATCCAATTAAAACCCCATTTGGTTTGGATTCACGATCGATTTCCAGTCCTTACTAATCCTGGTATTCAACATGCACTTTTACCGTAGAAACGTAATACTGCGTCAGATCCAATTCAAATCGTGACCATCGTGAATTTTAATCCGAAATAAAATGCTATTGTCCCGGGTGAGATTTGAACCAGTGACTTTAGGATTAGGAAACCAATCAAATTAATATACAAGTCCTCATTTTTAATTTTTTATATTTCAATAAATGAAAATATATAAAAACCACGAAAATTTCGTGAATAATTAAATAAATTTTTGATGTAGTTTTAATCAGATATAAATATATATTTGGTAAACTATGTTTCATCTACAAACCATAATACAAAAAAAATGTACACGTTAATTTTTTTTTATACACGTTATATTTATCACTGCACACGTAGTATACTTATTATGCCTTATTAAAAACAAAAAGACAAACATTACGATTGGCGTAAATTTTTATTAAAAATTTTTATAAATTTTTCGACTTTGGAACTGTTTTGCAAACAAAATCATTAATATTAATATCATTATTAATATTTATGAGTCTATCAAAATTTTATTTATAGAAGAAACCAATAAATGCACCAATTGTTTGCACAATTTCAAATGGTATTTGATAAGTATGTTTATAGAATATTTATATATTTATGATGTTATTATATATTGCACTGAGATGTGTGTCAGTTTTGTAATTAATATTATTGTCGTCTTTTTAATGTAAATCATTTCCTTAACTATTCTTTCGTTGCATTGTTTTTCAATTTCCAAAATTTGTAGATTATCAGTATTATTTGCATGTCTATTTACTTTTGTGTGTTTTGAAAGTCCTGTTGTATCTCCGGCCCGCGATGTTGTGCTGTATTTATGGGAGTACATTCTCTTGTGTTGATATTGTTCGGTTTGCCCACGTAAGTACCATTGCAATCGTTACACTGTATCTTGTAAATTTTATGTAATTTTGTTTTGAGATGTTCTTGATTTTAATTTTGAGAAGAAACTACTATTGTTGTTTTTATGATGTTTATGAGCAAGTTTTATATTGAAATACGAAAGTGCTTTTTTGTAATTTTTCCGATAGATGAGGGATATCATTTATACATAGGGCAAATAAATAGGATATTGAATTTGGTGAGATCGACTCCAGATTACATAGTTAGGCAGGAGCGAGGGAGCGAAAGGTTGGGTGTAGAGGCAGGGCAAAGGGCAGTGCGGTATGAGATGATAGCGATAAGGAAAGGGGGGCGTAAAGGAACAGTACTATCAAACTGGGAAGAGTGTAGACGTAAAATGTATGAAAAGGCAGAACCATCTACAGAAGAGGCAGAAAGAAGAAGAAGAGATGTGAAACAAGTAGAGAGGGAGATATTGGAGAGGTGGCAGGAAAGGGAAAGCAAAATCAGGACTGCAAGATACAACACCAAATACACTAGTCTAAAAGTACAGTGGAGGTTACCATCATACTTAGGGGGAGGGCGATCGTTATATGAAGAAAGGACAATAGCAAGGTTCAGGTGCGGTGAAGTGAAGAGAAAGCTAACAAGTATTGGCTGGGAGATAGGTACAGGCCATGTAATTTTTGTGGAGAAGGATGGGATGAATGGGATCATTGTATAGGAAAGTATAAAGTGATAAAACTGAACGAAGAAGAAAAGAAGAAAGCAAAAGACTGAAAAAGGAATATGGGAGAAGACGAAAGGGGACAAGAGATGTTAGTCAAAATACTGAGGAAGAAGGAAGAGAGAAGGAAAAAGAGGGTATTGGAACAACAGGAGGAAGAAAGAATCAAGGAAACAGAAAGCGGAGGCAGGACGAGGCGGAAGGAGAAAGAGACGGAGGCGAAAATGTGAAAATGCCAGTAAAGGATTTTTTTTCTAATTTGCTGTAATTGCTACTAATTGTTTTATTATTGATGTTGTTTTGTATGTTAATACTGTTGCTTGTTGAAATTGAATTAATTGTTTCTATTGTGGGTTTTTTAAAACGTTTATTATGTTTGTATTTATGGGATAATTATTTAGTTTCAACATTTCTTTTATTTTTATTAAATTTTCATTTAAGAATATTTTATTTGAAAAAGTGTAACATCTTGCGACCAAGTTGTTAATCAAGCTAATTTTATAAATATTCGTGGCGCACGAGATATAATTTAAGTATCCCCCGGAGTGTGTTGGTTTGGTGTACCAATTGGCATAAGTTTGTTGAATTGTTATTTTCTTTTTCTATCGTAAATTGTAATTTATTATGGTATTATGTATTGTTGAACTCTTTTAAAATAGTTGTTTCTTTGCTTTTGGGGAAAGCTAATATACAATAGTTCACAAATCGTTTAATTACCTAAAATCATCGTCGTAAAATTTTAAATTGACAAAATGTGAAAAATATCAAAATTATGGAAAATCCAATCAACGTCCTCCAAACCCATCCCAACCAAACGTAGCTTCAGTTTTACAATTTGGTGCAATTTTTTGATAATTTTGTATTTTTTTTTTAAACAAGCCTCTTTGACAATTTTGTGGATTTTTGCTATTTAGTATTTATTGATTTCGACAGTATTAACTATTTCTTGCAATGATTTATAGTTTTGACATTTCAAAGCAATTTTTAATCTGTTTTGTAATTTTAACAATTTTTAATATTTTGGGTTTTTGATAATTTTAAAAATGTTTGCATATTTTGCAATTTTGTAAATTGTTTACAAATGTTTTTGAATTAATTAACTTTGGAGTTCACGATAAATTTGGAACTATGGCCTTTTCTCCAATTGTAACTAGTTAGACTTTTACTATTATAAGAAGACGAATACAACAAATATCATAGAAAAATGCAATACAATACGAATAGAAACCAACAAAGTTCACCTTGAAAAGCAGGAGCAATAACAAGACGTCTAACAGAGCCATAACTGGACGAAAAGTCCAGGAACTAAAAGTGAACTAAAACCAAACCCACAAAGAACACGTCAATGAGAATAAATGTACCTATATAATATACATAATATACATAAAAGACCAAGGCCAAGAAAATCAAATTTAACCGAAAGTCTAATTCCAAAAAGACCAAAAGCATGAGACGTACAAGACAGGGATCATGAAGATCAATGACACCGCAATCAAGAATACAAAACATAGAATACCTAAAAGACCAAATGGACAAATGCCTTGAAGAGCACGACCAAGAAGACTAAAACTAAGGTGAATATCAATAAAAATGTTTATCCTAAGAAGGCCAAGCGAACAAGAAACAAGTCAAAGAAAACCACTACCAAGGAGAGTCGGAATATGAAGAATACCTACAAGACTAAGGACTAAGAAGATCACAACCATTAATACAAACACCAAGAGGAAGTCTGCAAAACTGCAAAAAAATGTTCAGTCACCCAATCCAAGAAAGCAACTACAGTGACTGGGATTAATTAAAAAAATCACAATCGTGTTGATTGTGGTAGACATTTAATCACTTGGGTTGGATTGGGTTGTATTGGGTTGTATTGGGTTGGGTTGGGTTGGGTTGGGTTGGGTTGGGTTGGGTTGGGTTGGGTTGGGTTGGGTTGGGTTGGGTTGGGTTGGGTTGGGTTGGGTTGGGTTGGGTTGGGTTGCATTTGGTTGGGTTGGCTTATAATTTAATACAAATGAAAATGCACATTTTCCTTTATGATCAGTTAAATTGCGATCAATTAATTCCACTGATTTCATTACTATAATTAATTGAAATTGGATTATGTCTCCTAAATCGAATAATTCAAGTACATTAATTGGGCTGTGGGGTCGTGTTGGTTAAGTTAATATTAAAATTCTTTGACTTAATTCAAACCATCATAGCTATCAAGTATTTTCATTGTTTTTGAAATAAGAAATAAGTCAATCGGCGTAGTTTTAACCGCAAAATATTTCGACTGGGTAAGGTTGGGTTGGGATGAGTTAGGTTGGGTTGTAATTTAATACCAATGAAATTATACTTTTTGTCTATGTTGAGTTAAATTACGATCAATTATTTCGAATGATTTCCTTAGTATAACTGACTGAAATTGGATGTGTTCTCTTAAATCCAATAATTCAAGTAGATCGGTTGGATTGGGTTTAATTGTTTTTGAAGTAAGAAATACTGGCTGGTTGACTTAACACAAATTCGTTGGATTAGATTCAACAACCATATCTTCGACCATTTAAATTGTTTTTGACGCAAGAAATATGGACCTTACTGACTTCCGTTTGGGCCGGAAGTACGTTTGGCAGACAATACCTATGAGGAATATTATTTTAAGGATTTCCGTTTTTCATTTCAATGAAATTTTATTTGCTACCCCGTTCGACGTACCCGGTATATGTGCTTCCATTATAACTGGAAGTTATTCATATTATGCGTCTATGTGGCCTTTTTAACTATGACTACGACAATCACTATGACATGTGTCGATACGATTCAAAACCACGTAAGTTTGAGGTGCTTGGTACCAATTTCTGTCGTCTGGGTTGGCTTGGGTTGTTGTTTATTTTTTGGAGTTATTTATTATTGTATTTTCAAGGTTGGCAATTGTTGTTGATATGGGTGGCCCATGGCTGTTCCATATCTTTGTCGATAAAATTTTTCATTAACACTGACATGTGTAGAGTTTAAATATACTGCGGTGGCTTCAATGAAACTCTCAATGAAACTCTCTATGAAACTTCAGAGATTTTTTTTGCTAATACGCTGGTTGCCAGCCCCACAAAAATATTTGTATACAAAAATAACACGTCCAGGCTGTTTAATTGGTGTTTTTTTGGGATGTTTTTGTTTTTAATAAATTTTGTAAAATCCCATGAGTCTTTGAAGTGGTATTTTGTTTTTCCCAGGATCTGCTAGACATTCTGTTCGATATTTTCCGCACTTCTGACCAATTCCACACAAGGCCTGCTTTTCCCCCACTGCTATTAGTGAATTAATTAGTTATTTTATTTCTACTGTGAGCTCCATTGTTACAGTGAATATTTATATTAAAATAATATTAATGCAAAATATTACAAAATAATAAACATTCTAATAGATATACTCAATAAACACCGTCAAAGCACGCGAAGAATACGTTTACTGCCCCACACTATTCGAAAAAAGCCCGACTTTGAACGCTTGCCATTTCTAAACTATTACAGACTATTACTTGCAACTACTTCGTAGCCGTCAGCAATAAATACCGCTTTATTCAAAATAATTTTTGGCGAGTATATTAAGGTGATAACACTGCTTTACCCTATATAGGCTCATCAGACCACCACATATACTATATGGTGGCAATACTCACACGCAAACTTGTCACTCATGTTTGCATTACTTGATGCAACTTCATCAAATTTTGAATGATTTATTGCAAACTGTCTCGATTTTCAATTGTTTTATTTTTATTGGTTGTAACTTTATGACATTAGTCCTGGATTTTAGTTTTTTTTATCAATAATATAACAAGACCTTGTTTTTTAATCGGATATTTTTTATTCCACAAAAACTTTTTGGTGACAAATTTACGAATTTGAATTGGACATTTTTGTTCTTCAATCTTTGAAAAAAAATATCCAACTCAATGAGTAAATTTATCAAACAAAAAGTTTGAGTAGATAAATAAAAAAAAATATCCGGTGGAAAAGAACAAGGTCGAGTTATATTTGTTGAGATTATTTCCAGAACAAAAAAACAACAAAAAACTACTTATTATTTATCTTATCTTATTATTTATTAAAATTATTATGAAAAATGCAATTATTAAAAATTAGCGATGCCGATGAACTTTCTTTTATCACTGGGTCCTACAAAGGTATTGTCCAATGAAGAAGCTATATTGCTTGTACTCACACTGCAGTTAGTACCAGAAGTAGTAGCTGTGAAATTAGTTTGACGAATTTTATTTATTATTTCTTTATGGTGTTCCTCGTTGATTTGTAGATTCAATAGAGGAAGCAGTCGAATGTCCCGTTATTTTAATAAGCTTTTGTTCTTGAACTCCCGCTTTGGCCAAATGGGAAATAATACTTGATCCACTCAAACGGTTAGTAATCTTTATTTTCTTGGTGTCTAAACCAATTTTTTCGGCGGACTTTTAGGTATTGGGAATTAGCCACTAAGAATCAGAAGGTATTTTTGACCTCCCTGGCATATTTTTGTAAATACACGATTTTATTAAAATCGTCCTGTTAATTTTCCCTAATGATTTCTGGTTTGAAATAATGTGTCAAACAGTTGGTACCTTCGCCCCCTCTCCAGGCAAGTTCGTACGAAACCAAATGAAAAAATTGAAACTGAAGATCTTCAGGTGTTTTCTCATTACAGTCGTCTATCATTCGTTCCACTTCAGATTGATCCATTTCGGAAGGACTTTGACGCCTTTTAGTTTGTTGTTTTTGTAACTGCTTCATTTTTGCATTTCTTGCATCCCTAGGAGTTTTAAACCCTACGTCTTCGAAAGGATTAAAGCTTCTGTTATACTTTGTAAAGTAATCTTCTTGAATAATTTTGGCTGTAATGTTCCAAATAGTTCTTATATATTGAAATTCTAAATAACTCTTATTTGAAAAGTTCTTAAAAAAAATATAGTATAAGTAAATATAAGGAAGTTCAGTGCGGGCTACTTGGAGATTTTTTACCAATAAGTCTGTGTCCTATCCGCTACACTATATATCATCTGTCTATTTGTAATAATCTGAATTTATTATTCCTATTTACTTCAGAGATATTCCGTGTTAATTTTTTATACAAATTTTCAACGGTGTCACGTTCAAACGACGCGAACCTTGCTTTGTGAATTTTAACTATTTTGCTAAAAAGAAAAAAAAAACATAAGTTTACGGAAATCCCATACGTTTAACCTTAAAACCTCGAAAATTAAGCGAATATTAAAATGCGAAACATAACCGACGCCATAAAACGTGTTTTATTTAATAAGTTAATTGTGCCACCGTGCACTTTCACTGCGCGGTTAGGTAATGAAGAGACGCCACATCGAATTAAAACAGCTCAAGTTGAAAGCACGGAAGTATAAATATTTCTAGGCAATCGCTTGATCGGTGTTACATATATGAATATATATAGCCGCGTTTAAACAACCGCTTCGTAATTTGACGCGACGACCTGAAGATGTAAATTTTAACACCGCTAACTACGAATGTAAATAAACGAATACTATCTGTTTAAAAAAGTACGAACAATGTCAACGTTGCATTTATATTCATGAATATATTAGCGAAAATTATGAAATATCTCCGGGCGGTTTTTTTTTCGTCTTTTTCGTAATCTGGTCCGTCTGAGTACCGCTTACATTATTTAAGATATGAGGAAACTTTTTCGAATGTCAATATTCAGCTCGTTGTATAAACAAAACAGCAATCAAACGCCTTTCTCGAGTATTGTAAAAACTTAAGGAAGAAAGTTGTTATTGTGCGGATTAGAATTAATTTATATAAAAGTTCGTTGCGGAAATAAAATTTGTATTAAAACAAAAAACCTTTTCGTTACTTGTTTAGTAAATGCATTTTTTTACAGATTCAGAGAGTAATATATTAACGGGACAGCAGTTCGATTTCATAATAATCGGTTCTGGGTCAGCAGGATCGGTTTTGGCGAATAGGTTGTCCGAAAATCCGAAATGGAACGTTTTACTCCTCGAAGCGGGGAAGGAACCATCCATAGTGGTGGAGATACCGGCGCTGGCTAGTCTTTTCCAATTCACGGACTACAACTGGGGTTATCTGATGGAAAAGCAGGATAATATGTGCTTAGGTAATTGTCAAGTTGTAGGAAAAAAATAACTAAAATTATTTCGTACGTAACTAACCCTATACTCGTACATATTAATAGTATCGGTGGTTTTTGAATAATATAACTATATCGATATATCGAACTACTTTAAATGATCAATGTAAAAAAAATATATTTTACATTAATCAGCAATTTATATCATGCCGTTAGTTTTCGTTGAAGCAGGACAAGGACGATCATAACAGTTTAGTTTTATATTAATATTTGATGATTGATCTGATGATTAAAAAAAAATTGGTCATAATGTTGACCCCCTGAGGTGTACCCCACTTTATACTTAATAAGCTTGAAAAATATTCTTATTGCGAAATACGGTGTGCATTTTTGGAAATTCTCAAAATATTGACCGTTGAAGTATTATACAAAGATGCGACTGTAAATGTTCCCTTTGTTTGAGGGTCATCCTCTTTTGTACTGTGTCTTATGACTTATTCCCCACCATTCAAGTCCTCTGTCCTCCGGTGCTTTTTCACTTATTCGCTCCATGTTTTTCTCGGCCTTCCTCTCCACTTTTTTGTACGTTCTTGCTTCATAGACTCTTTTTACCAGCGTATCAGCCCCCATCTTCATCAATACCCTAACATAGCTGAGATAGTTCTTAGTTCTCCCTCTACTGTGTATTTTATCGGTTTCGGATTCAAGTTTTATCTATACATCGTGTTTCTTATTTTATCCGTCTTTGTTTTTCCCACTAATTTCCTATGAATTTCCATTCCACAATTTTTATTTTTCGTCTCTCCAATGTAGTCCAGAAACTAAGAATTGGCGTGACTACCTTCTTGAAAACTTGCACTTTTATCTGTTTTGGAATTTCCTTCTTGGCTAGAAACGTGTTTCGTTCCATTAAAAAGTCCAGTTTCTTACCCCGTTCTCTCCTTTGTTTCTTCTTATAAATCCACGTCTTCTCAATTCTGTCAGTTCACCCTAAGTAGATAAATCTCTTGACCTATTCGAACTTTGTCGTGGTTACTATCTTCATTGCTTATAATCACTGTCTTTGTCTTTGGGTTATTTATTTCCATATCAATTCTTTCCAAGCATCTGTTGCTTATGTTTGTCGTATTTAGAATTTATCAAAATGAGGAATGTCCCAATATATTTTCTCTAAATAGAACCACAACACGCGAAGCCGGTTTTAGGCTTCATTGGAATTTCGAGCAAATTAATATGCAAAAAATATAAAATAAATTAGTGAGTTGCAACAATGAAAAATGTCGAAATTTCAAAACAAAAAACCTAAAATGTTAAAAACCAACTTGGTACAATTGTCAACATTGGCTAAATTAACAAAAAATCTAAATTGACTAAATTGTTAAATGTAATAAATTGCAGAAAAATCCAAACTCGACATAATCGTCAAAAATGTCAGAATTAACGAAATTGCCATCGAAATCGAAAGTGACAACTGTCAAACGTGTTAAATTCGATACATTGCGAACATATTCAAAACAATTGTCAAAATGTCAATAGTTACGCACTTGCCAATAAATCGAACGTGAGGTTTGTATAAATGTCAAACTTATCAAATGTCAGTAAATTGGCCCAAAATGGAAGAATGACAAGTGTCTGACTGTCAAAGCCGTCAAAAACGATAAATTACAAAGAATGTAAATAGCAATTGGAAAATCATAAAAAATGCAAACGTGAGACGAGATTGTATTCAAAATCGAAAGTAAATAAATCGAATGTGACGATTGTTTAAAATGTCAAACTTATCAAATGCAGTAAATTGCCCCAAAATGGAAGAATGTCGAAATTGTCAAAAAATAACAATTGTCTGACTGTCAAAGCCGTCAAATGCGATAAATTACCAAAGATTGTGAACAGCAATTGGCAAATATACTGGTCGCAAGTGAAATCCGAACACCCCGAAGAAAACAATTTTTATAACAAAATTTTATAATAACAGTTAAATAAGGTAAAGTAAGCAAAAACGAAATATAATTTTGAAAAAAACTAGTAGTTTGTGGGGCCGCCACGTAAGCAAATGCACTCCTGCAATCAACGAGGGAGGCTATCAACCTGATTGTTGATGTACTCTAAGAGTACATTATCCCAAGCATCTTCAACTGCATGACGAAGTTCATCTAAAGTCTTCGGGGGGCGCGGCAAATTCTTAATGTGGATACCCAATCCTTTTTTTTTCGATGGGCGATAAATCTGGCGACCGAGGTGGCCAAGTGGCCATTCCCCAAACAGAATCAAGATTCGTCAGAAAAGGCAATGTGATGCCATTCATTGCCCCAGTTCCTCCGTTCATTGCTCCAGTCAAGACGCTGACGACGGTGAATATTTGTTAAGGGGAGGACGAGACGCGGACGGTAAGAAGTTAAGCCCATTGAGCGTATTCTGTGGTAAACGGTAGGAAGCCGAATGAATCGACTGAGTAGACCGTCTTTCTCTTAGGGCCATTAATCGAAAAAGACGATCTTGCCGTTCGGTAGTCCTTCTAGACGCCCCTGTGCCTCTAGCTCACTGTGTTCGCCACGCTTGCCATGCTGTCATCACGGTAGCCACACTACGCCCCATAGCTGCAGCGATTGCACGATACGAAGCACCACGTTTCCTCTGTCCCACAATACGACCCCTTTCAAATGGAGTCAATTATGTAAAGTTTCGTTGCTGTCGCCTGCGAGGCCTGGTCGAACCGACTAATGTCGAAACTGACGTTTTTGCAATAATAGCATCTTTTTCATCAAAGAATGTCATAATTTTCGAAATTGTTAAAAAAATAACAATTGTCTGACTGTCAAAGCCGTCAAATGCGAAAATTACCAAAGAACGTAAACCGCAATTGGCAAATTATAAAAAAATGCAAACGTAAGACGAGATTGCCACCGAAATTAAAAGTGACAACTGTTAAATTCGATAAATTGAGAACATATTCAAAACAATTATCAAAATGTCAACAGTATTGTGATTGCCAATAAATCTACTGTGACGATTCTTTAAACGTCAAACATATCAATGCAGTAAATTGCCCCAAAAATGGAAGATTGTCAAAATTGTCAAAAAATGGCAGTTGCCTAACTGTCAAAGTCGTCATATGTGATAAACAATTAAACAGAAATTAGTGAACTAACAAAAATGCACACGTGTTGCGAAATTGCAAAAAGAAATCGAAAGTGGCTGTTAACCAGATATTAAAATTTAAAACAAGTGTCAAAACTTAACAAACAACAAAGAAACTACTATTATGCTACGATAAATGATAAACTTGTCCAAATAATAAATTAACTCAAAAATTTCAATTTAAAACAATTGCCAAACGGTTAAAAACGCAACAAAAGCAAAAGTTAAAACTGTCTCATCTCCTTCAATGAACAAAATTAGTTCCACTATCAGTTGTAGATTATGTTAAGAGTTGTAGACAGTTTTTTATATTATTATTATTTATATTAAACTGTTCTCGTATTGAAAACAAAATTTTAAAGTACTAATTGAAGTAATTAGTAGGAAAAAGCAAAAGAACAATTAAGAAATAAAAACAAGAAAACTATTAATCGTGTAAAAATACCAGAAATATAATACAAACGAAAGCGAAAAGTAAAATAGCATTGCAATAATTACCGAAAAATAAATGAAGAAAAATCAAGTTATTCTTAAAGTAACAAAGAACAAAACAATAGCAATTGAAAAAAACAAGAAAGTCATGTTGTAGAATAGAATAATTGTGAAAATAAAAAGGAAACAAAAAGGTACCGGTCAAAAATCCTGAATATGGTATAATCATAATAAATCTGAAAAATTGTTATAAATTGTAAAAAAATTTAGTTGGAAAATATTTAAAAAATGTAAAAAAATTGCAACAATCATGACTAAATCTAAAAAATTGTAAAATAAGAAAGAAATGTTAAAAATGTTGAAAAATTAATTAATTAAATGAAATATCGAAAAAATCTTTAAGAACTGAAAGAACCATCGAATATGTTGGCAAAAATGATATTCTAAATCGGCGTTAAATGTCGTTATAGCTCGTAAAACAAACTGAAAAGAATTAGAAAAAAATATTAAAAATTATAAATAAATCCAAGAAATTGTAAGCGAAAGAAATGTAAAAATCGTTACATCAAAATTTAAGAAATATATATCAATAGAAAATATTGGAAAATGGTTGCAAAATTATCAAAAAATTTTATAAAATCTACAACGTGCGATAAAAATCATTGAAATTCTAAGATAAAATCATAAATATTATCATTAAGTCGTTAAAAGCAAAGAAAAAACAGCAAAAAATCATTAAGAATCGAAAATTATTATATTATGACAAATCATAAAAAATCTAGGAAATCGTTATTAATTGTAAAAAAGTAAATGGGAAGTACGTAGTAACATAAAAATATAAAACAAGATAGTTCCACCTTTTCTAGAAAAAAAAACCACAAATACTCAATGCAAGGACCGCCAAGTTTACGTCGAGTTATAAAAATAGTTCCACCATTATAAATTCCGGAATGTTGTGAACCGTTCGACTCATGTTAGGAAATGTCAGAATTGTTTGTAATTTTATATATACGTCCCAATTCCTGATTCCCTGAGTCCTTGTTATGAATCCGCTAATGTTGGTTCTAATATGCCTCTTTTTCCCCAAAATCCTCACTTACATTTCCCGACGGAATTGAGCAATCCTTTGCGTCTCCATTTTTGTAAATTGGAACAATTATCCCTATTTACCTTGTCCTCTGGTACTTGCTCGTTTCCTGCTTATATCATATCCGCGATTATGTTGCTTTACCCACCTTCAAACTCCGGCTAGCTTCCTCTACTTCAACTGTTGTTATATAATTCGTTTGTTGCTGTTTTTTGTTGCTATCCATTTCCTTTGGTTCTTCTTCTGCCATTTCTACGGCTGCCATCTCAGTTCAATCTCACAGTTGTTGGAAGTACTATTTCCGTCTCTCCTTAATCTCTTCTTCTTTTACAATTACTCCATATTTTAAGTTACGTAGTGTTTTGATATTATTTTTCCTAGTTTTTCTTCTAACCCCGAAGAAGAGTTTTAGATTTTCGTTGTATACTCCTTTCATATTTTCTCCGAACTCCATCCATGCTTCCTGTTTTACTGTTTCTTTTATATATTTTATAATTTGGTTGGGTTTCGTGCACAGGTACTTCTTCCAACTTTGTTTCTTTATTTTAACTGCGTTTATAAGGTCTCCGTCCACCATCTCCTTATCCTATCCTGTTTTTAATTTTAATGTTCTATTAATATTTCGACACTTCCTCTGCGCTGTCGACAGAACCACGTCATTAAAATTACGAAAAGACAACCAACACGTGCGTGACAAATAAATCAAAACAAGGGAATGAATAAAAATTAAACCTATAATAATGAAAAAATACACAAACTGCACCAACTTGAGCAAAAAACTACAAAACAATTTGAAGTAATATCAAAATCAAAAAAAAAAACAAGTAAATATAGAATAAAGTAAAGTATTGAAGTGAGAATTGGTTTTGTTGGGTTGGATTGGGTTGGGTTGGGTTGGGTTGGGTTGGGTTGGGTTGGGTTGGGTTGGGTTGGGTTGGGTTGGGTTGGGTTGGGTTGGGTTGGGTTGGGTTGGGTTGGGTTGGGTTGGGTTGGGTTGGGTTGGGGTCGGTTGAGTTAATTTCAAACAGAAATTAATTTTAACTCATGACGTTTAGAAATTTTAGTCAACGATGACAGTATTATAGAATAATTTTAACCTCTATTTGGAAAGAACCGTATAAAAGCAATAAATATGGAAACACTACGCAAACCCAAAATAGAAAAAAATACAACTTTCGTTGTTCGTCAAGAAAATCATTGCATCTTATACTGTTTTATATTAGGGAGGGGGTCATTTTGTACTACAAAATCGTGTTAAAGATATTTTAAAGTTAGAGTGACTTGTTTACTCGTAAGTATATAATTCTTGAATTTTTCTTTGCAATTTGTGGTGAAATGGCCAGCCAAATACCAGATGAGGTACATATCCGGCATTGTATGCATTTTGAGTTTCGTAAGGGTAGTAATGCAACAGTTGCCACCAAAACCATTTGCGATGTTTTTCCAAATGCATTAGACGTTCGTAAATGCCAAATGTGGTTTTCTAAGTTCAACTCTGGTAATTTGATCTTTCCGGCTCGTGTCGATCAGGAAGACCAACAGCTTTAGACAATGTCGTGTTAAGGGCGGAAGTGGAAGGAAATCCATGTCAAATACTCTTAACCAACCTTGGTCGACCATCCAAGAACATTTGCATCAGACTGGTAAAGTAAGGAGACTGGTAAAGTAAGTTTGGTTCCGCGTAATTTGTCCGAAGAAAGCAAAGCTACCCGCTACATCACGTTCAATAGCGTACGTAAAGTTATTCGATTTAATTTTTTTTTAATTATTCTATGTTCTAAAATATACAAAAATTCATATATATAATTGAAAATAATAAATGACGAAAAATCGCTTTTCTAAATCTGCACCGCATTTTTCGACATTGGTTCGATTTCTTGATTCTTTTAGATGGTTCTAAATAACGCTACAAAAATTACTAAGTTACATTTTGTTGCAAAAGTGTTAACAAATTTTCTCCCAGCGCTCCACTTGTCATATTTCTTAATTTTCTAAAATTCATACATATAAGTTAATTATTAAAATTTAATATATAGTGAAAATACAATAAATTTTACATTTATACATTTTCTTAAAACAGTTTTAAATATCAAATTACATAAGCATGATCATCAATGCAATTTAATTTATTAATAATTATTGACAAAATTCATTAAGACGCGTAAAGTAATAAAAAATTAATAACTAACATGCGACACGTGCTTGTTTACACCAGATATCGAACTCAACGCACGCAGGCAAGGTTACAATGGTAAAAAGGGGAATACATTCATTACCAACACATTAATTTGTAATTATTGCAACTTAAAACAGTTAATTTTTTTTTAGAAATAAATCTATGACAGGCTATTGATATCAATATACGTATATACGTTTTATCATTTACTGTATTTGTATGTTTCGCTATTTGCAACATTTCGTGCAAAGTTCTTTCTTTATTTCTTATTTCTTTTTTTAAAAAGGGCATAAATATATGAAAAATTCAACAGCTAAAAAACACGTAAACCACTGACCACAATTTCCACTTTAAAAACGCAAAACTTAATAAAACTGAAATAACACATGGAGAAAGAACTTTGCAAATGTAGCAAACAAGGAAACATTAAAACGTGCATATATATGAGAAAATTTTAACTTTTAATTATGCCAAGCAATCTCGAGAATACGCAACTGGTGGATTGTTACACAATATTGTTTCTGTTGTTTAGACAAACTAAATATATATTTAAAATATGACACTATAATAACGCCACAACGCCCCCAAAAGTAAATAAAGTAAACAAATAAACACTTACCGTGACTTCTAGTCCGTAGTAAACTAAACGACGGACGCTCGATGATGAAGTCAAAACAAAATACAGAACTACCGGAAAGAAGTGAACAGTCCATTGCGGTATAAAATTCAACTATACATTAGATAATATTTTTTTTAAAAATTTGATTGTGATAATAGTAAATTGGAGAGTGTGGTTGGCAAAGAAAATTAAACAAACTTACCCTTACCACACCGCATTTTATTAGCACTAGATGTACATTTCGACAACTAAGTTGTCATCTTCAGCAGTATACTGAAAAGAGGTAATAAACTCCTGAAGATGACAACTTGGTTGTCGAAATGTACATCTAGTGTTAATAAAATACTGTGTGGTAAGTGTACTTTTGTTTCATTTGATTTTGATATGATAAACAAATTGACCTTAATGTAACTATCCAATAAAGATTATCAAACAAGCCGTTATTTTGACACAAACCGTCACCCGAACATCACAAGAAAAACAAAATAATATCCATCGCGGTTTCGATCGCACGATGGTCGACTTTCCACTGCTTGTGTCAAAGTTTAGCTGCGAACCACTAACTCAAGATAAAGCTGGGATACCAACCTTACTGGCAGGGAGCTTGCGTAACGAGCGGCGCAGCAGGTTAGGGGGGATCCCACAAAAAAACCATTGAATGTCTTCGTTTCCGTGGTGATGAACACTAGTTTTTGTGGAGTCAGGACGCGCTTTGACTATAGTTATTTTTAAAGTGGGATTCACTTGACGATAGGGTTCGAAAGTTCGTGTTCATTACCACGGAAACGAAGACATCCAAGAAACACGGAAACCAAATCGAACAATTAAAAAAAAACACTGTCTCGACGAGAATACGACGTACTGATTACTGCGTGCTTCTAACGAGACAACCATTAAAGTTGATAAAATCCCATAAAAGCTATGATCTCGACCTAACGATAACACCGTCAATAAATTCGCCGCACACTACAACATCCGGCTTCACTAGTCAGCGATCCCCCACAAAAGAGAACGAACTTCCGCGTTTCCGAACTTATCGCAAAGAGACACGCCTAAGCGAATGGACAGACGTCGCTATAAATATTGAATCCAAATTGTACGCATTGGTGTTTGCTATTCACATGAAATAGGTCTGCAACGTTGTCCGCGGGTGCAACGTAAAATGAACGTAACAATTGTATGTTTCGTTTTCCACACCCTACTGCAGTTTCTCATACTCAATCATTTTAGCTTAGCCTTCGTATATACTGCCATGAGGGTGAAAACGAAGTACAATTCATCAACGATAACGTTAGCAAGCTACAGGGTTGTGCAAGTTTTGTAATACACATCCATTCAATCTACTCGTTCGATTCCATCATACTTGTCGCCATTTTCTTTATTCCGCATGTATTATTATTATATCATACCGCACTCATATTTCCTCATTTCTAGGTTTAAAAGATCAAAGAATGGCGTGGCCGCGCGGAAAAGCTCTCGGAGGCACCACGATCATCAACTACATGATCCACATAAGGGGCAACCGCGTCGACTTCGACCGATGGGCCGAGGCGGGCAACAAAGGATGGTCGTACGACGAAATACTACCATACTTCAAAAAATCCGAAGATTTCTTGGTCAAACTTCAAGACGAAGGCTACCATCAACGTGGCGGCTACGTAGGCGTACAAAACATACCAATTCGTTCCGCCTCCAGTCACGTCTTCCTGCGCGCGATGCAAGAATACGGCTACCCAATAGTCGACTACAACGGCAAAGAGCAAATGGGCGCGTCGTACGTCCACGGAACCCTACGAAACGGGCGAAGATCGAGCGCACTGTCGGCGTTCTTGGACACGTCGAGGCACCGCCCGAACCTGAAGATACTGACGCGGGCGCGCGTCACGAAAATTTTGATAGATCCGCTCAGCAAACAGGCGCACGGAGTTGAATTCGCCAGGGGACAAAAGTACTTCGTGGCTAAAACGACCAAAGAGGTTATTTTATCGGCGGGCGCTTTAAATTCGCCGCAGGTGCTGATGCTATCCGGAGTCGGGCCGAAATCCCATTTGGACGAGTTGAAAATCCCGGTCGTGCAAAATTTACCGGTGGGGCAAAAATTATACGATCATCTCACATTCCTAGGACTGGTGTTCACAGTAAACGAATCGATTGTTCTGCAGCAGAGCTCGTTAACAACGCCGGACGCTATATTAAAATTCATATTGAGCGGAACCGGCCCGTTAACCACGTTGGGAGGCGTGGAAGCCTTAGCGATTTTACGTACACCTTTATCCAAAGATCCAATTCCTGAGTATCCAGACGTTGAACTCCTATTTGTAGGGGGCGGTATGCAAACCGACAGGGGCGATTTCTATCGTAAATCATTTCGGATATCCGACCACGTTTACAACACGATATGGAAGCCGCTAGAAACCAAATATGCATTTAGCGTCTTTCCGATGCTTTACCACCCTCGCTCGTTCGGCTTCGTCGAACTGAAATCGAAAAACCCGTTTCATTGGCCGAAATTCCACGGAAATTTCTTCACGGATCCCGAAAATTTCGACGTGAAAACGTTCATCGCGTCGATAAGGGAGGTGCAGAAGATCGTCAAAACGCCCGCGTTTCAGAGATACGACGCGCGACAAGTCACGACGCCCGTTCCGGGTTGCGAATCGTACCCTTTCGATTCGGACGAATACTGGGAGTGCGCGTTGCGGCACGTGACGGCGACGTTGCACCACCAGGTGGCCACGTGTAAAATGGGGCCTTCGGCCGACCCGGAAGCCGTCGTTGATGATCGGTTGAAAGTCCACGGCATAAAGAATTTAAGAGTGGTGGACACGAGCGTCATTCCGACGCCGATTTCGGCGCACACCAACGTCCCCGCCTACATGATCGGCGAAAAGGCGGCGGATATGATCAAGGAAGATTGGATGAACAATTTAATATAGGGATAGGTCGATTAAAAGAGAATCTTCGAAGTTTTATGGATCTAAGTAGCAAGAAGGTTGAGGTTCAATGATCTTAGATAGCGACAGAAGTACTAAACCGGTGTGAGTGCAATAGAGTTATCCTAAATCGGAATCAAAAACATCAAAAACGATTCTCCTAGTTTTGGAATTAAATGCAGGACAATACATGCAAATATAAGTTGGTACCAATGAATTTACAAAAATCAAATAAAAATGTTGTTATATTAATAATATTGTAAGAAATAGTTGTTGAATTAAACTGTTTTGTTTTTTGTGACCACGTGGAATATTTAAGAATGTTGGTATAAACAATTACCTAATTTCTTGACCGTTGTTGCGTTGTGTAACATTGTGTATTATTTTTTCTGCAAATATAAACGCAAATCATTTTCCAAGTATTCTTGGTCACTAGCATCTAAACGAAATGCACTTTTTTGTATTTCAAATTGGTTGACGCAGAATATGACATAAAATTTCCATTTTCGTGATTTTTCTATTGCTCTGCACTGATAATATGAGTTTTGTCTTCGAGTTTTTGTAGCTGATACCTGGCTATGGCTGGCGAATGCAGCGAATCTGTACCAAAATTTAAAAAGAATTAATCGACCGTAATTTGCTCTGGTTCTATATGGAAAATGCTTATCAAATCTTAAATAATATAAATTGAATAAGGTGGTTTTGTCTGAATACACGAAGTATGGGACTCGTAAATTCGATGAGTTATACCAAGAGTTCCACCTAAATAATATTACAACTGAAAATAAAGGCAAACGTCATACGAATAGCCGGAATGAAAAATATTAGGGACGGCGGTGTATTAATCAAATATAAGAATAAAGAAGACGTAGAGATTAAAGAGGCGATAGGAAAAAGCTTAAAAAAATACAATGTCAATATTCCTGTCTTAGAAATCCCACAATAAAAATCATATTGAAAAAGAACTAACTGACGAAACGTTGAAAAATTAAATTAAACAAAATTCCCGTCTGCAGCATGATGGTTTATAAATGGAAATAAAAGTAATGAAGAGAATGAAATGTTTCTTCGTTAAGCTTAACGGTTCACGAATATGCAGTTCTATTTTTATTAATATAATCAAAGTTTGTTTCAATAATCCAAGCAAACATTTTGTTTAATTTTTTGAGTTTTACTTATTAATTGTTTGCACCCAGTTTCAACTAAAACAACATAGTTGTGCCATGTTTTAAGTACTCATGAGACTTGAATTCACAAGCTTGATACAAGATGTTGAACGTGCATAAAATCCAGTACTATATTCAACAAAAACACTTCGTTGAACATTTTATCAAAAATTGTCTACATTGTTAACTAAATATTGCTAAAATTGTCCAATGTGTCACATCGATATTTTTTGCCTTTCCTGTCATATTGATTATTTTCACAAGTCAGATTCTTCGAACAATTTTTAAAATGTTCTGCATTTTTAATTTTAAGTGTCCATATTTTTGTATTATACAGTGTGTCCCCAAAAAATTCGCGGAACACCTCGATGGTACGTTATTATACGAGGTCCAATGATTACGAGAAAAATATGAAAACAATTCCGTTGCTGTTAGTTTCCAAGAATATTTAAAATTAACACTTTCGATGTCGTTTAACTAAATTACTGGAAAACATATCAATTGGTTTTAATATGGTGAATGGAATAACAATTTTGAACAATTACAACCAAAGAGATGTGTCTTCCGGGTGTTGCCGTGTTTTTTGAAGTAAACTTGACGTTTCGCTGATCATACTGTCAGCTTCTTCAGAAGGTTTCTAAAGATTGGTGTTGATATCTTTTGCTCCGCGTTATATATCCGGTTGTTGCTGCGCTTCGTTGATGCGTATCCGTTACGCTCCGTTGATCCGGATCCGATATCGTCCGCTGATCCGTGCCCGATGCGTCTCCTGGATTCGCCCTTGGTGGTCCTGGCTGCGTGGTCGATGGTTCTTTCTGCGTCTTCCATGGTTCTTTCCGCGTCTTCGATGGTCCCTTCAGTGCCAATTTCCAAACTTTGCTCAGTCTGTACCCATCTTCTCGGTTGAAGTTGTTCGGGTTCTTCATTATTTCCAAAGATTCTCTCACTATCCGTGGGTAGTATTGACTGTTTCTAGCAAGGATCTTGACGTCGTTGTAATCGATGATATGATTGCTTCCCGTGTGGTAGTGCTCTGCTACTGCGGATTTTTCTGTGCTACCATGCTCCATGTCTCTGCGATGCTCGTTTACTCTGAACTGTATGCTGCGTCCAGTTTGTCCAATATACGATTTCCCGCACTGACATTGAAGCTCGTATATTCCTTTAACTCGTAATCTTGGTATCGAGTCTTTATTTGACGGAAGCAGTTCTTTTATTTCCTTAGCGGTGCCGAATCTGACGTCGATATTCTTCTTCTGTAGAGTTTTCTTCAGCCTATCCGTCACTCCGGCAATGTAAGGTAGGTACGCGTATCCTACTGGTTCTTGTTTTGGGTCACCCTTCGTTTTATTCTTAGCCCTGGCAAGTCTCTCAATCTCCTGTGATTTGTAGCCTTTTTTCTGCAATGCGTCTTTCACATGTTGGATTTCTTTAGTTTTGTTGCTAGGATCACTAATCCTGTCTGCTCTGCGTAGCAGTATTGTGACTAACGATCGTTTCTGCTGTGGATGGTGATGAGAGTCTGCGTGTAGATATCGGTCCGTGTGGGTCTTCTTGCGGTATACTCCATGTCCCAATTTTCCACTGTTGTTGCGTTTTACCAGTACATCCAAGAAAGGTAAGCAGCCATTCTCTTCCATTTCCATCGTGAAGTTGATGTTGGCATGTTGTATGTTGATGTGTTCCTTGAACGTGTGCAGACTGTCTATACCGTGGGGCCATATCACAAATGTGTCGTCCACGTAGCGGTACCAGCATTTTGGCTTCATGTCACTAGAGCTGATGGCTTCTTCTTCAAAAGTCGCCATAAAGATATTGGCGATGACTGGTGAGAGTGGTGATCCCATAGCTGCACCGTCCTTCTGCTCGTAGAAATCTCCATTCCACAGAAAGTTAGTGGTAATTAAACACAATCTTGCTAGGTCGATTATATTTTCTTGGAGTCCCTGCGGTATAAATCGTTGTCTGATTAGTTCTAGGGTTTCTTCTACTGGCACATTGGTGAAGAGAGATTCCACGTCAAAACTCACTAGTATGTCTTCGCTGGTTATTTGATATCCATTTAAAATCTCCACAAAATGTTCGGAGTTCTTCACAAAGCTGCTAGTTAATCCCACGTACTGTTGCAATTGTTTGGTAACAAATCTGGCTAATTCATAAGTTGGAGATCCGCATGTGCTTACAATTGGTCGTAGAGGGTTTCCAGTTTTGTGGATTTTCGGCAGTCCATATAATCTTGGAGGCTGAGTTTCTGATGGCAGTAGACGTCGATGTTCTTCCTTCGGTATGGCTGACTCCCTGATTGCTTTCCTGGTTTGACGTTCTATCTTGGCTGTTGGATCTCTGCTTAATTTTCTGTAGTGTTCAGGATCTAATAACGTGCTGATCTTCTCATTGTAGTCTATCCGGTTCATCACTACTGTCGCGTTTCCCTTATCGGCACGTAGAATGATCATGTCTTTATTCTCACGAAGTTCTTTCAGTGCGCCCTCTTCTGCCCTTGAGATATTTCGAGCTGGTGGCTTGGTTTTGCAGAGTATTTTGCACGTCTCGTGTCTTATTTGTTCTGCTTCTTCTGCTGGTAGGGTCCTTATTGCACATTCCACTTGGGTGATTATTTCGTCTTTCGGTATCCTGCTTGGTGCAATAGCGAAATTTAGCCCTTTCGATAGTACTCTGGTTTGTTCTTCTGATAACCGTTGGTTGGTGAGGTTCACGACAGTCTTCTTAGGGTCCAATCCTGGTAGTGCTTCGGTCTTCTTATGATATATCTTCTCAAACTTCTTGATCTGATTTCTAGTAGCGTTGTTGAGGTGATGCTCTGCGTGTTCGTAACTAATCCGGTCCACTGTTTGCCACATATCTTCTGATAGTAGCCGACTTAGTTCCAAATGTAGGCGATACAGTTCGTTGGATATTAAGTTCAGTTCGTAGTATGTCTGGCGCACTCTTTCCCGTGTAAGTGCTTTTTCCGCTCGGCGAATAATCCTCTTAGCAGTTGTGGTCCTGAGGTGGTGTTGTATTTTAACGAAATTCGGTGTCGTATCCTGATCTCGGCAGCGTCGTAGAAATGCCAACGAGGCTAGCAGTTGACTCTTCTTCTTGCGTAGTTTGTCCAGTTTCAATTACAACCAAGTTTGTGATTAATCATTATACCATTTCCAGAAAATGATTTTACGGTAATTTTACCTGAAAAAACATATGGCAACGTTGACGTGAAGTTACACTTTTTTAACGTAAGAAATATGACAATCAAGATTGTGTATTAATGTCATCGTCACATCCTGCTTGTGTCAACCCTAATACTAGCTTACTAATTTTCGTTACATTTTGGATTTTAAGTTCTTCGTTGTGTTGGCTTGTGTTGGTTTTTTGTTTTAAATTAATGTTGAAATGTTTTGAAACGACGAATATGCACACATGCATTTGCTGCTGGTGGAATGCGGAAACAATGCTGCTGCTGCTGCCAGAGTCTATCACGAAAGGTATCCTCTGAGAAGACATCCTAGTAGTAATGTCTTTAGACGTTTGGACCGAAGAATACGAGAAACATGAAGCGTAGCACCAACAGGTGCCTTTTATCGGGACAAAGGTCGTCCAAAAACTGCAAGGACTCCTCAAGTAGAGGACGCCGTCTTAAATTTATTAGAAGACAATCCAACAACAACACGCGCAATAGCTAATATACTAGACGTATCACACAGTTCAGTTGGCCGAATTATTAAGGATGAGCGGTTGCACCCTTACCATTACAGAAAAGTTCAAGCTTTAATACCTGAAGATTTTCCACGTGGTGAGAATTATTGTAACTGATTTTTAGAACAAACACAAAGAGATCCTCAATTTTGCCGAAATATCTTGTGGACGGACGGAGCTAATTTTTAACGAGATGGATTTTACAATAATCGAAATTCACATTTGAACTGTTATAAATTTATTATTATTATTTCATCTCGTTGACAATACCATTATTAGGATAAATTAAACGTGTTGCCAAATTTACTTTTAGAAAAAGGCCAGTATCTTCTAAAATAAGCAACGTGAAATTTTTTTAATATTTTTTCCGTGTAGCTTTATCGCTACTTTAAACTGTAGTGTAAATTCTACGAATTTTGGTTGTACAGGTTGTATATAATGTTTTAAAATTTTACTTTTGACAATTCTAATATTTTAACTTTTGCATCAGTTTTTTTTCAGAATTTTACATTTTTTGTCAATCCAACCCAACCCAACCCAACAAACGTCAAAATGGCAGAACACAAAATTGTCAAAAGTGAAAAAATATCAACAACGTTGAAATTGAAAATCCTACGAAAATTTTCAGAATTATGCTAAATTGAAAAATATAAAATGATCAAAATTACCAAAATTTAAATATTGCATAAAATGCTCTGTCATTGTAAAACTTGCCAAAGAAACATCAGAATTATAAAAAAATGAAAATTAAAAAAATGGCAAAATTGTAAATCTGCAAAAATGCAACATTTAGAAATTGTCTAAAATGCAAAAAAATTGCAAACCAGTCTACAATATATAAATTATAAACAATCAAAATTGTCAAAACTGTAAAATGAATAATATTGATAAAAAAGATGTATCAAATGCGAAAAATGTCAAAATTTACAAATTTAATAAAAAATTGTAACAATATCAAATCAATAGTTTATTTTAAAAAAATCAAAATTCCAAACAATAAATATCACCGTAAAAATTGCTAAAAAAAAAAACAAGGAATCTTTTGGATATGAAAAAGAAAATAGCAAACATTTGTAAAAATTGGATAAATAAAAATAAAAATGTTTAAAAAGTTTCACAAAATTGTGAAAAATTGTGCAAATTGTAAAATGATGTGAAATGTCAAACTTGCAAACTGGTCAAAATTGTTGAGGATACAAGCAATATGAACAAAATTGTAGTCGAAATAGTCAATAATATGGGAAATGACATTAGAAAAAAATGTGAAAATTACGAATATTGGTCAAAGTTGCAAAGGAGTTAGTTAATATTGTATTTTAGACAATTTTGGACATTTTCAATAATATTTCAAAATTCCACGCTATTATTAATTGCAATTTCAGTTTTTCATCAATTTTACAATTTTCATAATTTTTAAATTTTCAAATTCCGTTACATTTTCATATTTTTTGCATTTTTAGACGTCTGCTTCAAAATAAATTTCAGCTGTTTTGTTCATCTCTTTGAGCTCGTCAGACCACCTAAGATATACATCCGCTGATCAAGTTATGCAAACATGAGTAACAAAAAGTTTATGTGTTAATGCTATCTAGACGTCAACGCTCCCGTCAGAGACAACGATACAGCTGTAATTACCTTGAAACACCTGAAATTTATTTTCAAGTAGACGTTATCTAAAATGCAATATAAAATCTTCAAACGTACCAAAAACAATTTAAAATTAAAAAGATATATGAAAATTGTTGTTAGTGCGGCTGCGAAGTAGTTGCAAGTTTGGACACTACCGATTTTGTTAGTCGATACAGACCATTGCAATTACCTAGCAGCCCAGGTGTGTGTGTCAACATCTAAATACTTGACATTTTCCAAACGTTGCAATTTTCAATTTTTATATTTTATGTATTATTCTGATGATGACAACTTAGTTGTTGAAATATATATAAATTGTAATAAAACTTTTTTGTGGAAAGGGCATTATGGTATTGTAATACTCAAATAATAAACAATCACATATTCCAATGATGCGTTTATTTGCTAATACTTAATGTTATTTTGGTTGAGCATCAATACTTTAATTTTTTTATTGACTTGTAGAAAGTATTTCAAACGATGTTACCCTTAACTGGTATTTCATAGTTGGTTACTTACGCATACAAGAATTTAATTAATCTCAGTACGTAGTGTGCAGCTGTGGGTGCCGGACGTATAGCACTTAGTCTTTACTAGAGGCAGAGGTATAACAAAAATGGGGTCGAAATACACCCTCGATACCAAATATGTTTTTTTTTAAATTTGTGTATAAAAACATTATTTTTGCCTTTTTCGGTCGTTTGGAATAAAAATATCACGCAAACTAAATGAAGACGCAATACGTGAACTTCTGGAAGATGAATTTGATATCGAGGGCGATGATGAACCTGGTAGAATTGGATTGTGTGACGATTAAATTATTAGTGTTATAGAAGAAACAAAGAATGTTAGTAGCTGGGAAGACAGTGTAATTATTCATGAGGGTGATATCTCCAGCACTAGTAGTTCTAGTGAAGAAGATGTTAACACTGGTAGTTTTCGGTATTATAGAGGAAAGAATTGATATAAATGGTCTAAAATACCTCCTAGCAATTCAAGGACCCGTCATCATAATATTGCCTGAATTGATTGGAGAAGCACTTGTATCATAGCAGTTATTGATAGCGGATGAAATAATTAATATTATATGCCTCCACACTAATAAAGAAATAAATTCTTATTAGCTGGAGTTTTTAAATCGTGGATGTTGAAAGTTTGTGGGCAACAGATAGTACAGGAAGAGATATTACGGTCACACTATCTCTAAAGATATTCTTATCCCTTTTATGTGCTTTACGATTTGATGATATCGTCACAAGAGCTGCAAGAAAAGAAAATTAGAGAACTGCCCTGATATCTGAAGTGTTGAATAAATTCATAAAAAATGCCAAAAATCTTAACCTTGTTCGGTATACATCATGATCGATGAGATGCTATGTCCATTTAGAGGAAAGTGTTTATTTAGAGTATACATGAAATCCAAGCCCGCAAAATACATATGGCATCAAGATTATGTGTCTCTGTGATTCAAAAACACATTATCTCTATAACGCATTTATTTATAGTGGTAAATTCGACGTCTCTGTGCCGACCCAAACTGTGATGTCACTGATGGCATACTAACAGGAATATAATTGGTTTTCTTCAATTCCATTAGTTGACAAAGTAAAACAAAACGGATTGACCCATGTGGGAACTATGTGTAAAAATAAACGTGAAATTCCACCAGATTCTCTGTCTCATAAAAATCGTTCTACAGGTTCTATGTTTGGATTCACTAATAATAAATCAATTCCTTCATAAGTGCCAAAAAAAAAAATATCGGAGCGTGGTTATGATATCATCCATACATCATGACAGATATGTTAATCGGGAAAGTGGTAAGCGTGAAATTATACAGTTATATAATTCAACTAAGGGACGCGTGGATTCCTTAGACCAAAAATGTGGCAATTATTCAGTTGCAAGAAGATCACAACGAACATTTCCAACTAACGGCTAATGGTTTCGTTTTGTGGAAAGCTTCCAATTTAGGAAAACGTATGAAGCGTAATCAATATATTAAGCAAATTGGCAAAATGAACTATATAACGAGATCCGGTACATAAGGTTCTCAACTCTGCACTATGGCTATGGCTGCCGAATGCGGCGAATCTGTACGAAAAATTAAACAGAATGTTATTGAAAGTATTTTTAGTAGTGCAAGGAAACGTGGGTTGATGTGTATAACAAAAATAATGTGGATGTGTTCATAGATATTCTAAAACATCATTCTTTTAACAAAGTCAGCAATAATACTAAGAAGAAAACATAGATTACTAAATGTATCTATAAGTCATCTTCATCTACAACAATTAAAGAACTGTATATGGCAGCTATAAATTCGAAAGATGAGAAAGATTTTAGAATATACAAAAATTATAAACGTCTGTACAAACGAGTAAGTCAATATGCTAAAAGATTGTATAATATCACTACATGTATGAGAGCTGAAGATAAAACAAAAATTACGTGGGAGCGTATAAAGCAAACTAAATGAAGTTATTGTAGACCATCAGGTTGTCAGCAATTCTGCCATAATAGCAGCAGCAATGAACAAATACTTTCTGCATATGTCCGAATGGCTGTTGAATCCAGGTACACATTCAAATCATTTTAAGGTTCATAATAATGGTGTCTTATGTTCCATGTATCTTACACCGATTACAGAACTCGATATCTATAATATCGTTATATCGTTATAAATATAAATTATAACTCGAACGGAGTTGACTTAATTAGTGCAAACTTTTAAAATATTGTTTTTTTCATTAAGCAGTTAACATATTTGATAAATCGCTCATTATTAGAGGCCATATTTCCTACAGTTTACAGGCAAACAAGAGTGATTCCTTATTTAAAAACGAAGACAAGAAATATCAAGAATTATCGACCCGTGTCGATATTATCAACAATATCGAAAATAATTGAAATGTTATATTTGATGAGTACATTTCAACATGGATTCATCAACACAGACAGTAAAGCCTTTATTAATACCTGAGCTCTATAGGTATGGGATAATGGGAAATGCATTTAGTTGGGTAATTTTTTTTCTTGAAAACCGAGCTCAGTACGTAGACATAAATGGGCATATATCGGACAATGTACAAATTAAAAAAAGGTACCATATGGGATATTTGGCAAAAACTATATATGAAAACTTAGTAATATTCGCGAGACTAGTTACACGTGCTCGCGAGAATCTGAAAATTTGTTATTACGAAATACCCCAGGTATGCTTACAAGACTTTCTAATTGAAATATTAAGTTCTTAGGAGTATGTTTAGATAATACATGAAGCTGAAGTTCTCTCATAGAAACATTATGCTCTAAACTTTCGCCGGTTTGTCACTGTATGTTCAGAGTCAGACAAATTTCAAAGTACAGTTACGCCTTAATACCATGCTCATTTTGTGTTTCATTTAACTTACGGGGATTTATTCAGGGGAAGTTCGAGTGGTAGTATAATATTTTTTAACGATTTTCGATATAATACAACTATTCAACATATTTTTTTACAATTCAGGATTATAACGATTTTTGACGACTCTTTCCGATTTGTTTTTGATGTTTCGAATTTTCATGAATCACGAATTTTACGGATTTATTTTCGATTTCGAAAAGATTACATCGATTTTTACAATTTTTACAGATTTTTAATATTTCTATGTTTCCATTTTTAACGAATTACAACTCTGAAAATAATTCTGAGCGAATGTACCAGGTGATGGCAGTTGTTTCGGCCTTTTGAGCTCATCAGACCACCAACGGTACATAAGCTGAATGTGCATGAAGTCATGCAAATATGAGTTACGGAAAGATTGTGTGAATATAATAACGTGTTTCTTTCTTTTTGTATCATATTACAGTCTGGGGTTCTGAGAATGCCACAGTTACAGAGGTTTAGACTGCGGCGCGCTGGCGCGCGGCACTTATACCTCGACCGTTGTGTCTATTGTTTACCCAGCTTACGTGCTTGGGGAACTTCCTTATTCCTTGCAGCCCAATACCCATGATCCAAGGTCGAATGATCAACATAAAGTTGAGCTCTGAACGGAATAAACGTGTGTATTTCAAAACTCAGTTGTTATCCACAGTAAGTTCAGCCGTGTCAGTGCTAAATGTATGGCAAACTTTGAACGAGTTATTCTCGGAACGACATTTTTCAAGTAGGGCGCACGTTTTTCTCAAACTGTTAAACCGATTGACTTGAGGTTTGGCACACATATTGAAGGAACCTTCACTTATGGTTGGAACTAGGATTATTTTGATAGCTTGAATATTTCAATCCCAATCTTATGTTTTGGTTGATTTTTTTTCAAAATTGAAGTTTTGATTTTTAAACAGCTGTCTTTTCCATAAAAAATATTTGTATTTGCTTAGTTCTCGTTCGGACGGTAACTATACTCACTCACATAGATTAGAAAAAAATGTTCTTTGCTTCAGACGACTAGCACCGCCCAACCCAACCCAACCCGTGCGCCTGTGTCTTAATATGAGTGAAAAATCACACTGTAGGTTTGATAGTTTTCAAACTAGCGAAAGTTTAGAGCACAATGTTTCTATGAAAACTCAAGTTATCATTCCAAAGGAGTTAGGGTTTACACAATTTGCTTCGATGCAATTAGAAATTCGTTTCTCCTAATAGGGAAATAAATTTATTGAACTCAAATTTTGTACCTTGAATAAGTTATGCTCAATTCGTTTACCCACATAGGAAAACAATCTTGAACTCAAATGACGTATTTCAGTTCGAAACAAATTGTTCTCCAAATTAAATATCTTTTAAATTGGGGCAAATGAATCCAAATCAAAACAATTGGGTCAAATTTGCTGGGATCCAATTATCAAATAGGAAACACAACTAAAACCAATTTTATCGAGACAAGTTGTGCTGACTCCGTTTCCAGAAATTGGAAAAATATCAGGAATTCAAAATACTGACTGCAGTTTTGAGCGAATCGAGAATAATTTTATACGTTTTAATTTCGAACAGAACTAATAACCAATATTGAATTCAGATCGAAGGAAGCCCAACCTACATTACCAACGATCCAACAAAATCCAACAAAATGGGGATTCGATTAAAAAAATTACACCAATCCAGGCAAATTTGAAGAAATTAAATGATTCTAACAGCCAATTTTTTTAATGCGAATTTGCTTCGTTCAAAAATTCTACCAACAGCCCAGCTCAACCGCATCCAATCCATGCTATTTGGAGCAAATTAAATACGATTTTCGAGCAAACTGATCTCAATGCAAACTTTGAATAAATAATTCATAATTAAAAAATAGGAACAACTCAACCCAATGAAAATTCAAAGCAAGGCAAATTCAAAACTTCAGTGGGAGTTTACATTGATTCAAAATTACTGCGAGTTATAAAGAGTATCAAAGATTTGGTCGACTTTTTTTAAAGCCAATTTCATTTCTCTTTAAGAAAACTTTTGCTTAAAGGCTATGAGCAGTCGAAATTACGGTAGCGAAGAACGTCGAAGATTTTCAATCTATTGAGCTCCGAATCAAGTTAAGGTTGAATTTGTTAAAAGCTATTGAATTTTATTTCCAAAACACGCGTCTAGAGAGTAATTTCCCCTTATGACCATCTAGACGTCAATACACAGTAAACATTCGTAATTACACAACAGCACGAGTGTGAGGGCATGACGTCTATATGGCGTTGAAACACTCATACAAATGTGTCGTAATTCTTGTTTGGATGACTACATGTACCTTCAGGGGGTGTATCGGTGTTGATCTGATGAGCCCACATGCATAAATTCATCTGATGCATCAGTCTCGACAGTACCGACTCAGTAGATAGCGCTGATACACTCACACAAACTCTTCGTAATTACAATTTCGTTCGATGTTCCACCATTTAATTTTGACTTTTTTTATTCCAACATTCTATTTATAATTTTAAAATTTTCGATTTGTTTTCAATTTTATTCGTCTTCAAATTATAAACAGATTTAGAATGATTATTTTTTATTAATATTATGATTTGGATTTGTTTTTTAACAATTTCTTTTTGATATTTCGATATGTTATGAATTACAACTATCTTTATCGATTATTTTTCATATTTTTACAAATTGCCACTATTATTAACAATGTGTTGCTTTGATTTATTACGGTATATTTTCAACCTTTTTAGCGAATTACAGTTTCTTCGATTTCTCACCATTTATTTTAGTCTTTTTTGATTTTACTAAATTTTTTTTTAATAATTTTCACATTTTTATTTTAAATTCGACATGATTTGATTTTTAATGTTTTTTACAATTACAATTTCCTATGATTTTAAGAATTATTTTTATATTTCGATTTATAACTACAATATTTTTTTTTTTTTCGATTTTTACGATTTTTATCGACTTATTTCCGATTCTTTCTTTGAATTATTGTTTCAATATATCATTCAAAGATTGAAGGAATATGGGTATGCTTACGTTGTTTGTTGGATGGTTATACTATTTACCATATTTATGATTAATTGCAATGCTTATTTAGTCCAAAGGTACATGTGGTTACTCTCAAAGATTGACAATTTTGAACCAATAAAATTAAGGATTATTAAAAATATATTTAATAAATTATAATATAAAATGTGATTATTATAAACTTAATTTTAAAACAACGCTAAAGGAACTATCTAAGAAATTGACTTTGAACAACAAATAACTTAATTTATTTCTCTTTGTGATCCTAGCGAAACATCTCGCACGTCTTAAAAATTTTAAGGCTTTTAATCTATAGCCCCCACATAGCAGGACAACTACACCCGGGCTAAAACAAGGACGAAAAAAGCTAACAGAGAAATAGGAACTAATAAACAAACTAAACAATGTTACTCGGCTACGTGACTTTAATGGTCGAAGTAAATGGGAGGCAAAAATACGCTAAAACAAACAATACCAACGCTGGAAATAAATGTGTAACACCACGTAGATTCAGTATAATGTTTTGGAAATAAATTGGCAGCCAGATGCGCGGATTATACTATCACTGATTAAATCCGAGTAACTAATACATTTTTCTGTCTAGATGTACAATAGATAGATAACCCAACACAAAAACAAATAAAGGATACTTGCTCCGATACATGAATTAATTAAATTGGTCTATATAATAGTATATGATTTAACGCAGACAAAATTTAAAAACCAGCACTTATTTACCTAAAAATCGTTAAAAAAACACAAGAAAAATAAACATGTCTCGAACTCGAGACCCTAAAAAATAATTATACATTGTAACACTCGTTAAAAATAGTAAAAACAGTTTCCAAGACTCATTTCGAACCTTAAAAATAATTATATAAAAAAAAACAAAGTTAATAATATTAATATTAAAAATCGAAAGGAATATACCAGTCATTAAGAATGCTAGAAATAGGAAATATTAAATCATTAGAATAATAGTTCTTAAAAATATTTTAAAAAACCAAATTTCTGAAACTCGTTAAGAATCTTAAAAATAATAATAATTGGAACAATCGTTAAAATGATAAAATCCGTGAAAATCGTACGTCGTGAAATCTTCCACATTTTAAGGAAAAAAAAATCGTTCAAGTTAACAACAACGTCATCTAGACATCGATGTACAAACTTTCAGCGCAAAGCTAGTTGCCGACCATTTGTAATGTCAACATTTTAATGGTAAGTGCAAGATGTATTTTAATAATCATAGAGTCAGCAGAATGTAGTATATAAACAGCGAATATGCTCACTCATCAAGGGCACACAACGACAGATGTTATCCTGTAATTTCATTAAATTTGCATTTTTTACAAAGATCACTCACTATGTAAACGGTTGATCACAGTCGATATTTTATTTTAAATTTCGTGCAAAATTTTATACGAAAATTTTATAGTATAAATTATGTGGCAACTTTTCCCTCAACATTTTTTGCCTTAAGATCTTTAAATGTAATATCGTGTGGTGGTGCATATTTTTGTCATCGGATAGATTTTAAAATTATCTAACAAAAACTGGGAAAAAATGCAACAAAAAAGTAATCGAAAGCAGAAATTGCATTCAATAATAATTTACACAGCAAGGAAATTTAATGGTTTCCTCTGACTGATAAAAAAATATATATTTAAGATAAATGGACACAAATGCATACAATCCATGCAAACAAAATGTACCCCACACATTTGGTTTATTATCATTTTTCTTTTTATTGCATTTTAATTAAAGAAATACAACAACAAAAATAATGACAATTATTGTGGCGACCACACGTGCAATTAATTACGAAGCGAAGGAAAATCGTTTCGTTTATTATAATTCCTAATAATTATAATACAAACCAGAACAACATTACATTGCGTCATTAATAAGGTGGAACGAAATGTAATTGCATAAAACATTCTTTAAATATAATCTTATGAGTTTGTTGCAATAAATCATGCATTTCCAACCAACTCGTTGGTGAGTGAGGTAACATGATTTTGGTACGTAAAAACCCGACTTGCGTTGCTAACCAGGGATAACGTTTCCAACATAATTTATAATTTCACATTATTTTGTGATGCTTTTAAAAACTTGTCCTATAAACATAAGTGGCAACTTAATCGAATCAGTTAGTCTCGTAAGTCAATAAAAGTAACCGGCGGTAATTAATTACATAAAAAAACAATATCGACAAAACTGTACTAAACCAGTCGTATGGCTCCAGCTCTATTGATAACTAAAATTAAACAATTAACGCGAAACCGAGTATTCAACAGACCTATATCGATCAACACTAAATCGCCCCGTTCCGCTGCTGATCCTCTCTAATGCAGAATTAGATAAAAGCGTTTATCAAGGACTTTCGCGGTATCATGCCAATAAAAGCTTCCATGTTGAGCCCATTTCGACATAATCGATGTGTCAGTTGCGGCAGGCAAGAGGTGAGTAGATTAACGTTGAGGACCCGAATCCTGTGGCAGTGGATCGAAGTGGTGGTGGGTCCTGGAGTTGCAAGATAAATTTGAACGGTGACAAACAAGTACGTAACATACTTTTAAATACGAATTAATTAATTTCGGGGGACTCAATTATGTCCCACATTTTATAGTCAAATTTCAATCGAAAAAGAACGAATAAATGTGATCTTTTCAAATTTATATTGTGTGTTTTAGGGTATTTTAATTAATTAAGGGGTAAGATGCAGTTAGAATTAAAAAAAAATCGATTTTTTGTTTTTTGTTTTTCTTGAAGTGTTATGTTTCGAGAATATTCTCTGAAAATTTAATTTGATTAATAGTTTCCCACAATTAGGGTAGTTATATATATATATATGTGCTTCTTGGTTCTCGGGTTGTGAACCGCGTTGTAGAAATGTTCCCCGAAGGGTCGCTTCGACGTTTCGGCAGAGTCCCATCTGTCATCTTCAGGAAGCTCTTCTAGGTCTCACTTTCCTTCACCTTCGGGGAACATTTCTACAACGCTGTTCACAACCCGAGAACCAAGAAGCACATATTTCAGCCGCGAGAACTTACGCACCAACATATATATATATAAAGAGTTCAGCTAAAAAATTAAAACGAGACATAGAAGACGATGTGCCTGAAGATAATCGTGTTGAATATAGAATAATAAACTTTATTATTATTTCTGTATTTACGGCCATTTCGAGTCTTGTAAAGTGCAAAAAATTTAATGGGGTGTGAAATTTCAGACAGGGAGCACAAGTGGTCTGAGATTTAAATTTGTCGTATCGTGTGATAGTTGTGTTAACGAGAACACTCCTTCGTGTTCTTTTATAGGACATTCCTATGAAATAAATCGACGATTCATATTTGTAATGAGACTCCTAGGAATAGGATATAAATGCGAAAATTTTGTGGTCTAATGGACATGCCAGAATTTTCAGACAAGCGTACATTCACAATACTGTTAAAGCAAATATCAGATGCTAGTAAAACTGTCGCAGAATTTTTGCTTCAAAAAGCTGTACATGAAGAAAAAGAAAAAACACCAAAAGCTAAAAATAAGCAAACGAATGAATTGATATCTGGAGATGAAAAATGGCAAAAGCATGGCTTTGGATCTTTGTTTGCAGTTTCAGCAGTAATTGGTTATTTTACTGAAAAAATTCTTGATTTAAATATAAAGAGTAGTTATTGTGTGAATATTGGAAATAAAAAAAAAAAAAATACTGCTGAATTTAAAGAATGGATTCAAACGGGGATCTTCTGGAAAAATTGAGGTCGACGGAATTGTAGAAATTTTCTAGCAGTCCGAAACGAAATACGGAGTTAAATATATTAACTATATTGAAGATATACTCCAAACCTTATTCTGGAGTTAAAAGTTTCTCGAGAATACTACCATAAGGAAGGAGTGCATAGGATACGTACAGAAACGGATGGGGAGTCGATTACGTACATTGAAAACCAAGCACGGTGGTCTTGGAGGTAAAGGAAAACTAACAGCGAAGATGATAGACAAATTAACTGTCTACTATGGCTTAGCTATACGTCGGCACTGTGATTCACTGGGAAATATGAAAACTGCGATATGGGCAACGTTCTATCACCACAGCTCAACTGATAAAAAAAACCACAGGACGAGATGTGCCCGAAAGGTGAAGAATCTTGGAGGCGCTCAAGCAAATAGAGAACTCGATTCTTACGAGCAAGATTATCAACGGTTACCTCCCATTGTTGCCATAACACCAATTTATGATGATTTACTCTCTAGGTGTATCTGTGGCTTCAATCAAAACAGTAACGCAAGCTTCAATCAGCTAGTTTGGAAAATTGCTGCATATGTTTCTGCTTGTATATTCAATGAAGGTACACACACATTGTTGCTGATCATGAATACACTTGGCATGAATTGTGGACCCAATTCACAATGTAAAATTGGAAAACTTTGTAAGAAATTTTCAAAAATTTATAACTCAAAAATTATGACCTTTAGCAGAATTTCATAGCGGATACTTTTCGTTTGCAAATTTCCCAAGATATTAAAAAAGGTTAATTCACCCTGAAAAATTTTAATTTTTTGAAACATTGTTTAAAAACACTTGGCTATAAACAATTGAATCCTCGACTTTTACGAAAATATAATACCCTATCGACATCTAAAAACTTTAAATGTGTTTTTCTCGAAACTATGTTTTTCAAGACGATGACTACTATAATCCAACAACCACTCGATTTTGTTGAATTTTTTCTGCTAATTAATACCATTAACAGCTAGTCCTTGATCGTAGGATTTTAATTTTTGTTGAAAATTACTATTTTTTTAACAATAAATTAGTGATTGTTTGGTCAACATTTTTCTGTCAAAGGGCGCAATTTTGTTAATTTTCGAAAAAAGAAGCTACGATTAAGGACTAGATTTGTTATTAAACTAATCAGTTTAATTCGGTTTTTTGATTTCAGATGAACCAGTAAAATTTTATCATCGTCCACAATATATGGGGATATTTTTATAAATAATTAATTTTTTTGTAATTTTGTCAAAGTCAAGTGGCATTAAAACTCTCTCTAATTAATTTTATGAAATGAACTTAATTAATATAAAAAATTGACATCTCACTCCTTAAAAAAGAAATTATTTCTGTAAGGATATGAAAATTAATTTTTATGTCTTTTAATCGTGAAACCTTCCTACTTTTAAGACTCTTCTGCAGCACTTTTTTTTTCTCATTCCACAACAGCTTATGATAAGGATAATTCTTACTAAAATTATTATACATAATAATATATCTTGTTTTTATACGCACTTGAGAAAATACATCAACTAGCACTTTTAACTTTTAACACGACCTTTAATTATATAAATGAGTCTTTGTTAACGAATCTCTGCTATAAGATTGTGTTTTTTACTTTAAGAATCTCTTTAGCAATCTCTCGATGCTACGTTTGTGTTTTTTACTTGAACAATGTCTTTAGCAGTCAATCTATCAGGTCTGTCAAGCTGGCACCCCCACAAACTCAAAATCCAAATTTGACTATGCAAGAATTATGTGCTCTTTATGTGCTAATTATGTGCCGCAATCGCGATTTTTGTGCTCGAAGCGGTCATAGAAAAAATCGAATTTGAAAAGTGGGGGTGCTAACTTGATGTCAAGCTAGCACCCACCCATCTAAAAAATTGGAAAGGAAAGATCTGGTTATCGCTATAATTATGTGCTATTCATGTGCTTTCCAAATACCATGAACAGAACTTGCTAACTCAACACCCTTGGCGAAAAAATCACCCTAACAGTAAGGGCCGCAAGAGGTAAAATCTATACTAAATGAGCACAAAAATTCTAACCTATACTGAAACGTTGCAATAATTATGTGCTCTCAAGATATCGTACTACCGATTTTTGTGCTCGCACCCTTGTCAGAAAAATTCACCCCTAATAGTTGGAGTCATAAGAGGTAGAATCTATACCGAACGAGCACAAAAATTTTAACCAATGCTAAAACGTTGCAATAATTATATGCCTTCAAGATATCATACTCCCGATTTTTGTGCTCGCACCCTTGTCCGAGAAATTCGCCCCTAATAGTTGGAGCCTTAAGAGGTAGAATCTATACCGAACGAGCACAAAAACTTTGACCAACGCTAAAACGTTGCAATAATTATGTGCCCTCAAGATATCATAGTCCCGATTTTTGTGCTCGTACCCTTGTCCGAAAAATTCACCCCTAACAGTTGGAGTCATAAGAGGTAGAATCCATACCGAACGAGCACAAAAATGTAGACCAATGCTAACACGTTGCAATAATTATGTGCTCTCAAGATATCATACTCCCGATTTTTGTGCTCGTACCCTTGTCCGAGAAATTCACCCCTAAAAGTTGGAGTGATAAGACGTAGAATCCATACTGAACGAGCACAAAAATTTTGACCCATGCTAAAACGTTGCAATAATTATGTGCTCTCAAGATATTATACTCCCGATTTTTGTGCTCGTACCCTTGTCCGAAAAATTCACCCCTAACAGTTGGAGTCATAAGAGGTAGAATCTATACCGAACGAGCACACAAATTTTGAACAACGCTAAAACGTTGCAATAATTATGTGTTCTCAAGATATCATACTACCGATTTTTGTGCTCGCTCGGTATAGATTCTACCTCTTATGGCTCCAACTATTAGGGGTGAATTTTTCGGACAAGGGTGCCAGCATAAAAATCGGGAGTATAATATCTTGAGAGCACATAATTATTGCAACGTTTTAGCATTGGTCAAAATTTTTGTGCTCGTTCGGTATAGATTCTACCTCTTATGACTCCAACTGTTAGGGGTGAATTTTTCGGACAAGGGTGCGAGCACAAAAATCGGGAGTATAATATCTTGAGAGCACATAATTATTGCAACGTTTTAGCATTGGTCAAAATTTTTGTGCTCGTTCAGTATAGATTCTACGTGTTATGGCTCCAACTATTAGGGGTGAATTTTTCGGACAAGGGTGCGAGCACAAAAATCGGGACTATGATATGTTGAGGGCACATAATTATTGCAAAGTTTTAGCATTGGTCAAAGCTTTTGTGCTCGCTCAGTATGGATTCTACCTCTTAAGGCTCCAACTATTAGGGGTGAATTTCTCGGACAAGGGTGCGAGTACAAAAATCGGTAGTACGATATCTTGAGAGCACATAATTATTGCAACGTTTTAGCATTGGTTAAAATTTTTGTGCTCGTTCAGTATAGATTCTACGTGTTATGGCTCCAACTATTAGGGGTGAATTTTTCGGACAAGGGTGCGAGCACAAAAATCGGGAGTATGATATCTTGAAGGTACATAATTATTGCAACGTTTTAGCATTGGTCAAAATTTTTGTGCTCGTTCGGTATAGATTCTACCTCTTATGACTCCAACTGTTAGGGGTGAATTTTTCGGACAAGGGTGCGCGAACAAAAATCAGGAGTATAATATCTTGAGAGCACATAATTATTGCAACGTTTTAGCGTTGGTCAAAATTTTTGTGCTCGTTCAGTATAGATTCTACGTGTTATGGCTCCAACTATTAGGGGTGAATTTTTCGGACAAGGGTGCGAGCACAAAAATCGGGACTATGATATGTTGAGGGCACATAATTATTGAAAAGTTTTAGCATTGGTCAAAGTTTTTGTGCTCGCTCAGTATGGATTCTACCTCTTAAGGCTCCAACTATTAGGGGTGAATTTCTCGGACAAGGGTGCGAGTACAAAAATCGGTAGTACGATATCTTGAGAGCACATAATTATTGCAACGTTTTAGCATTGGTTAAAATTTTTGTGCTCGTTCAGTATAGATTGTACATCTTATGGCTTCAACTATTAAGGGTGAATTTTTCGGACAAGGGTGCGAGCACAAAAATCGGGAGTATAATATCTTGAGAGCACATAATTATTGCAACGTTTTAGCATTGGTCAAAATTTTTGTGCTCGTTCGGTATAGATTCTACCTCTTATGACTCCACATGTTAGGGGTGAATTTTTCGGACAAGGGTGCGAGCACAAAAATCGGGAGTATAATATCTTGAGAGCACATAATTATTGCAACGTTTTAGCATCGGTTAATATTTTTGTGCTCGTTCAGTATGGATTCTACCTCTTATGACTCCAACTGTTAGGGGTGAATTTTTCGGACAAGGGTTCGAGCACAAAAATCGGGAGTATGATATCTTGAGAGCACATAATTATTGCAACCTTTTAGCATTGGTCAAAGTTTTTGTGCTCGTTCGGTATAGATTCTACCTCTTAAGGCTCCAACTATTAGGGGTGAATTTGTCGGACAAGGGTGCGAGCACAAAAATCGGTAGTATGATATCTTGAGAGCACATAATTATTGCAACGTTTTAGCATGGGTCAAAATTTTTGTGCTCGTTCGGTATAGATTCTACCTCTTATGACTCCAACTATTAGGGGTGAATTTTTCTGACAAGGGTGCGAGCACAAAAATCGGTAGTACGATATCTTGAGAGCACATAATTATTGCAACGTTTCAGTATAGGTTAGAATTTTTGTGCTCATTTAGTATAGATTTTACCTCTTGCGGCCCTTACTGTTAGGGTGATTTTTTCGCCAAGGGTGTTGAGTTAGCAAGTTCTGTTCATGGTATTTGGAAAGCACATGAATAGCACATAATTATAGCGATAACCAGATCTTTCCTTTCCAATTTTTTAGATGGGTGGGTGCTAGCTTGACATCAAGTTAGCACCCCCACTTTTCAAATTCGATTTTTTCTATGACCGCTTCGAGCACAAAAATCGCGATTGCGGCACATAATTAGCACCTAAAGAGCACATAATTCTTGCATAGTCAAATTTGGATTTTGAGTTTGTGGGGGTGCCAGCTTGACAGACCTCAATCTATCAATGTATCAATATTCTTGTTTTTCGATCATCTCGATGAAATACTATTTCTGTTTCTTATTTTAACAATATATTTTGCAATAAATCTCTCGATTATCATTTTTTACTTTGTTCATGTATTTGGCAATGAATCCCTCGACTAAAAATATTTATGTTTTTACTTTAACAAACTATTTGGCAATGTATCTATTAGTGAAACAATATTTGTGTTTGTTTACTTATTTTACTAATGTCTTTGGCAATGAAACTTTCAATTGTTTTTTTTTACTTTAGTAATGTCTTCGGCAATGAATCCATCGACAAAACAATAGTTGTGTCTTAGTTTACCAATATATTTGGCAACAAGTCTATCGATGAAACAATATCTCTGTGTTTTTTACTTTAACAATGTCTTTAGAAATGAATTGCTCAATGAAATATCATTTGCGTTTTTTACTTCAACAGTGTATTTGGCTGTGAATCTCTCGATGCTACAATGTTTTTTTTTAAATTGCAGAATGTCAGTAAAGAAGCAATATTTGTATTTTTTTAATTTAACAATGTCTTTGACAATAAATCTCTCGATGAAGAACTATTTGCGTTTCTTACTTTAACAATGTCTTTGCAATGTCTTGAGCAATGAATCCTTCGACAAAACAATGTTTTTGTTTTTTACATCAAGAATTCAAGAATTTCTTTGGCACTTAATCTCTCAATTAAACTTGTTTTTTACTTCAACAATATCTTTGGCCGGGAATCTCTCAATTCTACAATATTTGGGATTTTTCTACTTCAACAGTTTGTTTAGCAATGAGTCTCGGTGAAATAACATTTGTACTTTTTTTAATTTAACAATGTCTTTGGCAATTAATCTCTCCAGGAAATTCTATTTGCGTTTCTTATTTTAACAGTGTCTTTGGGAACGAATCTCGTGACCTTTCTTTTACTTTAGCAAAGTCTTGAGCAATGAATCCCTCAACAAAACAATGCTTGTCTTTGTTAGCGAATCTCTACTACAATATCGTGTGTTTTACTTTAGCGATGTCTTTGGCAATGACTATCTGGTACAATATTTACGTTTCTTACTTTAAGCAGTAAATCTCTAGATGCTACAATGTTTATGTTTTTTTACTTGAACAATGTCTTGAATCTATCAGTGAATCAATATTCGTGTTCTTGGCAATGATTCTCTTGATGAAATACTATTTGTGATTATTTTTTAACAATATCTTTTTAATTATCCTTTTTACTTTATTCATGTATTTATTCATGGCAAAGGACCCCTCGACTAAATAATATTTATCTTTTTTACTTTAACAAAGTATTTGGCAATGAATCCCTCGATGAAACAATATTTGTGTTTTTTCTTCAACATTGAATTTCTCGATGCTGTTTTTTTTTTACTTGATCAATGTATCTATCAGTGAAACAATATTTATGTATTTTTTAATTTAACAATGTCTTTTGACATCTCTCGATGTTACAATGTCTTTGGAAATTAATCAATGAGTACATCGACGAAACAATATTTGTGTTTTTTACTTCAACAATTTCTATCGCAATTAATCTATCAATTAAACTTTTGTTGTTTACTTCAACAATGTCTTTGGCAGTGAATCTTTCGATGTTTGGGATTTTTGTACTTTGAAAAATGCCTTTAGCAATGAATCTCAGTGAGACAATATGCGTGCTTTTTTGAAATTAACAATGTCTTTTTCAATTAAGGGGGGATCCTGCTTTAGGAGGCTTTAAAATAGCGTTTTTGGGGCAATTTTTTTAGGGCAGAAAAAAATGAGCAAGTCTAGTGAACTTTTTAGAGCATTTTATTGCATATTTGAGCATTAAAAAAAAATATGTCGAGAGAAAAATATTTAAACGGAACCGATTTTTATGCACATTTGTGCAACACCTTTCAATTGCAATTTACAATCGGTGGGAAAGATGTAGCCCGTAATTTTTGTCTGAAACAAAAAAAAACCAAAGAAAATGGTAATTCTCATATATTTTCTTCTATGTGAACTAAAAAAAAAAAAAAAAATTTTTAAATTCACGATTTTTCTCAGGTTTGAAAATAAATGTGCTCTTTGCAGGAAGAGAAAATCATTTCAACTTGCTAAAAAAGTTGTTTAGAATTTTTTTTTTCATTAATCTTTTTAGTTCAAATAGAATAGAATGCTACTGAAGCCAACAAAAGTTTTGTTTCGTTTTCATTGCTTGTCTAGTTTTCTTGCAATCACGCCCACCAGTTTAGAAAAATCGTAAAAACGAAAACTCGAGAAAACGCGCTCTAAAGTTTACGATCAGGGAAAATGTTAATTTTCGATTACTTACGGAATATCTCGTTATAATCCTACTATAGCTCTTACGAACTCAAAATATTATTGTTTCGAACGACCGATTGAACATTTTTCAGTACATAGTTCGGTGTTATGTTACTGCGGGGAGGGGCGTGCGTTTCGTTTGTCCGAGCGTTCATGCGTTCGTATATTTTTTACTCGACACCTCACTGTGTTTAGTGCTGTATCTTCCAAAATATTGCGAATTAGCCGCTATAACATTTTATACATATACTTAGATATATTAGGCATAGATTTGAGAAATAAAAAACAGATCGATTTTTTCAGCCTTCTAAAGCAGGACCCCCCCTTAATCTCTCGAGGAAATGCTATTTGTGTTTCTTATTTGTCAATTTTGCCAATGAATCCTTGGATTGTTTTTTGTTAGTTTAGCAATCTCTTTGGCAATGAATCCCTTGACGAAATAACTTTTTTATTTTTTACTTTAACAATGTATTTGGCAATGAATCTCATGATGATAAATATTTATCTTTTTTTAATTTTACAATGTCTTTGGAAATTAATCTCGCAACGAAACAATATCAAACATCATCTATGTTTTTTACTTCAATAATCTTTTGGTGGTGAATCTCTGGATGGTACCAAATTTGTTTTTTTTTTTACTTGAACAGTGTCAGCAATGGATCAGTCAGTGAAACAATAGTTGTTGTTTTTTTTAATTTGACAATTTCTTTTGCACTGAATCTCTCGATGAAGTACTATTTGTATTTCTTATTTTAACAATGTCTTTGGGAAAGAATCCCTCGATTGATTTTTTACATTATCAATGTCTTTGGCACATGAGTCCCTCAATGAAATAATATTTGTGCTTTTTTTACATTAACAATGTCATTGGGAATGAATCTCCCAACGGAACATTATTTGTATTCTATATTTTAGAAAATGGACTGGTACGAGAGGTACTTACTGCTGCTGCTTATATTCCCTTCAATAAACAGTCACGAGCAAGGTGGACAGTGCGCCGAAGAGATCGTAGACACGACCATAAAACGTATAGAAAATTTGATACAATCCAAACGAATCAACATACCGCCAAATAAATATCCACAAGTCGATCCGCCTGATGGAGTAGGTAAGAGCTTTGTTCAACGTCAACGTCCATGTTTTCCACGTATCGAGAGAGTAACTAGATGTGGGGTATTTTGTGCAATTTTAGAAGAATACGACATGATCGTAGTTGGTTCGGGGTCGGCGGGGTCTATATTGACGAACAGGCTGTCAGAAGTTGCCGGGTGGAAAGTACTGCTTCTGGAGGCGGGTAGGGAGCCTGATGTACTGGTAGATGTTCCGATGCTGCTAGGGTTGCAGCAATTCACGAACCACAATTGGGGATTTCTCACGGAGAAAGAAGATAATTTCGCTTTAGGTAAGCGTAGGTTATTTATTTATTTATAAATAATACAATTGTGCATTTGACCGAAGCTAACGCGTACATCAACTATGAGATTACTTATAATTAAGTAATTAAGTATCGTATTTGACCAACAGTCAATGTAGTAATTGTCCAACGTTAACGTTTATTATTAATTTATTTATTTATTTAATTCAATACAATACTCCACAGACAAATGTCATCACAAATTTTATCACAAATGTGATAAAAATAAAATAACTTAATAAATCAGTTACAATAATTCCTGCAAAAAATAACTTAAATTGTTGCTTATAAATATTGAGAAAATACTATAATCAATATATGTGCACAAGAACGCCTCATTTCTTAACATAATACAGCTGATTGGTACACTCACTTATTTGATGCTTTTTATAATATCACAACTACATGAGAAGATGTCAAACTCTGCTTGGCGCCGGTTGTAATTATTACACATGATGAACACCGGGGAATGTTGCAGAATATTTGTTCTTGGAGTTGGCAAGTAGAAGCAGTCGCTCAAACGAGACGAAAATCTAGGCGTGCGAAAATTTAAAGCTTGCACAATTTCTAAACAAGAGATGGAGCCATTGACTACCTTATGTCGAAAGGTCAAGGACGTAACGATGCGTCTATGTGCAAGTGTATCGAATGTAAAATGATCCAGAAGGGAATCATAAGGATACCCAAATTGCGGGTAGTAACCGTTGGACTGAAGAACGGATATTTCAGAAAGCGCCGTTGAACTTTCTCGATGGAATAAATGCTACCACTGTACATAGGACACCAGATACATGAGGCATATTCAAGTTTAGAGCGAACAAATGCACAGTAGAGATGAACTAAAGTTTCGATACGTGCAAAGCTGCTGCCATTTCGAATAATAAAACCTAGTATTCTAGTAGCTTCAGATGTAACGCTTTGGATATGTGCAGCAAGAGAGAGCTTTCGATCAAAGACAACACCGAGATCACGAAAGGTAAGAAGCCTCTCCAATGTAGTATTGTCCAGGACATAAGGATACACGAGAGCGCTTGATTTAGTCGTAAAAGACCATGCATTTTGAAGTATTCAGACGAAGCTTATTTAGAATGCACCAATGAGCAATTTTATTCAGTTCAGTCTGGAGTGCACCACAGTCTGCAATAGAATTGACTCTGCAGAAGATATTTAAATCATGGGCGTAAAGTAAGTGTAATACGAGCAGATTGTCAACGATATCATTAATGAAGATGTTGAATAGTAGGGGCCCGAGAATCGAACCCTGAGGAACACCCGAGGTAGCAGCAAAGGATACAGATGCAAATCCCTTGAGAACAACAAAATAATTTCTATTGCCAAGGTAGGATTCAAGAAATCTTAAAAGAGGATAAGAAAAGCCAAAATCTGAAAGCTTTTTTAGTAATAAATTGTGGTCCATCGAGTCAAATGCTTTAGAGAAGTCTATATACACAACATCCACTTGAGAACCGTCGTCAATAGATTGAGCAATAAATTGAGTGACGCAGAACAAGTTAGAGGAGGTTGATCTACCCTTCCTAAAACCATGTGCATGAGATAGCAGGTTACTAACGGGAGCGTAGAGTTGCTCGAAAAGGCACATTTCAAATACTTTGGCAAAATTACATATACAAGCTATTGGCCGATAGTTTGAGATGTTATTTCTTGCACCCTTCTTGAAGACCGGGGTCAACCTGACAGATCTCCAGACTTCCGGGAAGCTAGCAGTGCTAACAGAGGTGTGTGTGAAGCTGGCGTATCATTTCGTGGAAACTCATTAATTATTGATAGTTCTGGCTTCCTTTTTAATAGTTCTAGAGTTCCTGATAGTTTACACACATAGTTCTGGTCATTAAAGCGAAAAAATCGCTTAGTGCAAAGTGAGACGCCAACTTCACGCTGCGTCTCACTTTGTCCTACACGATTTTCGACTAACGTATCTTGTCAGATTTTACGAGATCTATAGTTCTACAATAGTTCTATAAAGAGTTCTGCCTTGTAAAGCCAAAGAAATTAGTTATAACTAAATAAACAATAATTAACACAAATACGTCAACTAAGAGTTGAGACGCAGATCGAAATTTCGGAGTTCTGGCTCTTCTAAAATAATTCTCGTGTAGTGTCGAACATATTGAAGCGTTTCCCGAAGAGTTCTATACAGCAACGATAATCGGTAATTAATTAAAAAATCAAAACTGCCCGTAAACCCGCTTCAAGACAGATACATGACGCTGTGCGGTTTTAGAGAGTTCTGTGCAATAAACAATATTTCTCGCGTAGTTCTGAATGTACTTAATCATTTTCCAAACAATTCTGACTCTAGATATTACTAATTATTCCTTAAAAAACCTTTATCACCCGCGAAAGACACATTTACGGATATATGGGTGAGACGCTGGCCGATTGTCAGGAGTTCTGTGCATTGAAAAATATTTCTCGTGTAGTCCTGAATGTATTTAATCATATTCCAAAGAGTTCTGACTCTAGATATTATTAATTATTCCAAAAAAAAATATCACCCGAGAAAGACGCATTTACGGATATATGGGTGAGACGCTGGCCGATTTCGAAGAGTTCTGTGCATTAAAAAATATTTCCCGTGTAGTTCTCAATGTATTTAATCATATTCCAAAGAGTTCTGACTCTAGATATTATTAATTATTCCTTAAAAAAAATATCACCCGAGAAAGACGCATTTACGGACATATGGGTGAGACGCTGGCCGATTTCGAAGAGTTCTGTGCATTAAAAAATATTTCCCGTGTAGTTCTCAATGTATTTAATCATATTCCAAAGAGTTCTGACTCTAGATATTATTAATTATTCCTTAAAAAAAATTATCACCCGAGAAAGACGCATTTACGGACATATGGGTGAGACGCTGGCCGATTTTAAAGAGTTCTGTGCGTTAAAAAATATTTCTCGTATAGTACTGAATGTATTTAATCATATTCCAAAGAGTTCTGACTCTAGATATTATTAATTATTCGTTAAAAAAAAATATCACCCGAGAAAGACGCATTTACGGACATATGTGTGAGACGCTGGCCGATTCTCAAGAGTTCTGTGAATTAAAAAATATTTCTCGTGTAGTTCTGGACGTATTTAATCACTTTCCAAAGAGTTCTGATTGCAAACATTATTAATTATTTCTTTAGCAAAATTTATCACCTGAGGCAGACACTTTTACGGACATATGTCTGAGACGCTGGTCGATTTTGAAGAGTTCTGTGCATTAAAAAATATTTCTCGTGTAGTACTGAATGTATTTAATCATATTCCAAAGAGTTCTGACTCTAGATATTATTAATTATTCCTTAAAAAAAATTATCACCCGAGAAATACGAATTTACGGACATATGGGTGAGACGCTGGCCGATTTTGAAGAGTTCTGTGCATTAAAAAATATTTCTCGTGTAGTTCTGAATGTATTGAATCATATTCCAAAGAGTTCTGACTCTAGATATTATTAATTATTCCTTAAAAAAAAATTATCACCCGAGAAAGACGCATTTACGGACATATGGGTGAGACGCTGGCCGATTTTAAAGAGTTCTGTGCGTAAAAAAATATTTCTCGTGTAGTACTGAATGTATTTAATCATATTCCAAAGAGTTCTGACTCTAGATATTACTAATTATTCCTTACAAAAAAATTTATCACACGAGAAAGACGCATTTACCAATATATAAGTGAGACGCTGGCCGATTTTCAATAGTTCTGTGCATTAAAAAATATTTCTCGTGTAGTTCTGAATGTATTTAATCATATTCCAGAGAGTTCTCACTCTAGATATTACTAATTATTCCTTAAAAAAAAATTATCACCCGAGAACAACGCATTTGCGGATATATAGGTGAGACGCTGGCCGATTCTCAAGAGTTCTGTTAATTAAAAAATATTTCTCGTGTAGTGTGTTCTTATAAAAGCTACAAATATTCAAATTTTAAGCAATTTTTATTTGAAACATTCTTTCGAAATATGTTTAAGTTTAAGTATAAGAAAGTTTAGGGTGGACCACCGCAGATTTTTATTTGTTGTGTAAAACTGAATTTCGGGTTCGAAAATTTCGAGCGGTAAAAAAATTACAGTCGTTTTCCTGGGTGTGTTTTTGTAGACAGCGTTCGTGGTACCAGACGTGCCTCTGCCATTTCTTATCTGATAAGAAAAAAATATTTCTTTCCTCAATTTTTTAGCAGATGAACTCGTACTCATTTCCTGTTTTACCGCTTGGAATATGATTCAATACATTCAGAACTACACGAGAAATATTTTTTAATGCACAGAACTCTTCAAAATCGGCCAGCGTCTCATCCATATGTCCGTAAATGCGTCTTTCTCGGGTGATAATTTTTTTTAAGGAATAATTAATAATATACAGAGTCAGAACTCATTGGAATATGATTAAATACATTCAGTACTACACGAGAAATATTTTTCAATGCACAGAATTCTTGAAAATCGGCCAGCGTCTCACCCATATGTCCGTAAATGCGTCTTTCTCGGGTGATAAATTTTTTTTAAGGAATAATTAGTAATATCTAGAGTCAGAACTATTTGGAATATGATTCAATACATTCAGAACTACACGACAAATATTTTTTAATGCACAGAACTCTTCAAAATCGACCAGCGTCTCAGACATATGTCCGTAAAAGTGTCTGCCTCGGGTGATAATTTTTGCTAAAGAAATAATTAATAATGTTTGCAATCAGAACTCTTTGGAAAGTGATTAAATACGTCCAGAACTACACGAGAAATATTTTTTAATTCACAGAACTCTTGAGAATCGGCCAGCGTCTCACACATATGTCCGTAAAAGTGTCTGCCTCGGGTGATAAATTTTGCTAAAGAAATAATTGATAATGTTTGCAATCAGAACTTTTTGGAAAGTGATTAAATACGTCCAGAACTACACGAGAAATATTTTTTAATGCACAGAACTCTTCAAAATCGGCCAGCGTCTCACCCATATGTCAGTAAATGCGTCTTTCTCGGGTGATAATTTTTTTTAAGGAATAATTAATAATATCTAGAGTCAGAACTCTTTGGAATATGATTAAATACATTCAGTACTATACGAGAAATATTTTTTAACGCACAGAACTCTTTAAAATCGGCCAGCGTCTCACCCATATGTCCGTAAATGCGTCTTTCTCGGGTGATAATTTTTTTTAAGGAATAATTAATAATATCTAGAGACAGAACTCTTTGGAATATGATTAAATACATTGAGAACTACACGGGAAATATTTTTTAATGCACAGAACTCTTCGAAATCGGCCAGCGTCTCACCCATATATCCGTAAATGCGTCTTTCTCGGGTGATATTTTTTTTTGGAATAATTAATAATATCTAGAGTCAGAACTCTTTGGGATATGATTAAATACATTCAGGACTACACGAGAAATATTTTTCAATGCACAGAACTCCTGACAATCGGCCAGCGTCTCACCCATATATCCGTAAATGTGTCTTTCGCGGGTGATAAAGGTTTTTTAAGGAATAATTAGTAATATCTAGAGTCAGAATTGTTTGGAAAATGATTAAGTACATTCAGAACTACGCGAGAAATATTGTTTATTGCACAGAACTCTCTAAAACCGCACAGCGTCATGTATCTGTCTTGAAGCGGGTTTACGGGCAGTTTTGATTTTTTAATTAATTACCGATTATCGTTGCTGTATAGAACTCTTCGGGAAACGCTTCAATATGTTCGACACTACACGAGAATTATTTTAGAAGAGCCAGAACTCCGAAATTTCGATCTGCGTCTCAACTCTTAGTTGACGTATTTGTGTTAATTATTGTTTATTTAGTTATAACTAATTTCTTTGGCTTTACAAGGCAGAACTCTTTATAGAACTATTGTAGAACTATAGATCTCGTAAAATCTGACAAGATACGTTAGTCGAAAATCGTGTAGGACAAAGTGAGACGCAGCGTGAAGTTGGCGTCTCACTTTGCACTAAGCGATTTTTTCGCTTTAATGACCAGAACTATGTGTGTAAACTATCAGGAACTCTAGAACTATTAAAAAGGAAGCCAGAACTATCAATAATTAATGAGTTTCCACGAAATGATACGCCAGCTTCACACACACCTAACAGAGAGGTTAAAAATGCAGCACAGCGGATAGGCCAAGGCATACGCACAATCCTTTAAGAGAAAAGAGGGAATAACATCCGGCCCTGCGGTCATTTTAGGTTTTAGGTGTCTCAAGGATGTTAGTACCGCAGATTCCCGGATGTAGTTTATATATATTGTATTTGAGTTAATTGTGGATTCATTGGTGTTAGCCGGTTGAGAAGAAGAAGTAAAGCAACTTTGAAAGAAGTGCGCAAAAATGTTAACAATAGCTTGAGGGTCAGAAATGAGATTATCTTCATAGTAAAACTCGTTAGGAACGCTAGAACTATTTTTTTTGCTATTTATGTATCCCCAAAAACTTTTGGTCATCATTGATAGAGGATTCGATTTTATTAATGTAGTTAATGTAGGCTTGGCTAATTTGTAATTTAACCGAGCGCCTTAAATAAGAAAATTCATTGTAAGATTCGACGTTGCCTGTTAATCTATATTTACGCCATGCTTTAGCTTTAGATTTAATTGCTTTGATTATGTCATAGTTATAGTATGGTGGATACTGATTCCTGCTTGCAAGTGACGCTTTAGGAACACATAGACTAAAGATGTCATTCAATTTATCGTAGAAGGCATTGGCAGCACTGTTAACGTCGATAAAGTTGCACAAAAATGACTAGTCAGTTCTATAGTGTGTCATATAGGACATGAAAATTTGCCTTTCGAAAATTAAAGGGTTTTGAATTACTGTTAACAGGTTGGCTTATCCTGTTGCACATGACATCCAATAATAATTATTATTATTACTGTCTGTACCATGCATCAGAGAACATAATAACGTCCCCACTACAAATTTGCGAATAATTCAATTGAATATTTAACCATCGCCAACATTAACTGGTGCATTAGAGGATTTGTTTATTTACAATTCAGTGTTATCGTAATTGGACTTTACTTTACCCTTTGTAATAACCATCACCGATGTAATGGAAATCGAAGGTAACCATGCTTAATTGAAAATGTATAATTTTTGAGACTTTTTTCTGAAACGTATCATCATTTACTCTCATATATGCTATTCGACAATCCAATATGATGTTCCTTGTATCTCTTTTGTTGTATTTGTATTCTCATATGCTTATTTAATACCAAATGTGTATTTTCTATAAAATCACCTACTCCTGTTGCTGGTGATTAACAAATTAAAATATTTGAAAGCTACACCAAGTACATTGCACTAATTTAAAGTCAATTCATGTCCTCAATATTAAAAATAAATTTCAGCGAATGTTAATAGGTGATGATGGACCGTTTCACTCTCTGTGGGCTCATCAGACCACCAAACCTATATTCGCTGAACGTGCATCAAGTACATCATGAGTGACAAACAGTTTGTGTGTGAATATTAACGCTAGACGCCACTACCTCCACACTCATTCTGCTACACAATTATAAAAGTCTTCGAAGGCGTCGGCATGAAAGATCGATTTTAATGGCGACGGCTGTGAAGTACTTATGATTCTGAACAACACTGACTTAGTCGGTCGAAGCAGACTACTGTAATTGCGTAGCATCGTGAGTTTTTATGTGAGTGTTAACGGTCAGTATCCCACGTCTAGATACCGTTAAGAGACAAACTTTTTACCCTCTATATTAAATTGTAAAGCCTTGTGAAGTACCAATGTCTTGTACTAGTAATTCAGGTCTACATTTTCTCAGTTGCGTTGTAAGGTTGCCAATTTTTTTAAACTTCCAGGCATAGAGTGCTACACTGGTCACCGTTTTCGTCGTTTTCCTACGATTATTAATCGATTATGGGGCTGAGACATTACACTATTAAAACAACATAGTGGTTGGTCATGGATATCGGTCACAGAGAGTTATGAGGAAAGTATAGAGAACAAAATGAAAATCGCTCGACGTATTATACCAGCTTAGAAACATTCCACTACAGAGGTTGAAAAAAATCCATCAATTAGTCAATGAGGACCAATTCGAAGTCGGTAGAGGAGTTATTCAAAATATTCAAATATCAATATAACAATTGGAAATAAAAACTGTCCTATCAATATCCATTTTCGTCGATGTAGTCGATGTATTGACGTCTAGATAGCTTTATACTGACACACAAGCTCTTTGTCACTCATGCTTACGTGGTCGTCTATTGAGTACAAAAACCACAAAATGCGTCTACATTCTACAATGTCTTCCACTGATATTTATAGTTTTACGGGATTTAATATTTAGTGTTCTCATTTATAGTTTTCTGCTACTCTCTAAGTAGGATTATATTATTTTCTTTAGTTTTATGTTATTTCAAGTTTTGTTGCCATACTTTTAGCATCTGATTTTTTACCGTTTCCATAACACTCAACTGCATCATCATTTGCTATGATACCAGCACGAGCTTATGTGAAATGAGGCACCACCTATTTCACAATGTCTACAAATCATTATAATACCAGATGTACCACGTGTGCCACGTTTGGATGCGTTTAAATTTTCTACCAAATACCTGTCGTTGTTGCAGTTTTAGATGAATTGACAGATCGAAGAGCAAGACTAATTGCAGAAGAAATAGTATATATATAGTACAGAAACTCAATGGATTCAATGTTTCTGAATCGCCAGAAAAGAAGTCATCACCAACAGAGATAAAATATAAAAAGATACCGACAATAATGGTCAGAAACATTAAACTACTCCCAATTAATCAGCTTTAAAAAGCAAAGGCCAATTTCAAAACAAAAATTTGAAATAGTAGCCCAGTCCAAGAAATGTAAACTCCGGATTGGATATGAAACCCTAACAAGACCCAAGATCAAGTTTGAACAGTGGCAAACATCCTTATTTGTGTTAATATATTTAATATATCCATGTAAACTGTAATGCAAAGATATGGACACTGAAAAATCGTTAAAATCAGAAGGCAAATCACCAAACAAACTACTCATAAATAAAACCAGTCAGTGAATATTGTGGTGCAGGTTACCAATCTAATTACCGCGGAAGTACAATTAGGAAATTGAAGAACAAATAGCTTAACTTATTATGGAAATAAATTAATAAATTGTCCAAATTCAATAAACAAAAAGAACACGAGCCAAATGAACGAGAAACTGACGATACTGCAATGATAAATGTCCTGCTTCGAAATAAAACTGAAACGTATGTTGTTTCTGCAGCGGTTGCAAATTTGCACATTTTTTAATCACAGTGCCCGTTTGATCTTCAGCATATTTTCGACTAACTTTATTATTTCTTGGCTCTAGTTCGTATTTCCATTTTAAATGGAAAAATTATTCTCTTAACCAAGAAAAACAAGTGGAAAAAATGAACCAATAATTTGGATTCCGAATACTAAAAGTATCTTACTAACCTGTACTCACTAACTAGTAATTCTGAATAATATTAGAAGCAATTAAAATGATATATACACTGAAGACATTAGACAAGACAATTTTATTCATTTTTTTTTGTTTCTCGTTTGCTCTTTCCAATTTTGGATCTTCAGACATTTTAGATCTTGCTCTACACTTTTCAGTCACCTCTTCCGTGATCAACCTTTTCTCTTTTTCTATGCTATCTTCACTTCTTTGTACATAATGTGTAGTTCTTTATTTGTTCTTCATCGATGTCTTCTTTGTATATTCCACCGTATATAGCTCTTAGTATTTTACTTTCCCATTTATCAAGGGCTGCTTTCTTTTGTGACGATGCCTCACAGGCATATGTCACGGTTGGCCTTATAACGGTTTTGTAAATCCTTATCTTCTTGGCGTACTCTTTGGTTTCATTAGGTTTTCCTTAACTTGCGTACTTCTTGTTACCTTTCGCAATTCTGATTTTATTTCCTGCTCCTCATGTCCAGTTTCGTTCATCAGCACTCCCAAGTAAAAAAATTCTTTCACCGTCCCTTCGATCGTCCATAGTTATTTGCAAATGTTTATCTAGTGAAGAGTAACCATTACCATTTATTTTGTTTTTTGTTGATTTATTTCTAGTCCGAAAACGTTTGCTTCTTTTCCCATTTTTTTGTGATCGTCTTTAATTCCAGTTTCGTCTTAGCTAGGAATGTAATGTAAGGTCGTCCGAATATGCTATACATTGATAATCGGTATTGTGTTTTATATTATCTCTTCCATTTGTAATTTACTGCTTCTAATTATGCTTTTCAAAACCAGGTTGAAGAGTGCAGTAGAGAGAGAGAGAGTCACCTTGCATCACGACATTTCCCATCACAAATTTTATTGATTTGTGACCACTCCAGACGCTTTACTTTATGATATGCTTGTTTGAAATCAATTAATAGCATTTGCAGAGCTAATTTGTATTGGTAGCAAGTTGTTTGTTCTTTGTGTAAAAACGTGGTATTTGCCAATCTGTTTCTTCTGAAACCTGCCTCATACTCCTCCAGAAAAGGATGTGTAGCATTGTTCTTTGGTCATTGCTCTTTCTTTCATAAGTTGTGTCAGTACTTTATAAGTTGTGTCCAGTAATACAATACTTCCCATACTAGGTCTACAAGCTCATATAGTTATAAGTTAAGTGAAATCCACCTGCTTTAATCATTTGTGCTGATACTTTGCTTTCCCCAGGATTTTTTAAATTTTATGTCTTTGATTATTTTTGTGACTTTATCTATCGTTGGTACATCTGTATTTTCCTATTCCCTTCTGGTACTATAACCTGTTTTTTCTTGGTCTTCCTTATTTCCTGTATTTAGGAGTTCATCAAAACTTCCATCATCCATCATTTAGTAAATCTCATCTTTTTCTCCTCTGCTGTCTCTACACACTTATAATCCAACCAATCCTTCCTCTTTGTCTGTTTCTATTTCCTCGGGATCGTCGTTTTAGGAGTATCCTAATGATTTCTTTTCTTTGCTTCCACATCTCCGCAACTGTTGTGGTTTGGCAGCACTTTTTCAATTGTTTGGAAATATCCCCAGTTACTTCTCTAACATCGTCATTCTGCAATCTTTCCACATCATATAGATTTTCTATTTTTCGATCCACTTTTTCGCAGCATATCCTTACTAAGGATCCTGTATCGTCCCACGCTAGTAATCAAGTTTATATGTTTTTTTTTCTCCAGGACGACCAGTTTAATTGCACACCCTGTGGTCTGGTGTTGTCCATGTCCCTTTATATATTTCTTTCCGTTGCAGTTACGAACTGCTCACCACCATGTTTTTCTATTGAAAAATTAACTACTCGGTGTCCATTATCATTAGATATTTTACTGTGTTTTTTAATTCCGTTGCGCAAAATGCCCCTTGCATTCCAGATGCCTATAAAAAATGTTTTAAATTGTTGATGAATTTGGAGTATTTTTCCCGCGTCCTTTATCCACCTGACCGTCCTTAAAATATATTCACTCTGCCTGGTCGGCCTCTTCCTTACGGACCAGTTTCTTTAGTTTCATATTCCACATCCACATCTGGTTGGTTACAATTATTTTTTTGAAACCTATCTTAACTGCTTTCACTTTGCCTTTGTTTTCTTTACCTCTTATTGCCTTCACTATTTCCATGTCCAACTGTTTGGATAACTTTTTGAACACACTCGTTACGTTCAGTTTATTTCCTGGAGGTGTTAGTTGTTAGTGAAAATGTTCCCTTCCTCTTCTACGCAACTATCGCCTTTCATTTCATTTATAATGGGACCTTCACTTATTCATCGAATACATCGGCTACCTTCCAACTATTTATGAACACAATGTCTGCTTTATTTATTTATTTATTATTACCAAGTTAACGTTCAAATTTCACATTCCAGGACTGGAAAATCAACGAATGCACTGGCCGAGGGGAAAGGGCCTGGGCGGCACATCCCTCATCAACTACATGGTATACACCAGAGGCAACCGAATAGACTACGACCGTTGGGCAGCGATGGGCAACAAAGGCTGGTCGTATGACGAGCTGTTGCCCTACTTCAAAAAATTAGAAGACTACACAATCTCCGTCGAGAACGAATCCTACAGGGGAAAAACAGGCAACCTAACAGTCGAATACCCATCGCATCGAACGAAAGCTGCCGAGATTTTCCTCGAGGCCGCCAAAGAAACCGGGTACGATTATTTGGACTACAACGGTCCAGAACAAATGGGCGCGTCGTACATCCAAGCGAGCATAAGAAACGGGTTAAGGTGCAGCGGCGAAAAGGCATTCGTGCGCCCGGCCAAAAACCGCCGCAATTTAACCATACGTTTAAACAGCCACGTCACTAAAGTTTTGGTCGATGACGAAACGCGAACGGCGTACGGCGTCGAATACGTGCACAAAAACAAAACGTACGTCGCCAAAGCCACCAAAGAGGTCGTGTTATCGGCGGGAGTTTTAAATTCGGCGCACATTTTAATGTTGTCTGGGATCGGTCCGCGCGAGCAACTTGAGAAATTCGACATCAAAGTAATCGAAGCTTTACCAGTCGGGCGAAAAATCTACGACCATTCCGTGTATTGGGGTTTGGCGTTCACGGCCAACGAATCTATAACGTACGACTTCGACAAGGTCGAAGATCCAGAATTGTACGTCGAGCTATTCAACAAGGGCAAGGGCCCGCTTAATAACCTGGGCGGGCTGGAAACGATCGCGTTCGTGAAGACCGACGCGTCGGACGACCCGGCGCCAATGTTACCCGACATAGAATTTCTCCTCATGACCGCGTTTCACAACGTGGCCGGCGGAACGATCTTACGCAAGGCGATCCGTATGACCGACAGGGTTTACAACGCAGTGTTCAAACCGCTGGAAGGAAAACCGGCGTTCGGAATAATCCCAATGATCATGCAGCCGAAATCGTACGGCTTCATGGAACTGCAATCGGCCGACCCGTTCATCTATCCGAAAATTTACGGAGGGTACCTGACGGATCCGGAAGGGCACGATTTAAAAACGATGATCGCTGGTATCAGAGAAGCGATTCGGATAGCGAAAGCGCCGGCGTTTCGACGGTACGGCGTCAAGGTGGTCGACACGAAAATTCCAGGCTGCGAGACGCACGAGTATGACACGGATTCGTACTGGGAGTGCGCACTGAGGCATTTGATGTCCACGATCTATCACCACACGACGACGTGCAAAATGGGACCGGCGACGGATCCAGAAGCGGTCGTCGACGAGAGATTGCGAGTTTGGGGTATTCGACACCTAAGAGTCGCCGACACTAGCATAATACCGTTGCAGCTGACGGCACACACGAATGTGCCCGCTTACATGGTTGGCGAGAAAGCTGGGGCTTTAATTAAGGAAGATTGGTTATAAATTCTATATAATAAATTATAAAATATTACTGACTGACGCCATCGTTCTGTATCGTTTGTCAATTTGTATTAATCTAGAACTTTGTTTATTTAGTGTATTCGTATATTGAGCGGTTAGGGCAGCGTTTCGAATAATGTGGACCGGGGTGCCACTTACCAGGGTTATTGCACGGTAGATAGGGACGGTAGACGGCAGGCGGGCGAAACCGGCCAAATGAATCGTTTCAAATTCCCAAGATTCTGTGCGGATCAATTGGTTTATTGAATGGAATATTTAATGATAATTGCGTGTGGCATTGTCAATATACAAGGAACATTAATAAAATAGTATTTTTTCTTTTGGATTGATGGAGGCTGCATAGCACTGCACTTAGGCCTGAATAGGCCTCCATTCAGGATCCCGCCCAAGTGGCCATCGAGCCCATCGAACGAGATTTTAATGTTTCTAGGAAATTCACTTGTCCAATGGCTGTAAGGGCGGGTCTTGTTATTAATAAAATAGTACTAAATGACATCTTTGTAAAATTTATTATTTATACAAGTTTAAATGAATAAATGGAAATAAAAGCACATTTACATCGACTAATTTACTTCTTCAATTGGTAGGTAGCAATAACACACTTGACCATGAACATTGGAAATATAGCCTTTTGCTAGTACACCAGAATTTCTTTCTCGATTCGTCACTGTTGATGAAATGTTGGTCCACCATTTCGATCCTGAGTCGAAGCAACAGTATGGAGTGGCATGCATCGCTGAGGTTTTCCGCCACCCCGCAAATTTTGTGTTTTGCCATCTGCTGGTAAAGTTATGGCCACATTTTTTTGGGACGGAATTTTGATGACTTTTGGAACATGGACATACAATAACAGGCTCCTACTATGCCAACTTAATTTCACGATTACGTGATTGTGGCAAGGAAAAATGAAGGGAAAATTGAGCAAAGGAATTCAGTTTCATCAAGACAACGCTTCTGTTAACAAAAGCCATGTTGCCATGAGCGCTATTCTGAACGCAGGATTTGAATTATGTGAACATCCCGCATATTCACCAGAACTGGCCCCTAGTGATTTCTTTTACTTCCAAAATTAAGAAAATATCTTCCGGGGACCAGATATTACGAATATAATGAAGTAATGACGGCCGTAAACGACTGGTAGGAAGAGCAACCGAAAGTTTTTTTACCATGGGAATCAAAGGTTTGGAGCATCGTTGGACCAAATGCATCGATGTTGAGGGAGATTATGCAGAAAAATAAACATTTGATATTTTTTCAATTTGTTTCCTCCTACGTTAGGGACCGTAAATACTGATCTCCCCTCATATATCTATTTACCAGATATATTTGCATGGTAATGTGCTTGGAATACTGAGTTATAGGAGAACCCATGACCGTCAGCCACCAGTATTCGATAGGCAACTTTGAATATTAGCATAGCTTGCCTTGTGAGTCTTGGTGAGCCTTGTGACATGGTTAGGCTCACCAATAACCGCACCTGTTATCGATCCGCCAAGATACTATTCGATTCAGACACGCAAGTCCACCAACCCACGCCGCAACACGAAGCTATATATTTGTCACCACAAGGGCGACCATCGACAACATGTACATAACAAAAAGTACAATCAATACAGTAGGTACCATACAACACATTAAGAACAGATAGTCAACATTCCTACCAACTCTACATTTGCCATAATATTGTCTCCCAGACAAGTCTCCCCACCATTTAACACAATTCACAAAATTACAAATATTAACTACGCCACTGTACTCTACACTACTATTTCCTATACTCGCATGGACTAGTTAACCATGTGTTACAATTCTGATGATCCGCCCTCTCTACTACACTCTTAGACGATAGGTCACACAAATTGTGTATATTTGGATGCATTTTATGGACTTTAAGACAACGAGTGGATTCTACTATGTTATCAATTTTAAATGTTTTACCATTTTCACAATTTTGGCATTGGTTATGTTTTTGGCAATTGCTTTAAGATTGTCATGTCACTAATTTTCAACAGTAAAAAACTGTTTCGATTCTTCTATTTTACCAATTTTCAATGCTTTACTGTTTTCCCCATTTCAACATTTCTTGATCAACATTTCAATCCTTCTGGTAATAGTTTGAATTTTTCCATTTTGTCAATTTTCAATAAGTTGGCCAATTCTGTAATTTTTTGATCGTTTGCCAAACTTTCAAAACACCATTCTCACAATTTTTTGTGGCACTGGGTTCCATTTTCTAATTTTGCAATTTTTCACTGTTTCCGCAATGTTAACGTTTTTGACCTTCTTGACAACTTTAACCAAAATAACGCAGTAGTCTTGGAATTAAGGCTCGTTGGAAGTTCTAGCCGTGATTTATTCGTTAGTCACTGCTAGTTTGGAAGACGTGTTAAGTTGTTAACAATTATTTTAAGTTTATTTTCTGGGAGTGGATTGTAATGGGCTGTAATCCGACGAACAAGAACACATGACGCCTCGCCATTTTCAACCTGTTAGGGAAGGAGGGAAAAGAGTCGTCGCAAGATCTATGATTCTCTTGTTTTTTTTTTTTAATATATCTTTATCATTTGTGATTGGTCAGACAAAGACCACTTCGTTTTAACGATAATTTTGATAATTTTTTTTTTAAGTTTAATTCATTGACTTTAAATAATTTCACATGGTTGACTTTGCCCCTCGTAACTTGTTCAATGCTGGTGGATTTTATTACTTTAAGTTTAGCAGGTAGCCATTAAAGTTCATTTTCGCTGTTTTAGAACGTTCGTTTTTTGTACGTATAAAATTGTAACACATTTTCGCCTCACCTCACTTTTCAATTACAGTAAATATGAGATTCTTTAACACTATCAACCGCCTTTATGGAAGCAATGTTGTTGGAATTTTTAAAAAATGGAGTAACACGACTGGAAAATTAGCACAATTTCTGAACAGTTATATATTTAACAGAATGTTCAAAACTTTCCCTCATACCGGTTCACATTTCACCCAGGATTAAAAGCATAGACGCATTATTAACTGGCTTTAGAAGAAAAGCACGAGAGAAGCTGAAGCTATAAATAACAGGTTAAAAATCAAATTAATATCCTTTGAAATCAATCACATCAATGCCATATTACGTCAACTGAGCACATCTTTATGATGTTTAATAACTAAAGCACAGTCCTTACTGCCGCGAGAGGTTATTCACGATTTCAATAAACATTAATTTAATAGATACAATTTTCATTTTAACAAAATTAAAAATTTCATTATTAAAAAATTAATAATCTTCAGAAAATGGTATAAAAATTTTACGAACATAGAAATACCCATCGAGATCAGGGATTTCCTTGCTTGATGCCCTAATTTTGCTGGTACCGCAACCTAATGATATATCAATGTATACATTCTTAGCAGAGGTTGAAGATCTCAGCGAGGTTGAACTTAATAAAAGATATTTATTCAGGTCTGAAATTACTTTACCTTATCACTGACTTTATGCATTAGGAGTCTGATATGTTAGGGGATCTTGGAACAAGTCAAAGGCTTTGTAACAAATTCCTCAATAATAATACTAACAATTTAATTGTTAAAGCCGATAAAGGCAATGTCACTGTCGCCCTAAATAAAGATAACAATATTAACGAGGTCAATAACTTGCTCCAGGACCCGTCCACTTACAAATCAGTCGCAAAGGATCCATCTATTGAAAAGAGTAACAATGATTTAGTAGCTTCATTCAAAAATTGATCATTAATAGATGAACGCACTTATCACAAATTAATAATTCATAATTCCATTGCTCCGAAACTGTATGGTCTCCTCAAAATTCATAAAACTGATATCACCCTTAGACCCATTGCTTCCTCAGTAGAAGGACCTACCAAATATTTATCTAAATTCATCGCTGATATCCTTATCCATAGCTTTTAAAGAATATAATTCCTTTCGTATCAAAGATAGTTTTTCTTTTTCTGAACGCATTAACAATGTTCAAATAGCCGAAGTTTATGTGATCGCTTCACTACTATCGGTGCCAAAGTAATAGTCCCCCGTGTTTGAAGACCTATATGATATAATGAAATATACATTGTTACAACCAGCAATAATTTCTACGTAAAGTTCAAATATTTATGTCCCTACGTTTTGAAGTAATCATAAGGGAAGTGCAAAAAACCATAGGATTTTTGCGATATCTAACGACTTTACAATTTATTTTCTACTTAACCGTACAACAAAAGAAATAGAAACTTCGACTGTACGTAACCTGATATGTTATGCACATTTCGTGATCACGTATTTAATTTAATTTAATTGTACCCGTTACTTAATATTTTTAAAGTGAAATCAGGTTTGCGTACTTTTTGGCGATCGCGCAGGCTCTTATTGCATATTTACTACCGGGACCGGAAATATTAAAATGAAATTATTAAATTTGTGAATAAGCGTGAAGATAATTTCTTTGCATATTAGTAGCGAGAATGGATTTTTGGAAGGATGCCGTAAATGCTTTATAGGCGAAAAAAAGAAAGTAAAAGAAGATTATCATCACGAAATAAATGAACAACATTATGAGTACCGTGCACGTGTTATCGGTAATGCCCGCAAAATCAATAATTATGATCAGTAAGCTTCCAATGCTAGATCATGATTTTAGAAAAACTACATTATCTTGGAGGAAAGATGACATGATTGCTTGGTTACTGAAAAACTAGGTGGCACTTCCGTAGGGAATTACTATTTTTTCAAAATGGACTGAACCACAGCTGTTGCTATTGTCTAAGCCGCATCGTTATGAAAAGGTACTACTATTAGAAACTATTGCAAGCAAGTAAGAGGAGGCGATGTGAAATTATTGTGGTTACCTGTAGCTCATTGCGAATTTCATGCTATTGAACTAGTTTGAGCATACGTGAAAAATAAAGTTGCAACAAGAAATTATACTTTTAAAATTAAGGATGCATTGACTTTATGTCATTATGCTTTGAACGACGTTTCAAGAGAGATATGGAAGAATTGTGTTGAGCATTGTATACCCCGTTTACTCATTAGATGCATCTGCACATAAGTACGCAAAGTTTGAATAGAAGTATTCTATTGGTGGAGTTTCACAATCCCAAAACACGCAACTACAAAATTCGGCAATCGTGATTGCGTCCCGGTATTTTTTAATTTGTATGTAGTGTGTGAAACTGGCTGTTGACGCCGAGACCACGCCTTTTCTGCATCTGTTCGTTAAACGAGATATAAGAAAATTGAGATATCGTACATAGAAAAAGAACACCTGATAGACGAAATTATGGAACCATTTATAATTAACTTGGAAGAAGATGACGATGATGATGAATTGTCGAACGAGTCAAGTGATAGTTATGATGGCGAATAATGCAATAATGAAATTGATGCCGAGAAACATAAACAAGTCAGAATGTTCTGCGAAAAGCATTCGCTTGATTGAGTATAGGCAAGAAGACTATTTTTAACTACTATACGAAGCGTGAAAAAACTTGTATTTATTATTTATAACAATAACATTTGTAAAATTATTATATTGTTGTTATTATACGGTCCTAATATATGGACATATTATCAGTATTATAATTATATTTATTTTCATTCGTCAAGTACAGGACACGTTGATCTGTTGTAGTATTTTTTATTATATATATATATATATATATATATATATATATATATATATATATATATATTAGGGCGGGTCAAATTGTATGGACCGATTTTTTTTTATGAAGCGTATAGCAAAAATGTAATCTATAGGTGATTCTGAGAAATTTTGCTCAAGAGACCATAGCTCTAAGTCGGATTTGGAGCCCCCCAAAATTTCAAAATAGAAATTTTTCCATATATACATAGAACAATTTAATTAAATTCGTCATAAAATCGGATAGAATTATAGTAGATTTCTCAATTTGGGCTTGTTTGAAAGGTATTTTTATCACCTTTCAGAATCTGTATTGATACCTGTAGAATAAGTCGTCAATGGCAGCATTGTTCAATTGAACAACTTTGTAACACTGAATAATGACGTTACAAAATAATGACGTTTACCACCACTAAACGTTGCCAAGCTTGCTTTTCCTTCTTCCTTAATCGTTCATCGTGCAATGCGCACGCAGTTTGCCAAAATACTTAAATAAAAACTCGGTTATCACAATACCAATATTTACTTTCTTATACATTATGTATAAGTATAGGAATCATGAAAAATTTCGAACTCGAGATTTCAACGGATATACACGTTTTGAGGTCCCCTGAATCGTTTCTGACTATTTTCGGAATGACGTCTGTGTGTGTGTCTGTGTGGTACTGTGTGTCTGTGCGCGCTCTAGCGTCCAAACGATTATAGCTAGAGCTCTTCAACTTTAAACTTAACATTTGTATGTAGCAAGGAGGAAAACGTCCTATTTTGAACGCAATCTCTTAACCGGAAGTGATGGTTTACTCTTATCACCTTTTTCCATATCTCGAAAACGGTACACGTTACTGGAAAACATATTCTTACATAAATTATAGATATTGGGGTAATTACTGTGGGGAATTTGCAAACGGGGTTCTATATATACTAATTCAACACGTGTGCGCTTAAGGGATAATAGCCGCATAAATGACCGGGGAAATTCCGAATTCTGTGTGGTCGTTCGTGATGTTCTTGCCGTGTTTTTCCGCTTTTTTGATTTCTAGCGTTTCTAACAAATTCAACCGTTTGCCTTTGGTAGTTGTATGCAATGTTTTAAATTTATTTAGATCCGGGAAATGGTTCTTTGTTATGCAGGTCTAGATAATTGATCGTGCCATCTTCGTTGTTTTCTGTCTCTACGGTGAATTGTACTTGCTCGTAGAAGCAATTACCTAGACCTTCAAATTGGGAAAAAAGAACAACACCTGACCTTCGACATATTCAGAAAACATACTTTCTCAGACGCCATAACAAATGCCAATTCTTGTCAATTCAATATAAAAATGAGTGCCTTTCGGTCATGGATACACAGGCTTCTAGTATTGCCCCTGTCGACTGCCAACTACAGAAGTTGAATAAAGAAGTTGAGATCCTGAAAGCCATTGTAAGAAACAATAATTACCATGAAAGCGTCATCGATCGGTTGATAAGGAAAAAACGTCAGAAGCTATTAACCAAACAATTGTACGCACCGGTGGAGGATGTCCAGCGCAATTATTGCTTTATCAATTATATTCTTAAGTTTAGTGACAAAATCTCCAATAGGTTACGTCACAGCAACCTAACACCTATTAGTGTAAATAAAAAGAACTTGGGAACTAAATTGGTAAACAATAAAGAGAAACTAGACCAAACATAAAAAAGCGGAGTATACGAAATTAATTGTAAGGACTGTGACGCTCTATATATAGGTCAAACCGGACGCAACTTCAAAAAGCGCCTGAACGAACATAAAAATCTATTCTAAACAACGCAAGAACAACTGGCTTAGATGAACACTGCATAACAAAGAACCATTTCCCGGATCTAAAGAAATTTAAAACATTGCATACAACTACCAAAGGCAAACGGTTGAATTTTTTAGAAACGCTAGAAATCAAAAAAGTGGAAAAACACGGCAAGAACATCACGAACGACCACACAGAATTCGGAATTTCCCCGGTCATTTATGCGGCTATTATCCCTTAAGCGCACACGTGTTGAATTAGTATATATAGAACCCCGTTTGCAAATTACCCACAGTTTAATACACTCTTTGAAACTTTAACCAAGTGTTTAATTTTTTAATTTTTTAACTATAATTTTAGATTTAGTCAAAGAGTGCAGTGATAATATCAAAGTTATTATGGATAATCAAGAACCATCGACATCGTCTGCGGTGTCTTCGCAAATGGAAGCAACAACATCAACAAGTTTTGACTCTAGATTGACTAACATGCCTCATCAAGATATTGTTGTTTTTGGTTTATCAAGTGATTTAAATGATCTTAGTTTGCCTACTAAATGTGACATTTTAAAATATTATTTTTTTTTAAGTGATCGTGCTAAATTTGAAAACAAAATGTTCTCGTATAAAAATTTTACTCCTCACGTAACAGATAAATTGATCCAAATTTGGTGTAAATTAAATATTGAAATCATTAATAGAAAGAGTGTTTTAAAAAAATTAACTGGTTTGCTTGATAAATACCAGAAACATGTACAACATAGAAACAAAAGAGATGAATTTAAAGCATTTGTTGATTCAATAAACGAATTATTTTATATTGACAAATGTAATTGCAAATTAAAAACAACAGAATGCTCGTGTGGATTGATTCCAGAACATCTAAAAGAATTTATGATGGACCAGCATAATGTTAGAAAATTCACAATACCTGAATATACCTTGAATATTCAAGACGTTGAAGAAGTAGCTACAACAATACCAACACTTACAACTGGTACCAATGATCCAAGTTACGAACCACCTGAATTACACATGGATGAAGATGAAAATGAAGCAACAACAGAAGTTCCAGAAGCAACTGTTCAAATGAGACGAGGTCATTATACTCAAATATACGATGCCTTAAATTTTGCTATGATGTGTGATAGATTCGGTGTTTCAGATAGAGTCGCTTCATGTTTAGCAACAGCTTTATTCGAAGATATAAATTTTAGAGATGTTCATGGTAATCTTGTTATTATGGATAAATCAAAAGTGGCTGGAGAAAAAGTTAAATCTAGAGATGCAGTGCTCCGTACACGACATACAAATTCTTCCATAACTGCATTCTCTTTCGATGGTAGAAAAAATGACTCATTAACTACAGAGAAAGTTAATGACAAATTTCATACCACTATGGTAAAAGAACCGCATTTAGTTGTTCTGAAAGAGCCCTATAATGAGTTACTTGGATATGTAAATTTGGGTAGTCAAGAAGATGCAAAAACCAAACACAGAAAACTGAATGAATTTTTCAACAATAAAACATTAACAGTTGATCAATTAATTGGCATATGCAGTGATGGTGAGCCAACAAATACTGGAACAGAAAATGGTGTTTTACGATTATTTGAAAAACAGTTAAATAGACCAATTCACTGGTTTATATGTCTGCTTCATTTCAATGAACTGCCATTTCGTCATTTATATGAAGCATTGGACAAAACAGTCACCAGTGGACCACGAGCAGCAAGTGGAAAGTTATTCAAAGCTATTCAAGAATGTGAGAAATTGCAGGTATGTAACACTTTATTTTATTTAATATCATCATTATTTATTGTCATTATTTTACTTTTTCGATTGGGATAAAGTTAAAATAAAATAATTGCATTTTAATTGATCTAAACATTTCATTTTTCAGGTAGTAGCTGATTTTGATCCAATACCACTGGAGAATATGCCTGCAATGATGGATCATGAACATGAGCTCGAACTATCAACAGATGTTAAATATTTATATCAAATAGCTAAAGCAATTTCGAATGGTATTGTTCCAGTTGATTTAGCTAACATTAAACCAGGACCAATTGCACATTCTCGTTGGTTAACCAAAGCAAGTAGATTACTACGATTATATGTAACAACTAATACACCATCGACCAATTTAAAAACTTTGGCAGTTTATATTATTACAGTTTATGTGCCAATGTACTTCAATGTGAAGTTTTATAACTCTGTTGTGTACGGCAGTGCACTTTTATTAAAATTTATACGTTGGACACGATACTTACAACCAAACTTTCGTAATATTGTAGATGGTGTAATTCAAAACAACTCATATTACGCACATCCAGAAAATATCTTATTAACAATGTTATTTGATGATCGAAAAGCAATACGGGATAGAGCTATCAAAAAGATTTTACACTATCGAGAACAATTGTACGATCCAACTAAACTCAGAGTTAACAAAAAATATATCTTAAATTTCAATGCTACCGATTATGTCAATATGGTTGACATGAATAACGACGATATATTATTTGAACCAGCATTTACTCGACAGATTCCATATGATCACTTGGTAGAATACTTAGATTTCGTTGAACCACCACTGGCTGATCCACAAATTCCAATGCACATACAAGGAACAGAAAGACATGTACAATTATTAACGAGTGTTTCAAAACGAGTTATAGAAAAGAATCGTGAAGGAGTTATGGCAGTGACATTAGAAAGTCGTAAGAAAACTCCTCGAATGGAAAGTAAAAAGGACCTTAAAAAATAATATTACCACGTTAAAACATTAAATTGTAGGTCGAGAATAATATTTAAAAATAAATTGAATAAAAAATGTAAAAATAGTGTTTTCTTGTTGAAACCTTGAAAATGTTGATTTTTTCAAATCGATTTTCCTACAAAAAAATTGATCGTAATAAAAGTTTTTGGAAATTATCTGAACTTTTATAATCTGAATTCTGAATTCTGAATTTATTAGTTAAAAGTTCATTTTAGGCTATTTTTCGACAAAAAATTCCTAATATCTCTACTAAAAATAAAAAAAATATTGGTATCAATACAGATTCTGAAAGGTGATAAAAATACCTTTCAAACAAGCCCAGATTGAGAAATCTACTATAATGCTATCCGATTTTATGACGAATTTAATTAAATTATTCTATGTATATATGGAAAAATATATATTTTGAAATTTTGGGGGGCTCCAAATCCAATTTAGAGCTATGGTCTCTTGAGCAAAATTTCTCAGAATCACCTATATATTACGATTTTGCTATACGCTTTATCAAAAAAAAATTAACCCGCCCTAATATATATATATATATATATATATATATATATATATGTTGATACGTAGATTCTCGCGGGTAAAATCTGTTCTGCTTTTTTCTCGGGTAATGAACCGCGTTGTAGAATTATCCCTGTAAGGGTTGTTCCGACGTTTCGGCAATGTCACAATTGCCATCTTCAGGTTGGTCTTCTCGGTCTAAGCGTCTTCTCTTTCACGAACATCCCTATGGATTTAGTATTCAATATTATCACTGAAAACTAGGATATGATTGAACCACACAACTGTTAGCATCACCTAACCTTCCTCACTGCTTTAGAAAATTCTCTTTCAACAAGCAATATTTTTCTCAAATTTTCACAGCATCCTTTTTTCGGCGCAGCTAATAATAAGTATTCACGGACTTTTACGGGAAATTTTAACATTTTTAATTTTCATCAAATTTTGGATTTAGGGTTTGAGGGCAATTCTGATCAATTATTACTAGTAAAATTTTTCGATAAAAAAATCCCTAAAGTGATTTCTTGATTTTTGCCGTTTATTTTGCCATCGCAGGTTGCTTTGCATTTAAGGAAGGCGCGATTGTTTTTTTGGGAGTAAATACAGCAATAGGTATTCTACTTTTGAGAAAAAAAAATACTAAAATTGAACTAAAACTAAAAAATATATGAGGGTGTTACACTCTTAAGTGAAACACACTGTATATATATATATAATTTACACGAAAGATGGTCTAATCTTACACCTCAATGGTGTAGTGAACATTAATTAAAACAGGTCCATGAAGACTAACTGGTGGATCGCTAGACAATATTGTTTCTGGGTTATTACCCTTCGTCAGTAGCGATTACCAAGAACCTTAGTTGTTGAAATACCTTTACATGTAGTGGCCATCAAAACTTCTTGGCGCGAGCCAATCACTCCTAATGAACCACTGACAACAGAACACTGACAAGACGATACCTTGTCTAACACCTCGCGGCGAGGAAACAATATTGTCTAGCGATCCACCAGTTAGTCTTCATGGACCTGTTTTAATTAATGTTCACTACACCATTGAGGTGTAAGATTAGACCATCTTTCGTGTAAATTTTACATTTTTCTGTCATATTTGACAAGACACATTTTCAATATATATATATATATATATATATATATATATATATATATATATATATATATATATATATATATATATATATATATTAGGGCGGGTTAATTTTTTTTTTGATGAAGCGTATAGCAAAATCGTAATATATAGGCTCTAACTTGGATTTGGAGCCCCCCAAAATTTCACAATATATATTTTTCCATATATACATAGAATAATTTAATTAAATTCGTCATAAAATCGGATAGCATTATAGTAGATTTCTCAATCTGGGCTTGTTTGAAAGGTATTTTTATCACCTTTCAGAATCTGTATTGATACCAATATTTTTTTTATTTTTAGTAGAGATATTAGAAATTTTTTGTCGAAAAATAGCCTAAAATGAATTTTTAACTAATAAATTCAGAATTCAGAATTCAGATTATAAAAGTTCAGATAATTTCCAAAAACTTTTATTACGATCAATTTTTTTGTAGGAAAATCGAATTGAAAAAATCAACATTTTCAAGGTTTCAACAAGAAAACACTATTTTTACATTTTTTATTCAATTTATTTTTAAATATTATTCTCGACCTACAATTTAATGTTTTAACGTGGTAATATTATTTTTTAAGGTCCTTTTTACTTTCCATTCGAGGAGTTTTCTTACGACTTTCTAATGTCACTGCCATAACTCCTTCACGATTCTTTTCTATAACTCGTTTTGAAACACTTGTTAATAATTGTACATGTCTTTCTGTTCCTTGTATGTGCATTGGAATTTGTGGATCAGCCAGTGGTGGTTCAACGAAATCTAAGTATTCTACCAAGTGATCATATGGAATCTGTCGAGTAAATGCTGGTTCAAATAATATATCGTCGTTATTCATGTCAACCATATTGACATAATCGGTAGCATTGAAATTTAAGATATATTTTTTGTAAACCCTGAGTTTAGTTGAATCGTACAATTGTTCTCGATAGTGTAAAATCTTTTTGATAGCTCTATCCCGTATTGCTTTTCGATCATCAAATAACATTGTTAATAAGATATTTTCTGGATGTGCGTAATATGAGTTGTTTTGAATTACACCATCTACAATATTACGAAAGTTTGGTTGTAAGTATCGTGTCCAACGTATAAATTTTAATAACAAGTGCACTGCCGTACACAACAGAGTTATAAAACTTCACATTGAAGTACATTGGCACATAAACTGTAATAATATAAACTGCCAAAGTTTTTAAACTGGTCGATGGTGTATTAGTTGTTACATATAATCGTAGTAATCTACTTGCTTTGGTTAACCAACGAGAATGTGCAATTGGTCCTGGTTTAATGTTAGCTAAATCAACTGGAACAATACCATTCGAAATTGCTTTAGCTATTTGATATAAATATTTAACATCTGTTGATAGTTCGAGCTCATGTTCATAATCCATCATTGCAGGCATATTCTCCAGTGGTATTGGATCAAAATCAGCTACTACCTGAAAAATGAAATGTTTAGATCAATTAAAATGCAATTATTTTATTTTAACTTTATCCCAATCGAAAAAGTAAAATAATGACAATAAATAATGATGATATTAAATAAAATAAAGTGTTACATACTGCAATTTCTCACATTCTTGAATAGCTTTGAATAACTTTCCACTTGCTGCTCGTGGTCCACTGGTGACTGTTTTGTTCAATGCTTCATATAAATGACGAAATGGCAGTTCATTGAAATGAAGCAGACATATAAACCAGTGAATTGGTCTATTTAACTGTTTTTCAAATAATCGTAAAACACCATTTTCTGTTCCAGTATTTGTTGGCTCACCATCACTGCATATGCCAATTAATTGATCAACTGTTAATGTTTTATTGTTGAAACATTCATTCAGTTTTCTGTGTTTGGTTTTTGCATCTTCTTGACTACCCAAATTTACATATCCAAGTAACTCATTATAGGGCTCTTTCAGAACAACTAAATGCGGTTCTTTTACCATAGTGGTATGAAATTTGTCATTAACTTTCTCTGTAGTTAATGAGTCATTTTTTCTACCATCGAAAGAGAATGCAGTTATGGACGAATTTGTATGTCGTGTACGGAGCACTGCATCTCTAGATTTAACTTTTTCTCTAGCCACTTTTGATTTATCCATAATAACAAGATTACCATGAACATCTCTAAAATTTATATCTTCGAATAAAGCTGTTGCTAAACATGAAGCGACTCTATCTGAAACACCGAATCTATCACACATCATAGCAAAATTTAAGGCATCGTATCTTTGAGTATAATGACCTCGTCTCATTTGAACAGTTGCTTCTGGAACTTCTGTTGTTGCTTCATTTTCATCTTCATCCATGTGTAATTCAGGTGGTTCGTAACTTGGATCATCGGTACCAGTTGTAAGTGTTGGTATTGTTGTAGCTACTTCTTCAACGTCTTGAATATTCAAGGTATATTCAGGTATTGTGAATTTTCTGCTGGTCCATCATAAATTCTTTTAGATGTTCTGGAATCAATCCACACGAGCATTCTGTTGTTTTTAATTTGCAATTACATTTGCCAATATAAAATAATTCGTTTATTGAATCAACAAATGCTTTAAATTCATCTCTTTTGTTTCTATGTTGTACATGTTTCTGGTATTTATCAAGCAAACCAGTTAATTTCGTATACTCCGCTTTTTTGTGTTTGGTCTAGTTTCTCTTTATTGTTTACCAATTTAGTTCCCAAGTTCTTTTTATTTACACTAATAGGTGTTAGGTTGCTGTGACGTAACCTATTGGAGATTTTGTCACTAAACTTAAGAACATAATTGATAAAGCAATAATTGCGCTGGACATCCTCCACCGGTGCGTACAATTGTTTGGTTAATAGCTTCTGACGTTTTTTCCTTATCAACCGATCGATGACGCTTTCATGGTAATTATTGTTTCTTACAATGGCTTTCAGGATCTCAACTTCTTTATTCAACTTCTGTAGTTGGCAGTCGACAGGGGCAATACTAGAAGCCTGTGTATCCATGACCGAAAGGCACTCATTTTTATATTGAATTGACAAGAATTGGCATTTGTTATGGCGTCTGAGAAAGTATGTTTTCTGAATATGTCGAAGGTCAGGTGTTGTTCTTTTTTCCCAATTTGAAGGTCTAGGTAATTGCTTCTACGAGCAAGTACAATTCACCGTAGAGACAGAAAACAACGAAGATGGCACGATCAATTATCTAGACCTGCATAACAAAGAACCATTTCCCGGATCTAAATAAATTTAAAACATTGCATACAACTACCAAAGGCAAACGGTTGAATTTGTTAGAAACGCTAGAAATCAAAAAAGCGGAAAAACACGGCAAGAACATCACGAACGACCACACAGAATTCGGAATTTCCCCGGTCATTTATGCGGCTATTATAATTAGTATATATAGAACCCCGTTTGCAAATTCCCCACAGTAATTACCCCAATATCTATAATTTATGTAAGAATATGTTTTCCAGTAACGTGTACCGTTTTCGAGATATGGAAAAAGGTGATAAGAGTAAACCATCACTTCCGGTTAAGAGATTGCGTTCAAAATAGGACGTTTTCCTCCTTGCTACATACAAATGTTAAGTTTAAAGTTGAAGAGCTCTAGCTATAATCGTTTGGACGCTAGAGCGCGCACAGACACACAGTACCACACAGACACACACACAGACGTCATTCCGAAAATAGTCAGAAACGATTCAGGGGACCTCAAAACGTGTATATCCGTTGAAATCTCGAGTTCGAAATTTTTCATGATTCCTATACTTATACATAATGTATAAGAAAGTAAATATTGGTATTGTGATAACCGAGTTTTTATTTAAGTATTTTGGCAAACTGCGTGCGCATTGCACGATGAACGATTAAGGAAGAAGGAAAAGCAAGCTTGGCAACGTTTAGTGGTGGTAAACGTCATTATTTTGTAACGTCATTATTCAGTGTTACAAAGTTGTTCAATTGAACAATGCTGCCATTGACGACTTATTCTACAGGTATCAATACAGATTCTGAAAGGTGATAAAAATACCTTTCAAACAAGCCCAAATTGAGAAATCTACTATAATTCTATCCGATTTTATGACGAATTTAATTAAATTGTTCTATGTATATATGGAAAAATTTCTATTTTGAAATTTTGGGGGGCTCCAAATCCGACTTAGAGCTATGGTCTCTTGAGCAAAATTTCTCAGAATCACCTATAGATTACATTTTTGCTATACGCTTCATAAAAAAAAATCGGTCCATACAATTTGACCCGCCCTAATATATATATATATATATATATATATATTCCAAATATTTTAAATTCTTATTGCTTTTTAAAAAATATTGTTGGCAAGCTAAGTAAACATACCAATAAATAATGTACATGTTATCTAATGAATATACATTTCAGATGATGTATCAGTTGATGACAGCTTCATCTTCAGGACTGCATGCAGCCATGCAAATAAGACCTATGTTTGTGTGTGTATACTAACACCATCTAGACCGGTACCATTTTCGTGTCGATGGCTGCGAAGTAGTTACGACGGTGCCGACTTAGGCGATCAAAGTAGACCTCTGTGATCAGGATAACACAGCAACAAGAATGTGAAGTTATTGACGTCTAGATGGCGTTAATAATACATTCACACAAACTTTCCTTTATTATCTAATGTTTATTTTTCATCCACTGTTTGTTATTTATTTAAGCTTCACCTTAAGCTCAAATAGTCAGATTACAGCGACTGAATAAATTTCATAGAAGACAATCGCCGTTTCCAAGAGTCGGTTTCGTCGGACGATTGCGATGAGAATATACGTTTTGGTGGATGAACTCGCGCTGCCTTTTCTTTTGGTCACATCTACGTAATTAACAAATTAATTGATATTCAAATCACAATAACCCAGCAATATTTTATGAAAAACGATCACGCAGTGAATATCAGAGCCAATTAAACGTAAAATGTTCAATAGTTGAAATAAAGTGAAGTCAGTAAGGGAAACGCACGAAACAAAACGAAAAACTTTCGCTCGAAAGATCTATAGGCGCCACGTGGTTTATCAACTGCACTAGCTACATTCCAACGAATCAAGAACACGGATAGATGTCCACAATTGATCTGGAACAAGAAAAAGCACCTGTGGAACGATCGATCGATCACGCGTTTCATGAGTTCAGATGAAAAAGATTATAAGTGAAAAATATTACAATATGTCATCGCATGTGCAAGTAAAATCACTAACTAACTGGAAGATTAGTTACTTTCAATGCGTAATATGGACATGGACAACTCCGCGTAATTAATTTATTAATACAATATCGATAACCTCACAAAATGTCGTTATTCATTTGCGTGTTGTTATTTTTTTATTTTGTTGGGTAAATAAGTTCATATCGCGATTATCTAATAACAAGAATAACAATTATGTAATAATGGCCAATTATACAACATGTCACGATAAACCATTCGTGAACAAAACATAACATTACAGTGATTATCAGGGCTCGCCGGTCAAGAGCTCGTCGACAGCTCGCCAGGTAAACAGTCCTCCATTCATTCCAACATCGCATTGCGCCGTTGGTTATTATTTCATCTGGTCCACAATGTCACGCACACAAAGCCATTTAATTACCACCACTCATTTGCGTCGATTTTAGCATCACGTTATCAATCCCTATCAAATTCAATAAAAATAATCGTCTCGTCAACAAAAAAAAACAACGCCACTGGGTGGAGCTCACGCAAAACTCGCACGCGTAAAGGTCTGGCGATTAGCGATTTTTTCGACATACCGAAGCCGAAGGGTGTCAAAGGTTACGCACCGATATACGCACGACACTCGCACATAAATATGACACAACGGTGCGAAATTCGTAGAAGTCTGTTTGCAAGAAGTTTCATCGAACGACAGCGATGAAAATATACCTGTTGGTGGTGGCGCTCGCGCTGCCTTTTCTGGCAGAGGGCGCGGAAAAACTCGAATGCGCCGAGGACATCGTCATCAAGCTGAGAAATGACCTGAAAGAGTTGATAAAAACGAAGAAGATAAAGAGAGACACCGAGCCGTACGTGGCGCCTAAGCTAACTGATGAACCTGGTGAGTAAAATTTCACCCAAGTACTTGTGCAATGAATGCGTACAGGGTCTCATTGCGTCTTATAGTAATTTTTATTTTTATTTTTACTAATATTCGACATTAATTACTTGGTTGGACGAAAATTTTAAATATTAAACCTTTTGGGGTAATGCGATGGTATGTCACTCATCCCCCTATTCATTACCTCATTACATCCAACCATGAGACCCACTCATTACCCACCATATGCTGAATATTAATTACAAAGATGATTGGGACTAAACAGTAAACATTCTAGTATTTTATTAACTGCAAGTGCCCCATTCACCACAATATATATACTTTTACATCAATTCCAACGGTGAGTCTCGCTCACTACCCCATTCTTTATATTTATTTCAACTATGACTATTACTCACCACCCTATTCTTTAGTTTATTATTCGCCATATTCTTTACATCAACGGTGAATCTTCCGCAGGCCTGTTTTGTACGACTATCACCCACCACGCTATTCATGAGATTATGAGTGAGTCCCATGGGCCTCGCTCAGAGCCCTCCATGACATTAATTCCGATTATGACTATCACTCACCACCCTATTCTTTAACTTATTTCCAACTCAAATGTGCGATGCAAACAATTACACCGACTTGTAAATTTAAGTAAAAATATGTAAAGAAAGCAACAACTGAAGAAATGGTAGATGTCTATGTGTCTAAAATGATTACGATCTACATTCGAAAATATTACGAATCATGGTGACCAAGATTGCTCCAAAGCACGCCGATCAAAAACGTAGGAAAGAAACTTGTTTGAACGCGTGGGCTTGAGTAAGGGTTGGTTACAACTGTTTTTTCCACAAAAAAAAAACGTTTGGGCGTACATATTTGCTATTTAAAAGTGTTGGAGCCATATAAATAAAAGTAAATGTAAAACTAAAATCCATTAATGGAAATAATTATAAAAAACAAAATGACACCGGAAGCTATCGGCTCGAGCTGGGTTCAACGTGGGTTAACCACGAAGCCCAAACAGCCAACAATGGAAATTCAGAAAGATGTACAAACTTGTCACTGAATTATTTCACGAAAAGAGGATTGTTTGTAAGCGTAGGGTTGGGTTGGGTTCGAGCAGTACAGGCATTCTTCTAATTTTAGTATGGTGTTTGATTGATCGAGTTTCTATTACTGTGAAATTCGATAATTTGTATTTTTTTCAATTTTCATCAATTTTTAAATGTATTTCAATATTTCTTGGTATTTTCCATCATATGACATATTTGACAACTCGGCTAGTTTTACCCCCCTCTGACGTTTTACAAACGACGTAGATTGTGACTTACCCATTTCTCACTTTTTTTTATTTTAATCCTTGGACTATCGCATTATCAGTGGGTTGGGTTGGGTTAGGCTTAATGATGAGCTTCATTAAGAGTAGCTATATTTTAGATAATTTGGAAACATTTGAAAATTTCGTCAATTTATGGCATTTTCAAATATTTTGAGAAATTATCCAAATGTTAAACTACATGAAACTACAAACAATTTCAACAAATGCCAAGAATGAAAATTATCAAAAATTCTACTTTCAATATGTCGAAACAACAATAATTTTTACATTTTGTTAATTTTAAAACTATATGTGAACCTTTAAAAAATGTAAAATGTATGTCAAAATCAAGACGTTCAGCTGAAAATGTCGAAAAATGTATCAAGACGTTTTTGTGAAAAAAATTGTGAAAATCTAATCTGATGTGATTTTCTGTGCCTTTCGTATATAAGATTTATAAATTAAATCACATTTGATTTTTAAGAAAATTTGAAAATTTAGCCACGGTGTTAATAAATAAGTTATGATCTTTAATGGAGTTACATGAAAATGTTAAACTTTATTAGCTACGGTATCACGTAGTTCAGTGGATCATCAGCAAGATAAGATTAAGTAGTTTAATGACAAACATATCTTCAAAGTTTGTAGCTTACCTAGAAGTTCCAATTTAAAGTTTTTTTGCTTTTAAAGCATGTCCACATCAAAATTACAGTACTGGCCATAATCATTGCATATTTTGGTTTTTCGATCATAACTTTATTCATAGTTACCCAATTTTCCTAAAATTTTTATATGTTTAAAAAACATGTATTTTAAATCGAATAGTCAGTTTATACAGATTCAGAATCACCAAATGATTTCTTAACAACAATTTATTAAAATCAGCGAAAAAGTCACTTTTCGAAAAATTAACAATATGCGAACTATTTTGAAAAATGGCGGCGAAACTACTTATCAGGAGACTAGTACTTGATGGTTGTAGCCTCGTGTCTCGATAACAGCCAGGCAGCGACGTGGAATGGATGCAATCAGGGTATCGATGGTCGACTGGGGGATGGCCTCCCAGGCAGCCTTTAGATGTGCGAAGTTTTCGGCAGCATTTGATGCTTTTTTTGGCCAGCCAACCTCCACTTCAGCTCTTCCCAAAGATTCTCGATGATGTTCAAGTCCGGGCTTTGGCTCGGCCAATCGAGAACCTCAACATGACGGCGAGAGCACCATGTGTGATCATTATCTTGTTGATATATGAATGATCGACCCACACAGCGCAGTGCCCATGGACGCATCGTGTTCTCCAGAATGTCCTCCTAACCGTAGCGATCCATTATGCCGGTAATCAGTCGAAGAGGGCCCATTCCCTTAGCGGAGAAGCAACCGTAGACCATTGCAGGATCCTCCTCCATGTTTGATGGTGGGTAGCTGGTATTTGGGATCAAACAGATCATTTGGTCGGACGAATCGAACTTTAACTTGTTTGGAAGTGACGGTATAAAATGGGTGCGACGTCCTGTGAACACTAGGCTTGATGGAGGTAGATCTGCAATGGTCTACGGTTGCTTCTCTGCTAAGGGAATGGGCCCTCTTCGACTGATTCCATTACATGGATCGCTACGGCTATGAGGACATTCTGGAGAACACGATGGGCAACGGGAACGTCCATGGGCACTGCGCTGTGTGGGTCGATCATTCATATATCAACAAGATAATGATCCCAAACATCGGTCGGTCCACATCTCCCAGTAGTTCTCTCGCCGTCATGTTGAGGTTCTCGATTGGCCGAGCCAAAGGCCTGACTTGAACATCACCGAGAACAACAATTTATGAGCTGGAGAGGAGGTTTGCTGGCAAAAAAGCATCAAATGCTGCCGAAGTTCGCACAACTGAAGGCCGCATGGGAGGCCATCCCCAAATCGACCATCGATACACTGATTGCATCTATTCCACGTCGCTGCCTGGCTGTTATCAAGGCACGAGGTTACGCCACCAAGTACAAGTCGCTTCATAAGTTGTTTCGTCGCCAATTTGCAAAATAGTTCACATATTGTTAATTTTTCGAAAAGTGACTTTTTCGCTGATTTTAATAAATTGTTGTTAGGAAATCATTGGGTGATTCTGAATCTGTATAAACTGCCTATTCGGTTTAAAATACTTGTTTTTTAAACATATCAAAATTTCAAGAAAATTGGATAATTATGAAAAAAGTTATAATCGAAAAACCAAAAATATGCGATCATTATGGCCATTACTGTACATGGACATTTTTTTTGTGTCATTTACTCTATAGTTTCTCAACGTTTCTTATAATTTATTGCAACAAAATTTGTTGCCTGTTTCCATTATAAGCATAGTAATTAATATAGTTAATTGAACCATTTATGTGCTCGTTCCAATTTTTGTCCGTCAATTTTTTCAGTAGTTACAAATCGGTTACAAATTTCAATTTTATTAAAAATTGGTATTAAGTTTGAGGATTCTGATATATAAAAATCGATAGAAAAACAACTCTGCGTGAGTATGGTTCAATTAAAATAAAATATATTTTCATTTCGATTTTCGCATTTTGGCAAATTTTTGACATATTGCTTGTATTATGGTTTGGTGCTTTATTGCGTTATTACATCTATGAGAAAATAGGTGACCTTGGTACAAACAAGCAATGTTTCAAATGTATTCGTCTGAAATCACGAGAGGTCCAAATGTATAAAAATCGTCAACAAAAAACAAGAAAAGTACAATAACATTAGAGACAGCAGAATGAAGACAAGGAAATTTTAAAAAACAAAATTTCAATAACCAAAATTTTCTTTCATGAAAACGAAAAAGTTCAAGAATGTCAACCAATTAAAAAAATAAACATCAAATTTCCTTCGAAACATGAAACAATTGTTTATTCGCTTTTACATAGACAGAAATTTTTTTCGGTAAGCTTACTAAATTAAATTTTGATTTCATAATTTTCAAAATTTCTTTGGTTTTCTTTCTATTTTCGTAGTTGGGATGGACACCTAGCTTGGGGTACTCAAAAAATTGAATTTTAACTTAATAATTTCCACAATTGTTTATTCGCTTTTATATAGACAGAAATTTTTTTCGGTAAGCTTACTAAATTGAATTTTGATTTCATAATTTTCAAAATTTCTTTGGTTTTCTTTCTATTTTCGTAGTTGGGATGGACACCTAGCTTGGGGTACTCAAATTGAATTTTACTTTAATAATTTCCACAATCTCTTTGGTTTAGGCTTCGGTATAGGCTTTACTTAACTTTGAGTTACATCAAAAATTGAATTTTAACTTCATAATTCTCAAAATTTCTTTGATTTTTGTTTTATTTTCTTAGCTTCGTTTGGCATCCAACTTGGGACTACTTCAAAAATTGAATTTTAACTTCGAATTTCCAAAATTTCGTTGTTTTTTGTCTATTTTGATAGTTGTGTTGATCACATATGTTGGAGTGCTTAAAAAAATGTATTCTTAATTAATAATTTTCAAAATTTCTTTGATTACGTTTATTTGCGTAGTTGGGTTGGGAGTACTACAACATTTTAATTTTGACTTGACAATTTAAAAAATAAATTTGTTTTTTTTTATTTTCGTAGTTGCCCCAATAATTAACAACAAATAGTACTAAAGATGACAAAACACGTACCTAGATTTGCTTTAAAAAACAAGCGTGGCCATGGATTGGATTCAATTTTATCGTAAATTTGTTGTTGTTAATTAACAGTTGACTATTTGCATTTTATGATTTATTCATTGCTCGGATATAGCTTGAACTATAAGCTAGAACCAAAAAAGTAATATATAATTTTTTTGAAATATTTATTATATTGCTTTTTGGCAATTATTAGAAAAATTTAAATTTCTTGGAAAATACACGACCTAATTTCTAATGAATTATTACAATGGGCGATAGCTGTTTATGAATTGTATAAACTTTATACAATTATTGTTATTAAATTATTAGTTCTAAGTTTTCCTTAAATTTTCACAGAACGTTGAATCATCTAACACACAAAATTAATTCTTGTTCTTTCTAGAGGAATACGACATGATAATCGTCGGGTCAGGATCGGCCGGATCGATTTTAACCAATCGATTATCGGAAATAGCCGACTGGAACGTCTTGCTACTGGAAGCCGGAGGTGAACCCGACATCCTGACTGACGTACCGATGCTGCTTTTATTGCAACAGTTCACCCACCACAACTGGGGGTATCTCACGGAAAAAGAAGACAACTTCGCATTAGGTAACAATGAAAATTAGTCTAATAAGTAAGTAATTAGCGGAGATCAAAACTATTAAAACGACGTTAACATAAACATGCCAATAAAATGCTAACGCTTATCGACTTATATCAGTTTCTTTATAAATCAAAATGATGACCTCAATTAAAAATATGTTTTCAAATTATTTGGACAGTTACAAGTGGATAACTTGAGAGATACAAGTCGATGGCCAGTTTAAAGAGCATCTAATTATAACTAACGGAACAAGATAACATATCTATTTGGGTATAGCAATTTTATTTTTAATTCATTAGAATGATTTAGTTAACGTGGTTTGGCACCTCAACAGGAATCTAATTAATTATTGAACGTGCTTTGATTTGCGACCACGATCGACAATACAGTATTATCAAATAATATAAAGAGGAGTTAGACTGAATCATAGAAAGAAAATGTAATAAAGGAATTAATAATTTGGTAATTTAGCTAAATAAAATTTCCTAAATTCTATATCACAATTACCCAATCGTACAAATGAAAAATGTTCACATCAACAAAATAAACTCATCATTTGTTCTTATCAACAATTAGGTATCAAAGAAATAAAATAAAAAATATAATAACATGTTTTATGTTTATGTTTATTTTTAATTTATATTTATTTTGGCTACTTGTTACAGTCAAGAGAAATTGAAATTTATACTTTTAAAGAATTAATAATTTGTTTTTGTGAAAATCAATATGACACTTAATTTTGTGTAAGGGGTTTAAACTTTTGTAAGAGCGACAGAATTTCAAGCGGAGGTTTATAAATCTTTCCATACGTGAATGCTCCAGATCCATAACTAGATCTGCCAGGAATTTCAAACCAGCTTGAAGACTTAGATTCTCTTTCCAGGCCTTCTCCTATTTGTGTATTTTAGCATCCTTGTCACTACTCTAACTCTTCTTACATAAACCATTCCCTATGTCTAAACATCCAAACATTAATATCGGCCTATATACTGTTTTAAATATTTTTAATTTTATTTTTCTTGTTTGTTGCTAATTTGTTTAACAATTTGAACAATAAACATTGCTATCTTATCTGTTGGAAAGTTTTTACCAAAAAAATCGATAGGAAACGCATAGAGGAAAGAAGAAAAAAAATCACCAGGATAATGCGATGGCGATGGCTAAAAGTAATCAGTTGGGCTTACAATTGTTATCCCATTTACGCTACTTGCTACTTGACTTAGTTGACTTTTCAGATTTTTGGGTTAATTGCAACCACAAACGCCTATTTTGTAGTAAAATAGCCTGTGGAGATGGGACATACAGTGTATTATTTTTAATCCAAGTGTTTTGTGTTAGATGGAGATTTGGTTGAAAAATTAAAAATATTTTTGATCTAGTACTCTAGTACAATCTAGTACAATTTTATCTGCTATAATAGTAAATCGGAGATTGTGGCTGGAAACATCAAAAAAAAAAAAATATATTCCCATTAACACACCGCACTTTATTTGATTTGAATGTGCTACGTACTATGTGGTCATCCCGTTGTTTTTGCTGAGGATATAGACATAGTTGTCGAAATGTACATTCAGATTGAATAAAATGCTGTGGTAAGAGGCATACTTAGTTTATTTTATCTGCTGTTATTTTCTGGTCACCAATTTGTTTTTCTTATTTGAATACAATTTCTCAACATATCTTCCAATTTCTTCTTTCGCTTAACAGTGAATTCCTTTTCAACGAATAAAATATGTTACCATTTCTATCTTTACATCCGTCGAAGAAGCGATTATGAAAATACATGTTGGCAATGGTTCTGTGCTGAGCCCAGTGTCTTACCAGTGTGTCACCACGGTTTGTCACTTCTTTTCATACTATCTATATGAAATGTTGCATTTCACGCTTTGAATAGCTAATTTGTTTGAAATGCTTTCTGGATATATTCCATTTCATTGGATTTATTGACATCGTCTGCAATTCTTTCTAATTTCGCCATAATAGCTTTTATGAGTGAGGGGAGTCCTGGATGATGTGAGTCGACGTTAAGAAAGCGACTAGTGAGTGTCCTTCTGGTAGACGGTCTTTGTTGTTAGTCTTATGGTGTAAAAGTATCCCACCCCACACCATCACAGAACCACCTCTATAATTGCAAATCACCTGTTGGTGTCTAGTACGTTCTAAGGCTCTATTCATGTGCTAGATTTTCAACCTTCTACTATCAGACCAAAAACCATATCACGATACATCGGTTAATAGAATTTTTGACCATTCTGCTTCAGCCCACCCGGCCTGTTGTTCTGTCCTTGTGCGGAGTGATGATGTCTTGAATTTGAGTGGTTCTTTTCGTACGATCCGCATATCTTTCATCTACGATGCCCGTCTCTAGGTATTAGCCCCACAATCTACCAATAACGCTTCGTGATGATTTTAGTTCCGCGGCAACTCGACTTTGTCAAAGTTCCGACGGTAACATTCGGTCACCATGTAACATTTGTTCCATGATTGGTACTCCATAATGCAAACAAACTTAATAATGACATGACAGTTATCAACTTAGTTTAGACACAAACATGTACCAAACAAACAGTTATAAAATTTTCTATTGCAAAACTTGATAATACATACTTAATACAAACAAATACCTAAATAATTAAAATACCGTACATTTTTTTACGTAAACTTTCTGGAAAGCGAATTTAAGAGTGAAAACGTCTTGGACCTTACACTACTTTGAACAGTGTAGTTGCAGCAGGTGAACGCAATGGATGAATGTACGTTATGAAGTCGATACTCCAAAATTGCGAGATCAACTCCAGTGGTAGCACGAATAGCTAGCTTATTAGGACAAACGCCATGTCGTTAATGACTTTCTGGCTATGGAATTTCAGTTAGATTTTCAGATACTCCATATTTTTATTATATTTTTATTATATTTTTGTAACTTGGCAAATCATGCCGCGAACGATTCCATGCTCGTCAAGATCGTGCACAAAGTGTTGTAGAATTGATCCAGTCTGATGTAAATGGCGAAGCCATGGGATTTTGGCAAATCGTTCCAAGCTATGGGAGAAAAAAAATATTTTAAAATGCTATGCCAGTTACTGAGTCCTTATGATCTCAGAGCGGTAGCCAGGAAAGTTAGCTGATCCACCACTAAAAAAATTTCTAGTCTCGCCGCTTTTTCTATTGACTTTTTAACAGCTTTTCTCGAAAATACAACTAGTATTAAATATTATTCTTCTATTAGTGTTCCATTAAACACTATGTTATTGTCCAAATCTTCGTGTCATAAATATTCGACATCTTGTATTTTTACTTGTAATTATGTTATAGTTGTTCTCTCTAGATCTACGAGTGTCAAATACACGTTTCTTTGTTCGTTTATCCTCTTTACTTTTTTATACTGTATATGTTTTATACAAATGTGTTGCGGATCTCGGAATCGATTCTGACTATTTTTGGAATGACGTCTGCCTCTATCTCTCTCTCTCTCTCTCTCTGTGTGTGTGTGTCCTTATATTGTTCTTATAAAAGTTAAAGTTCAACAACTTTTATTAGAAAAATTCTTTCGAAAAATGGAGTATAAGTAAGTGTAACAAAGTTGCATATAGACAACTGTAGATTTTTTTGTTATGTTGTATTATGAATACATGGTCCTATGTATTGCATCCATTCCTAAACTCACTGTGTGTGTCTTTGATCTGTTTTCAATTTCAAACTGTACTCTCTCATTAATAATATCTGCAAACAGCTTCATGACTGTATTTAATAATTTAATTCCCCTTTAGTTTGAAATATTACTAGTTAGGGCTTGCAGTAAATGATACTCGTCGTTTCGCAGCGTCGTCAGATCGGTTCTGACCTACCCTAGGGCGTTGTCGTTACGCTTTGCAAACTATGCACGTACCACTATTCGCACTACACATCGACCTATTATTTCCATTCTTGCTGACGGCAAGTGTAACAAATGACATCAAAACAACGACCGTTTGATAATTCCCATCTGATTTTACACAATTTTAAATTAGTATATTTCACAATTTTTGACAATTTTGATATTTTTACTCTCTATGAATTATTACTTATTTCTTTACGTTTCAGACACTCGAAATTTTTTACAATTTGAGCGTTCTCATTTTTTATTTTTTTCATAACTTTAACAATGTTATTTATTGTAATGTTTCGATTGCTTTTAGTATACATATTTCATTTTTCTTAATATTTTCAGTAACCTATAAAATAGCTTCTGGTTGTTTCTATGGTTTCTATATATACAATTGTATATTGTCACCCTCAAAATGATTTCCTTCTGAAGCCACACACCGCTGGAGACGGTTCTTCCACTCGTCGTGGTAGTGCTAGAACTCAACTGTCCCAAAATTAGTTCCCTTGAGGTGATTTTTCAACCTCGGGAAGAGAAAAAAGTCACAAGGGCTCAAGTTAGGCGAATAAGTAGACTGAGGAGTCACAGGAATATTTTTACTGGCCAAAAACTAGTTTATTGAAATTGTTGTATGACAAGGACCATGCAACAGCTGGTTGTTCTTGATGTTTGGTCTCACACGAATGACCTTTTTTCAAAGTTTTTCAAGATAGAGATAGAAGAGTTAGACGAGATAGATGAGTTTTTCCGTGGATATCGTAACAACAAATCAGCATGCATTTTATCTTCGACTTCGTCTTCATTGCTTTTTTGGGCCTTGAAGATGTTGAAGTGTGCCACTCCATGCTCTGGCGCTTGGTTTCTCGGTCGTACTCAAAGACCCAAGAGTCGTCACCTGTAATGGGGCTCGTTTTCAATCGAATCCAATAAGTCAAGGCACCTTTCCCTCCTGATGTCCTTTTGGTCTTGCGAAAGGTTTTTTGGAACCATTTTTGCGTAGATTTTTCTCATCCCCAATCCATTGGTAAAATCTGATGAACGGTGGTGTGAGTCAAATTCAACTCTTCCCCTATCATTCTGACTGTCAACCGACGATCTGAACGCACAAGAAGGCCTTCCGCTTCGTGGTTCATCTTCAATCGACTCTCTTCCTTCTGAAAATGCCTTAAACGACAGAAAAACCCGGTCTCTTGACAAAACACAATCTCCGTAGGCCTGTTGAAGTTTAGCAAGAGTTTCTGTTGCACTGTGTCCAAGTGTTCCCCTGCCGCCCCTCCAAGCCCAGCGCCACCAGTGTTTCCAGATCGAACCCTACGTTGCCAGTCTCATTACTTAATTTACATTTACATTTTATTTACATTTTATATAGTTCGTAGGTTTCGGTTAAAATACGGGAATGATTCATTCATCCGAAATTTTTCTTTAGTTTTACGACATGTTTCATTTCGACTGTCCACCAAGCTGGTTGTTTTTTATCGTTACACTTGTCCCAAGTATGGCAGTCCCCATTAATTTATCATGAACACAGTTTCAGAGTTGCTCAACACATTTTCTTCAGAGTTCTTCTCGCATATTGGTCCTTGGGTTGGCAGGTGTGAAACGTAGCTACAGGACGTGGACGTGAAACGTGGAACTAATTTTTTAAATAATTAAATTATGGAAAAATCCAGCATTTCTGCGTTTAGATAATGATCCCACTTGAAGTCCCTGCAGGAAATTGCACTGTAGTCCATAATTTGTCCTGGACAGCTGCTAACAATTTTGAACAATGACGTTAGATGAAGAGTTGCTAATTGGCGAACTGAAATATACACCAGTTTACTTACAACGAAAGTACAGCGATTTGAGAACACCTTAATTCATAACGGATTTTGATGATCTCGTCACGAATCCCATACTCCTCGACACAGAACGACTGACACTGCCAGCATGGTCACCAATGGTCAACCAAAAGTCGAATGTCACTCCAAGAACATTAATAATCCTTGTCTTGCTAAACAAATTCAAATCAATTGTATAGGTAGAGCGAAACAAAACCGATTTACACGTGAAAGCCATGTCGTTGCATTTGCCAATATTAAGTTTTAATTTGGTGTTATATGACTATTGAAAAGTGCCATCAAGATTCGATTGTGTCGTATCAGTTGGCATTCAGTATTCAGAAGTAAACTCGTCATTATAAAATGCATAATTTGTTCCATTTTCGAGGCAATTCTTCATTAGCTTAATACGTTTTTAACTAAGCTCGAAAACGTCAAGTTTTGGTGAGCAAAATCAGGCGATCATTGGCGTCAAATGTCGTCTTTGTCGACGACCAACCTAAATTATACTCAGCTTGGACCTAATTGGTTCGATTGGTCATTATCATGATTCAGTGGTAACCAAGTTTTGTCAAGACTTAAAACTGAATTAAGTCGAATAACAATAATTTCGAGTAATTCATCTTCCATTTTAAAATTCAGTTAGGCTACACGTTCGGGTTTATTTTCATCTTCCATTTTAAAATTCAGTTAGGCTACACGTTCGGGTTTATGTTGCGTGATATTGCTCTGGCTGGAATGGGATTTATTAACAATGGACTGGTTTGAGTAGTACATTAAGGTTCTAAGTTTTATTTAGGCGATTTGAACCTGTGACATGGATATTAAGCTCCTGTATATCCTTAAGGGATTTCACCGATAATGTAACCTAGTCTAGGTATAAGTTTCCTACAATGTACCTTAGTTTATTACACCGGCCAGTTGAGTTGGAAGTGTCAGATTGTGATGAAGTTTGGTTTAAGGTTTACAGAGCAAAACCTAGCGTACAACGCCTAAGTTGGTAAAATTAGGTTGGGTGCATATTTCTTATAACATTGCAAGAAATCCATAGTATTTTATTATCTGAGAATAACAGGGGCGACCTTGAGATCGTGCAGGTGCTCTTTTACTTTGGCCTTCATTACCTCGAAAATATTATTATTATTGCAAACATGATAAAACGTAAATTATCGATTTTCAGGTTTGGAAAATCAGAGAATGCATTGGCCGAGAGGGAAAGGAATTGGCGGGTCATCTCTGATAAACTACATGATTTACTCAAGAGGCAATAGGATAGATTACGATCGTTGGGCGGAGATGGGCAACAAGGGTTGGTCGTACGACGAACTACTCCCCTATTTCAAAAAACTAGAAAACTGCCTCATCGCAAACCAAGAAGAACCGTACAGGAACAAGGGGGGCGACTTATTCGTCCAGGACTCCGCGTCGGTATCCAAAATAGCAGATATCTTCATCGACGGCGCCAAAGAAGCCGGTTATGATCTCGTCGACTACAACGGCAAAGAACAAATGGGCGTATCCTACATGCAGTTGACCACGAAAAAAGGGATGAGGTGCAGCGGCGAGAGGTGCTTCGTCAGGGCGGCGAAAAAGCGCAAGAACTTGACGATTCGCACCCACAGCCACGTCACCAAAGTGCTCATCGATCCCAAGTCGCAAGTTGCGTACGGAGTGGAATTTATGTACAAGAACAAAACGTACGTCGCCAAGGCGAAGAAAGAGATAATCTTATCCTCGGGCGTGATAAACTCGGCGCAAATTTTGCTGCTGTCAGGCGTCGGTCCCAGAAAGCAATTGGAAAGTTTCGGCATAGACGTGGTGAAAGATCTACCGGTCGGACGGGTGATATACGACCACGCCGTCTACTGGGGATTGCTGTTCACGGCTAACGAAACCATAACTTACGATTTTACGAAAATCCTTGACCCAAAATCGTACATAGACTTGTATACTAAGGGGGTGGGTCCCCTGCACAACCTAGGCGGCATAGAAGGCATCGCATTCGTCAAGACGGATGCTTCGGAAGACCCCGAATCGAATTTACCCGACATCGAGTATATGTTAATGTCTGTCTTCCACCACTCCGACAAAGGAGTCACCTTGCGTAAAATGATCAGAATGACCGATAAAGTTTACAATGCTGTATTCAAGCCGTCGGAGGGCAAGCCCGGTTTCAGCATAATCCCGATGATCATGCAACCTAAATCGTACGGATACATGGAGCTCCAGTCGAAAGATCCCATGATCTATCCGAAAATATACGGAGGGTACCTGACGGACCCAGAAGGCAGCGACACCAGAACGATGATCGCCGGCATTAGAGAAGCCATTCGCATAACGGAGATGCCCGCCTTCCAAAAGTACGACGTCAAGTTGGTGAAGACCAAGATTCCCGGCTGTGAAGCGCACGAATACGACTCGGACGCATATTGGGAATGCGCGTTAAGGCATTTGATGTCCACCATTCATCACCACACCACCACGTGCAAGATGGGACCAACTTCGGATCCGGATGCAATCGTCGACGATCGTTTACGCGTCTACGGAATAAGAAATTTACGAGTGGCCGATACGAGCATCATTCCCATACAGCTAACGGCCCACACGAACGTTCCCGCTTACATGGTTGGTGAGAAAGCGGCCGCGCTCATCAAAGAAGACTGGTTGTAAAAATTAGATCATTTAATAAATTTTGTAAACAACAATTACTAAATAAACTATCAATTTGGTGAATTTGATACCCTTTAAACCTTTGATATCAATCAAAAAAGAAATATGGAATGGCGAGACACATTTAAATTGTAATCTCGTCGTCGTTAAATTCGACGACTAAGTTTTACGTAACTTGTTTTCATTGATAGCAAAATATTATTCAACGTATATACGCGCTGGATGCGCTGCATATAGCTTAAAATAAAAAATATTATGTGCGGTAAAGGATTTTAATTAGATATTGTTACAGCATACGGTGCAGTATTCATCAATTCATCAAGTTATGTTATCTGGGTAATTTTTATTGTAAAATAGTAAAATAAGGTGTCAATTCTCATCTATATTAAGAGGGCTGCTTTTACTCCTACTGCGAAGCGTTAATTACCGAAAATAGTAAAATTGTGTATAATTCAACACCGAACTACTTTGAGTTATTCAGAAAATACGGCCATTGTTGGTTGAGTTGAATTATTTTATTTTTCTCGATAATTCAACAATGATCTGCTTTCAGTTTTTCCAAAAATACGACCCTTGTCGGTTGAGTTGCACTATTTTAATTTTTCAAAATATTTATGAGTGTTTTGATTTTTTTACACCCCTAAATAAGGGTTGTCAGTTGAAATTTATTTCCAACAAAGCGGTCTTTCATGTCAACGGCTGGGAAATATGTACAAATCTGGACAGTGCCGGGTTATTCGGTCAATATAGACCACTGCAATTACGTAGCAACATGAGTGTATTGGTGCTAAATGGCGTGCGTTAGTACATTCACATAAATGCCTCGTAACTCATGCTTCCATGACTACCATATACTCATATATATGCATCACAGCAGATCCTTGGTGGTCTGATGAGTCCTCGAAGGACGAAAATTTTTTAAAATGTCTAAACAAGTGGAAATTCAAAACATGAATATTGCTAAACAATTGATAATGTCAACTACAAAAATACACAAAATCAGAAACTGAAATAAAATTTATTATTTAAAATTCGCCAGAATATAAAATTTTATAAATTTAATAAATATTTTGAAAATATTGTTCAAAAAAATTAAAATCAAATAATTACACTTTGAAGCAAAATTGCACGATTTCAAAAAGATACAAAAATGGGAAAAAAATTAAGATTGAATGAATTTCAAAACGGCAAAATAGACAAAACTGTCTAAAATAGAAAAATATAAAAATGTGGCAAAATATCACAATTGATTGGCGCAAAACCTTAAACGAAAAATCGAATGGCAGAAAAGCTAAATTACAAATACACCTGTCCCCCCGATTTACACTGAAGATTGGTTCCGTAGAAAAACTTGTAAAACGAAATTTTTAATTTCTTAGGCAAAACCGTGTAAACAGTTCATTCCCAAAATAATAAACATATGGAGTATGTAATTAATTTTATAGAAACTAGAAATATAAAATCTTTAAAAAAATCACCAGAAGTTTTAATTGCAATCATGACTTTCATAGACTCTTAATCTTTTCTTTCTGATTGGCGTGATGTCACTTTCATCACTTTCTTGTTGCGAATATGGTGTATTAGACACAATTTCAGATCGACGAGACTTGGTAATGAAATCTGTAATTAACAATTGTGTTTGGTTTTTTGTTAAATATTTAGACTTCCTCGCATTGAGTTAAACATCCATTAATTTGTCTCTGAAATCGGAGAACTCGTTCAACATTAGGGTCAGTTTGTATAAAATGATTACCCAATTTTCGCCCTAATTCAAGTCCTATGTGGATGACATTTGATGTGAACGCAATCTGGTTCAGATTCTTCTTCGTCACTATCAATGTGATAGATTAACTAAATCACCGTCATCTAATTGTTTGTCCGTCATTAGTTCTATAATGTCTGCCTCAGCTAAGTAATCGAAACCTTCTCCTCCTATTGTACGTGCCAACACAGTTATTTGAGAATATTTGTTCTCCAATACTAAACTTGCATTGTCAGCTTCAACTACTATATCAGGCCATACTTTTTTCCAACAGGCGTTCAGCGTCGATTTCTTAATCTTCGGATAAACCAACATGCTTGACGCAATCTCAAATTGTAAATTTTTTCCAATCATCCATAATTGAAACAGATTCGTTATTTTCTATTCATTCAAATATACCTGAAGGTTTGCTTGATGTACAGTGGCTTAAAAGTCGAAATTATCCCTTGATCTAGTCGCCGCAACAAAGAAGTTGGGTAGGAATACAACTTTCACATTTTCGTGTTGCAAAACTTGAAGCTGGCCTGGTGCATTATCAATCAACAGAAGGGCATCAAAAGGAAACCCCTTTTAACTTACTTATCTTTTAAGATATGGGATACAAAATTATGAAACCATTCATTGAAAAGCGTAGCAGTAACCCATGCTTTCTTGTTAGCCATCCAATAGATAGGAAGGTTATTGATGTTTATTCCTTTAAATGCGCGTTGCTTTTTTTAATTGTTAATAACCAATGGCTTCATTATAGGATCACCTGAAGTGTTGCTACAGAAAAGAATTGTTACACGACTTTTCGCTGTTTTATGACCAGTTGCCAATTTGCGAGCTTTAGTCAAATAGCTTATTTCTGGCATTTTTTCCAAAATAATCCCGACTCAGCAATGAAGACCTGGTCAGGAGTATAGGAATTGGCGGCAACATTTTCAGAAAATTTTGCTGGATATTGTTGCGCTGTGTCGAAATCAGCAGATGATAGTTCACCTTTCAATCTTAGATTATATAAAGAATGTCGTTGTTTGAATCTTTCAAAACAACCATGACTGGCTGAAAAAATAGATTCTTTTCACTTGAAGAAGTGATTCTTAATTTTCTTAATATTCAATGACATTAGTGTGAACTGGAATCCGCTTTTGGGTTTGATCTTCTAGCCATATTATTAATGCCTTTTCCATTTTTTCCATTGTAATTTCTTATGTCTGAGGTTGTGCTCATACTTGTACACGATCGAGCTGCTACTCATTTTCTAATGCAGTCTTTATTTTATTCATGGAATAAAATTTAGTAACATCTATTATTCTTTCTCCATTACGTAGACGATCTAAAGTTTTAATTTTCTATTCTAAGAAATAACTTTTTTCGGCATGTTAAAATTCTAAAATTTGAATTAAATTATAAAGAAGCTACAAAAATAATTGTTTATCAATAACCTGTAAATATCGAAGTAGAAAAAAAATTACCAGTTTATTTTAAACCGTGTAAAAGCGAAATCGTCTAAAACAAGTACCGTGTAAATCGGGTGATAGGATAGGGATAGGTGTACAGTGCTAATAAATAGTAAAAAATTAAATTATAAAACCCTGAGATTTAAAAATTAAAGAATCGAAATTCCATCTCTTTAATTACTTATATTTGTACACACATTTTTTTTATTACTCGTATTGTTTATCACAATATTGACTTGACCCTGTTGTTGAAATCTCATAATAAAAACAAAATTAACTGAAACGTAATTTGATGATAAATATTGCCAACAAATAAGTCGCACCAAAACACAACTCTCATTGGGTTCATTTTTAAAAAATGTTCTTAAGACGAGAAACCAGTTTAGAATTTGTCTTTTTTCTTTATTCAATTACAATCTATATGAACCTAACTATGGGATGATATTAATATTAAAAATATTTTTTTAATGCAAAAAAAGGTGAAAAACAAAAACACAATGTCATGTTGACATTGTGTTCAAACACCTCAAAAACATGCAATTTTCAACTTTCTTGATCATAATTAGGTTCATATTCTTAGGAAATTTGTCATTAACGAAAAAAAAATGTAATGATTACCGATAAAAAATAAATGAACTTCAGGAATGCCCACCAGCAAAAAACTCGGATGGCGATCGTCCATGGACAGCAGCATCTCCACTATTTCCAACGGAAATGATTTGAAAAAATTACAAAGTGTTCTTCAAAACTTGAGTAAAATATCCTCTAAGTTTGAAGAAATTCTGATTATTCCTTCCCTGTTAACAAAATTCACGAAAAACACCAATGTTTCGGCCTCCTAAACTGATTTCCCCCCTTAACTTGATGAACGTATAAAATTCTACAAAATCAAGATCATGAAATAAAGATTAAAAAAGCTTCTGTACTATAGGCTTTGAGCAAAAAAAATTATCAAAATATTAACGTCATAATATTTGATGAAAGGTAATCACAAATGGAATCAGAACAATCTATAAGCTACAAAGTTGAAAATAGTAAAATTTTCAATGTGAAGATTTTATGGTACAAATAATAAATATTTTAAAATCTTTTAGAGAATATCATGACAAGTGTCTTGATACTAAATTAAATGTATTTAAAATTGACATACAACAATAAATATTCAAAGAGATGCAATAAATAAAAGGACAAGGAAGAACAATTGATGCAAATCTTTATCACTCATGCTTGCAGTCTTCACCGAATGTATTTGTGGTGGTCTGATCAAAATAGAGCGAAACCGGTGTCATTGCCTCAACACATTAAATACATAACATATATTTCAATTATGGTTTTACATTTTTAGCAATATTAAAGTTTATTGCCAACATTTCAATAAACTTTAATATTGCTAACAGTGTTTTATTCAACAACTGACTGCTCATGATACAAGATAAGTACAATTTTATATAAATATATTATAAGTTATTCTGTCTTCAGCACTGTAGAGCGTTGTTTTAATATCTACAGAGGTTAAAACGATATTATTTTTATTAACCGTTCTAGGCGGTAATTTATATCGTTGTACTTTTTAACACGTTAATAAAATATCTCTTCAAATGAGTGAATTAATATGGCTGTACATTTTTTATTGTAACTTTTTTGCTGGTTTGCATTAAATAATATAAAGTTGCTTGTATACAAAAGTTTTTCATTCGTTCACAATAACAACTCTTAAAAAATTTATAAAAAATGAATGCATTTAAAAAAAATGTGAAACTTAAATCCATTAAGTAGATGCAATTCGGTTGATTAGAATCCATTAGCTACGTTCAAAGTCAGGGGTCAGAACTATTTATTTCGATAGCAGACATAAATGAAAATAAATATTTGTTGGATCAGACACTCGCCGACGTGTATATTTATAGAATATTCCAAAAAAGTATTGATAAGTATACAAAAGAAAAAAGGCCATAAAATACATTTTATATAATATTTGATTGTAAATGCGTCGTCCTTCTAGAACAAGCAAATTATCTCATTTATAATTTAAACAATAAATGATTTAATAACTATAGATAGAATCATGTTAGCGATTTAAGTCGAAAAATGCGAGGAAAAATATTTTGCTGCAAAAATCTAGTTCCTAGATATCCAGTTTGCAATCATAAATTAACACCTACGATTATTGGTAATCCTTGTTGACAGATAGAAAAGCGAAACGATACCAAGCAACAACTTCTTTTACAGACCTGTTGAATTAATAGCCATAACATCTTTTCCTGCATCAGTTGTTAATATAAATTTGTTGTAAAAATAAGCTTGAGTTATTGTACTGTTATGTGTCATTAGTATCGATTTCATACGATACGTTTGGGTTCCGAATCATTCTGCATTTTCGTTACGTTGGTTCATTTAATATTTGACAGGATGCAAACTGTATTTTACAAAGAGATTTAAAATAAACCCAGAGTTGGATTGAATCAAAGAAACTTGCAATTAATCGAAGTAGGCGTTTTAAAGAAAATGTGAGAATTAAAATTAGGTTGTATTTTAGACGAAATTAACTGCAGGGTTTTGAAATTGTTTTTTGGGTTCTGGGTTTGAAACCCGCGGCAAATCGGTGAAAGTACACAGAACAAGGTTATTAGTTTTAATCGAACATGAAATTAATTCACACAATCCAGCGAACTAAATGAGAACAGCACGACACCCAAACTAAACCTAATTCGGCGTTCAGCTTAGGTTGAATTCTGCTCGGTGCTTTAACTTACAATGTTAGGTCATGTACAATATGATACCAGAAAGAGCCCAATTACATTTGAGGTTTTTTGGTTTTAGGTGGACGAAGAACCCAATGCAATTCAATCCAACCCAATGCAAACCAACTGAACCAACGAATTTATATACTTATAATACAATTAGGCTTAATTGTTTCAATTAAGCCCAATTTCCTCATGATCAAGGCAGTTGTATTTACATCGAGCAAACTCGATGCATAATTTAGGACTATTAAATCCAATATAATTCAATCCAGCCCAATATAAACCAACTGAACCAACGAATTTCTATTCTTATAATGTAATTAGACTTAATTGTTTCAATTAAGCCCAATTTCTTCATGATCAAGGCAGTTGTATTTACGTCGAGCAAACCCGACGCGTAGTTTAATTCTAATTAAAATTTTGATTTTTGTGCGCCTCTGGATGAAGAAATTCGTTCAACTTTCATTTACGATTTTATATGGTGCATAAGTTTAAGCCTTGTTGACGTGTCATTAAACTTTTTAGGTTAATGTTGATGTTTTAAACGTTTTAAACTAGGCATTGATGAAGTCAATCAACTTGTACACCATAAAATAATGCAGTCCACTCTCATTGGTCAAAATTTATCATCTGATTGAATTGATAATTACCAAGTCAACATATTGCTGTGTTTTTGTTAAATAATAGAAGAAGAATTTATTAGTTTAATTAGAAAAATTATTTTATTTTTAAATCGGTGACAAGAAGGGATAGGTGTATCAGGGAGATGATCAGCTGGTAAGCGAAAAGCAGATTATAGGCAGGTGTGGGGATGGAGTCATAAAGCCCGGCGCAACGGCAATTACAAGGGAGTTCAATCCAACGACCGAACCGAGGTAGAAAAGCCAAGAGCGAGCGCCCAGGATAGAAGAGTCCAGTCCAATAATAACAAACTGTATCAACAAATTTTATTTGCGACTTGTTGAGCAAATAACGAAAAATAATAACACACACTATCAACAAACTTTATTTGCAACTTGTTGAGCAAATAAGAAAAATAATAACAAATTGTATCAACAAATTTTATTTGCGACTTGTTGAGCAAATAAAGAAAAATAATAATAAACTGTATCAATAAATTTTATTTGCGACTTGTTGAGCAAGTAACGAAAAATAATAACAAATTGTATCAACAAATTTTATTTGCGACTTGTTGAGCAAATAAAGAAAAATAATAGCAAATTGTTTCAACAAATTTTATTTGCGACTTGTTGAGCAAATAAAGAAAAATAATAACTGCTTGGCAACTGCGGTCCGTTTCAAACAACCAACCAGTAAAATTTAATTTAAAATTTAAAAATAATGCGAAATGTGTATATAAGCAGATCGATATCGATACGGATCATTCGACTCATTTCACGACAGTGAAATTTTTGTATTTAGACACATTTACGCTCGACTTTGAGATTTGTGTTTATTTTTCTGTGCTATATTTAAAGATTCAGTTTAATTAAATATAAATACCATTGCAATATAAATTGGCGCCTAAATGTGGAGGCAATTTACAATAACATATAGTTATGAGTTATTTCCAAATAAATAAAAGGCAAAGGTTAATATAATAAAACAACAGCTGTCAAATTGATGATTCTCATATTCACTCTAGCAGATCAAGAAATAATAAATGTCAATCAATCAGTCCTACAAGGTCTGTCAAGCTGGCACCCCCACAAACTCAAAATCCAAATTTGACTATGCCGGAATTATGTGCTCGTTATGTGCTAATTATGTGCCGCAATCGCGATTTTTGTGCTCGAAGCGGTCATAGAAAAAATCGACTTTGAAAAGTGGGGGTGCTAACTTGATGTCAAGCTAGCACCCACCCATCTAAAAAATTGGAAAGGAGAGATCTGGTTATCGCTATAATTATGTGCTATTTATGTGCTTTCCAAATACCCTGGAGAGAACTTGCTAACTCAACACCCTTGGCGAAAAAATCACCCTAACAGTAAGAGCCGCAAGAGGTAAAATCTATACTAAACGAGCACAAAAATTCTAACCTATACTGAAACGTTGCAATAATTATGTGCTCTCAAGATATCCTACTCCCGATTTTTGTGCTGGCACCCTTGTCCGAAAAATTCACCCCTAATAGTTGGAGTCATAAGGTAAGTCATAAGGTACAATCTATACCGAACGAGCACAAAAATTTTAACCAATGCTAAAACGTTGCAATAATTATGTGCTCTCATGATATCAACTCCTGATTTTTGTATGTGTGTGTGTGTTTGCTTTCGCTACAAAACTTACGCCATCGGTAATTGCCCAATTATATACATATATCGGCAGATATTAGAAGAGCGCTTTTTTATTTTCCTCGTCATATTCGTTATTTGACTTCATTTTATTATTAGCATTTAAAAGTTTAGGATTTACAAGAATACGCATAAATTTTATACTTGCTAATTACATTTTTTACACTTTTATTCGTCGCATTTATTAAAATTCAACGATACACATTTCGTTCATATTTAAAAATCATTATAATCGAGGAACGTTTACAAAATGTGTACAAAATATGTTTCTGCATAAAATATTAAAGTTTACAATGTATGCACCATAAATACCCACCGTTTCTAAAACACCGCCCTATTCATCCATAGGAAATAGAAATAACACGTAATGCGGTATTTCTTGTAAATGTTCTTATCTTAATTGGCCATTGCAATTTACCCAAAACTACTGTTTAGTTTTGCACATCCCTCTTAAATAGGACGAAATATTTATTACATGTTTCGTTGCCGATGTAAATGGATGTGTAATTTGTCGATTTGAAAGCAGAAATCTATATAAACTATTAGTTACGTTTGTTGTGGCGGCAAAAAAGGTGAATTTGACTTGCATTATCACTGTGGACCCTTTTATTTTGTTCAGCTCGCAGAAAAAGACATATGTAAGTGTAAAATGTGAGCTGTATTTACTGTTATTTATTTATTATAATTCATACGCTGTATTAATATACTCATAGAAAAATTTGTAAGGAAGATGTGTTGGAAAAGCTGGACAATATCTGGCATGGTATCACTTTTATTTCAGCTTAGCAATAGCGAATACTAAGAACCTTGTTGAAATAAATGTATGTATTTAGTGCCATTATCTGATTGTTGAAATTCAGTGTTTGCACTGTTCATCTACAACTAACTATTCAACGAAAGAGCACTGTAATGGAAATCCTCTTTGGCACAAATATAAACTGTACATGTTCCATAACGATTTAAATGTAAATTATATCAAAAGTTGTTTGTTTTCATGTGGTGTGTTATTTGGGCGATATTATATATTTTTTATATTATATACAAAGTTTAACTTCACAAATTAATACCTGCATTTTTGTTGGTGTTTCCTCTCTACAGTGGTTTGTTGAGTATTATTAATTTTATAGATATTGACCAACAAAATTAATACAATGCACCAGATCGCCCTCTGGATATTTTTATCGGACAAGCACAAAAATCGGGAGTATAATATCTTGAGAGCACATAATTATTGCAACGTTTCAGCATGGGTCAACATTTTTGTGCTCGTTCGGTATAGATTCTACCTCTTACGGCTCCAACTATTAGGGGTCAATTTTTCGGACAAGGGTGTGAGCACAAAAATCGGGAGTACGATATCTTGCGAGCACATAATTATTGCAACGTTTTAGCATTGGTTAAAATTTTTGTGCTTGTTCGGTATAGATTCTACCTCTTATGACTCCAACTATTAGAGGTGAATTTATCGGACAAGGGTGCGAGCACACAAATCGGGAGTACGATATCTTGAGAGTGCATAATTATTGCAACGTTTTAGCATTGGTTAAAATTTTTGTGCTCGTTCAGTATGGATTCTACGTCTTATGGCTACAAATATTACGGGTGAATTTTTCGGACAAGGGTACGAGCACAAAAATGGGGAGGATGATATCTTGAGGGCACATAATTATTGCAACGTTTTAGTGTTGGTCAAAATTTTTGTGCTCGTTCGGTATAGATTCTACCTCTTATGACTCCAACTATTAGGGGTGAATTTTTCGGACAAGGGTGCGAGCTCAAAAATCGCGAGTACGACATCTTGAGAACACATAATTATTGCAGCGTTTTAGCATTGGTTAAAATTTTCGTGCTCGTTCAGTATAGATTATACGTCTTATGGCTCCAACTATTAGGGGTGAATTTATCGCACAAGGGTGCGAGCACAAAAATCGGGAGTACGATATCTTGAGAGCACATAATTATTGCAACGTTTTAGCATTGGCCTAAATGTTTGTGCTCGTTCGGTATACATTCTACCTCTTATGGCTCCAACTATTAGGAGTGAATTTTTCGGACAAGGGTGCCAGCATAAAAATCGGGAGTATAATATCTTGAGAGCACATAATTATTGCAACGTTTTAGCATTAGTCTAAATTTTTGTGCTCGTTCGGTATAGATTCTACCTCTTATGGCTCCAACTATTAGGGGTGAATTTATCGCACAAGGGTGCGAGCACAAAAATCGAGAGTACGATATCTTGAGAGCACATAATTATTGCAACGCTTTAGCATTGGTCTAAATTTTTGTGCTCGTTCGGTATAGATTCTACCTCTTATGGCTCCAACTATTAAGGGTGAATTTTTCGGACAAGGGTGCGAGCACAAAAATCGGGAATACGATATTTTAAGAGCACATAATTATTGCAACGTTTTAGGATTGGTTAAAATTTTTGTGCTCGTTCAGTATAGATTCTACGTCTTATGGCTCCAACTATTAGGGGTGAATTTATCGCACAAGGGTGCGAGCACAAAAATCGGGAGTACGATATCCTGAGAGCACATTATTATTGCAACGTTTTAGCATGGTTCAAAATTTTTGTGCTCGTTCAGTATAGATTCTACCTCTTATGGCTCCAACTATTAGGGGTGAATTTTTCGGACAAGGGTGCGAGCACAAAAATCGGTAGTACGATATCTTGAGAGCACATAATTATTGCAACGTTTCAGTATACTGTTAGGGTGATTTTTTCTCGCCAAGGGTGTTGAGTTAGCAAGTTCTCTCCAGGGTATTTGGAAAGCACATAAATAGCACATAATTATAGCGATAACCAGATCTCTCCTTTCCAATTTTTTAGATGGGTAGGTGCTAGCTTGACATCAAGTTAGCACCCCCACTTTTCAAATTCGATTTTTTCTATGACCGCTTCGAGCACAAAAATCGCGATTGCGGCACATAATTAGCACATAAAGAGCACATAATTCCGGCATAGTCAAATTTGGATTTTGAGTTTGTGGGGGTGCCAGCTTGACAGACCTAGTCCTACAATATAAACGTCAAATTATCGCTATAATACGATTTTCTATAACTTGATCATAGAACACGTTATGCGGGAGAATGATGCATAGCATCACTTGTTCCTTGTACAATATAATGAGTAAATGTGAACTTAATTCGACAAGAAGCTAATTGTTGCATTCACATATTTAAGTTTTAAAGAGGCTATTAGAATTGAATCTCACATACATCGAAATAATTCTTATACTTACTTACTTATACTTATACTCGTTTTAAACAACACTCTCGATTTACGTCTGTTTCTAATTAATTGAGTATTACGGTTGAATACAAGTTTATTGCTAATTTAATGGACAACATACCAACAATAAAAATGTATAATTTTTTACGTTGGTAAGCTTGATAATTTTGTTGGCCCAAACTTATCGTGAAATTTGAGGCAAATATCTTACGTGTGGTATTTTAATTTAATACCAGTACCAACCCAATCCAAACAAACCCAACCCAACCCAATCCAGCCAATCCCAACCCAACCCAACCCAAATTGTCAAAATTAATTGTCTAGACCAGGGGTCGGCAACCTTTTGAGTCGGAAGAGTCAAAAATTACAATTCACAAAATTTCAAAGTTTTTAAAGAGCCACAATTTTTTTCTTGTCAACAATAAAGAGTACTTGCATAAATAAAACTTTTTGATAAACTAATCTATTTATTCATAAGAAAAATATCTATTTATATCTATTATTTTTTTCTTCAAAACAAACCAATCCTTCTACCAAAACATAGGCTAGGTTTCCCTTTCCTTGCAGTTTTAGATTCAGCTCATTTAATTTCGGTGTGACAAGTAAAATTTTTGGATGAGGGGTGCAGTGAAAAGCGAGTACAAATGGCAAAGAGATAGAATCGCGTATGGAACTAAAGAGCCGCTGCTTCACATCCAAAGAGCCGCATGTGGCTCGCGAGCCGCAGGTCGCCGACCCCTGGTCTAGACAATCGATAATCACAATTTTAACTTTTCACAATAAATTTTCTCACAATGAATTTTCCAGGCGATGAACTTTCCAGACACCCTTTTATCGTCACATGATTTTCACGATATTTTAACGGCGCCACAGTTCTTTTGTATTTGATGGAGCACCTAATTTTTGCTCCAGACTAATGTGTTCAACTCACTCGTTATGGCGTGCTTTATTTTTTCACTTCCGAGTACGGTGTTCTTTATAACTGAGAGTTTTCTTGCAGCAGTGCTTTGAATTGTTCTACAAGATGTACATTCTTCTTCCAGTTGTCTCATCATCACCCACTTTCATCGTTTTGGTTTTGTTTTATTTAATATTCATAATGTACTAAGATCTCCCACTACCATTTTCATAGTCCAGTATGCAATCTCGTATATTTTTACTTTTATTTTTTGACACTTTTATCACTTCGTACAGCAACAATGAGAACAGTAGTTGACTTAGGGACCCATCCTTGCTATATGAGTAATATGAGTAAACATTGCCTCGAGGAAATTTCCAATGATTTTTTGCTATAATTATTTTTGACAAATCTGTATGACTTAATTGGATTGTCGTTAGAATCAGACATCATTTCTGCAGCAGATACGTCAGGATACTTCTGATTGTATTCCTTCTGCCCAGAATTGTGTACAAATATACAAATATATTATCTACGAAAGATTAAAAAAAATGGGTTAGATTATGTTGTGTGTTAGGTTGCCAGTGATTAGCTTAGAACGTGACAAAAAAAGATCATTGAAAAAAAATTCCATTTCGATTGTAAATCTTCGAATTTCACAAAATTTCAATGTCTCAATTTTTTGAGTTGTTTCTTGTTGGACCTCATTCAAAAAATTCTTTAGGTAATTTAGAAAAGTTTCTGGAGATATTAAAAATAATAAAGGTATGGGTCAAATGTCTGAAATATAAAATAATTGACAAAATTGCCAAAAAAATTGCAAAAGACATGGGAGGGTTGGGTTGGGTTGGGTTGGGTTGGGTTGGGTTGGGTTGGGTTGGGTTGGGTTGGGTTGGTTAGGTTAGGGTGGGTTGGGTTAGGTTATGTTTAGTTGGATTCAAAAATTTGCAAATCTTCAAAAAAACAAAACAACAAACAAACAAACAAAATTATAAACGTATGTGGGTGGGAGTCAGAAAATGTTATAAAGTGACTGAATTTAATAAAAATGGGTTTCATTATAATCACCACACCCCAACCCAACCCAACTCCCACGGTACAAAAAATTAAACTTGTCAAAATGTCAACAAAGGTTTGGGTGGCGTGAAATATAGAAAAAAAGTCTAAAACGCAAAATTAATTAAATTTGTCACAAAGTATAACAACGCCTTGGACAAGAAAAAATATTGCTCCATGCATTGGGCAACAAAATTAAAAAAAAACTACTACTTTTCCAACATACAAAGTCACCCTAAAAAGTGGCGAAAAAGCGAAAAAATCAAATCGAGACTCAAAATTTACAAAATTGATATTCATAAAATCTATAAAATCTATGAAAACAGCTGTAAAAATTGTAGGAAATAGCTACCAAGTCAAATGCTGACAATATCGTCTGAAATTAGTCAAATTTGATAAATAATATTTTTAAAAAATCAATCTTGTAGAATACGTTATTGGGCTGCAAAAAGTTCACAAATTCAAAAATATTCTGTGTGGTCAACGAAATATCATAAACTGACAATATTGTCTGAAATACAAAATAATGGCCAAAATTTCTAGAAAATATTTCAGTTTCAATACAATCAAACCCAACACAACCCCACTGCATAAAAAAACAAATTCAAGATGTTTTAGGCTAGGTCAGAAATTGAAAAATACAACACAAATAGTCACACAATCGGTCAAAAAGAAAAAAAACAAGGTGAAATTGTCAAAAAAAACTCGCCTTTCTTTTTCGTTTAATAATTTTCAATGTGTTTAGCTGCATAAGTCCATAAAATTGTCTGACGGAAAATAATCAAATTTACCGAAAATCTATGAGTGGTAAAAGAAATGGAAGGGTTGAATTTGGTTAGGTTGGATTAGGTTAAGTTCGGATGGGTTTGATTGGGTTTGGTTGGGTTTGGTTGGGTTTGCTTCGGTTGACTTGGGTTCAAAAATTTATAAAATCTACGTAAAAAATAAAACAGTGTCAAAATTAAAATATCAGTGGCAGCCATTGTTGAAATTACGAGATTTCTTAAGAAAAGCAATATAAGCAAGATAAGTTTAGAACCAAAGTGGACATGTTAGGTTGGGTTGGGTGGGGCGATGAACACAATTATTGCGTCGAATACATATGTAACAGCGATTATCAAACCATAAAATTAATAAATCACAACCGAAATACATTTAAATATTTAATCGCACATTTACGAATAATAATTCACCAAAAAATCGCTTAAATGCAGTTTAAGAGCCGATTTCTTCCTAACCTTTGGCGTCATTAACTTATTAATAAAACTTTGCCAGATAACCCCGTACTGTATCGCCGCCAGTTCGCTTGTTATTCTTTTGTTGCGTAAGTAAGTTCGTGTTACGATTACTCCAAAGTAAGCAAAATATAAAAATCATGTAATAATGACCAATTCGCGTAATTATACGTCATTTCGTCGACGAAAACAAACGACTTAATAGGCGTTTTCCAAAGAGAGAAGGGTGTCAGAGGTTAAACGCCAAGATATGTAAACGATTTACACGCACGCGAAAACGACACTGCTGGTGCGGCATTCGAAGAAGAGGGTCTCCGTTTGCAAGATACGGATTTGTCGATCGTGCGCGATGAACATATACCTTTTGGTGCTGGCGCTCGCGCTGCCCTTCGTTGCGGCGGGGGCGGAAAAACTCGAATGCGCCGAGGACATCGTCAACAAGCTCAGGAAAGACCTGAAGGAGTTGATAAAAACGAAGAAGATTAAAGTAGACAAGGAGGCGTACACCGCGCCGAAGTTAACAGACCAACCTGGTGAGTAAAGTTTTAAGGCTATGAAGTATTTTTACGTTGGTGACAGGGCGCAATTAATTGCTTTTTCTTCACTTTTTCAATTTCAATTTTCATTTAGCAAGTTCGTTCCTTTTTAGAAATTCAGTTCGTTTTTCTTTGTTGCATTTTCCGTCTTAAGTAAAGCCATTTTTTGATTTAATTGACACAGTTATTGCATTTGTATTATACACATATAATTGTTTTGAACCTGGCAAATAGCGTCAAAAATACAAGACTGTTTAATAGTTTATTATTACCTGCCCGTTTATTTGATCCCATACGCGACACCCCGACACCCGACTCGTATCAAAAGGATTAACAAAAAAATAGTACAGAGGCAGTATTCTGGAAACGGACAAACATATGTCCCTTGACAACGTAATGTGACTAACTAATTTTTGCAATTTCAACAAAAATCGTGTAAAAGTTAGCTTATCAATTAATGTGTTAACTAGTTTGTCAATTAGTTTCCGTTTAGTTTATCATTTACACTGCCAGCTAGTTTGTCAGTTAGACGTCGGTTAGTTAGCAAATTAGAATGTCAGTTAGTTTGAGCGTTAGATGTGTAATTAGTTTCTGCTCAGTTAGTTTGTGAATAAAATTATCAATCGTATTGTCTGTTAGATTGTTACTTCGTCAGTTAGCATGCCACTTAATATGTCAGATAGTTGGGTAGTTTGTCAGATAGATTATCAGTTATTTTCTCAGTTAGTATCAAGTAATTAATGAGCCAGTTCGTAAGTTAGACTGTCATGGAATTTATCAGTTAAAGTGTTGGATAGTTATACAAACCATATGTTTTTGAAACTGACAAATATATGTTGCCTTAACAGCGCAACGTAATTTTCTTTAACTACCATGACTGATTAACTATTTTTTTTATTATTTCAAGGCACACATTTTTGTAGTCTTAGGAAAAATTGTATTGCACGTCTGTATAGTTATCTTGTATCTCGTATCAAAAGGATTAACAAAAAAATAGTACAGGGGCAGTATTCTGGAAACGGACAAACATATTTCCCTTGACAACGTAACGTGACTAACTAATTTTTGCAATTTCAAGAAAAAGTTAGCTTATCAATTAACGTGTTAAGTAGTTTGTCAATTAGCTTCCGTTTAGTTTATCATTTACACTGCACAGTTTGTCAGTTAGACGTCAGTTAGTTAGCAAATTCGATGTATGTTAGTTTGAGCGTTAGATGTGTAATTAGTTTCTGCTCAGTTAGTTTGTGAATAAAATTATAAATCATATTGACTGTTAGATAGTTGGGTAGTTTGTCAAATAGACTGTCAGAGAATTTATCAGTTAAAGTGTTGGGTAGTTATACAAACCGTACGTTTTTGAAACTGACAAATATCTGTTGTCTTGACAGCGCAACGTAATTTTCTTTAACTACCATGACTGACTAATACTAATATTTTTTATTATTTCAAGGCACACATTTTTGTAGTCTTAGGAAAAATTGTATTGCACGTCTGTATAATTATCTTGCAAGTAAGCTAATTGACAAACTAGCCAATACATTAATTGCTCATCTAACAACAAGCCTAGTTGTTAGCTAATCAATTAATATGCTAGCCAGTTTATCAGTTAGCTTACAGGTCATGTGCATTGTCAATTGGTCAGTTTGTTAGATTAGTTAGATGTCTGTTAGTTAGCAAGTTATATTCATTTAGTTTGGGGTTTTTTAACAAGTGTGTTAATTAGACGTTCAGTTAGTGTCATTAAGATTATGAATTAGATTGTCAGTTATTGTGTCTGTCACATCGCCAGTTTATTGTTTGTTTCAACCGGGTGGAAAATATTGTCTTTTAGCAAACATGTTTTGTTAAACGCTGGATGTCCATTTTTAGTTAATTTTTATTGTTGTTCCTTATAGTCCTCTCGTAATATTGTTTTTAATTTTGTGGGATAATTTTATTGTTTTGATGGGATTTTTAACAGATGTTTATTATAAAATAATTAATAGATTAATAATTATAAAATAAGCGTTGTTGAAATTTATTTTCTACAAAGCGGTCTTTCATGCCGACGGCTGCGAAGTATTTATAAGTCTGGACAGTGCCGGGTTTGTTGGTCAATACAGACCACTGCAATTAAGTAGCAGGATGAGTGTATTGTTGCTAAATGGCATTAGTACATTCACATAAATTCCTCGTAATTCATGCTTTCATGACTACCATATACATGCACCTCAGCAGATCTTTCATTGGTGATCTGATGAGCCCTCGTAGGACGTACAAATTAAAAAATTCCTAAACAAGTAAAATTCAAAACACATCAACAGTTGATAGTATCAATTTCAAAAATTCACCAAATGTGCACTAAAATAAAATTTATTATTTGATATTTTTTAAATTTGCCACAATGTAAAATTTTATAAAGTTAATAAATATTTTGTCGGCCAATTTGTAAGTTAGATGTAAGTTAGTTATATCAAGTTATATTCATTTAGTTTGGGGTTTTTTAACAAGTTTGTGAATGTAGACGTAGTTCAGTTGGAGTTACTAAGGTTATCAATTAGATTATCTGTTATTGCGTCTGTCACATGTCAGTTTATTGTTTTTTTCAACCTTGTGGAAAATTTTGTCTTTTAGCAAACATCTAACGCTCGATGTCCATTTTGACTTCATTTTTATTTTTGTTCGTTATTGATCCACGTAATATTGTTTTTAATTTTATATATAATCATAATAATTCATATGTACTTTCCTGGAATTTCATGAATTTTATTTTGTTTTTTATTAATCCCCCCCTTATTTAATTTTTTAACCATTTTTATGCTTTATGCCCCCTCGTAATTATATTATTTCGAATTTTATGAATTGTAGATAATCGCATTTTACATTTTTTTGTGTTCTTTTAACCAATACAAAATTCACGATTTTTTGTTCTTTTTTAATAAATGCCCATTTAAGAATTCTTCATATTATTTTCAGAACGATACTCTTAAGATATCAATCAAATATTATTATTTTCTATTTCCAAGTTTTGCATTTAAACGGGACAAAATTAACAACAAAATAACAATTTTCTCGATCTTCTCTACTTTATTATCGTTTTACATAAACTTATTAGTTCCCGGTTATGGATTATTAAATTTAAACAGAGTCGATGTTTACGACTAAATCAAATAAACTGTGAGTTTATCAGCTACACTCGCAGTTACCTTCTCAGTTAGTTTGCCAGTTTACCAGCTAGATTGTCGCATGACTGGAGTTAGTTTGTTCATAAATTAGATTATCACTTAGTTCATCAGCTAGCATCTCACTTAATTTGACAGATAGTTGGGCAGCTTGTCAGATAGATTATCAGTTAGCTTCAATAGCTTGTCCTAGCTTGACTAGTAGTTTGAAAGTTGATGTATCAGACTGTCAGCAGTTAGCTTGTCGCTGAGTTTGTGAATTAACTTTAGTTCTTTTATCAGTTTTGTGCCTGAGAGTTAAGTTGAAAGTAAGTTAATTTGTTAGTTAGTTTGGCAGTTTGTCAGTTATTTAGTCATTTAGTTTTAAGTTAATCGTTCAGTTAGTTTTCCAGATCTCTTTAGTTAGTTTATCAGTTATCACGTCAGCTAATTCGTTAGATGGATTATTATTTAACTTCACATTAATGTATCTGTTATTTTTTCAATTAAATCATCAGTTAACTTGTCACTTATTCTGACTAGTAGAATGTTAGATTGGTAGTTAAACTATCTGATATTTATTTGGGCAGACTGTCAGCAGTTAGCTTGTCGCTGAGTTTGTGAATTAACTTTAGTTCTTTTATCAGTTTTGTGGCTGAGAGTTAAGTTGAAAGTAAGTTAATGTGTTAGTTAGTCATTGGCAGTTTGTCAGTTATTTAGTCATTTAGTTTTAAGTTAATCGTTCAGTTAGTTTTCCAGATCTTTTTAATTAGTTTATCAGTTATCATATCAGCTAATTCGTTAGATGGATTATTATTTAACTTCACATTAATGGATCTGTTATTTTTTCAGTTAAATCATCAGTCACTTATCCTGACTAGTAGAATGTTAGATTGGTAGTTAAACTATATATTATTTTATCTGTTGGTTTATTAGTTCCTTAGTTGGACAGTTTTTCTGGCCAGTTTGCTTGCTTGTTAATTTATTAGTTGGTACATTTCGTCGTCAAATTTTTAGCCTGATAGCTTGTAACGTTAAAATTGTATTATATGATTGTACAACAAATGAATTTGGTTGAAGAGCATTAGAAACGGGGAGTCGTGTGTGCATATTCAAGTAGGTGTCTGTCAAAGACTTAATGATTTATTTCTTATTATTTCTTATTATTTAATACTTTTGTTTGCTGCGGCTATACTTATTTGCTGGACCGGCGCACCACGTGCGCTCCGTGTTCCTTACAAGGAACCTTTCCTTTAAGTTTATCTTGTCCTAATAACATTAATTATTTTATTGTTGAATTCAATGTACTTATTTTGTTATTATGGTTAATTATTAAATTTGTTAAATTATATTTTTGGTTTTGACAACACAATCCCCATTTTGTTACTCATGACTGGCACCAGTGTTCGAAATAAATAAAATTAAAACTCAGTCCCGGTCTCCGATTGTACAGCTATCGGTGCAGGTGTCCGCAAAAAAGGGTAAAAGTAATAATTAATTAAAAGTATAATTCGTTCGTTTGTTGATTGGCTGGTTTGTTCGTTAGATAATTAGGTCAGCTAGCCTATCGGTTTGTTACTAAAGCTAAAAGTTGATACATTGCATACAATCAATATACTGTTTAACAAAATAAATACCAGTTGATGTGGACGCTCTGTACTAAAACTAAACTTATATTTTAGGAAATATGGCATTAGGACAAACTTTCCGGCCAATACCATATTGAAATGGTTGCGGAAGCCACTCCGATATAAAATATCTTAAAACAATCTTAAAAAATAATTTGATAAAAATCAAATTATAAAGAAAGCAAAAAATAATACAAATATTCTTTGTTTGTTGTAATGTGGCTTGTTGTTTTCTGTTATGTTGTCAGTGTTTCCTCGATTCTTTGGTGTTATTGTCTGAAAATTTGATTTCGTTTTATGTTTGTACTTCACTTCTTATTCTTCTTTACAAGGTCAATAGTAAGATATATATTTTTCATATGTCGACGATTATCATTGCACGACGTGCCACATAAATCTTAATCATTCATCGAGTTCGATGTGTTGTGCCGGGTTGGGTAATGGCTTGTGTTGAATTGGGTTGGCTTGGTGTTATGTTGCAAGCTTTAGGTACACGGCCTAAATGCCTTGTAATCCCAATAATAAATACACCTCGTCTGCAACAGACAACTTTCCAGACGGTGATATAATTAATTAATTATTATTACTATTGGTTGGTTATTTGAATTTTGTAATTTATTAATTGCTCAAATGTTAATAGGTTCAACTATATTAAAAAATCACTAAAGTACTATATACAATACTTTCTTGGGATACTTATAAAATTCGAATCAATTTTCCGTAAGTGAGTAGCAGTTTTTGAATTATCTAAAATCTAAACTTGTTACTACTACTTTTTAAAGTAAGTTTCCCAAAAAAACCTCATGATTTTCTCTGAATTTTCCCCCTCTTGTACAGATCATCTAAGTCGCATAATCGGAATCGTCTAGCGCATATTTTGTGTCAAACGTTACTTGCACTAAATATTAATTATTATCTTTTTTAGAGGAATACGACATGATAATCGTCGGGTCGGGATCGGCCGGATCGATTTTGACCAATCGATTATCGGAAATAGCCGATTGGAACGTCCTGCTGCTGGAAGCCGGAGGCGAACCGGACATCCTGACAGATGTACCTATGCTGCCTGCCCTGCAACAGTTCACCCACCACAACTGGGGATACCTCACGGAAAAAGAAAATAACTTTGCATTAGGTATCTATTGAAAATTATCATAGGTGAATAAGTAGAGTAAATTCTAAACATACCAATACAATTCCGAGGATTAATGTCATTACCCCATACTTTACCAAATGTAAAAAAATACGAAAAGCTCTATTTTAAGCATTTATTACTATTAGTAAATTTTGAGAATTCAGTCCAAGAAATTTTTTCACAAGGGTTTTGAAAAAAAATATTGGTGCATTTTCGCACCGTTGGTAAAATATATTAAAATACATTAGCATCTATTACAGTTCAATAGACATACACATTGGAGTCTTAAAGTTGCATAGTTATTAGAAGTCTCTTGTTGGGTTACTAAATTTAACTTAACGATGGCACCGGAATGTAAACTCACGTTTACATCTGGCCACAAATATTTCATGCTTTGAACATAATAAAATTTTCTTATATTAAAATATATATCGTTATTAAATCCAGAGAATCACAATATAATTTATTTGGAAGAACTTTAACTACATCTTCTTGTGGGAAGAAATACAATAAAATTGAAGTAAAATATTTGAACGTTGGTAATAAATCAAAGGTGGGTATTTTAACTGACATAATAATAGCCAATTTTTCCAAAATCTATATTCTCAGATATATTTTCCGTTCATTTTTCCCTCGTAATATCTAAACAAATTATTTTCATAAGTGAATCAATCAATTCCAAATATAAGAAAAATCTATATTGTCCATTTTCAGGTTTTGAAAATCAAAGAATGCATTGGCCGAGAGGCAAAGGATTAGGTGGAACGTCTCTCCTAAACTACATGGTGTACTCCAGAGGCAACCGGATAGATTACGACCGTTGGGCGGCGATGGGCAACAAGGGCTGGTCGTACGACGAACTGCTCCCCTATTTCAAAAAACTAGAAAACTGCGTCATACAAAGTCAAGAAGAACACTACCGAAACAAAGGAGGTGAATTATTCGTAGAGGACTCCGCGTCGGTATCGAAAATAACTGACATCTTCGTCGAGGGTGCCAAAGAAGCGGGTTACGATCTCGTAGACTACAACGGCAAAGAACAAATGGGCGTTTCCTACATGCAGTCGACTACGAAGAAAGGACTCAGGTGCAGTGGCGAGAGATGCTTCGTCAGGGCGGCCAAGAATCGCAAAAACTTAACGATCCGCACGAACAGCCACGTCACCAAAATACTCATCGATCCCAAATCGCAAGTTGCGTACGGAGTTGAATTCACCCAGAAGAACAAGACGTACGTCGCCAAAGCGACCAAGGAAATCATCTTGTCGGCCGGCGTGATAAATTCCGCGCAAATATTGATGTTATCGGGCGTCGGTCCCAGGAACGACTTGGAACGTTTGGATATAAACGTGGTGAAAGATCTGCCTGTCGGGAAGAAGATATACGACCATGCCATCTACTGGGGTTTGCTTTTTACGGCGAACGAATCCATAACATACGATTTTTCGAAAATTCTTGACCCAAAATCGTACATAGATTTGTACTCTAAGGGAGTGGGTCCATTGCACAATACTGGTGGCCTGGAGGGCATCGCGTTCACGAAGACGGACGCTTCGGACGACCCCGAACCGAATTTACCCGACATCGAGTATCTCTTAATGACTGTATTCCACCACTCGGATAACGGAGTCGTCTTGCGCAAAATGATCAGAATGACCGATAAAATTTACGACGCAGTCTTCAAACCGTTGGAGGGCAAGCCCGGTTTCGGTATACTGCCGATGATAATGCAGCCGAAGTCGTTCGGGCACATGGAGCTTCAGTCGAAAGATCCCATGATCTATCCAAAAATATATGGAGGGTATCTGACGGATCCGGAGGGCAGCGATGTAAAAACAATGATCGCAGGTATCAGAGAAGCCATTCGCATAACGAAGATGCCCGCCTTCCAAAAGTACGACGTGAAGTTGGTGGAGACCAAGATTCCCGGCTGTGAAACTCACGAATACGACTCTGACGCTTACTGGGAATGCGCGTTGAGGCATTTGATGTCAACGGTGTATCACCACACCACTACGTGCAAGATGGGACCGACTTCGGACCCGGAATCGGTTGTGGACGATCGTTTACGCGTCTACGGAATAAGTAATCTGCGAGTGGCCGATACGAGCATCATTCCAATACAACTGACGGCCCACACGAACGTACCCGCTTACATGGTTGGTGAGAAAGCAGCCGCGCTCATTAAAGAAGACTGGTTGTAATTATTGGAATATTTTATACATTTCATAAACGGCAAATAAATGAACTATTAATTAGATTAATTGTGCTTTGCATCACAGTTCTTAACCGAATGAATATTCGAACTGGTTTGAATTACACAGCAGTGTTTTTTTATAATTAATGGCTTTCCGGATCTAAGCATAGAATAAATCTTGATGAGAAATGTTGTACGTTTACTACTTAAATGTCCTTTGGATTTGCTCTGGATCATTGTGAAATGGTTCCAAATAATTTAAATAAAAATGTACATCTACAACTTGTCTTTCTGATAGTTTGTGCAAGTGGCCCTGTGCTACGGAATACATACTTGGTGACATTCCCAACTGTGAATGTGATTTTTTTGATTGCAGCGGAGGGATGTCAGAGTGTTAGCTGGCATGGGATTTATAGATGGCTGCACAGGCGGTTTTACAAAATTAAAAATCCTGACGCAGTCTAGCCATTACATTTTTCAATGCCTGTGATATTCGACTTAGTACAAACATGTGTAAACTAAGATCTTTTCAGCATCTACTTTTATCAAATGGCCTGCAAAAAAATCAAACTTCTTCGTTATATCGTTCCGAATGTAATTATCGCAAAAAGCAATTCTGTACTTTTTTATAATTTTTTTTTTTGCCCCAACACCTCCTTCACTCCAGTGCTACCTCTCAGCCACTCCACGGTCCAAGAGCTGCAGAGTCGCCAAGAAGACAGCTGTCCTCTATTATCATTATTATTATATTGTCCAATATATAGAAATAACAGAACTTGCTAAGATTCTAACAATAAAGCAAAGTAACTGAACAGAGTGAAAAGGTTAACAAAAAAAATATTCAGGAACAAATCAGTAAAAATAGTAATTCTAAAATAATATTAACAACAAAATAAAGTAATACATAATCGATAACTCAATAATGCCACTAAGCAGAAGACTTTCCTTTCTTTACTCGCAATTCACATTTCTTGTACAATCCAAGACTTTATTTCCTTTTTCAGATACCATATTTTTCTAGCTGCAGCAATTTTTTTTGGAAGTAGGTTAAATAAAGTCGGTACAACTATTTTTAGGGTCCGTGAGCGATATTTATTAACATAGGGCGGCACCTGTAACTTTCCTGCTTCATTAGCCCTTGTCAATTGTGTGTGGTCCAGTTGTTTTTTATATTTTGTGTCGAAATAGTGCTTCTCTATTATACGGTATATGAATAGTTTCTTGATTTCAAGTATGTTTAGCAATCTATATGTATCACATGTTGATCTTGCGTAATTACAGTTAAATGCCAGACTTTTAACTGTATTGTTTTGTACTCTCTGTACGATGGCAATATGACTATCAGAGGCGTGACCCCAGATTGTTAACCCGTATCGTGCAATCGATTCCACCAGCGCAAAGTAGATAATCCTTAATGTTTCATGCGGTACAAACCATTTATATGGTAGAATTGAATGGCGCAGTTTATTCACTACAGCCACTACATGAGGCTTCCATAGAAACTTGTCATCTATTAACAACCCCAAGTATTTATGTTCCTCAATCACTTCAATATTGCACGCACAATTGCACGTTGTTGGTCGGTTCACGTGTAGATAGTTCAAGAGTAGGCAGTCGATCTCGTGGAACCTCACATTCACGGGCATCGATCTTTCCAGGTGCGATGATGTTATATTCATTAGTTTAGATTTCTTCGTATTAATGCTCAATTCTTTGTCGTGAATCCATTTTTGGAAGTTCCAAATTCTTTTTGGATGCGTGAGATTGCTATTTCCAAGTTCTTGTGAATGGATAATATTACTTTATCGTCAGCATATAACAGATAATCACATACCTCATACAAACCTCCAACGTCATTGACATAAATTAGATATAACAATGGTCCCAATATACTTCCTTGTAGAACTCCACGCTCAATTCTCCGTTGAGTTTTATCATTGACTACCTGTTGGTTAAGTAATCCTCAAACCATTTCAGCACATTTCCCCTTACTCCTATATGCTCCAGGATCGCAATAAGCTTGGCGTGATTTATGCTGTCAAAAGCATTAGAAAGATCAATAAATAGGCAGATCAAATGTTTTCCTGCATCCAGCTTGTTGTTAATTAGATCAGAGAAATGCTATAAAGCATCAGTCGTACCTTTTCCCGCCTGAAAACCATACTGAGATCTGTCTATAATACCAAAAGCTTTTAAATAACACCTGAGCCTGTCCGCAATATAACGCTCCATGATCTTTTCTATCGCCGGTAAAATGGAAATGGGGCGGTAATTGCTGTATATAATATGCGCTCCACCCTTATGAATAGGACGAACTATTGCCGTTTTCATCCTTTCATCAGTTACTTTACCTTCTTTTATCGTCCAATTTATTAGAGCCGTAGTCACTCGCACAAAACTATCCACATTATTCCCTATGGCAGACATCCTTATCCCACCCATTCCCGGGCCTTTGTTTTTGTTCATCTGCTGGATAATTGTTGTTATTTCCTCCGTTGTAGTTTCAGGCAAAAACATAGACTGTCTTTGTCTATCTAAGTAAATGCGTGACCTGGTTACAACAGGTTGGAAAATTCTAACGTCACATTCATGGATAACCGATTCTACGCCCTCTATAAAGTAAGCGGCGAATTTGCTGGCTGTAGCGAGGTTTCCATCCTTCATCGACTTTTTTATTATTTTGTCACTATCATTGTCATTTTCTTTTCTCTTTCTTACTAGGTTATTTATTTCTACACATGTATTTTTCATGTCTCCTTTCAAATCATTGAACAGCTTGTGATAGTGGTTTTTTTTCGCCTTTACAATGTCCAAATTTACCTTGTTCCTTGCTATCTTATATGTATTTCTGTAATGTATCCCCAGTTCGCCAGTATTATTACACTGTTTCCATATACGGAAGAGATTATCACGTTCTTTCATTTGCCGCAACAGGTCTCTCGTAATCCATGGTCTGTTTGTTCGCCGCCGACTCTGATTGGTTAATAACTGTATCGTTTTTCATATTTTGCTCAAGTAAACTGTTCAATAAATCTTTGTCAATTTTCATGTAGAATTATGTTTCTTCTTTTAACTTATCTACCTCTTTCTGCCCATTACGAATATTACAGCCAATTATGTAGTGGTCCGAGATTTTAGTGTGTACCACTACAGTGTGTATTTCGGCTGCATATTGCCTTATGAAAACATGGTCCAAGGTTGACTGTACAAATCTATCCATAACATACTCTTCTCGGGTGATGTTATTATTTTTACCTACGAATCCGTGCGTCAGTAATACACTTTCGTATTTTAAACCATTATCATTCTGCTGGAGCAGGGCCAATATTTGTATCCCCTATTATAATTAATTTCTTCACTGACGTTTGTTGGAGGAAAGTGTCTAGTTCCTGTATGAAATTCATCTTACTTGAATTCGGAGGTCTATATAGCGCTAATATATTTTGTATTATTAGTTCATTATACCTTACGGTAATATATATTTCTTCGCAAAATACAAACTCCACGCTAACTTGATCCACTTGGTACATTTCCCTAGCATATACCATTAAACCTCCACCTGCTCCTGTCATCCTTCTTTTCAGAAAAATATTATAGCCATTTTTACAGATTTTTTTAACATTATTCATAATTGTTCAAAATGAGCTTTAATAGACCTTATATTTAGATATAGATATACAACTAATGAATTAATAATTCCTGTACGGATACTCATCATATTAATCATGGGGTAGTAGGTTCCTTTCATCACAGTTAATGTAAATCTGTTAATAAATAATTTTGCACAACCTCAATAAGCTACAAATTAATTACATACTTGTGTATGTTCTGTCTTGGAGCTCTTAGAGGGGTAAGTGTGTCGGGGCTCTTCCAGAGTCTGTGGTGGACGAAGTAACTAGCTCAGTAGTCTGCAGATAATATACCAAACATGTTCGATAGGGGATAGGTCAGGAGATCTTGGAGGCCAAGGAAGAAGGTGAATTCAGCTTCTTCAAAACAAGCCACAGTAACCTGGCAATATGCGGTCGGGTATTATCTTGTTGAAAAACAGGGTTTGGTAAGGTGTCAAGATACGGAAGAAGATGAGGCTCTATAATTCCGCAACGTATCGTTGAGCATTCATGGTACCCCTAACGAACACTAAGGGAGATTCACTACCATACAATTTGGTTTACATGGTGTTCCACAAAAAAACTGTGGATGTCGCCGTTCTCCACGTCGCACCTAACCCTTATCCGACCATCGCTCATACCCAAGCAAAATCGGGATTCGTCACTAAAGACCACCTGATGCCTTTATTCATCCCACTGTAACCTTTCTCGGCACCACTCTAACCGTTGTTTTTTGTGAGCAACGGTGAGTGGTAACACAAATTGCGACCGGTAAGGCATGAGCCCAAAAGATCTTATTCGCCTATAGATGGTTCTAGTGGTTACCCTTCTGCCTTCTTCTCCAAACCGTTCACGAACAGGTGGTCGAAAAACGATCCCTCACAGCCCGCAGCCTTGATGGTCTTGACGTTCGGTTGTTTGTCGGGGACGCTCTGAACGCCTGGCTCGTTGTTATCGTCCTTCCTCAGAATAAACATGATAACAGTTTGCCACAGCTGACACTGTTCTCGATAAACGGGCTGCAATTTGGCGAAAAGATAGAGGCGCACTACCTCGCTCAAAATCATTTAATTGCCATATATAGCCACAACTTTTTATTTGGCATGAAAGGAAAAAAAAATATTGGAACTACTGAGGAAATAGAGATATAATTTTCACCCACAACTCATATACAAAATTTGGTTGAAAATAATAATTTATTCTTTTACCTTTGTCAATCAGTATTTGATATATACTATGTATTTTTGTTCATGTGACCATTGTTGTGGTTTCTTTGAATAGCAGCTGATTAAAATCTGATGTTATTAAGATCACAAATTTGGTATCTTCAATAATTTATTATTGCAAAATTAATTGTTAATATTTTTTTTCATTGCACCACTATTTTGTATAACATTGTACACAAGTATTGCTCCATGCTTAACACCTTATTTATCGTTTTTGGGATAATTTGGGGGGGGGGGGGGGGGTACAAACGTTCTTGTGGATACCTTCTAGACGTTCTTTGTTGTAGTAACATCAGCACCACACCCAACTTTATGTAAGATAGGTTCCCACTCACACATTTCCATGCACAGAGTTGCGGCAACAAAATGCACTCTTTCGTGTATGACAGTTTAAGTTAGGCAAAACGCGGCAATAAGAATCACGAAAATTTTTGTTATAGTTTTACTGTAAACGAGAAATACGTTTTAAACTAAAAGGAGATTAAATTAATAAAACCTTAGCAACACATATGAAGTTGAGATGCATTTGCGGGCTACGAAAAAACAAGGAATAGGATCGTACTGACCAAGTAATATCGAAGAAAAACTAGTAAGCGGTTAAAATGGAAAGTGACTAGGACTCGACGTACCGAGTAAAAGAAGAGCAGAAAAGAAAATGGAAGTACCCTTTCAACTAAAAAATCCAAAGAACGCACGTAAAGCAACATAACAAAGGAGACGATAAATTGGACTTAATACTGAAGATGATTAATGACATTAATCTGGACCAGAGGGAAATTAAAGTTACAAAAGATGAGGACGGAACAAAGTGAATTTGACAAAGAGATTAGACAATTAAAACAAGAACATGAAAAAACAAGAAAGGAAAATGAGGAAATACGAAAAGAAAATAGAAATATAACGAGAGACTAATGAGCATAAGAAACGAAATTGAATGGATGTAAAAGGAAAAATACTTAACACAAATAAGGCGGAAGAATTAAAAGAGGCGTTAAGTAATTTCGTCAAAGAAAAACTAAAGGTAGAGATAAAGTAAAAGAAGCAACTGAAACTAGGAGAAAAAATATTACTGAAGAACGAGGAAGACAAGAAGTCGGAAAACGACCAGTGAAATAGTAACAGAAAAACAGGACAGACCAGAACATAAATAAGGAAAAACAAGAAAGTGGAGGAAATGGAGTAAAAGACAAGAACCAGAGAGAAATATGGAAAATGGCAACATGGAATGTAATAGGAATAAATAGAAATAATTAGGAATTAAATGAAGAAGAATTTGAAGGACGAAGATAGACATACTGGCGATAACAGCAACAAAGAAAAATGGAAAGGAGGGAAATTATTGGGAGAAGGAAACATGTAGATTTATAGTGGAGTATAACAGGGGCAAAGAGCTGCGGCAGGGGTAATGCAAGGTAATGCAAGAGTTTGGAATAGGGATGATGGAACGAGAGTGATGGGTAAGCACGCGAACCTTATAGTCACAAACACATTCTGCGAACACAAAACATGGAAAAGAAAGGAATGATAAATATATATAATAATAGACTACATATTAACAGAAACTGGAAGAAGAAGCGAAGTGACAGATACGAAAGTCATGAGAAGTACGTAAATAAATAGTGATGTCTAAGATCAGACAATAGAGAACAACAAAAAGGTATATTGCAGGTGAAAGTAAATATACAGAAAAAAATTATAAGAAGCTACCAACTAAGAGAGAAAGAAACGGTGGGGAAATATAGATAGATACGTGTAGACCACAAGATGAAAAGGGTATATAAGAAGCAACGAGACAGAAGGACAATATTAAAGTAATTAAACAGAGAAAACAACAAAAATAAGATAACTAGAAAGGAAGGAAGAGGGAATGATGAAGGACGATAAAATAAAACTCGAGAGATGGAAGCAATATTTTGAAGAAAATTACGTAAGTCCGGAAGAAGGAAAAAAATCGAAAAAAATGGAGAAACAATTCGATTATTGTTAAGCGGCAGGCATGGTGGGATAACGGCGTAAATGTTAAAAAATCTGGGAGAAAATGGAATGGAAGTATTCAGAAATGTGCGTAATGAATCATGTAAGAAAAAACAAATAAAGCAAGACTGGGAAGAACGGATGATAGTACCAATAGATTGATACAGGCAACAGACAAAAACAAAACAAATAAGATAACAAAAAACAAAGAAAGGGGAATGATAAAGGACGATAAAATAATTCGCTATTAATTCCAAGACTTTTATCATTCTTCAAAAAAGGCTGAATGAAATGAATGGTTAGAAAAGTGTGCGATACTTATATTTTGAATATTTTCGAGTGTAAATTTACATAGCATCAGAAACGTTTTACGGAATTATCATAAATGGTTTTAAAAAAAATAGATAAATAAAAGAAATATTATTAAAAACAAATACATATTTACGTTTATTAATTAAACGACTATCTAAATTGCGTTGTTAAACACAATGGCAGTCTGGATATCTGCGAACGTAGTATTTACATTTTATGATCGATACCTTTTTTTTTTTTTTTTTAATGAACTCATTTTATTATCGGGATATTATTTTATTTGCATATTTTATAGAATATCAACTTATTTTTGCTATATATGTATATAATAAAAAAATCTTTTGTGCATTAAATATGAAATAAAACATTAAGATTTTTCTCGACTTACGTACAGCTTTGCAGATTTCAACGAACACATAATTCTTCCACTAACCTGCAACAAAAAGAAACACATTAGCTAAACAAACATAATTAAAACTTTCAAAACACGATGAGCTATTCACATCAACCATTCATCAGGTCACCGTGAAATAAAGTTTTTTTTGCCGCAACTCCTCATTCACTTCTTGCTTCTCCTCAATCACTCTACACCCCGTAGGCTGCATAGCCACCAAGAAGGAAGACTAACCTCTTATAATTATTATTATTTTAATAAAAGTTAGCAAAATATAATACAAATAACTACCAATTACATAATACAAGTAATAATAATAATACAATACCCAGAACCAAAATTAAGAGAAAATTGAAAAAAGCAAAAAATTCAAAATCAGGTTGTTCTGTGCCACTAAGCCGTAGCTTATCAGTGGCAAAAAAATCGTTTCGTTCTCAGATCAAGCTAAATAAATCGTCCTTAGCTATCCTTATTGATCAGCCACCTCTTTAGGTGTTCTGATATCATCTCTGATATCATGAGGAATTTGATTGAAAATTTTAGGTATCACCGACGATAAAGTCCTACTACCATATTTATTATGAGAAACGTATTCCTTATAATGACCATCAAGTCTCGCTCTAGTTCTGTAAGCGTGGTCTAACTCACCTTTGAACTCATTCGATTAATAGTTATTCAACACGACCCTATAGACGTACAAATTTTTAACATTTAAAATATTTAGAATAGTTAACGCATCTTCTGCACTAACATCTGCCACCATAAATGTTGCAATTCTGTTCTGCTGAGCTTGTACTCGTTCTATCAGGTAATTCGAAGTACAACTCCAAGCCGATATTGTATAACACATAATGCATTCAACGAGAGCACAGTATACAATCTTTAAAAGTTCTGCAGGTATTATCTCTCTCAGGTAGTAAAATCTCCCGGCGAGGAGTCTTATCCTTTTTACCAGAGTGCGATTTTTTGTGATGTAGACATTTTATTGAATGGTAAACAATTTGAATAGGCCTGTTGTTTGATAGTTTTGGCGGCGAGACATGCAGAAGTTTAGATTTACTGCCGTTAATCACCAATTCTTTGTCGTGGGCCCACTTCTCGTACCTGATAAATTCGTTTTGGAGCATTTCTTCCGCTATTTCCAGCTCTTTGTGAATAGATACAATCGCAAAGTCATCAGCATACAACCAGTACTTACAAAGGTCGAAGCATATACCAACATCGTTGACGTACAGTAAGAACAGCATTGGACCCAGGATGCTCCCCTGCAGGACACCTCTCTTCACACCTACCTTCCTTCCAACAGTCAATCCGATCTTGACGGCAAAAACCCATTCTTTAAGTAATCCTCATACCAGCCGAGAACGTTGCCTCTCACTCCACATCTTTCTAAGACCTTCAGAAGCTTGCGTGGTTTATGGTATCAAACGCCTTGGATACGTCAACAAACATATCTCGTTTAGTTTCGTATGCGTGAAATTTTCCAGGAGCGCTATCGTACCCTTCCTCTTCTGAAATCCATGCTGGTTCTGGTCCACAAGTTTAAATTTATCGAGATATGACCAAGTTTGTTTCGCAACATAACTTTCCATGAATTTTTCCAGCACAGGTAGTAAAGAAATCGGTCTGCAGTTGGAGTATTCTTTGTGCGTTCCATGTTTGTATATCGGACGAACGATGGTTATCTTCATATTCATTGGCACTCTGCCGAATACCAAAGCCGAGTTTATTACGTTCACCATCTGAGGACCAAACCATTCGATGGAATCCTTAATGTCAAGTGGTCTTATGTCATCCATCCCAGCTGACTTCTTGTCTTTCATCCCCATAACAATGTCGGCATCCTCGTCCAGGGGAAATCTCCCCTATCACCATCGATTGCGATTGCCTTCTGTTGTCCACCGGTGATAAAGTCTGTGAACAGTGATGTACAATGTCATCCACCTGATTAGTAAAGACATTCGTGAAGTCGTCCGCAACCACATTCTCAGGTTTCCTTATATTTTTTGTTAAGAAGTCGTCTCCCCGACTTGGTTTTTTCCTACCTAAGATATCATTATTGGTTGACCAAGTTCTCCGCATGTCCTTAGTTGAATTATTCAATAGCTTTTTATAATAGTTTATTTTAGCTTGTTTTATTAATTTATTTATTGATTTCGAGTGTTGTTGTACAGTCGGGGAATTTAGAAAGGAAACGAAAACGCCAAGGTGCAGGCAACCGGCGTTGCAAAGAGCCCATTATCATGTAGCCGAATCGTACCGAAATATGTAGGCGTGGGGGGTGATAGTAAATTCGAAATGTTCGATATAACAGACGCTTCGCTCGCATCCGAGACGTAATTATGAATGTGTAGTTTTTGTAGGAGGTTTTTCTTTCAAATTTGCATATATATTTTTCTTAACGTGTATGAATGTCCGATCGTTACGTTATAAGGTTTAAGCATCTTATTTAAATTTTCCGATAGATTTGTGATATATGATTCTCTAAATAGTATTCAACACGGGGCGAACGACGAAGGCAGGAACGAGAGGGAAAAGGACAACCTACATTCTGTCGTTGGTTTGAGCGGTGCAGATCTTGTTATCGTCATATTTATCGAGGATGAAACAAATTAGTTTTGTAATTTCGCTTATATAACTTTAAAGGATTAATCGAGTTGGGTCTGAAAATTAATTTTAACCTGTAGCGTGTAACATCTACATGAATAATCGAATTTGTGTTTGTTTATAAATTTAGAGCAGTCATCACAGCTAGGGTTTAAATCCTACCTACGGACGATTTTTACATTCGACAAACGCCCGGAATTTTGAATTTCCCGCCACATCGGACCACTTCCGAAATACGATATTCTAAGATTTTATTTATTAATATGGAATTTTTACATTCTTCTTTATTGTATTATTATTAAGGTTATTGCTGTATTTATTGTGTTTGAAGGTTTTATTTAATAAAGGTGTAGGGTAATAATTTGTAATTGTAGTAGGTAATGGGACGGTTTGGCCTGGGAACCAAATCCTGGCTCCTGATTGGTCGAGTCTGCTTGGCGGGGAATTCAAAATTCCGGACGTGGTCCGATGTGTCGGGAAATTAAAAATTTCGGAAGTGGTCCGATGTGGCGGGAAATTCAAAATTCCGGGCGTTTGTCGAATGTAAAAATCGTCTGTAGGTAGGATTTGAACCCTAGTTGTGATGGCAGACAGCGCGCGAGCGCCGACTGCTCTAACGATCGAGCCACCACGGCATTGTTGAAGTAAAGCGTCGTGTGTGTATTGATATGAAGCAATTTTTGACAAACGACTTTCCATTTGAGGTAACTGTTTTATGCTTTTTTTGAATTGTATTGTAGCGAACTAAATATTGGTCGAATACCCTAATACCAAGGTTTTCCCTAGTTTTCACAGTAAATACTGGGGTATGTAGAAAAACGGACTTGTCACCGCAATAGGTTTTATTTAATGGCATTTGTCATATTAATATTCATTGCTTGAAAAGGGTTTACGAAACACTTTCTTGCAAGAAACGGTGTTGCAATAAACGTTAATATCAAGTGTTTCATTTGCCGACTTACTCCTCACGAATGCAAGACAAATGCAATTATAAACATATCTACAAGTAGCAATTTTTTATTTTTAATTTCGTAAAATTCCATATTAATAAATAAAATCTTAGAATATCGTATTTCGGAAGTGGTCCGATGTGGCGGGAAATTCAAAATTCCGGGCGTTTGTCGAATGTAAAAATCGTCCGTAGGTAGGACCGCGCGCGAGCGCCGACTGCTCTAAATTTATAAACAAACACAAATTCTATTATTCATGTAGACGTTACACGCTACAGGTTAAAATTAATTTTCAGACCCAACTCGATTAATCCTTTAAAGTTATATAAGCGAAATTACAAAACTAATTTCTTTCATCCTCGATAAATATGACGATAACAAGATCTGCACCGCTCAAACGAACGACAGAATGTAGGTTGTCCTTTACATATCTCGGTACGATTCGGCTACATCATAATGGGCTCTTTGCAACGCCGGTTGCCTGCACCTTGGCGTTTTCGTTTCGTTTCTAAATTCCCCGACTGTACGTGTAACGTATTCGAGCATTGTTTGTATCGTTTCCGTGATAGTTCTCCCATGCTTGACAAGTTCTGTCTCTGTTTCGTATTTCCTCGCACATTGTCTGCGTAATCCACGGTTTTTTTGGGTGACGCTTCGCTCGGACCTGCATTGATGTACCTTTAGTGTAAGCATCATTGTATTGAGAAACGATGGTCATACATCTCATCAAGTTCTAAAGCACTCGTAATCTCTTCCGTACCCCATGGCTGCTTTAGCTGTTCTGCTAGTAATAGTTTGTCCGCCCTGGGGAAAACCTGTACATCTATTACTTCTTTAATCTTGTTACTACACTCCCACGCACAGGCGGTCATATAATGGTCAGAAATTTTTGATTTTATTATATCACTCTGTGTTAAGTTCACTTGACGTCTAGTATAAATATGATCCAAGCATGATTGAGTTAAAATGTTACCCCTGATATCTTCTCTTGTATATTCATTTATTTTACATTCAAAACTGTGCGAGGTCGACATGTTTCCATAAGCCATGCCATGTTAGAATCGTATAGAATATCTATGTTTATATCACCTAATATTATGAAAGACTTTTCTTTATTATTTCACAGAAATGCGTCTATTTCGCCAATAAAGTTTTGTGCATTTTGGTTAGATCTGTAGATCGCCAAAATCACAGTCCTATTTTCTTTCCCGATGTTGATCAGCAAAGATTCACAAAAATCAAAATTTGTGCTCAACCTGTCGTAATATAGATGCTTCCTAACGTATATGGCGATTTTATCACCCGATTTTTCTTCTCTGCATTGGAAAAGTGTCACATACTCCTCCAACTCGTAACAACCCTCCGTCAGTGCCAATTCATCATTACTGATATTAATTTCCGATAGATTTTTCTATATAAGGGAGTAGCTTGTCAAAATGCGCTCTAATTGAACGTATATTCAGATCAACTGCAATCATAGACCACTTGGAAATGAATTTTATCCAATCGTAAATCTACTTAACTTCACACCTTGAGAAATTTTGAAGATCAATGTCAATATATGAAAGCTCCATGTTTATAAATTTTTATAATAACCGTACAATTAGAAATTTAATTAATTTTCATCTTCAAGTCTTTTATGTTGAGGATTCTTGACCCCTCTTCTTTTCGGGCCAAAATGTTTTCATTTTGCACCTACACGAATTTCCAATTTTTCTTTTTTATATGCCGATAATTGCTCTACAATAAAAATTTTACCAGTCGCCGTACCACTGAACAATTCGCTATTCAAGACAGACACCCTCCTCCTAGCCATCACCTCATCCTTTCTTTTCTTGGTACTCATGTTAACCATTATTGGTCTGATTCGTTCAGCATTCTCATCCTTTTTCCTTTCGGTACGCCATGCGGTAACTATTTCCTTATCATCTAATTCCATACCCATATTGTGGATAATTTTGCCTGTCAATAATTTAACATCCTCTGTATCGGTTTCTATGACACCGTGAACCTCAAAATTTTTTTCGAACATTTGGTGTTCCAATTCACCGATGCTGTTCTGCAGCGCATGCATTTTCCTATCTTTTTCCGCACACGATGTAACCAGATAAGCATTTTTTTTCTAAACTTTTCACTAGCTCACTAATTCCTTGCTGCCCTGGCTTTTCGTGTTTTCTTTAAGTTGCTCCATGACGCTGGTTATCATCTCCTTTATTTCCAAAATGTCCACAGCAAGCTGATTTCTTTCGCCACTTTTCGGCTCATCATCACGTAGTTTTTTATACCTCTACACACCTCACACCGCCATCTATCTTTATCAGCCTTACCCTTGCCTTAATAAGTAGACTCTTTAATTGAACATTTCCCGAAATGATAATTGCCCTTACACCACTTACACAGCAAAAAACTGCCGTCACACGGTAATGGTTCATTACATCTAGCACAAATATTTTCCCTGGAGTTGCTTATAATGGTGTAAGTTTAAACAGAAACTGTGCGCGAACAAATTAGTTTCATAAAAAAAATTACTAAAAAGAGATTGATTAAATTCGGAGAAAAATTCAAAAGTTAATACCTCCTCAATGATTTTGACAGTGAATAACAATAATGATAATTTCAATGTAAATACGAAGCAAATCGACATTGCATTATTATTATCTAATTAATTGATAATCGAAGATAGCAAAATTACAACCATGTTATTCATTCGAATTCTTACGTGAGCACGTTAAATAAACGTACTGAAATGAATTAAAAATAAATGTAAACACAGGTGAGTGGACATTTCGATTTCACCGAAAAAACAAGTTCTCTAATTTCATAATTACGGGTGCATAATTAGGTAATTAAGCAAATGTGAGTGAGCGCGTGTTTGTTAGGTTGGTTTCGTACAACAATTTGATAATATTATGGAAGAGAAGAGAAAGTATATTACAAGCACAAAAAAATACTAGAAGCAGAAACAGTTAAGGTAATTACGAAGTGGTGATTAATGAAAAAATATTTCCCTGGTAGTTATATTTTATAATCAATTAAATAAGAAAAATAAATAAAACACAAATACATTGTTGCATCAGAAATTGAGTTTTATTTATTCGTTCTTTGGGTCAGCTGTGGTTGCGAAAATAAACAAAGGTTAATAGTAGGTAAATTAAAATTAAAATTTTAAATTACTACCGAAAGAAAAATAAATTTCCGCGGTTATATCATGCTGATGACAGCTGTCTTCAGGACAAGAACTCGAATTCCGGTCCCAGGACCAAGTATTTAATTAGTTAAGTTAAATCTTGATATAATGCTCGCCGACTGCGCAGCTAAGTCAGGCCTTCTCGATAACAGCCCGCACTTAGGATGAACGTGCAGCCCAATCTGCTGTTGTCTTTTACTAATAAATAAATCTTATATTATCAAATTATGGAATAATGAAAAACAACACTGAAGTAAACAAAATTTAATCTCATAAAAGTATAGATGATAATAAATATTTATTGGGCCAGATAATGCTAATAAAATCACATAAAAGCCCGCCTTTTTATTTATTTGCTAGTCACAAATTCGTTCATTTGAAATAATTATTTATATTTATACCAAAATGCCGAAGCATTGTACTATAGAAGTCAAGCACGTTATTACCAACGTTATCAGTAGTTCTTGACAACTCTTCAAAGATACAGAAATCACGGATGGAAAATCTTCTATTCAGACGAAACCTGGTGTAGTGCAAACCATTTACGGCAGTTTGGATGGGATTTGACGATTATAGCGATGGAGTTCAACAAGTAAATAGAGGCGGTATAAAGCGGACAACAGGTGTAGGACAAAGGGTAATTATTTTACATATTGGCAGCGAGGATGAATGTTTGGAAGGATGCCGTAAATTATTTATAGGCGAAAAAAAGAAAGCAAAAGTCGTTTATCACCGCGAAATGAATACACAATATTACGAGGAATGATACCGGCACGTACTGTTCACGTTCATCTTGGAAGAAAGGTGACATTGCGTGGTTACTGAAAAAATATGGAATTACTGATTTTTCGAAATAAACTAAATCGCAGCTGTTGGTTTTATCTAAACCACATCATTATGAAAAGCTACTAGTAATTAGAATCTATTTGCAAAACAAGAGGAGACTATGTGAAATTACTATGGTTATATGTAGCTCATTGCGAGTTTAATGCCATTGCTACAAACAATAATACTTTCAAAATAAACGATCTATTGAATTTATGTAAGAAAGCTTTGAACAATGTTTAAATGGAGTAACGGAAAAATTACTTTGAGCATTGCAAGAAAATCGAAAAAGTCTACATTGAAACAGAACACCTTATTATGGAACCATTTATTGTTATCTTAGAAGAAGGTGACGATAATGGTGAATTATCGAACGGGTCAACTGATAGTGACTATTACGAACAGTGGTATAATGAAATTGATATTGAGGATACTCACGTTCTGCATTGCATTACAAGGGATGGTACACAAGGTAATCGTACTGCTAACAATTCCTTTACGGCTGAAACCTCTGGCATAACAAACCCTATTCAATATCTAACATATTCAACGCCATTCAAATGTTTAGAGACAATACTAAACTTAATTTAGGTCCAGAACCAATTCAAACAACTACGGTCAGAGACTTTATACCGAAATAATACAAATATTTCGTTTACAATTAATTATGAATATGCCAATTTGGACAGTATTCGTTAGTTCATACACTAGTCCATACGCTAAAAATGGAAACAGTAAATCAACAAATGTAATTTGTATGAAATTAATAATGTTTTTTAGATGACTCTATTATAATTACTTACAACAATAAATATTGCATTAACATTAGGACGCAATTAAATTATTATTTAGGCCTGTTACAAAAATAGAATAAAGCAGAGAAAATAAACCAGAGTAGTACGGTCCTGGCGAAATAACTCGTGTCTAGCTATTTTAACTCGCTGTCAAAAATTAAATATTTGGTGAAACTTATTTTTAATATATTGATCGAGATAAATATATTTGAGAATTCTATTGAACTGTATCCCGCTTTCGAGCGATATCTAATTACGGAGATAACAGAATATACAAAAACTCAAGATTCCAAAAAAGTACATGAAATATTTAAGTAATAATATCCGTCGGTGCTCGATATGATGGACTACGTCCAGTAGTAGTTTCACATTTTTTTTGAGAACGATGTAGGAGAAAACAATTACTTCCAACATTTTTTTTAGTCGGGCCGTTTCTTTGATATATGAAATATTTAAGTAAAAATATCCGTCGGTGCTCGATATGATGGACTACGTCCAGTAGTAGTTTCACATTTTTTTTGAGAACGATGTAGGAGAAAACAATTACTTCCAATATTTTTTTTAGTCGGGCCGTTTCTTTGATATAGGTCCTCGAACACAGCCCCCTATTACCACGGCACCGATAGCATGCCTTTACAATCAAGCTGATCACTAAGACTATGTCTGGGCATAACTTCATCCGCGGATGTATCATTGGTGACCCGATGTGTCCTGAAGGCTGAAACAGCTCTCATCACCTGATACAGCCACAGACATTTTTGTTTCGACGAGGCGGTCTTTCGTGGCGACAGCTGCAACTTAGACGGTCAAAGTAGATCTCCGTCATCATATAGCATCTAGAATGAGGGTATTGACGTCTATATGCCTTGCCTCTTGATCATAAAAGATCTTCCAGGGAGTCGCCAGCCGGAGAGGCTCTCAGGCGTCGTCAATGCTATCGTCGCGGCGGGACAAAGAGATCTTGCGCAGTTGTCGGATTTTCATAAATCGTACAGGCAGGTTTTCAAGAACTGATCCGATACACAAAATATGAAGGAAATACAATTAATGACAAATTAAACGAATCGAAAATTAATTAATAATTTAATCTAAACAAAGTAGAAATAAAGCAGGAAATTAAACAAAACGAAAATGGGAAACATTAATAATAAAATTAACTTAAATCAACCCCCTCGCTCCGTAAACCCAACGCAACCCAACCCAACCATTTCAATAAACTGTAAACTTTGTTCTCAAATTCTCTCGTGATTTATGATAGGTGCATTTTTAAATTTGTAAATTAATTTGTTTGAGGTTGGATCGGGTTGGATTAGGTTGGGTTGTTGGTAACATTGGTAATAGGTTGAATTTTACTGTACTGTTGTGTGTGATCAAAAAGTTTTCAGATATGGTAGGCTCTGGAAATATTTCTCATGCCTTTGATTGGAACATGCAAATGTAAAAAAATCACCCAACCCAACTCAACCCCCCCCCCCCCCCCCCGTATAATATATGTAGACAACTGAGCGCGTTGGTCCTCGTATGATATGTAAATCCGTATAAGCAACACCATATTTATTCATCTCAACCCAACCCCTCGTATCTTCATCCGATAGTTCAACTACACTTTTAGTGTATTTGCGATTTCATTTCAAATTGAAAATTAGAACAAGACAGCACGCGTTCATATACACCATGTATATTAAACCGATGGATGCAATCGCAAGTAGTTCAAATGTGCGTTTACGTCTATACCAGTTACGTTTTTATGAAGCTATTTAAATGCACGTAGTTCGTCGGTAAACCAGAGCAGGTAGTTCGAATGAACATTTTTGATTAATTCTGTATTAACTTTGAGACCCAATCCCAAGTTGTACATTTCAATGCATACGTTTTTATGTAAATAAGCCAACCTAACCGAACCCAACATCCGTAAGCCACAACGTAGTTCGAATACATAACTTTGATTAAACAATTCAATTTTAACTTAAGTCGCAATTCCAAGTTGCGCGTCCGTCAGTAAGTGGAGCCCGATGTCGTGTACTTTTTCGAACGTACTGGCAAGGGCTTCCGCTTTCCCCTCGTCAGTCATTTCCATCCTCCTCTCCTGTACAAGCGGCGGAATATTTTGGAATTTCTTCCTCAGTTTCGCCGTCAAGCGCCACAAGGATCCGTTGCATCGTTGCCGGTCGGTTCCGTCAGTTTGCGGCTCCAAGTCTCCTTTCGGTGCGTCCAGATCTTGTCTCGTATCTGTTGCGTCAGTGCGTTCATCTAACGTCTGTCCTGATCAAGTCTGGTCCTTTGCCAAATTCTTCGTTACCCCGGAAGGTCACTTTGTCTTCGCGTGTCAGTTTCGTTCCGTTAATGCACATAACTTCTATGTTATGTGCAACTGCATGAGTTCCCCGACCTTGTTCTTGAGTTTCAGCGCAGAAATAAGCAAAAACTTGGAATCTATCCGGTTCCGACCTAACCAATTTTAATCTTTGATTTAAACTTTTAACTATACAGAGCATAAGGTCATCAACCTGCGGCTGCGACGGCTCTCTGCATCTCGGCGGCTGCTGGACCGCGCCCTCCATCCGCCGTAGAGCTGCTCCTTTTCGCGGCGCAGGCTGCATGATTTTCATTTTGGATGCAGGCGGCGGCGGCCATAGGTAGGTTTTCTTCTGCTGACTCCACGCTTTTATCTGTTGCGCTGGAGCCGGAATGAATACTTCCTCCTGGGAAGCTTGCTGGAGTTTCGGCGACGTCTTCTGGATCGCCTTGATGTAGGTTGGGCAGTTTTAGTGAGTTTAGTCAGTAGCACACATTCCTGACTATAGTAAACGAAATGTGCGCCTTAATTCTAACGAAATAGTTCAGAAGTGCAACAGTTTCTTTAAATAATATTTGGGGAATTATATATACATTTTCCTCCTCTTCATTTTGACGAACCCTATCTATATCGACGTTTTCAAATGAAACGACGAAAATTAATCAATTCTAGTTTTTCTAAACATTGCCAAATGACTTTCACTGATCGTAAACAATCAACGCCCGAGATTACGTCGTGTTACTTAGTTCATTGTACGATGAATAGTTTTTCGAATTAAGCATTTAATTCCAATTTAAACCCCAACGAATTTAAGATAATTGCCAGTGAGCTTCCGACAAAAATATTTGTGAAAATGTGTAGTTGTAAGTGAAAAACGATCCGCCGATTTTGTAGAATTGATGCGAAAAAAATAATTGAATAAGTTTATAGGCCAATTTTTGTTAAAGGTGATTTTTAAATACCTTAAAAATTATGTTGTGAATGAATGCGATCAAAATGATAACAGACGGGGTAAGAATTTTTATTTTCCACATGGGGGTTATCAAATTTTTGGTAAACGAAGAAACATCGCTCATGTTTTTTGTAGAAAATATTATTTAGACTTTTTTATCGTACTGTTTCATTTACACCCTCTAAATAAACAATGACGATGTCACACTGTGGATAAGATAAAATCCAATACTTGCAACACATACATGGACAAAAAATATGCAAAAAATGCAAGAAACAAGTAGAAACAAATTACATGCATCGCCGTATCAAGACCATTGTTTACTAGGCATTACGGGAAGAGACAGGGTGTCAAAGGTTGAACGTCAAGATAAGTAAACGAGATGGATAGTTGCATTCGCAAACAATGCACTACTGCTGCGCCATTCGGAAAACGCAGTCGTTTTACAGCACAAGATTTGTCGGAAGTCTGCAATGAAAGTGTACTTTTTGATGCTGGCGCTCGCGCTGCCCGTTATTGCGGAGGGCTCAGAAAAACTCGTATGCGCCGAAGACATCGTCAAAAAGCTGAGAAACGAGTTAAAAGAGTTGATCGAAACGAAGCAAATCGAGGTAGACGACGACCCGTACGTTGCACCGAAGTTAGTAGACCATGGTGAGTGTTTCCAATCGTTCAAATGCAATTTTAATTATTAATATGATTCATTGATTTTTAGTTGTATATAATCAAAAAATGTTAAAGTCTTTCTTGCTAGAATTCCTTATCTACGAAATAAACTATGTGATAAATTAATTACCTCATTAATAATTTGTCAATATTTGAACTTTAACTTCATAACATATGTTCGTGTCTCAATCTGTTTTGTATTACGTATTTGAAACTTGCAGAATATTTTTGTCACGATTCATTATACTTTGTCAGATGTAGTAAATTTGTTTATAGCTGCAATTTATATTTGCCGCACTATTCTGCTGGGATTATTCCTTGTACAAATTTTAAATCCATTTAGGGCTGTCGGCGTCCTTTACCTATTCATATTTTACCGTTAGCGTCTGCCGCCTTAGTTTTCGCGCGTCTCATTTTGTGACCACATGCTTGTTTCTTTGTCGCCTACTATTTTGTAATCGTCATTCTAGTATTATTACCTACCCCCACCCTCCAATTTAGGCGAGTTGCATTTTTATAATTTGGCAGTAAGCATTCTATTTCGATCAGTCGTCGTACGATCAAGTGTCTTTTCTCATGTATTATTATATAGATTTTTTGTATTAATATTGTTAAATTTAGGTTTGTGTTGCAAATGCAAATTATTTTAATTAAATTTCTCGTGCAAAAAGTGAGTGATTTATTTAAAAATCAACGAGAAAACTCGCAACACCAGAACATTGGTCCTTCGAGCCGGATATCAAAATATATCCGCGAAATCTTCAATCATCACCGATCACCCCTGAGGTAGCAGTCCGGGCAGCAGTGATCAACAACATCATCTTTAGCGAGGCAACAAACCATCAGGTGAGTCTCCAATTTTCCTAATTCCCTATCATTTCATTATTCCGAAAATTCCACTTGAAACCATCAGTATGGAAGCACAATTAAAGCAACTCGTTGCCAAACGCGCAATTATCAAGTTTCAGTAACGCGATTCGGCACTTACATAAATTCACTAGTTACGGCAGAAATCGACTATCAGCAGCTTAAACAGCGACACGGTAAATTCGAGGAAAATTGGACACAATTTTATCTCGTTCAAGAAGAAATAGACATATTAAATAATACAGTGGATTCAGATCAATACCAATCATTTGAAACAAGGTATTTTCAACTTCAAACCAAGGCCGTTCAACTTTTATTAAATGACCCAACAAAAGCGCGTGTTTCTTTATCGCCACCAGCGAGTACGCCACCGCACGAGATTAAAAATCAAGTTCGATTGCCCAAAATCAATTTACCAAACTTCAGCGGATCGTATGAAGAGTGGTACTCCTTCCATGACACATTCAACTCATTAATACATTCAAATGTCACCATCGCTAAAATACAGAAATTCCACTACTTAAAATCCGCGCTGGATGGAGAAGCTGCAGAAGTTTTACATTCCTTGGAAATTACCGAAGCTAATTACGATAACGCATGGGTTATGTTAAAGGAACGATTCGATAACAAACGTCTCATAATACAGAAACATGTTAGGGCCATTCATGAGCTTCCTGCTATTAACAAAGAAAACTACACGAGCTTACGACAAATCTTGGATGGCGTTTTGAAGAATGTTCGTGCTCTGAAATCTCTAAAACGACCAACTGACTCTTGGGACGACATGCTCATATATGTCATCACTAGCAAAATTGATCCAGTATCAAATAAAGAGTGGGAATCAAAATTAAATAACACATCAATCCCTACGCTTAAAGAACTAACCGATTTTCTGGCAAACAAATGTCAAATTCTCGAAGCCGTCTCAAGAAGAGATCTGCCGCAACAGGCATCTAACATCAATTTAAACAACCAAAGACGAGTTGCACATGTAGCATCTAACAAACCACAGTGCCCCGTATGTAATCACGAGCATCTAATTTATTACTGCGAGCGTTTCACTAAAATGTCAATAGATCAGAGAATAAAAGAAGCAAAATCAAAAGGGCTTTGTTTTAATTGTCTGAAAACAAATCATTCCACTAGGAACTGCACGGCGACTTCCTGTAAAAAATGCAATAAAAGGCATAATACTCTTTTACACATTCATCAACAGTCTTCAAAGCCTTCTACATCTACAGAAGCTGAAGAAACTACTACGGTAATCAACCACAGTTACAATTCAAATGCACAATTGCATGTGTTATTATCTACCGCCATAATTGATATATATGACAAATATGGTAAAGTGCAACAATGTCGCGCTCTTTTAGACTCCGGGTCGCAATCATGCTTTATCACGAATTCCCTGGTAAAACGTTTGAATCTGAGCAAAACGTCTATCAACATTTCCGTAGCCGGCATCAATCAAGCAGTATCGCAAGTGAAGCACACCGTAGACGTTAAAATCAAATCAAAATACAATGCATTCAGCAGCAGCCTTCGATGCTTAATTTTAGAAAAAATTACTGAATATTTGCCAACAACTACAATTTCATTATGCGATATTAAAATACCTCAAAATATCAAACTAGCTGACCCGCCATTTAATATAACAAGTCAGATAGATATATTAATTGGCGCCGAACTATTTTGGTCGCTACTATGTGTTGGACAAATCAAACTATCAAATCAGCAACCATATTGGCAAAAAACCCACTTCGGTTGGATAGTATCGGGTCAAATCACAACGAATTCCAAAACCACGCCAAAAACATTATGCAATCTGTCTGTTAGCGAATCAGTAGAGTCTCATCTCACACGTTTCTGGGAAGTTGAAGAGTATTCCGTAAAGTGCCCACAAACAATGGAAGAAAAACAATGCGAAAATCATTTCAAAGAAAATTTTCGTCGAAATGAGCAAGGCAGATTTATCGTTAAATTGCCATTTAAAGCAAGCGCCGAAACGCATCTCGGTGACTCAAAAAACATGGCTGTAAAGCGCTTCTACAACTTAGAGCGAAAATTGAACAAACAACCAGAATTAAAGAAACAATACTCAGCGTTCATACAAGAATATCTAACTTTGGGTCACATGCGCATTGTAAATGACGAAAGAAAAGACGTCCAATCAAATTTCTACTTGCCACATCACGCAGTGGTCAAAGATACAAGTTTAACCACCAAATTACGCGTTGTATTTGACGGTTCTGCAAAATCTTCCTCCGGTACATCATTAAACGACATATTAATGGTGGGCCCGGTTATTCAGGACGACCTTATATCTATTATTTTTCGTTTTCGAATGCATAAATTTGTACTGATTGCAGACATCGCTAAAATGTACCGGCAAGTTTTATTAGATGACTCACATACTCAATATCAAAGAATCCTCTGGCGTAATGAAATCACCGAAGATATACAAACGTTCGAATTAACTACAGTTACTTACGGCACCGCCTGCGCGTCGTACCTTGCTATAAAGGCACTGACTCAACTTGCTGTTGATGAAGAAACCAATTATCCCATCGGTTCGATGATTGCGCGACGCGATTTCTATGTAGATGACTTGCTTACCGGAGGCGACACAAAGGAAGAAGCTGAAATTATTCGCGACGAAGTCAGTGAGCTTCTTGAAAAGGGAAAATTTCAACTTCGCAAATGGATTTCAAACAACCCAGAGTTAATTCAAAATATCACATCAAACGAGAGCGAACATATTACAATCAATTTAGACAAAGATCAAACAGTAAAAACATTGGGACTACAATGGAACTCCTCTACGGACAATTTTCGATTCACAATTCCAACCTTTACAAGCACGCGAATAACTAAAAGAACCATTCTTTCAGAAATATCGCAAATATTTGACCCGTTAGGTTTAATTGGGCCCGTCATTGTTACGGCGAAACTTTTAATGCAGCGATTATGGCAATTAAAATTGGACTGGGACGAATCAACTCCAACCGACATTCATTCTATCTGGTTCGAATACAAAAGACAACTAAAAGTACTTCATTCGTTGTCAATTCCTAGAAGAGTTATAAATCAAAACGACAGTGTCAATATTCAAATTCATGGTTTTTCCGACGCAAGTGAGCTGGCCTACGGAGCGTGCATCTACATGCGCGCAACCGATGTTTTTGGAAATCACTTCACTAATTTAATCTGCTCTAAATCGTGAGTAGCACCGCTCAGAAACATTTCCTTACCAAGACTGGAACTTTGCGGAGCCCTGTTGCTTGCTCGATTGATGGAAAAGTTAATTAAATCAATTCCACTACGAGCTGAAGCCGTCAACTACTGGACAGACTCAACAATAACTCTCGCTTGGATCAAAGCTGTAGCTCGGAACTGGAAAACGTTTGTTGCAAATCGAGTTAGTGAAATTCAGAAGTTGAGCAGTACAAATATGTGGCGCCATGTACAATCAACGGAAAACCCAGCGGACGTCATATCTCGCGGTCTTTCGCCTGAATTACTTATTGATTCTTCATTATGGTGGAAAGGCCCAACATGGTTGCAATCCGATTCTGGGAATTGGCCGACCGCGTCTTCAAATGGAGGAAGCAGCACAGAAATTCCAGAGCAGCGCACATCAGTATCGCACATCTACGCGACCACTTCTGTTAGCGAAATATTTGAGAGATATTCTAATTTAAACCGCCTCGTTCGCATAACTGCTTACGGTCTTCGTTTTGCGCATAATTGTAAACAAAGGAAACTGAAGGCTAAACCTAGAACAGGACCGCTCCTTCCGGAAGAATTACACAACGCTACAGTGAATTTGATCAAACTAGTACAAGAATCCACATTTTATCAGGACATAAATCACTTACGTAGCCACAAAACGCCCCATAATAAAAGCAAGCTTCTATGCTTAAATGCATTCCTCGATGACGCAGGAGTCATAAGAGGAGGTAGATTAAGTAACAGTGACATTTCATATGACCAAAGGCACCCAGTTGTTATTCCAAAAAATCACAAATTTACTCAATTACTTATTCGACATGAACATCACAGGCTGCTACATGCAGGTCCTCAAGCTACACTTGCTGCTGTCAGAATGGCTTACTGGCCTCTTGGTGGTCCTGACATTACGCGAAACATCATACGCCGATGCATCATCTGTTTCAAATCAAAGCCGATTAGCGAATCACATATAATGGGAAACTTGCCTAAGGACCGCATCACTCCATCACGTCCCTTTGCGAATTGCGGAATTGACTATTTTGGACCACTTATGGTTCGTGAAGGAAAACGACGTAATAGTAAATACAACAAGGCGTATGGTGCCATATTTATTTGTTTTGCTACCAAGGCAATACATATTGAACTGGTTACCGATTTGTCAACAGAAACGTTTTTGAACGCTTTCAAAAGATTCATTTCTCGTAGAGGTAAGCCAGTAAATGTATATTCAGATAATGGAACGAATTTTGTTGGAGCGAAACGAGAACTTCAAGAACTATATAATCTTTTAAGTGCCGAATCTAGCCAAAACGCCATCATTGACAACATGTCCAACAGTCGAATTAATTGGCATTTTATTCCACCAAGATCTCCACATTTCGGAGGTCTGTGGGAAGCTGGGGTTAAATCTGTCAAAAAACATTTAAAAACAGTGGCCGGAAATGCATCCTTTAACTTGGAAGAAATGAACACCCTCCTAGTTCAAATTGAAGCCATTGTAAACTCTCGGCCCCTCACTCCGCTAACCACCGACCCAAATGACCTGTCCTGTCTCACTCCTGGTCACTTTCTTATTGGAGACTCAATATTAAGTACGTTAGAACGCGATTTATCAGACGTACAAATAAACCGACTATCGAGATGGCAGCATGTCGAGAAGATTCGTCAGCATTTTGGGCCAGGTGGTCCAGTGAATATCTAAGTCAACTTCAACAGCGATCCAAGTGGAAGGCGAACTCATCAACAAGCCTAGCACCCGGACAACTGGTCATCATACGCGAGGACAACATACCTCCACTTCGCTGGTTGATGGGTCGAATAGAATCAACTTACCCAGGTAAAGACGGGATCGTTCGTGCAGCCGCTGTCAAAACTGCTAGCGGAATCTTCAGGAGGGCTACCGCGAAATTGTGTCTCTTGCCAATTGACAACTAATGACTCATTAATCTTAGTGGGTGTTTACCAAACACAATAATCAGTGTTCGAAAGTAGTGTTCAGCGTGTAATAGTGTAGAGACTGCCTTAGCCTACTTAGTGACATTCATAGGTATCTAGATATATGCCACAATATATTGTTACTTATTGAAATCACAGCCTTTCAAGGTGGCCGGTATGTTCGTGTCTCAATCTGTTTTGTATTACGTATTTGAAACTTGCAGAATATTTTTGTCACGATTCATTATACTTTGTCAGATGTAGTAAATTTGTTTATAGCTGCAATTTATATTTGCCGCACTATTCTGCTGGGATTATTCCTTGTACAAATTTTAAATCCATTTAGGGCTGTCGGCGTCCTTTACCTATTCATATTTTACCGTTAGCGTCTGCCGCCTTAGTTTTCGCGCGTCTCATTTTGTGACCACATGCTTGTTTCTTTGTCGCCTACTATTTTGTAATCGTCATTCTAGTATTATTACCTACCCCCACCCTCCAATTTAGGCGAGTTGCATTTTTATAATTTGGCAGTAAGCATTCTATTTCGATCAGTCGTCGTGCGATCAAGTGTCTTTTCTCATGTATTATTATATAGATTTTTTGTATTAATATTGTTAAATTTAGGTTTGTGTTGCAAATGCAAATTATTTTAATTAAATTTCTCGTGCAAAAAGTGAGTGCTTTATTTAAAAATCAACACCAGAACAACATAGATATGGCATTAGAATTTTACAATTTATTTTAATTAATTAATTTAATTAGTCTATTATATTCATAATCCAAAATTAATAAGTAGAATGCTGTCGAAGTCGCTGTTCTAAACAATTTCCTACAGGTTCGAAAGGACCTAGGCAAATAATCTGAAATTATCGTCAAAACTAGAATTCTTAGTCTCAATTACACATATTAATAGTAATTTTATTATGTATTCATTTTAATTGTACGAGAAAGGTGGGAACAATGCTTCTTCAATCCTATTTGTGATGCAGGCCAATCTAAGATTTCTTTCACGGAATTTATTTTGTCTCAGCTTTATATTTTTCTTAGTTTGATAGAACCTCCAAACGGTGTCGAATTATCCAGTAAGCGAAAATTTCGTGAGTAAAAATTAATTTTTATTGTTTTTAGAGGAGTACGACATGGTAATCGTTGGGGCAGGATCGGCCGGATCGATTTTAACCAATCGATTGTCGGAAATATCCGATTGGAAAATCCTGCTCCTGGAAGCCGGAGGCGAACCTGACATCCTCACTGACGTACCGATGCTATCGGGGCTGCTTCAATTCACCAAACACAACTGGGGATATCTCACGGAAAAAGAAGACAACTTTGCATTAGGTAACGATTGCAAACCGCATGAAGCGATATTCGAAGAATTTTATTGCCTTACGAACTCGCGGGTCGTAGCTTCTCATCTCGTGTTCCACTAATCGGAATAAAACACTTAGTTTTTTAGTTAAACAAATAATAAAGCAAAGGTAACACCTGACTTAAGATGACTCGCTTGCTAGCTATAATTCGCTATAATTCGACTTCTCGCTGTAAAATATGCAGACGTTTTAAATACCTGCATGGTTGTTCACATAATAATATTTGTGTACATAATGTAATTTAGGATACGTGTGTCGCTTAACGTTACGTATTTTTTAATCCCTCATATTTAGTCCATGTGCCGTTTTAGTTAATATAATTGCGTTATTATACTACAGTTTAACTGAAACGCACCTTTGGCTAGGTAACTGTAATTGATAGCAGTTGTTTTAAAATATTGTGAAATTATGTGAAATTTTCACAAAATGAGACAACGAATTATTTTTAATGTAATCGCGCCAATAAGGACTACGCGAAGTTGGGTCGGATGCAGATATAAAGAGAATAAGACGGTGTTATGCTCAACGTTGGCACAGAAGACATTTGGAGCTAATGTTGCAATCGTGGTAAATGGATAGTACAGGTCCAGAATATACGCTAACAAAAGAGATAGTACGATATGCAACATTTGATGCAATTCATAAAATAAAATAACTCGAAAAATAAAATAAGTCGCATGTCAATTATACGTTTTACGCTCCTTTGAAACAAACTGATACAGTTGAACCGCAAGTTGTGCTTCGGGTCATGCTGGTTATGTGCTACAAGCGTGTTCCTCAAATTAATGGTCCTCATTCTTCGTTGGGCAATACATCCATTCAAAATGCAATATCCAGATATTCAAAATAATTTCTTCTAAAATATATGGGCATCATCAACGAAACCAAACGCTCCAAAAGTTATTATATTTGGTAGGTAGTCCAATGTTTGAAAGGTGCGACAGGAGCTTTCAAAGTACAGATGAATTATTGACAAAGTTCAAAGGGCGTTCGTCTTTCCAGCAATATATGCCACTAAAGCCTGTAAAGAGGGGTATTAAGCTGTGGCTTACAGATTGATTTCTTAACTGGATATTTACGATTTTAATATCTAGACAGTAGACAACTAGATCGCAAATAAAGCAAATTGTGGAAGAATGATTGCTGCCGTAAACGCATAAAGAGAAAATAAACAATTCCTTTCCTGCAATTTCGAGAAATAATAGCTGAAGGAAGAAAACAGTAAATGTGCGTCGTTTATCGAAGAAAGGGAGACCCTATGAGAAAATAAAGCCACTCTTCTAGTGGAAGGTACAACGTGAAGAAACTCACAAAGACGATTTGTCGAGAGTGTCAGATATTTTGTATTATATACAATAAAAATATTCAACAGTTTTCAAAGAGATATATAAAAGTACCCCAAAAAAATTGTGGTTAGATGTAGATGTACCCCCATGTATTCCCATGTCTCCGAGAAAGAATTAATAAAGCGCTTGAAATATTACGCGGAACAAATTATAAGTTCGCTTACCTGTACCAAATTCTCAACCGTATCAGTATTTTTAAATATTAACGAATAACTACTCACAACATAATACCAACATTTCTGCATCAAAGTTATACAAATTTGCAATAATTTACGAAAAACGACAAAGATAATCGACATATTATATGCCACGCGGCAATTAAACACACACACAAACGTATACGATTTTTAACACATAACATGTGCTCCAAAATAATAGCAACCTTTTAAATTATTTCACAGTAGATAATAATTAAGATTTTTATTAGTAACGGTGAAACCTGTAATTCTACCTTAAAAATTGGATATCACTTTTGGCATTGTCATTCTTACGAAGACACCTTATTCAGATCAAAGGAAAAATTTATTAGCATCACGAGCGTTAAAAACTATCGAGCTCAGACAATAATTGGAGACGCTGCTGTTCCTCTAAACAAATAAATCCGATCGGTAAAATGTCCTTGCCACCTTTTTCACTTGCTATTTTTTGTCAATAAATATTAATATATATATAAAAGCGTAAAAATTTACTTTACAAGGACCTCGATCAGAAATTCTAAAACATCTCCAATACTTCCTTGTTTTACGTATAAAAAATATAAATTGTCGATTTTCAGGTTTGGTAAATCAAAGGATGCATTGGCCCAGAGGAAAAGGATTGGGAGGAACGTCTCTCCTAAACTACATGGTGTACTCCAGAGGCAACCGGATAGATTACGATCGTTGGGCGGCGATGGGCAACAAGGGTTGGTCTTACGATGAACTGCTCCCCTATTTTAAAAAATTAGAAAACTGCCTCGTACAAAATCAGGAAGAGCCGTACCGAAACAAAGGGGGTGAATTGTTCGTGGAGGACTCCGCATCGGTATCGAAAATAACGGACGTCTTCGTCAAGGGTGCGAAAGAAGCAGGTTACGAACTGCTGGACTACAATGGCAAAGAACAAATAGGCGTTTCTTACATGCAGTCAACTACGAAGAAAGGTCTCAGGTGCAGTGGGGAGAGATGCTTCGTCAAGGCGGCTAAAAATCGCAAAAACTTAACGATTCGCACAAACAGCCACGTCACGAAAATACTTATCGATCCCAAATCGCAAGTTGCGTACGGAGTGGAGTTCATACAGAAGAACAGAACGTACGTGGCTAAAGCGACCAAAGAAATCGTCTTGTCGGCCGGGGTGATAAATTCCGCGCAAATACTGATGTTATCGGGCGTCGGTCCAAGGAAGGAATTGGAAAGTTTGGATATAACCCTGGTGAAAGATCTTCCGGTCGGGAAGAAGATCTACGACCACCCCATCTACTGGGGTTTGCTTTTTACGACGAACGAATCTATAACATACGATTTTTCGAAAATTTTTAACCCAAAATCGTACGTAGACTTATATACAAAGGGAATTGGTCCCTTGCACAACACCGGCGGCGCAGAGGGCATCGCATTCACGAAGACGGCCGCTTCTAACGACCCCGAACCTAACTTGCCCGACATCGAGTACATATTGATGACTGCATTCCTCCACTCGGATAACGGAGTCGTTATGCGTAAAATGATCAGGATGACGGATAAAGTTTACGACGCCCTCGTCAAGCCGCTAGAGGGCAAGCCCGCTTTCGGTATGCTGCCGATGCTACTGCAACCGAAGTCGTTCGGGCACATGGAGCTCCAGTCGAAAGATCCCATGATCTATCCAAAAATATATGGAGGGTACCTGACGGATCCTGACTGCAGCGATGTCAAAACAATGATCGCAGGTATTAGAGAAGCCATTCGCATAACGAAGATGCCCGCCTTCCAAAAGTATGACGTGAAGTTGGTGGAGACCAAGATTCCGGGCTGTGAAGCGCACGAATACGACTCGGACGCATATTGGGAGTGCGCGTTGAGACATTTGATGTCAACCATTTATCACCACACTACCACGTGCAAGATGGGACCGACTTCAGATCCGGATGCGATCGTCGACGACCGTTTACGGGTCTACGGAATAAGAAATTTACGAGTGGCCGATACGAGTATCATTCCCATTCAACTGGCGGCCCACACGAATGTTCCCGCTTACATGATTGGCGAGAAAGCAGCGGCTCTCATCAAAGAAGACTGGTTGTAATAATCGGAATATTACATAAATTTTATAAACATCAAATAAATAAACTATTAATTTGACGAATTATCTATTGAACTACCGTTACCGTTCTTACCGAAACAATATTCTTTGGACAACCAGCATTATACAGAAAAGTGTTTATTTTTTTACACCCCTTGATATATTTAAAATTGCGAATTAACATAAGGTAAAAGATAGCAAACATGATAGTCGGAAAATATGCGAACTACAAAAATTTTATTTAAAATATTTTAAGCGGGAAAATATTCACGCTCATGTATACTGGTTTGGTACATTCTGAATCAGAAGTGAAGGTAATAATATCTGCACTAGACAGCTTATGTGATGTATTTTTTTATATGCTTATTTTGTAGTAGCATAGTTAATTTCTTCATTTCGCTATTAAACTTTAAATTGTGACAAAACTTTATTGCAACACTACCTTTTAAATTTGCCGCCGAAATACTTTTAAACCTGAATGTAGGTTAAAAAGCAATGCCGCTCTTGCCAGCCCCCCTCAGCTGTCATGTTTGCTAAGGCGACCTGTATATATACGTATGCCCGTATCAATTAGATATGAAATGTCATGCATGTAATATTAAGTGCTAAAAATAACAATAAAAACTATACTATAATAAAAATCGGAAAGATTATGGATTATAGACCTTAAGACAAAATAATATACATATGTAACAACTGAGATAGAATTCACCAAGTATATAAAATGTCTTTAATATTAAATATATACGGCGATAATTGTACCAAGTTGGAAGAAAGGAGACAAGCAGAAGGTAGAAAATTACAGGGGGGTGGCGCTACTCAATGTATTATATAAATTGTACACAGGAATGATAGGGGGAAGGCTAGAAGACGAGGTGGAGGAGGGCGGAATGATGCCGGACGGACAATCAGGCTCCAGGAAAGGCAGGGGAACGGGGGGCAATCTATATGTATTAAACTATCTTATAGAAAGGGAGCTAACAAAGAAAGTAGAGAAAGTATGCTATGTTTGTTGACCTGAAAGCGGCCTTCGACACCGTAAACAGAAACATACTGCTAAAAACGATGGAGAGAGTAGGGATATCAGAGGGGATAAGGACAAGGGTTGAGGAAATATATGAAGAAACATGGTGCAGAGTCAGAGTGGGGGAAAATACATCGGAAAAATTCAGGACATGGAAGGGGGTAAGACAGGGGTGTCCGCTAAGTTCACAATTATTTAATATTTACATAGCGAAGTTAGAGGAGATATTGAGGAACGGCCAAGACGGAGTTTATGTACAGAAGAGAGTTGGAAGTAAATACTAGGAAAACAAAGATAATGAGCTTTGCGAAAGGAGGTGGCAGAAAGAGGGAGATACAGATGAAATGTAAAGGAGAGAAAATAGAACAAGTAAAAGAGTACATGTACTTAGGATACACAATGAGGGGCAACGATAGTAATGAGAGACACATAGCTTATATATGCAAGAAGGCGAGAGGGGCAGAGGAGGGTCTGAGGAAGTGCTTATGGGGTAAGAGGGGTGGGAGCTTTCATGAAACAACAAAAACATTAAACGCTTGTGTAAAAACCATAATAATATATGGAGCGGAAGTGTGGAGATGGAGAGAGTGCAAAAAATTAGAAGGAGCCCGGCAAAGACATCTAAAAAGAACACTTTCATTGGAGAAATCAACGCCTGAGTATATTGTAAGGCATGAGACTGGGAGCGACAGATTGGCAGTCGAAGCAGGGGGTAGGGCGTTAATGTATGAGTTGACAAAGAGAGAAGGGACGGAGCAAAGCTTGGTAATGATGGCAATAGAGGGAGTAAGAAGCAGGGAAGATAGAAGAAGGAAAATGTCTAAGTGGGAAGAAGGAAGGAGAAAGCTGCTGGAAAAGGCAGGAATATCAGAGGAAGAAGTAGAGAGGAGAAGAGGGGAGGGGAAACAAGTGGAAAGAGAAATAATAGATAGATGGAGGCAAGTAGACGCGCAAGAAAGAGAGAGCAAAATAAGGAAGTCAAAGTATAAAACAAAATACAGAGACAGAAAAGTGGACGGCGGAAAATTAAGATATTTGAGGGAGAGGAGGACGCCCGAAGAAGAAAGAACCATGGCAAGGTATAGGTGTGGGAACGAGGAAAAATCTAACAAATATTGGATGAATGAGGAGTACAGGAAATGCGAATTCTGTGGGGAAGGCGATGATAAATGGGAGCACTGGATGAGAGGCTGCAAAGAAGTGAAGATGGAGGAAGTGGAGAAGCGGAATGGAGGAGATTGGAAAAGAAGCATGGGGGAGAACGGGGAGGGGGTCAGATTCTTGACAAAGTTAAGGGAATTGAAGGAGAACAGGAGAAGGATGGTAAGGGAAATGCAGGTAGGAGACGACACCTAGGAAGAGAGGTGAGCAGGGGGAAGAAGAGCCGGGGGAAAATAACATGGTATACTAGGTAGGAAACATGATGTAGAAAAACAGATATGCCAATAAAGGTTTTTTTTAATATAAAATTAAATATATTTTAATTCTCTTCGAAAATTAACAGTATCGTTCAATGACTTTATGTATTCCGACAGTAAACTACAGGCTTTTATTGATAATACAGCTTTGTCGGGGCTTTGCATGTAAAGTACTATTGACAGCTGGAGTTCGACAGGGGCTCATCATCGGTCCTCTTTTATTTATTATCTTTATCAACGACCTGCCCGCGAGACTGACAATACTGAATGATATTGGAACGATATTATTTACTGGCGATACACCTAGTCAATCGGCAGATAAAATACCTTCACATTTAACTTTGGCAAGTAAAGAAATGGCACTGTTATAAGGCTCATAAACTTGTACATAATTCATACGGTCAATACACCAAGTAGATGAGCCAAATTCGTAGGTTTAAAACTGATTTTGATAACAGCCATATTGATCAAATTGCAGTCAAATTAAATTAGTGTAAATTATGCCATCATATACTTAAAAGAAAATTGTAAAAATTCAATTTTTGTCAATAGTCACATACGAGGGGGAGACCCAAATGTAACGGGAATTGGGCTGCAGTGGGGAGAGAGACTGTGCTCGATTGCTCGACCAGGTGTCCGTTACGGTTACGCCACCAGAGTAACTGTGCGAAGTTGTATCGCTGTGAGTGCATCGGTTCGCCCGTGAGAGTTTTTTTAGTAAAACTTTTTCCATTTCGGCGATAACATTATGGCAGATTGTCGAGAGCAACGCGCAGCTGTCAAGGACGTTCAGGACGCTCCTCAACGTCAAGAAGTGACGAAAACATCGACAAAATCAATGCCATCGCTCGTGAAGACCATCACCGAACCATTGAACAACTCTGTAAGACGTTTGGAATGTCATGGAGTTCAATTCGGAGGACTTTATCCCAAGTTTTGCACATGAGAAGGGTTGCAGCCAAATTTATCCCTCGCCTTCTCCCAGACAAACAAAGTCTTTACTTTCTTCTTTAATTAGCTCACTTTTCTGCCCCACTTTCGATCTACCCCTTCTGCTTTTTCCTCCCATATTATTTAAATCCAGTTTAATATTTGTCCTTTTACTATTTCGTCAACAGTTGGTGCTTTCTGTTCGCTTTTCCCACCCATCTTGACTACTGCCTCCATATATTGTCCTTAGTATTTTCCGTTCCCAAACATTTAGCATTTCTTGATCTATTGTTCCTAAGCTTGCCCAAACATCGATTCCGAATATTGCTATGGATCTAATACATTGTTAGTGTTAGTTTTTCTATAAAAGTGCATACCTATGTGTTAGCCGCCTGTGATTTCCTTTTGTTCCCCAGACTCAAAAGGGACATGAAAGGAAAGCGTTTTGACACTATGGAAGGCATAAAGAACATCCCGATAATTGAATTTGAACAATGGAAGAATCGTTTAAAGAAGTGCGTTGGGTCCCCCCTTGTACTGTGTTATTTTCTGTGAAAGCTCTAGTTTATGTTCCAGAATTTTAATATGCAAAAGAAAATAATAAGAAAAGTAGTTCCAATAGGGTGGATAATTGTCGCTGGGTGTTTATTAGCATGGAGTTAATAGTTGACGATATACTCGCTTTATTATTATTTATTATAGATTTATCACCACCATCAGCACGAATTTGTTCTCAACAGAAATAACAAACATATAAATAAAAGGAGGTCTCCCCATTAAATATTCTATTTGTTTTGATACATTTTCAAGATCTTGGTTGTTTTATTTTCCGTGATGATGTACACTTATTTTTCATTTTGGCTACCCCCGACGTTTCAGTTTCAAGTGAATGATTTTTGGTATGGTGTGTCCCTGGAGAGAAAATAATGTCTGATGAGCGTTTTGTTTGGACGTTTATTATACTGTTTTTATGCTTTTCTTTGCATATTTACATGTTTTCGTTCATGTTTAGTTTGTTGGTTCTTGGTTGTAGTTTTATTACTTTCATATATATTCTCCATAGTTCCTGCTTCATGGTGGTTTTTAAATAAAAGTATTGCGTAGTTGGAATAATTTTTTTTTAAATGATTGTTCTTTGCATCTATCTCTGAACACATTTCACATTCTCAATTTACCGAAGTTATCAATTACCTGAATTTATTTTTAATTACATAATAAAGATGTCCATGATGGCAACGTATCTTTCACCGCTCGAGCCTTACAACAATGCTGTAATTGTTAGTAAATTCATCTTACCGTTGTTTACATTATATACTCAGTGACATATAAACTGCACCACCTAGAAGAGGTGGGAATTTTTTGACCAAATTTGGCAGAAACATTGGACTAGTCTAAGGTACCAATTGATTAAAATTTGATAAAGAAAACACTTCATCTTGATTTTTCTTTAATAATGTGTTGGTCCGCCCCTATTTCTGATACACTCATTGACCCGCCTTGGCATTGATTCCACCAGGTGATCAATGTCTTCTTGGGGTATGGTATCCCAAGCAGCCTTTACTTCATGCCGTAGAGCTTCTATTGTCAACGGTGGGTTCGGTAGATTCCTCAATCTTCTACCCATCATGTCCCACACGTGCTCAATGGGCGACAAATCGGGAGATCTTGGCGGCCAAGGCAAGAGATTAACATTGGCCTCTTCAAAGAAGTCAAGAGAAACCCTTGCTACGTGTGGTCGTGCATTATCTTGCTGGAAAAGTGGGTCTTCCAGACCTCGAAGATATGGAAGAACATGTGGTTTTACCACTTCGTCAATGTAGCGTCGGGTGGTCATACTGCCCCGAATGAAGAGCAAGAGTGACCTACTGCCGTAAGCAATAGCACCCCACACCATCAACCCCATCAACCCCACAGTTCGGTGAACATGCTTCGCAATCGAAAAATCAGGATTGTGCCTTTCTCCACGTCTTCGTCTAACAGTCATCCATCATGCATTCCTTAACAAAATCGCGATTCGTCACTAAAGACAATTCGATGGGCCAAACGTTCCTGGCGATGTTGAGCAGTGAGGGGTAGCACAAGATGTGGACGGTAAGACAGCAACCCAGAGGTTCTTATTCGACGATAAATTGTTCGCAAGCCTATCGGACGACTTTGTTCACCTAACCATTGATCAGCTATTGATCTAGTTGTATCGGTCTCTCAAGGCCATTAGTCTTAAGCGGCGATCTTGACGTTCATTGGTTCGTCTTTGAGCCCCAGTGCCTCTTCTCCGACGTTCAACCCCATGTTCAGACCACGCTTGATAAACACGCATTATTGTTGAGTGGTGCCGTCCCAAACGGTTGCCGATTTCTCTAAACGAAAAACTTGCCTCTCGTAAACCAAAAATCCGCCCTCGGTCAAAGTCACTCTCAACTGCTAATAAACGTGAGGTCTCCTTCCTCTAGGTATCATTAAACACTTGAAACACTTTAAACTAAAGAACGGGATGCGAAAACGTGGAACAAATTCAAAAAATTACTCGATAATTGCTTGTCTATCACCACCTGTAAAAAATGACACAAACGTCAAAAATCCCATGACTACTTGATGATTGGGTTTCAAATTTTAATCAACTATTTCCCTGGACCAGTCCACTATTCCTGCCAAATTTGGTCCAAAAATTCCCACCCCTTCTACGTGGTGCAGTTTATGTGTCACTGAGTATATTTTCTAGTAAATTTGCGAGTTATTATTGGAGCGTGTTTGTCGAAAAGGGTCAATATATTACAGTTAAAGAAAGCAATTTTATCTTCTACGTTCTCCAGCTGTAACATATAGTTAAAATATATACAATTAAGATAATAAATGAAGTGTTCATAGTTAATGCTCTTATAATTTCGGTAGGTACGTATAATTGGATTATGTGGAGATTTGATAACGTTAATGTTACAAGAAACGTGATCAGAAATATGACAATTCTGAACTCCTGCGTTTGCTATAATCGAAACATCTGTGGCAATTATTAAATCAATAAGCGTCGTGGTTTTATCTGTTATTCTCGTCGGTTCATCTATGATTTGTTTGACGCCAATGGAATCAAGAAATGATTGACAATTTATTGTAGAAGGGTGGTCCACCTTCATCATGTCAATATTAAAATCTCCGCAGCAATATATATTATCTGATATTGGGAGACATAATGCAAAGGAGTCCTCTAATTCGTTTAAAAATATTTTATTGTCAAAGTGCGGTGGTTTATAAACCGAACCTATAATTAATTTTGTTCGATTAGTTTGAATCAACAGCCATAATTGCTCTATAGCATTATTTGTATTGATAATAGAAGCCCGATAAGTTGTCTGTAATGAATTCTCTCCTTCGGTGCATGTACCACGAGAATGATATTCCGGTTTTTTGTTGTTATAATTGGTTTCATTCTATTTTTATAATAATTAAACATTACGTATTTATTCTTATTGAACTTCACCGTAAAAGTTAAAGAAAACCCGGTTTACCACCACCGGTAAAGTGCCCTAATTTTTCGAACGTTTTGCTTGTGAGCTGGTGGCATTTAAATAAATATAAATTTGCTCACAGACGTTGAGAGGGATTTGAGTGATTATCTGCGTTAACGTGATACGGGAGAAATGGGCGAAAAAATCTAGAAACCGACTATAGTTACCCCACTAGAAACAGAGGCCTACATCTTTGAAGGAAGTCTTTCTGTTGACCGAATTCCTGGATCTCTCTCCGGTTTTCGTCAGGCCAGAGTTTGATTTGTGATGAATTAGTAGCGGGCCGATGTTTACAATACTCATACTTCAAATCTTGGATACTTTCCACCGCTGAACGTGCAATTGTGCTGTAAAAGAATCATAGCACGCAGAGATCTGCGCCTTTTGGCGCCGGATTGAGATAGTTCTTTAGGAGTTCTCATAGTGGGACACTAGTAATAGTAACCATTTGGCATGTAGTCCTCCAAAATTATCCCTTTGTATTCGAAAAAGTGGTTAGCATAAGCTTTCCTACCGGTAGCTACCTGCGACATTTTTTGGGATTTGACCCAAGAGCTGTGATGCTATTTTTTGCTTGCTCGTTCGGTTTGCGGATGATAATAGTTGTACTGGTCTAAGTGTACCATCCTAGTTATAATCCTTGCCATACAAAGATCCTCTTCTACTTATACCGTCGCAAAAGTTCTTCACAAGCATCAACACATCAGTGTTTAAATTCTGTGTGTCCATTCCTCACCCACCTTGCAGACACTTTATGGAACTGGAGGATGTCATGCATGGTGTGATGCGCAGAACCATGGGTCATATTCAAAACTTCATCAATTGAAATTGCATTTGTTGCTCCATTCGTACAGTTGATGGAATGACAAATATGAATTTCGATACTGTAACTTTATTCTACTATGTACATCAATGGGTTTCACCCCTTCACTATGCAGGAAATTAAAATAGAATACGGCTCGTTCCTAGTGCAGTACTCTGGTGTAGGTTATTTTAAAACTGTTACGGTGTCAACATTTTCAATTATTTCTATGATATGCAATTAGAAAGGCCTTCTACATTTCAAAAGTAATATTTCTGCTAACTTGTCAGCGTTCCATTCGGTACATTTAATTTCGTTTGACTCTACCTCGCACCAATACCGTGGGCAGAGCCAAATATTGTCTTATGTTCTTTTTTATATTAAAAAATAATAGTTTGGTAACTTTATGAATGAACAATATTTCTAAAACGTGCTTACTTTTTCACATATTATTCAACAGCACATTTTATGTAATTTTATTCATTGAAATAAAATATTGTTTAGAAAATATATCTACATATCAAATTTATGCTCAATTTTCAATTTATTTTTAGAAGAAACTCGAGATAACTTTGAGATAAGTAAAAGGCGTGCATAATGCATTCGCAAACATTGCACTATTAGTTTGACATTGGAAGAAGATAGTCGCTATTCGCAAGACGCGGTTTCGTCGGACGTGCAATGAAGCTGCACTTTTTTATGCTGGCGCTTGCGCTGCCCGTTATTGCAAAGGGCTCAGAAAAACTCGAATGCGCCGAGGATATCGTCAAAAAGCTGAAAAGCGATTTAAAAGAGTTGATAGAAACGAAGAAGATCAAAGTAGACAGTGATCCGTACATCGCACCGCCCTTAGTTGATGATGGTGAGTGTTTCCAATCGTTGGCACCTAGAGTATTTTTTAATATCTTTGAGTTTTAGTTAGAGAAAATCAAAAAAATTTTAAAAAATTTCGTATTATACGTTAAATTTTCTTGCTAGATTTCCTTATCTGTGAAATGAAGCGTGATATCTTATTTTCCGCCTTTATATGTTTTCAATAATTGAACTTTAACTTTATAACGTGGATATCAAGTTTGAATTTTGCAATTTATTTTAATTGCTCATCTATTTGTAGATTATATGTTCCAGAATTTATAAAATGAAATACAAATAATCTGGAATTATCAACGAAACTACAATTCTTAGACGCAAGTGTACACATATTAACAATAATTTTATTTCCGAGTACATACATTATTGTTTCACTCAATTTCTCATTTATTTCTCTTTTTCTCTTAACACCCTTGATATGTCTTCTCTTTGTACAATGTCAAAGGCTTTCTCCAAATATATTGCACATGTATTATATTTTATATATTATATTTTTCATTATTTTTTTTTCGGATAGTTGTCGACATACGAAGATCTAATCTATTATCTATTATTGTATCTATAAAAAAATTTACACGTATACATAACAGAGATATACCACTGTAGTTACTAAATATCAGTTTATCTCCTTTTTATATAAATAGGTGTTAATAATAAACAATTGCTCTCTTCCAGTCCTGATGTATCTCCTGGGTCCACACACTATCTGCATCATTTAGTGTAGAAATATTATTCCTTCTTTTCCAATATTTCCGGGCTTATGTCGCTTATCCCTGGTGCCTTTCCTATTTTTAATTCCGTGACTGAGGCAGTCACGGAAGAGGTTCTACTTCTCTGATTTTTATTTCTTCTCTTGTTATGTATTTTCCTTCATGTTCTATATCCTTTTCTTCTTCTTCTTCTTCTTCTTCTTCTTTTCTAGTCCTTGGTTTTCTTCTTCCTCGCTTTATCAATTGATTAGTACTCTATTTTTAATGTCCAGTACGCCCATTAATCCTGTCCCTATCTGACTAGTATTTCTGTTCCATTTGAGATAGTGTTGCTGTCCTTGTCATTTATGTTGATCAGTGTATTGTTTGTTTCTTCCCTTCGTTGAACTTCGTAATATCCAGTAAAGCGCCTTAGAGTTTTCCTGTCCGTTTCTTTCAACTTTCTTATCCCCGGTGTTTTTCCTACTTTTGATTCTTTGATTGCCTCTTCTATTTCTCTGATTTTTATTTCTTCTATTGTTATGTATTTTTCTTCCTGTTTCGTTTCCTTTTCTTTTTTGTTAGTGGTTGGAACTCTTTCTTGTTCTGATTAGTTCTATATTTTAATGCCCAGCAGGTCCATTAATACTCTCCCCATCTGACTAGCATTTCTGTTCCATTCGAGATATCGTTCCTTTCCTTGTGCTTTATTTCTTTCGTTGAATTTCTTAATATCCGGTACACCACGTTAGAGTTTTCCCCTCGCGTTCCATTCTATTTTCTCACCAAATTCTTGCAAATGCTCTTTTTCATCTCTTACCACTTTTCACTTTTTCTCTTCGTTTTTTATACTATTCGTACATCGTTTTATCTTTTAGAGGAGTACGACATGATAATCGTGGGGGCAGGATCGGCCGGGTCGATCTTAACCAATCGATTATCGGAAATCTCCGATTGGAAAATCCTGCTCCTTGAAGCCGGAGGCGAACCCGACATCCTGAGTGACGTACCGATGCTATCGGGGCTGCTTCAGTTTACCAAATACAACTGGGGATATGTCACAGAAAAAGAAGACAACTTCGCATTAGGTACGATTGAAAACTATAACTAATAAAAAATATATAAAAATTAAATAATTGAAAATAATCTAAAGAAATTCGGTACAATTTTGTTAGAAAACTCATACCCGAGAGTGTAGGTTAAAAATTTGTTCTACAAAACATCCAATAGCGACAACAATGCTCTATTACAGATAATAATGTTAAGGCAAAACACCAATGTTATGTTCCAATGTATACCAATTTCAATGTCAGACTTGTGAGAAATTCTTGATTTCTTTTCAATTTTTATTGTAGTTCATTGTCACCGTTTGTTTTTATTTATCAGGTTTTCTTTTGATCTAGTTTGATATATTTATTTCCACTGTGCGTTTTTACTTTTTTACGTTTTATTTTCTATACTTTTTCATTTTTTTCTATTTTATTTTGCATCAACATATTTGATTATTTTTTCAATTTGGATTATAATTCATTGTCATTTGTTTGACTTTTATTTATCAGATTTTACTTTGTTGTAGCTTTTCTTCAGTTGTCACATTGGATCAGTCCACAACAGACATTGACATATTTCTTTTAACTTTCAGTGTTACTTCTTCAGACGAATTTCAAGCGGCTGGGATTATTTCATTTACTTCAATTTGTTTTGTTTATTTAATTTCAATTATTTTCATTTATAGTTTTTTTTGCCCGATTAACATTTGCCATTAGTTTCAAGTGAATTTAGATTTGAAAAATTTTCTTAAATACCCAATTTACAAAAATATTTCTTCATACGAAATATTTTCTTCTTCTTTGCTTGAAAAGTGCGAATGAAATGTATGAATATATTTATCTACATTTTGTGGTCTTAAGATTTTACGGAGGAGTAATGTTCAAATTGCAATATTTTTTATGTGAAAATGCCATCAATACCTTGTCATATTTACAATTTACGTTACCAAATTGATTTAAAACGTGGAAATGTTGCGTTGTTTTGTGTATTTACACTACTTTCTAATTATTTTATTTTATACAATCTATCATCACTGACGTCACTCATTAGTTAAATAAAGCGGGGAAGATATCGTTTTATTGTAAAAAGAGCACTGTCCATTACGTAGTTCAGCTCTCTTTATCATTCCTAATTATATTAATCCAATTTTTCATGTCGATAATTTTTATGCAGCTGCATTGTCAAATTTCAACGTCATGTCATTATTAAATTTTGTAGAATTTGTGTTTTAAATTTGATTAAAAACCTGGACGTAATGCGTTGTTTTGGCTCATTCACAATTTTCCAATGATATTTATCTAAATTGTCATGTCTCAAGATTTTATGGAGCAGTAATGTTCAAATTGCAATATTTTTTATGTAAAAATGCCATCAAACCATCAAAATTTTAAAACGCAAATTTGAGTAAGTTGACTTGGAAAGCTTATTGTGGTATCTTGTAAGATACACCCATCGAAATATGAGGCTTTAAATAGATAAAACATCACCAAATTGAACCCTATTTACCTTGTATAGTCCTTTAGCGTCGGTACACGAACGATTCTTAGTGATTCACTGCCACGTTTGTTTCAGCAGATCTATCACAATACACTCACATATCTTTCACGTTAACATTGTATGACTTGGCAGATAGTTATTAACCTTTCTCTCTCTGAATCTAATTTTATTTATCTATTTGATTGATACACGCAGCTGTTGCACCTCCAGTATGAACGTATTTTATCTCGCTCTGCTTTTTAAGAGGTTATGTTCGATTGCTGCATTTACTCATTTTACACGTTTTTTTTTTAATAATTCATTCCCATATAACTTTGAATATTACAATTGGGGGGGGGGGTACTACTAGCGTCCATTCGACTAGTAAACAACTCTTCAATCATTCGAAAAATCGTGAAAGGATTGGGATGGATTGGGTTGGGTTGGGTTGGGTTGGGTTGGGTTGGGTTGGGTTGGGTTGGGTTGGGTTGGGTTGGAAATAGGCCAAACTTCACAATTAATAAAAAATAGGATAAGTAGTCACAAAAGTGACATTAGAAATAATGTACTTTACTAAATCAAGTGAATGATTTGGACCACTGTGTGAATTTTCATGATGTAACGATTTTAAATGTTGAAGAAAATTACATCAACCGTGGTTTTTTGGAAATGTATCAAATAAACAAAAATAAAAATTCCATAAATAAAAAATCAGATATTAAAAACCTTTATACATTTCTCTTGGAATATGAATCAAAATAATGAAAATAAAATTATGAGTTAAATTTTAAATTAACAATGTGGTCAGTGGGGGGAATGGAATAAAATAGAGAAAACCTTAAACTCGGGACTGCATAATTGTCTTTTAATCATTGTCCGGGAGTATGCAGTATGAGATCGTTTAACGACCGGATTAAACAACCCAACATCATCCCAACATCATCCCATATTTCGCTTAAGAAATAATCACCCTTTTAACCCTCATTTTAAAATTAACAAAATTAAAACAATTGGTTCACAAAATTTCTTGTATAGCGACAATTGATTCAGTCATTCAGTCGAGCATTACAAATGACTAAAAGTAAGCGAGACTACGTTAGATTATATGCAAACTTACAAGATTATCGGTGGTACAAAAGAGCGAGCTACGTTGGGAAAACATGTATTTAAAAACAAATCTTGGGATCATCATTAAGTACCAGGTTTTCACCGCGGGAAGATTGCTTTAAAGAGTGGCGTTTCTCCGAGTTCGGTATTTTCGTTGATACTCTTCTGCATGAATTGTGCGTTTTTAATTTCTAAATTTTCCAAATGGTTTAATTTTCGCCCTTTGTTCTCTATATGTAATACTTTCATGTCTTTTTGGATGAAGTGGTTATTTCTGATACAATGCTCTGCTATTCCGGTCTTTGCGTGGTTATAGAGGATGTCCTTTTTATGTTCTATTAGCCTAATTTTGAAATTTCTTCCGGTTTGTCCTATGTATAAAGCATCATAATCTACGCAATTGATCTGGTAAATACCTGATTTGTCCTCTTGGTTGATTTTATCTTTGTTATTGACCAACATACTGCCAATATTATTTTTATTAACACAGATAGTATTAACGTTATGTTTTTTAAGTCTATTGCTTATTTTGTAACTGAGATTGTCCATGTGGTTGATGAGGGTATATATGTTCTTTTCTCGGAATTTTCGTGTGCTGTGTAAAATAGTTTTCGGATAGCTATTTCTTGTTTCTTTGTGATAATTCTGTCAATAATATTCCTATTGTACTTATTCTCTGTGGCTATTTGCTTGATACTATCTAGCTCCTTTTCATAATGTTCTATACTTAATGGTGTGTTAAGAAGTCTATGTATTAAACTATTAAAGGCTGCCATTTTTATGGGCTTCGCTTGGTTTGAGTTTGCAGGTATTACCAAGTCCGTGCAAGTGGGTTTACGGTAGATGTTGAATTCTATTTTGTTGTTGTTACCACGTGTTAGCCAGGAAATTTAAACTTCTATTATCCTCTTTCTCCATAGTGAATTGAATTTTTTGGTTCCGTGAATTAAGGAGCGTAAGAAATGTTTCCAGTTGTTGGTTAGTTCCTGTCCATATGCAAAGTATATCGTCCACGTATCTAGTCCAATTCTTAATGCAATTGAGAAAAAGATTATTGGTTGTGAATAGACTTTCTTCAAAATTATTCATGAACATTTCAGCCAAAAGTGGAGATAATGGTGAACCCATGTGTAGTCCATCTGGTTGTTGGAAATATTTTCCATTGAATTGAAAATAGCTTTGTTTTAAGCAAGTTTTAATCAGAATATAAAATTCTATTTTTTCCTTGTCACGAATGTTACTAGCGTCAATCTGTTGGTTCAAAATCATATTCAGGTCTGTTAAGGGAATAAACGTAAAAAGGCTAGCTATGTCGAATGATACTAGTATGCTAGTATATTTTAATTTTGTTAACATTACAATGTTTCAACTTCTAGAACAATGCTGACATTGAAATTGATATTAGTGCATCTCCTTGCCTTAGGCCCCTATCTACGTTGAGCTCATCAGTTTTAATTAATTAATTAATTTTGGTGGAACTCATTATCGCTTAGTGCCTGGTACCTTTTCTCCCTGTTTATTCTATCATATGCAGTCTTAAACCCATGATCAGGGGGTATACTTATATGGTACTCTAACATATGATTTGAGTTTGTTTGATGAAACAATTTCATCATATTTATTAATTAATTCCATAATGTTTTATAACAAATATCTACCAACGTGACACTTTTGCAGTTAACTCGCTACAGTTTGGTCCTTCGTATGGGCACAGTGAAGCTCCTGGTTTCTTATTTTTCAAGCTCTTTATTATGATCTTCTATTCTATTCTCTATATTTATATATTCTATATCTCGCCGACACAGGTTTTGGTTTTGGTTTGGTTTTCATCTCCTGTTATTTGTAGAATGAAAGATCATTTAAATTTCTTTGGATTATGTCTCCTGCATTTTTTTTTCTGATTTTACTGATTTACTGCTACGTAATGCATTTTCATCAAATCAATATCTTTTGTTATTTTTGTTCGAATTCCTTGTTTGTTGTGCACAGATTCTTTTATGCCGCATGTTTGTTCTATTTACAAACAGTAGTAGTAAGCTATGTCCTTTTTTATTTCTTCTTCTTACGTATTATTAACTTCCATGTCTTTCAGCTTTTCCATATCAAAAAATTGCCTTTTTTATTTGTTGGTCTAAATATCTTCTTTTACAGGTTATTCTACAAAGACGTACCCGCCACTGATGCATCAAACATATACCTGTAGATGATCACTTTGGTTTGCAGTCTTTTGCCTTTTACCTTCATTCATTTCATCTTCATTTTCCCGTAACCTCTCCACGTGCTTACTTAATTTTATTAATATGCTAGTTTTTCATAAAACATGTTCCACTTCAATTCTTCACCTTCAATTAACTATTTACTGAAACCTATTATTTACCGGTTTCCAAGTTTTCTTCTCCTCTCCTTCTCGCTTTTATTACTATTTGTATCCCTCCTTCTGCTTAAATCCATAACACTAAAAACATTCAATAATTCTATTCGTATAGAATTGATGTGAATCGGTTAATGAGTACTCATTTTTGACGAATAGAAGTTCCAATGATTTAGCTTACGCGAAAAAGGAAAACAATGAATACGTTTAAAAATAATTCAATGTTCATTTAGAGGTAAATAATTTTCTTGTATCCATATTTTGGGCGACCCTCTGTAAGTGTCAACATTCGACAAACGTTTTCATCGAATGAATTCAAATATATCTTAGTTGCTCGTTATTATGAAATTGACGGAATCTTTTAGTTCTTTTGGGGAGCGGGAGGAGCTCTCCGTAAACATGGACCAATTTATTCTAGATCATAATAGATCAATTTATTGTTTGCAAAATAATTGATATTATTACTATTTACTGATAAAACTATAGTGCTGAGTTGAGATGTAATTAAATATTTCTTTGAATTTAGTGATAGATTGACAAAAATAAGTTGTCGCTTTTTCTTACTTTCGAAATTTGAAACATCTTTTTTACACGTGTTAATTAATTTTCGAGGTTTTCTCATTCATTTCACACACTTACGCACATTTTTGATTCGCAATATAATGCTGTGGGTGATAATTTCTCGCATCTGTCAAACAAGGCTCACTTCCGTCTTGACTAAATTCTCCAGCGAATTATTCCATTCAGCATTGGGCGTGGTGTATTTTCGTAGATAGCAATTTTATAAAAACAATATTATTTAGTTTATTTGAAGATAGAGATTCACTCACTATTTTCGTAGAATTTCAACTGGTGTGGCATGCGAATAAATTTCAGTTCGTTTATTTAAACGAAAGTTGCACAGGCCACGCTAAGACAAGTTATTTTACAGACAATAATTCTAAAAATATGACTTGTTTAATAAATTGTCATTCTAAAATACTGCTGTGTTTGAAATCGTCATTATGACATTTTAATCGTGATTATTTTAAGTGATTTTTAAAATTTACTTAGGTTTGCTTGTGCATCAATATTACTTCAAAAAGATCGGAAAATGTTTACCCAATAAGGTTTGTTTCATATTTTATAACGTAAAAATTTTAATATTTTAACCAATGGCTCAATTATGATCAAGATGCTCAGTGCATGCACCTGCAAACTACTTGATTCTAAACTTGATTACAAAGTTTTTTTGATCCCCTATAGAAATTTCTGGTGCGAATGATTGTTACGAACTTAATTTTCAGGTTTGGAAAATCAAAGAATGCATTGGCCGAGAGGCAAAGGATTGGGCGGGTCGTCTCTCCTAAACTACATGGTGTACTCCCGTGGCAACCGGATAGATTACGATCGTTGGGCGGCGATGGGCAACAAGGGCTGGTCGTACGACGAACTACTACCTTATTTTAAAAAACTAGAAAACTGCGCCGTACAGAACCAAGAAGAAGCTTACCGAAACAAGGGGGGTGAATTGTTCGCCGAGGACTCTGCATGGAAATCGAAAATAACGGACACTTTTATCGAGGGCACCAAAGAGGCCGGCTACGAATACATCGACTACAACGGCAAAGAACAAATTGGAGTTTCCCACCTGCAAACCAGCACCAAAAACGGTCTGAGGTGCAGCGGCGAGAGGTGCTTCCTTAGACCGATCAAAAATCGCAAAAATTTAACGATCCGCACAAACAGCCACGTCACCAAAATACTCATCGATCCCAAATCGCAAGTTGCGTACGGGGTGGAGTTCGTGCAGAAGAACAGAACGTACGTCGCGAAAGCGACCAAAGAAATCATCTTATCGGCCGGAGTGATCAATTCGGCACAAATATTGATGCTGTCGGGTGTCGGGCCCAGGAAGCATTTGGAAAGTTTGGACATAAACGTTGTGAAAGATCTTCCGGTTGGGCGGAAGATACACGACCACGCTATCTACTTCGGGCTATATTTCATGACGAACGAATCTGTGGATTACGATTCAACGAAAATGTTTGACCCGCAATCATATATTGACTTGTACGCTAAGGGAATCGGCCCCCTGCACAATGTTGGTGGCATAGAGGCCATCGCATTTACTAAGACAGTCGCTTCGGAAGACCCCGAACCGAACTTGCCAGACATCGAGTACATGTTAATGACTGTATTCCACCACTCGGATAACGGAGTCGTCCTGCGCAAAATGATCAGGATGACCGATAAAATTTACGATGCCGTCTTCAAGCCGTTGGAGGGAAAGTCCGGTTTCAGTATACTGCCGATGCTACTGCAACCGAAGTCAGTCGGGTACATGGAACTCCAGTCGAAAGACCCCATGATCTATCCGAAGATACACGGAAAGTTCCTGACGGATCCGGAGGGCAGCGATGTCAAAACAATGATCGCCGGCATAAGAGAAGCCATTCGTATAGCAAAGATGCCGGCCTTCCAAAAGTACGACGTAAAAATGTTGGAGACGAAGATTCCCGGCTGCGAAGCGCACGAGTACGACTCGGACGCCTATTGGGAATGTGCGTTGAGGCACTTGATGTCAACGGTCTATCACCACACCACAACGTGTAAGATGGGACCAACTTCGGACCCCGAATCGGTCGTCGACGATCGCTTACGCGTCTACGGAATAAGAAATCTGCGAGTAGTCGATACAAGCATCATTCCCATACAACTGTCGGCCCACACGAACGTTCCCGTTTTCATGATCGGTGAAAAAGCAGCAGCTCTCATCAAAGAAGACTGGTTATGATTATTGGAACATTTCATAGATGTTATAGACAGCAAATACTTAAAGAAATAAACTATTAATGTGATGAATTGTCCGTTCTGATCAAATGAATATAAAATGGGCAAAGTATAGCATTCAATTACTTTTTTCTTCTTCTTAACATTGTCAGTAGATATCTAAACACAATCACTTTGAAATATATTACCTAATAATACGTCGTCCATTGTTCCATACATATGATGTTAAAAGCTAATTGTTTTGGAGATTCATAGAGTGTCAATAGTTTTTGTTGTGTATGTAGGGAAATAACTTTTAAATCCGAAAAATGTATTTTCACCCAACTTGTATTAAGACCTTACGAACTTTATCTCGGAGTTAAAGTATGAGATCAAGTGATGATATATATCGTAATACTTGTTTATCATTGTTAATAGCTTAGTTGCAAGGTATAAAATATAAAATGCGCTTTGCAGTAACGATGATGTGGAAAGAACAGAAAGATCATACTTTTGCCTTATTAACATACAGGACATCGGACAGCGTTCAAGCATGCTGTGCAGTTATTCCATATATAATTAGCTTCGAGTTTCGATGTAATCCAACTAATATGCAATTCGCAAAGGAAATCCACGGTGAGTCGGACTTTCAAGCACGAGAATGTACAATAGAACTATATTTGATTTCACAGGCTGAACTTAATGATTTAGGTCGAGATTTAAAACTAGCATCCAGATTAAAAGAATGGAATCTCCACGAAGGCGACGTACGTATAACTGACTTCCGAAAACGTCAGAAACGCCTTACACATTGTTTCGCCCAAGAAGGGACGCGAATCTTGACAACGTGTTTGATGCATTAGGACAGAAACATGAACCAAGCAATTGGCGCATATTCAATGATTCTTCTAAATTTAGCTTAAAAGCAGTTTTGCTTCACAACGGTAATAAATACCCATCTAAGGAATCATATGAGAATATACGATATCTCCTAGAACACATCCGATATAGAGACTCTGAGTGGTCAAACTGTGGTGACCTAAACGTGATAGCGCTTCTTCTTGGATTGCAGGTGTCAAAATGTCAAAGCTGAAAATTACGAAGATCTCGTAACTGAATTGCTCAGTGGCTGCGGAGAAATTGGATATAACATGTCATTAAAAATTCACTTTCTGGATTCTCATCTCGATTTCTTTTCGGCAAACTTGGGTGCCGTTCCACTAGGCCATTACAACCACGGAAAGGCGATAGCAAGGCCAGCGCTACCCTAGTTTGCTTGCTTATTACTGCTTATATTAATCTGGGATGCAACAGCGACAAAATATTTGATAGAACATCCGCAACAACATTTTGAAGTAAGTATAGCATTAAGAACATATCGATATTAATATATTTCAGTATAACAGCCAACACTCACGACAACAAACAACCAGACCATGTATGGGGTCATTTTCCACCTTCTATTGTTATTTTACATAACATGCCGTTTTATCCATGTTACAAAAAAATGCTTACCAGTGTGACACTCTTGATAAATGAACTCCTGGAAGACCTCACGTTAAACGACAATATTTAAGTCGTAATGTGACGACGATGATGCTCATATTTTACGTTTAATTGATCAGAATTGACGACTTGCATTTTTATAAAATGAATTATCGTGGGTCACCTTTCAAGAGATTTGGGATGGTCTACAGAAATAAAGAAAGCGAATGAAACCATAAACCTTTGTTTATGTTGTATTATAAATTACCTTTATGCCCTTCCCACAATATATTATTACACTTAATATGTACGTATGCAGACACAGACTAATGAATATAAATAAATAAACACAATACGCAAATGTGGTAACCACCAGTAACGCCTTTAAATAAAAACATATTTTTGCAAGCTATATCGTATCATTCGTAAAGTGGCGGTCTTGGTTCCATAATCTGAAGTTATTTTGTCAAACATGCTTAGCAAAATAAAAATATGTTCAAATGAATCTAGTTCATTGTTAGAAAAAACAACTAGAAAAAACGGCAACATTTACTTGTATAACCCAAGTGCCCCAAACAAATTGAAATTCACATATGCAACGTACAGAATAAATACTTTAGTACATTGTTTTTCTTTGAATTTAGTAGACAACTTAATTTATTTTAACATTTCTAGGCGTGAAATTTTGGGATCATGGCAACTACCTGTGGTGCTGTTCTACGATTAACTATTATTTGTAATCCCTACGAGAGTTTTTTAAATATCTACCTAGCAATTTTAACATCTACATGTTGATGTTAAAAATGGCGGACGATGACTGCTGATTTGAATCGGTGCAATTATTGTTCAAAAACAGTTAAAAGTACAGTAAAAGTAGAGCAACCCAACCCAACCCAACCCAACCCAACCCAACCCAACCCAACCCAACCCAACCCAACCCAACCCAACCCAACCCAACCCAACCCAACCCAACCCAACCCAACCCAACCCAACCCAACCCAACCCAACCCAACCCAACCCAACCCAACCCAACCCAACCCAACCCAACCCAACCCAACCCAACCCAACCCAACCCAACCCAACCCAACCCAACCCAACCCAACCCAACCCAACCCAACCCAACCCAACCCAACCCAACCCAACCCAACCCAACCCAACCCAACCCAACCCAACCCAACCCAACCCAACCCAACCCAACCCAACCCAACCCAACCCAACCCAACCCAACCCAACCCAACCCAACCCAACCCAACCCAACCCAACCCAACCCAACCCAACCCAACCCAACCCAACCCAACCCAACCCAACCCTGAATAAAAGCATATATCTAACACACCAAAAGAGGTTAGAAATGCAAAATAATGTTAAAGAACACGAAGTTGCAGCAAAGTTGGAGGAAAAGAAGATACCATATACCAGTGGTGCCACTACACATGTATATAATGGAAGTGGCGTTAATCTCAAAAACATCAACAGCAAACAAAACAAACACGCAATAAAATTGCAAACTCATCCGAACCAACTGTGTTCAGACTTACAACTCAGCACTCAGCTGTCATTATGACCAAAAAATAACCCGAGGTACTATTACAGACACAAACACAACAAGCACCCAGAGCAACAACAACATAGCAAACACAGGCAAGGGGGACCGCCAAACCGAATACACTATGGTCAAAGGCAGGCGAAAACAAAACCACGAAAAAAACATGGAACAGCAAATATAAGTAACGAACAGAAGGAATCCGAGTTCTTAGGCGCAGAAAAGTATGGATTTACCTTTATAGAGTAAAACAAACAGGAACTGAAAACAAAATAAAGGACTTTATACAGAACGAGCCAGGGTTTGAAGAGTCGCCTATAACAGTTAAAGAAATACCCATTGCACTCAGACTCGCTTGAAACGCTTTGTGACCACTGCTCCATTTGAGCACAAGGACTTAAGGCACTAGACCACGGTGAAAAATATTTTTTTTCCTTATTTTTTTTTTCTTGATTTTCTGAAAGATGCATTTGTCAAGAATGCTTTCACCGAATATTTTACAAAAATTCGTCAAATTGATGGAGATACAGCATTTTATGTGAACCGTTGCTAGCGTACGACCGCGTCGAGCGGCAGTCGTACGATTCGTATATATATATCATTCGATTTGTTCGGTCCCACATATGTACATATTAACAATTAATTAAGTTAGTTTAGATATGCGCAATCCACTGCAAAATATTCGCTTCTATTATTTCGTTTCGAATATTTTGCATACGAAATTAGTCCCAAATTCACGGCTGTTCAGGTACATATGGTTCGACAGATGCGCCAGCTAACGGTCGGTTCGATTGTTTACATTTATTACTCATTTTTCCCAATTAAAAACCCAAAAACTCTTCTACGGTCACCTACAAGACGTTATTTATTTCAATACAATTGCGGCCCGATATTAAGCGCTGAATTCCCCGTTTTACATAAGCCGTCGCGAAACTGCCGCTAATATTGCATCAATACTTTTTAACAATGGTCACATTGGCCTCAGAAATATATTGGAGATATTAGACATCAAAATTGGTGACGCACTCTACCAATATTGTCAAAACATCGACGAGAAACGAACATGCGAAGCCGAGCACGAAGCCGAAAAAGGCACGCATGAGGGTCGTCTTCGTGCAAAACATGGAAAAAATAATGATTCTCTGGACGCTGAAGATCTGTTGTATGGTCCAGGAATAGCTGACTAAACGTAAGAAACAAGAAAAAATAGACCGAGAAAATAGTTAGTTTGTATGTTGAATTATGCTTCAGCAAAACTTTGAACGCGTTTTTCTCGAAAACTACTTTTTCAACCTGGTTGACAGCATATTAGAAAAACTGTACATCCGATTTGCATGCACCAAGTCTTAAACTGTTCGAAAATGTAGTCTCTATAGCACCACGTAGGGGTTTTTTTATAATAAATCTCCTTCTATTTTTTTTTTCATATGAACGATGAAAATTTTTCATAAAAATCGAAAATAAAATTCGCTGGTCCGCCATTTTTTTTTTCTTCTAGATATCAAAATTCCCCTACGTGATGCCATAGACACATATGTCTAGTTTCTAAATATATTTTTATTTTATTTTTTAGATCAGCCGTATGGCTTAATCGCTGTCAACCACCGCGCGCGCAGTCTCCTCTTAGGAGCGGCGTACACCGCAAACTATACTATAGATTCAAGTATAAAAATTTGTATACAGTCTTCTATATGCATATATTGACAATAAACATTGATGAAATGAATTGCAGTCATCATTCGCTTGAAAATAATTATGAAAAATACACCCTCGTACCGCGCACGCAGCGTGGTCTGGTGCCTTAATGTATGATACCAATTTCTGGCCTATGAACGTAGGTCTTAAAAGATTCGACTTTATAAAGCATAGAGATTTCCTACAAGAGCAAGTGTGGTGATTTTTTATTAAAACAGCAAACAAGAGCACTCCCCACCAGACCGTAAGTAAGAAATCAAAACAACAGATATGATGGAACAAAGTAGAGGGTGGAAACATTAAACCAACACACATAAAATTAATGAACGTGAACATACAATGCATTATGAATAAGTTAGCAGCATTAGAAAAACTAGCAGATGACAAAAAGATCCAAGTAATCTGCATTAGTGAGCACTGGCTCAATGACACAAATATACATATGTACATCTTTAAGAACTTCCGTTTGATAAGCAGACACTGCAGGAAGAGTCGCACTCATGGAGGAGCCTGCATATTTGAAACAAAAACACATGAAGCTGTCGCAGTGGAAGCAACTTTTGTTCGAATTTTGTAGACGAAGTATTGGTAATGAAAATACTGTTTTGGACTTCAATTCGCCCGTATATCGAAAAAATTGTTTACAGAATACACAAATACTAAATAGACAAAATGAAATAACTAAATATTCGACGTTTCGGCAACCTATGATCTGTTGCCGCCTTCAGGTAAACTAACACTAAAGTTCCTAAATAATTTTTGACCTATATATACAAATTCTAGAGCGTGACGGGTTGCTCAGTGTATCCGTGTGCAGCGGTCCGTTTTATTGTTGCTGCGTTCTTGACGGTCTTCTTCCACAGCAACAGATCATAGGTTGCCGAAACATCGACTATTTAGTTATTTCATTTTGTTTCTTTAGTTTTTGTGTATTTTGAAAAAAAATGTTCAATATACAGGCGAATGGAAGTCGAAAACAGTATTTTCATATACAGCAACTGTCGATTGACATGCAATGGCGGTTGATAGTTAGAGAAGGAAGGTATGATATTGATTTCACTGTACAGAGCGCCGACGTGATTTGCGTACTTTCGTGTCAACTGCTGACGGCCTGATATATATATATATATATATATATCATCCCACCATGACCCCAGCAACACAATAATATTGGCAGGGGACTTCGATGTGAACTTCGCACACTCGGAATGCCCTCGGGCAACAGATGTTGCTCGTCTTATTGTTGGAGGAAAAGAAGATACCATATAGCAGTGGTGCCACTACACATGTATATGATGGAAATGGCGTTAACCTCAAAAACATCAACAGCAAACAAAACAAACACGCAATAAAATTGCAAACTCATCCGAACCAACTGTGTTCAGACTTACAACTCAGCACTCAGCTGTCATTATAACCAAAAAATAACCCGAGGTACTAACACAACAAGCACCCAGAGCAACAACAACATAGCAAACACAGGCAGAGGGGACCGCCAAACCGAATACACTATGGTCAAAGGCAGCCGAAAACAAAACCACCAAAAAAATTTGGAACAGCAAATATAAGTAACGAACAGAAGGAATCCGAGTTCTTAGGCGCAGAAAAGTATGGATTTTATAGAGTAAAACAAACAGGAACTGAAAACAAAATAAAGGACTTTATACAGAACGAGCCAGGGTTTGAAGAGTCGCCTATAACAGTTAAAGAAATACCCATTGCACTCAGGCTCGCTTGAAACGCTTTGTGACCACTGCTCCATTTGAGCACAAGCACTTAATGTATGATACCAATTTCTGGCCTATGAATGTAGGTCTTAAAAGATTCGACTTTATAAAGCATAGAGATTTCCTACAAGAGCAAGTGTGGTGATTTTTTATTAAAACAGCAAACAAGAGCACTCCCCACCAGACCGTAAGTAAGAAATCAAAACAACAGATAGGATGGAACAAGGTAGAGAGTGGAAACATTAAACAACAAACATAAAATTAATGCACGTGAACATACAATACATTATGAAAAAGTTAGCAGCATTAGAAAAACTAGCAGATGATAAAAAGATCCAAGTAATCTGCATTAGTGAGCACTGGCTTAATGACACAAATATACATATGTACATCTTAAAGAACTTCCGTTTGATAAGCATACACTGCAGGAAGAGTCGCACTCATGGAGGAGCCTGCATATTTGAAACAAAAACACATGAAGCTGTCGCAGTGGAATATATAGAGCAACTTTTCTTTGAATTTTGTAGACGTATTGGTAATGAAAATACTGTTTTGGACTTGGACCAATTGTTTACAAAATACACAAATACCAAATAAACAAAATGAAATAACTAAATATTCGACGTTTCGACAACCTATGATCTGTTGCCGCCTTCAGGTAAACTAACACTAAAGTTCCTAAATAATTTTTGACCTATATATACAAATTCTAGAGCGTGACGGGTTGCTCAGTGTATCCGTGTGCAGCGGTCCGTTTTATTGTTGCTGCGTTCTTGACGGTCTTCTTCCACAGCAACAGATCATAGGTTGCCGAAACATCGACTATTTAGTTATTTCATTTTGTTTCTTTAGTTTTTGTGTATTTTGAAAAAAAATGTTCAATATACAGGCGAATGGAAGTCGAAAACAGTATTTTCATATACAGCAACTGTCGATTGACATGCAATGGCGGTTGATAGTTAGAGAAGGAAGGTATGATATTTATTTCACTGTACAGAGCGCCGACGTGATTTGCGTACTTTCGTGTCAACTGCTGACGGCCTGATATATATATATATATATATATATATATCATCCCACCATGACCCCAGCAACACAATAATATTGGCAGGGGACTTCGATGTGAACTTCGCACACTCGGAATGCCCTCGGGCAACAGATGTTGCTCGTCTTATTGTTGGTTTCGGCTTGCAGAGAACAGTCCACTTCCCAACAAGGACATATACAAAAGAAAGTTATATAGACAACATTTTCACAACAACCGCTAGACATCAGGTGTTTACTGCCGAGGTTACTACATCGGACCATAAGCTAATAATTTTTATGGTATCTGTACGTGATAAACTATATGCCCACCAGAAAAATAGTGCAGTCCCAAGCAAGAATCCAGCGATTCCGGGAGCAATTGCAATTTTATGACTGGCAGTTTTCATTGCCAATAAATCTGAACATAAATTCAACTGCTTTTTTCGATTGCTATGACACACTTCCACGACTGCTTTCCCGATTCGGCCACCATCAACCCAATCCACAGAAAAAAGCTTTCGACCCAGTAGACCAAATCATAGCTGAAATACCCAAAAACTTAGGCAACTCTGGAATTGCACCCGCAAATTACGATGCCACCATGTACTTGTTCCCAACTGATGCATCAGAAGTTGAACGACACATTAAGAACTTTAAGCCAAAGCCAAGCGCGGACATATATGACGTTTCAGTAAAGTCAATCGGGATGGTGTCGGACCTTATCTGTCAACCACTAGCTGCCATCTTAAACGTTTGCTTCAGGGAAGGGGTCTTTCCAAACCTAAAGATTGGGAGGGTAGTTCCCATATACAAGAAGGGTGATCGTGGGTTGCCATCCAAGTACAGGCCAATGGCGATCCTGCCTGTGTACGGAAAGGTCATTGAGTCGATATTAATCAAGTTCATAACCAGGCATAATCTCTTAAATTCGCACCAGCATGGGTTCCAGAAGCGAAAAAGTACAATGAATGCTTTGCTGGAACTTATGCACCATATCCAATGCACACTTGAGGATGGACTTCAGAGCTCGGCGGCCTTCTTTGATCTCAGCTAGGCATTCTATTGCGTTTGCCATACGATCATGATCAGTAAGCTACAACACTATGAAATTAGAGGAACGACACTGAATCTGATACGATGGCACCTGACCTGTCGGCAGTTCGTGGAGAGTGGGGATGTAAGGAGTGTGTGCGTGCAGTAATGCGAGGTGTTCCTCAGGGATCTCTGTGGGGGCATTGTTGTTCATTTTATATGTCAATGATTTTCCTTCCAGCGTCAGAACTGGGAACCCGATACTTTATGCCGACGATACGCCATACTTCATCCACTGCAGAAACAGAGGCGAGGGAAATGACGACTTGCAGCAGACCACCTGAAGGCATGGTGCACAAGAACTGGCGCTAAATGTAGAGAAAACTACAACAGTTCATTTCTTTCAACAAGAACAGAAAATCTAGGAATTCATTCTGTCATTCTGCAGTCCGCCATCAAGTATGTTTTAAGAATTTTAATTAGTTTCTGATATTCAATCACTTCCGCACAAGTAACGATTTTTAAATCAAATTTTGTTCGCAATGGCAATGTTATTATTAATTTCTGCCCCGAAGTGTAGTGTGTACAGTCTATTATGGCAAAGATGATTTTGTTGATATAATTTCGTTATTAATTCGGGTTTCCCTGAAATAATTTCCATTTAAATTTTGCCACTGAATGTTTCTAGTTCACCCTACAAAAATAACATGGCGCTATCAACAAGCTTCGAAATATTTCACAGTGAGAATGCCATCTATATAGTATTCGGATTTATGTTGTTATTAATAAACGTCAAATTTATTCAACAACTATGTTCAAAATATCGTACAAACTTGAAATTGTATTCATCGTTTAGTTGGAGGGATGCTCAAAACTGAAATTGTTAATTTGTTCAGAGATCGAAATGTTTAGCCAGGGAACAATTTATAGAGTAATAATAGAATGTGAAGAGGGTATACCTTGGACTATTTGGACGAACAATGTTGTTACAAAACAGAATAAATAAATTGGTACAATCCGCTAAGGACAGAATTGGAATCTCTAGTCGAAACTGAAGTGCCGTTTTGGGGAAAGAATTATCCGGAGAAGTGATCCAAATTACTCAGGCATAGCTGCGGCGAATGCACTTTGTGAGGAACCGTGTGATTATAACGAATGATTAGAAATATGTCACGGTATCACATTCTGAAATAAAAAATGCGGTCGATTTTACACATATGATATTAAAAACTGCCCAAAAGGAGTAAAAAGCAAAAGCGAAACTACTGACAGTTTTAGACTGGTGCGGGATTTCTGAGGCTGGAATTTCAAAACCATATGTTGGCGGAGTTCAGGGAGAAACTACCGATGATACCCAAAGATGGTTACCGAAACTGCTTAATTTCATTAATATCCATCATCAGATCGACGATATATCCTGATTTCGGTTCGTACCATTATAGCTGGAGGACTCGGGAATGGTTGTAGCAGAATAACGTCAGATAAAATACCCCAAACTTAACCGATAGAAGAACGTTGGTCATTATTGTGTCGAAAGGTTTATAAAAACGATTGGGTGGCCCAAAATTGCTAAGATGTAAAATTAATGTAAGCCTGTTTTTTTCTTCTCAAAATCTTCACGCGTTATTCCTTGAGGTACGAAACATATTTTGCTTTGACACTGTTCTATCTTATGTATTAAAATTTGCAATATGTGGAAACATTGAACGATACAAAAGGATATAAAAAAAAAAAAAAACTGGAGTGGTCAACACTGAACTTTCTTATACTTATTTATACTACATTTTTCGAAAAAACTTTTCAAATTAATGTTGTTTAAAATATCAATATCTTTAACTTATATAAGAACAATTTTTTTGATAACTCGTACCGTTTTCGAGATAAGGAAAACGGTGATAAGAGTAAACTATCACTTGCAGTTGAGCTATTGCTTTCAAAATACTACGTTTTCTTTTCTGCTATATACAAATCTTAAGTTTAATAGTTTAAAAGTTTCATAGCTCTAGCTATAATCGTTTGGACGCTAGAGACGCACAGACAACAGCCACACACAGAGAGACGTCATTCAGAAAATATTCAGAAACGATTCAGAGGACCTCAAAATTTGTGATCCACTACAAGTCAATCAAATCAAAGTCAATCCGATCCTAATAGAAATTGAAAATAAACTTGAATCTGACCGTTTTCTTACTTGACATTCCTGTCGAATTTAATTAGATTTGATTGTGATAAAGTTAATCCGATCTTAAACATCGCTAATCAAAATTTATAACACAACTCCAACTCCAATTCCAGTTGGGTTGAGTTGGGTTGGGTTGGGTTGAGATGAGTTGTTGTCAATGTCATATATGGTGGTTTGTTCTAAAAATACTCATTCATAAATTGTTTATTGATTCTGCATTTTAATATTAAATTTCAAGCCCTTTTTACTGCGTCACTTATTACGACTCCAGTCCATTAAATTGCAACACATGAAAATAAAAAGTTGAAATGTAGTGAAGCAAATAGACTGGACAAAGGTTGAACAAAATTGTTGAACCTCATCAATCATTATACATAAAGTATAAGAAAGTAAAAACACTGACGACGTCGATTTATCAACAGAGAATATAAATCTTAACTTTCTCCCTCGAGATGGAATAAGAGTTCATTTAGTAACTGCAGCTACGCACATGTAGTACCATACCATAAAAGTGCTTGGATTGGTGAAGAAATAAAAAAGAAACATCCACTGATTCATCACCTTGATTACCACAAAAATATGACTGCAACCTTATTTGAAGAAACTTGTTCCAAAGCAAAGTATTGCCTGCTTTAGCGCGATTACATGTGCAGTTTATTCCCTTGTCACAAAACCTTCACAATAGTATATATGTAATATAATCATGAAAATAATAATCTTATTTAAATATTATTCATATAATATACGAAAATAGTTGCGGTTGCTGGCAGAGATAATATAGGATGTGATTTTTTAATGCGCATTCTTACGCACTAAAACATTTAGCACACGTGATACAATATGTTTTGCAAAAAGTATCATATATCAAAGTTTGTAGCTATTAAGTTTTTATTACCTAAAATAATTAGTGTGAAAAAACGTTTTAGAAATCGTTAAAATCCTTTTACAAATAGTTAGAAACGTTTATCAAGAATGGCTTTTTCATGCTTGTTAACGTAACGAAGCAAATCGGAGTTCCAATAAAAAATGCATACTCTACGATCTGGTCATGTGAAAAAATCAACTTTTCTTGGTAGTTGCTATTTGTATTATTAGGGAGGAAAGTGCATTATTTACTTCCGTGTATTTCCTCCCCCATCCATAGGAGGCATTGCAATAGAAAATTTACCCATGGAATTAAATTTAACAATGTAACTAGTTGCACTATTAATATTCATAACAAATAAATTCGTTAATTTTGATGTTTATTTTGTAAACAATTTTTTTCATTTTTATTTGTTTATTATTGTTCTGTAGTAAATTGACTTTAGTGTAAAAAAAAGAGATATAAGATCGGGGGTGAATTAAAGTCTTGGCAGGCACAATAACTAACTTCGAACTTTATTTCACTATACAATTAACTATAGTTCACGATTAAATTATAATATTCAAAGCGTGAGAAGTCAACGAGTCACTTTTTAATAACTGACTACGGCCTTGTCAATTTGACAACAACATGCTACAAATTAGCGGGAGTTGGCACCTGAAAGAGAAACAATGAAACGCGCCTTCGCACAAATTGTGTAGAATCCTGAACATTCCGCCCGCCTCGTCGGAGGACGAAATTGATTCTCTTCCCCATTTTCCTTCTTCCACTGTTGTGTCACTGGGCCTCGTGACTCTTGAGTAGAGGGCAAAGCTTGACTATTGGAGGGGTAAATGATGACGTCGCCGTCTTTACTGTTGCGACGCGGATTCGCTTATCTTCTCCCGGGTAAACGTTGGTGATACGAGCTAGTGGCCACTTAGTCGGTGGTAGATGTTCGTTTTTTACAAGAACTAGATAGCCAATTTCCAGAGAAACCTGAGGGTGTTACCATTTTTGACGAGATTGCAAACTATGCAAATACTCCTTTGACCATCGATTCCAGAAGTGGCGTTGCATTTGTTGGATGTGTTGAAATCTTGATAAGCGAGACAGAGGTAAATCCATTAGAGACGGTTCAGGGACTGCAGTCAGAGGTTCACCAATTAGAAAGTGAGCTAGCGTTAGAGCTGTCAGATCGTCGGGATCATCGGTTAGTGCTTGGAGTGGACGAGAGTTTAGGCAAGCTTCTACTTGAGTAAGAAATGTTGTCATTTCTTCGAAAGTTAAGGTGTTATCGCCTATGACTCGTCGAAGATGGTGTTTCGTAGATTTGACAACTGCTTCCCAGAGACCACCAAAGTGCGGGGCCGCTGGAGGGTTGAACTTCCACAACGTTCCATCATTGGCGAGTATGTTCGAGATTTTTTCGGATTCAGCAGAGGTTGTAGTAAAGAGAGCTCGTAGTGCGGCGTCTGCTTCTACAAAATTCGTTCCGCAATCACTACTGAGCGTTGCGCACCTTCCTCTGCGTGACGAATCGACGGAATGATGCCAAGAAGCCATCAGCGGTGTACTCGGATACTGTTTCTAGATGCACGGCTCTCGTTGAAAGGCAAACGAAAACAACAATGAAGGCCTTGTATGATTTATAACCCCTTCCCTTCGTGGTTCGAAGGTGAATTGGGCCAGCATAATCCACCCCAGAGTGAAGGAAAGGTCGAGCCTCTGTGACTCGAATTGTTGGTAGGTTTCCCATGATTTGAGTCGCTGTGGTGGTCCGGTGTCGAGCGCAAGTGAGACATCGGTGTATGATGATCCTTACCTCAGTGCGACCGCCGATCACCCAATAACGTTGTCGCAGAGTAGCGAGAGTAAGTTGGACTCCACCGTGAAGAGTTTTTTCCTTGTGGTAATGCTCGATTATTAACGTAGTTAATGGAGATCTCCTTGGTAGGATGTATGGGTGTTTTTCGTCAGGATCGAGAAGTGCATTTTTTAGCCGTCCGCCTACGCGGAGGTGACCTCGATCGTCGAGATGAGGATTCAGTGGGAGAAGCTGCCCCTTCGTAATCCCTTTTCCGTTCTTGAGAAGGTGAATTTCGAATTTGAAGTTGCGATTTTGTTCGACTTGAATGAGACTCTGGAGGGATGCTGCTATTTCGGCGGGTGTGAGTATTAAAGTTCTGTTAAACTCATCAGTTCTTGTGGTAATGACGACGACACCAAGCAGTTATTCTAAGCAGACTTGTCAAATTAGAGTACCTGGTGAGTAGATGATATGGCCCTTGTAGCTCTTCAGCAATGACATGAGCGGTTAGGCGAGATTCAGGAAGGTCATCGGGAGGTTCACAAAGACTGGATGGCCAGCTGTGAGTTCCTTCACGTAACCAATCAGGGCCTCTCCACCACAAGGAGTGGTTTAGAAGCTCCGATGCGGGAATTCCACGAGAAGCGCAATCAGCCGGGTTGCTTGCTGATTCGACGTGGTGCCAAATAGCATTAGGCAGGGCAAGTTGAATGTCAGCTACACGGTTGGCGACGTAAGTTGTCCACCTGGTCGGGTGTCCGCGAATCCACGCAAGTGTTACCATTGAATCTGACCAAAGGTGAACCGGACAGTCAAGTTCGAGCATTACAAGGACACTTTTTACTAGACGCGTAGCGAGGTTGGCAGCACAAAGTTCCAATCGCGGCAAGGATACTTGTTTCACCGGAGCAACCTTAGTTTTTGAGCATACGAGGGTAATTGAAGATTGTTCCGTACAATTTACGCGCATGTAAACTACCGCAGCATAAGCAAGCTGTGAAGCGTCTCCGAATCCATGAAGCTCGACAGTCTGTGGAGATGATCTTAATCCGAGCCATCGAGGAATGCGGACTTTCGAGATTGCGGGTAGATCAGCTTGGATTTCGATCCAACGTGTTGCTTGTTCTTCTGGTAGCACGTCATCCCATTCAAGCTTAAGCATCCTTACATAAATATTTTTGTGCGTATAATCACTGGTGCTAGCCATCCAAGTGGGTCGAACAGTTGAGCAATGCGAGACAACACATTTCTTTTGGTTAGGGTATGCTCAAGCTCACTGGATTTTACCTGGAAAAGGAAGGAGTCGCTCGTCGATTGCCACGATAACCCTAGCATGTGGAAGGTTTCCGGTTGCCAGACGATCGAAGTAGTCGTGGCCCTTACTTCAGGCGTCAGATGATTAAGAAGTTCTGGGCTGTTTGATGTCCATTTGCGTAGGGCGAAGCCGCCCGCCTTGAGCAGCTCGATTAATTCGTTCTGCTTGATCAAAGCAGTGTCGATGTCGTCGGCGCCAGATAAAACATCATCGACGTAGACGTCACTCAAAAGTGCTGAGGCTCCAATTGGGATCCCCTTCGTCATAAGCGAGTTGACGAAGCACTCTGATTGCGAGGAAAGGAGCACACGCAAGGCCATATGTTACCGTACGGAGACGGTAAGTGTCAATTGACGATGAGTTTCATGCAACATGCTACAAATTAGCGGGAGTTGGCACCTGAAAGAGAAACAATGAAACGCGCCTTCGCACAAATTGTGTAGAATCCTGAACAATTATGTATGTTTCATACAGAATGTTGTATTTTTAGTGCAGATGGAGGAAAAAATACTTTCACCCTTGGAAAGTACTTTTCTCCCACGGGAGGCAAACCGACACACCATGTAGGAAAATTACAGTTTCTATGCGAGAGTTAGGGAAAAATAGAGTTAAGATATACAGTAAAATGCGTCTACAGCCACCACAGCAATAGTTCTTCTGAATGGCATAATTAATTTCAATATCTGTAAACTTCGTAAAAATAAAAATAGATTAATCACTAAATAAAAACATTTATGATAAATCATTAGTTAAAATCAATATTGTAAATATTGTTAATATCGTAAAACCAAGATTGTAAAAATGCAAGAATTTCCAAGTGCAATTTTATTTTAAAAAAAGTGTAAACATAGTGCAGTTCTTGAACATTCGTAAAATTATCTAAAATGCTTCGTATGCATCAATTTAAAATAGAGACAAAATTAAAAACTATAAAAATTGTGCTTTACAGTTTTTGACGATTCGTTATATTATCTAAAAATTCTTCTGGGGCTTTTCACAAATGCAAAAAAAATGTAAAATAAATTATGACAAAAATTGTCAAATATCAAAATCGATATTGCCAATAATCGAGTTATTTAGAAAAATCGTCAAAAATTGTAAAAAATGACATAATTGACAAAATCTCAAAATCGAAATGGCCAAAACGGATTTAGTTGGAAACATAAATACTATAAAACCTATGAATTATCTAAAATGCTTTTTAGTACATCCATTAGTTAGTTGTTTTTCCAAAAGGTAAAAAAATTAAACAAAATGAAATACAAATGGAAAAATTGCCAAAATGTCAATATCAATATTGCCAAAAATTACAAAAAATCCCAAAAACTACAAACTTCTAAAAATATAGTTAATGTTGAATCAAATATTTAATATTCTTTGTCATTTTTGACTTCTTCTTGGAAAGCCTTTAATTTGTGACCAAATCGCGCATCTTACGAGCAGTTTAAAAAAAATGATATTGTCATCATATTTCTGTCGTCCTTTTTTAATGTTTGGTGTTAGTACAACTGCTCGTACAGTGCCGATGTTGAGTCTCAAATTGAAGGCCTTTCCAAGTAGAAGCCAAAATGACAAATATTTCTGTAAATTTTCGACCTTTTGACTTCTACTAGGAAATGCATTCAATGCAAGACCCAACATTGCATCTTTTTAATGGAATTACATTTAGAAAATTGTATAACATAAAAAAAATAAATTGAGCGGAATCAGACAAGCATACAAATTAGTAAAATTATCAGAATACCAAAATTGAAATTGTCCATGTTTGTACTGAACGGTTGGTAAAATAAATAATAAAAAGTCAACGCAAAACAAGGGCGGAAATTACGAGGCATCTTTGATAGACGAAAATATGCAAAGACCATCTGGTCCAGACATAGCGAGAAGACAGAGTATGAAGAAGGGGGAAAGCTGAAGGAAGCAGGCAAGGCAAATAGTGGGGAAATCATGAATATGAATGGAGAATTTGGGAGAGGTTAAGGGAATAAGACAGGGACTGCAGAGCTGAGAAATAACATAATAATAAGGCGCGTCTCGGGACAAAAATGCAGGCCGGGGTGGAAATTGGGGAGGTAAGTAATTTGTTGCCTAAAAAGAGAGAAATATCGTCGGTATGGTGTCAAGGGGAACAAAATATAGGGTGATGATGAATAAGGCGAAGTTAGGAAGGTAGACGGTTGATTACATGAGATATGTATGCAGACGCGAATATGGAAATACACAGAGAAGCAAAGGGGAGAAAGCATACGAGTAAATATATACGACACAAAGAATAGCTGATTGGTCTGGAACGGGGAAACAGGATAAAACTGAATCACGGAGCAGAGGCGGAAAAGGGAAACAGACATGGGATGTTTTAGTGCATGTTTTTAGAATATACCGGAGCTAAGAAAAGTAATATAGGGAGATGAAAGGGCATATACAGTAACAATAACATATGCGATGTCTGAGGAAGGAGCGGACGATGCAATAATATTTGCAGGGCATGGACGCGAGGATGGAAAAAGGTAAAATAGATGGAAGCGTGCGACGGAGAAGGAAAAGAAGACGCAAGAGACGATGTAGGGAACACTGAAGGGGGTATTCTACTGGCTTTACAATTATTGTAATTATTTGATAAAAATATTATTATTATTATTATTATTACAATCTTAGCACCGAAGATCATACGAGGAATATCAAAACTTTAGTGTCTGCGTCTAAATGAAATTTATCGACCACCCACCCAAATTCAAACAGGGAATCAATTCTACCTGAAAATGTCAATCATTCAATTTGCCAATTTGGAGAAAATAAATAAAAGCGAAGGAAAACAAGAGAAAATTCAAAGAAACCAAACCTCTCTTCAGTTTCCAAATAGTGATGTAGATGAAGGAATTATCCAATATGACGGCCATAAGAAAATCGAAAATTATTATTTAGCAAAAATTGCACAAAATGTCCTAACCAGTCCATTAATATTTCGATTATATGTTACAGTGTAATACAGAAACAACAGCAAACATTTTTACTTCATTTTTAAGAAAATATACAGTTAGGCCAAATCTTTAAAGTGATTAAGAATTAATATAATAATTGCCACAATTATCAAGAACGAGTAAAAATTCAAAAACCAATAAAATTGTCTAAAAGTTACGAAATGTTTGCGGCCAGCTTTTTGTGCAAGATAAATTGTTGCCCCAAACTAAACCAAACCAAATTAAAAATTTCTTTCCCGATTTTAACTTGTTTGACATTTCGATCAACAATTTTTTCGAACGGCATCTATCACAACTTAGAAGATACCTGACATCTTCTATTTGTACTACATGATTGCCACACTTTTTGATAAAAATTAAAACCATTAAAATTAGTCTCAAAACTTTCCACACGTCATTATTTCGATCGTTCTGAAACAAAGAATCCGAAGAAGGACAGAGATTACATGTCGCGATAACTAGACGATATAAGTCAATTGCCCACACAAACGTGGCACTATTGCTACGAATTCCGAAGCTATTTGCCAAACGCAGTACTGTCGAACGTCGGAATGAAAATGTACTTTTTGGTGCTGACGATCGCGTTTTCCCTTATTGCAGCGGACGCAGAAAACTTCAAATGCGCCCAGGATATCGTCAAAAAGCTGAGAAACGATTTAAAAGAGTTGATAAAAACGAATCAAATCAAAGTAGACAGGGATCCGTATGTCGCACCGAAATTAGTAGACGATGGTGAGTGTTTCCAATCGTTCAAATACTTTACGTTTTAATTTTTAATAATATTCGCCATTAATTTTTGAGCGCACAAAGTATCAAAAATTGAAAATAACTCATTTGATACCAGCGAAATATTTTTAATTAAAACAATGAGAGGCACATTTTTACTTCCCACTACTAATTAGTCTTCAACGTTCAATTTAGAAACTTTATGAATATGATTTTCTTCAACTGAATGAGGAAAACGGATGATGTGTCCTTTTTTATTTATTTATTGTCAACTGAACCCAATTTATTAGAGTTCACTGCACAAAACAATAGTTTTCGTATATAGTTTTTGCAATAACTTGATTGCATGTAGACACTGTTGCTTTAAGTCTATTTTATCGGCACAGAAATTGTACAGTGATTACGGCACATCAAAAACTGGGATCTGTGAAAAAATCAACAAAAAACAAAACTTACGTCGAGGGACTCATTACACATTGAAAACCTCATTAGTAGGGTTGATTAGCGGTCCTTAAGTGAATAGCTAATTCAGTCGCTAATAGTACAGTTGCGAATTATTCCGGACGATTAGATTCAGATAGTAAAATCATGACATTTGGACTCTCAACTATTGGTGGCACAGTATGCTTTGACTATTCTTTCTCGCCTTATTTGCTCTTTTGTGCGTCCATCTACTAAGGAACGCGACTTACCTCAAGAGTGATGCTCGTGTTCAACAAAGTTAAAAAATAGGAAACAACCCTCCCGCCAGGAGAGGGTATGTATGACATACCCTCTCCTGGCGGAAGGATTTATGAAATGAGATAATTATTTTGCCTAATGCCCAATAAAAAAAAAATGGGCTTTAATACAATTCGAGTCATTTTCCATTTTCAGTTTCTTAATACTTTCTTGAAATTATCGGAATTTATTTATGATTTTCTCAACTTCCTAATATTTCTCGTAGTTTGACAGAACCTCCAAACGGTGTAGAATCATCCAGCATATTTTTTGGAATGCAATTAGTTGAACTTGGAACTTGAAAATTAATTCTAGTTATTTTTAGAGGAGTACGATATGATAATCGTCGGGTCAGGATCGGCCGGATCGATTTTAACCAATCGATTATCGCAAGTAACCGATTGGAAAATCCTGCTCCTGGAAGCTGGAGGTGAACCCGACATCCTGACGGACGTGCCGATGTTAGCGGCCCTGCATCAATTCACCGGACACAACTGGGGATACCACACAGAGAAAGAAGACAACTTTGCATTAGGTAACGATTGAGCTATGGCACGAAGCTGTTAAAGTCACAATTTGTATAAATAGCTCTAATACGATGTACCATCGGAAACAATTTAATGTCAATTAATAATTGAACAAGCGCGCATTTCGAATTAACCTTGCGGGGGACCCACAATAAAATGCAAATATTACGTTCGCCGTTACGAATTTAATTTAATTTCCTTAAATACTGCTATATACACCACGCTACCAAACGAGTTACAGTTTCGACAGAACTTCAGAGTTGCGAATATTTTTTCTTGAAGTAAAAAAAAAATAAAGATCTGCCTGCGGTTTCCAACGCGATATTTTCCAAATTTCGTTTCGTTGTGCCGCCTAATGAGAGCAGTAATTCCAGCCGTATTATCTGGACTTTGTTTGCAGTCTGAATATCGCGTTTGTAATTATATTCTTCCTTGTTTTTTTTCTGCTATTTTCCTAAAAAATCTCATTTCGGTTCGATATTGTGTCGGATTTACTACCTTTTTCGTTACCTCTACTTTTATTTCTTTTGCAAATTAAACATTCTTCCCATTTTCTCCCATCCGTCGCCAGTGTCTTCTCTCTAGTCTTCATCTTTTCCTATATCTGTTTCTAAATACTGAAGTTTCTGTAGTTTGTGCTATAATAGTATTTCTTTTCTGTACATTAATCTTCATGGTGATATTTTTTAGCTCTTCATTTAGTACGTCCAGGTATATTGTATGCCCCAACTAATATCATGATATCCGCGCATAAAATCTCCTAGTTTAACTGGTCTCATTTTTTGCAATGCTAGGCTTTTCGTTTCGTCTTTTGTCATTGAGAACTAAAGGATTAAACATGTAACCATGTGTCAGCCCTTCTTTCGAATCGAAACATAGTGATCCTTCGTTGTTTGTTCTTACAATATTCAGAACATATTCATACATTGCCTTTATAACTTCAATACACCCCTTCTTTTCTAAAGTTTTCCAGGCATCCTCTCTTATGATCTTATCAATTAAATTAAATTAAGCTACACTCCATTATTCTTGATAGTATATTCTCTGGTATGCCCATTAGTTCCTCCTGTGTAGTTTCACAGACTCAGACACAGACTGTTATCGCCTCTCCTGTGTATCGCATATCAACTCCCGTACTCTATTCTTTTGGTATTTTCGTTGCTTTAACTCATTTAGTAAGTGTATTAGTGCTTCGTTCGCTGTTTCCTCCATGTATTTAACCATTTCTGGTGAGACTCCGTCTATTCTCATCGCTTTCCAAGTTAATTCTTCTCTAGTGGTTTGAAGAACTTTCTGCTCGTCGATATTTCTCTCTTCTTTTGTTACTTTGCCCCATGTATCTTTTTGACTGTCAATTCCTTGAAATACCGTTTCATCATTTTATCCTCGGTCGTAATTATATTTCCATTTTTATCTTTCATGTTTCTCATGTATTTCTTCATATTTTTAGTCACTTCGGTGCTCCGTAGAACAATTTTTGGTTGTCTTCCACGTTTTCGCCAAATTTCTTCCACAATTATGTTTCACTTCTCTATTTTCTTCGTACCTTTCATAATCTTCTTTGTCATTGGGTACTTTTTGCATTCTCTTTCTTCCCGTTTACACTTTTCTGCATCTCGTTGATTAACATTCCGTTCTTTTTGCTTACATTTTTGCTATACCGCAGCACTCGTTTACAGCCTTCGGAAGGCTTCTTTTAAATGTCTACAATTCATCTTCCAGTTCTGATTTTTTGAAAATTTGCATTTAGATTTAATTTTTTGTTAGTTCATTGTGTATGAATATTTTATCTCAGTAGTTTCATTTTATTTTCCACTGTATTATTTTTCGTCGAACCTTTCTAACTCCATCTTGAACATTTTCGATACCATTTTGATGTCTTCTCTAATCTTGAACTCCCTCTCTCCAGTATCGTAAAGTATTCTAGCCCATTAGTTAGTTTCGATTTGTTGTATCAATCATCATCCCGTCAGTACAATATTTTGTTGCCTTTCTATGTGTTTTTCACATTTTTTATTTCATTCTTTATTTTCTAATTTTAGACATTAATTTTCTCGTTTGCTATGTTCGTTTAATAATTCCCTTGTAATCTTTGTTAAACCGCCTGTTTTATCTTCTCCGCTTTGTCTTTCTCTCTTCGTTGTATTTGCTTACATGTTTAAAATACCTATCTGTTTTTCCTTTTCCTATCTTTTCCTCACGCTGATTAATTCTCGCTATATTCATTACTTCACAATGTTTATTAAACAGTTTTTATTTTGATTACCTTGCGAGCTGTTGTAAGTGAAACACCCAACCAACTCAATCACATTCGTGGGCCGTCAATCCCAAAACAATCAATTTTAGTTCAATTCATCAAAATCTTTAATGAATCTAAAAAATAAATGGAGAGAAATATGACAAACGTTTCACTAGGTTGGGTTGACGTTGAGCGGAGTCCAGAAAGATGATGGCATATGATCTTCTTTACAAAAGCCAGAGGTAAGCCAACCCAATCAAACCCAATTCATCCAACTCAACTCAGTCAAATTCGTGGGTCGTCAAACCAAAAGCAAAGAATTTTAGTTCAATTCGTCGAAATCTTTAATGAGTAGAACAAAATTCAGACAAACCCAACCCAACCCAATTCCATCAGGCACATGTCTGATCACATGATTAACTCAACTCAACTCAATAAAATTCATGGGTCGCCAAACCCAAAACAAATAATGTTAGTTCAATTTATCGGAATCTTTAATGAATAGAACAAAATTCAGAGCGGAGTGGAGAAAAGTTGATGTTCTTTTTCCGTTTCATTTTTAACTTTTTTTACTTCTTTTTCCATTATTCTCTCTATTCGTCCATTTTGTCTTCATGTTCGCCCATTACAATTATGTTATTCCTCGTCCAACGCTTTCTGTAAACTTTAGAAATGCAATTTTTCTTTTTTGTTTGCATCCTAATTGAGACTATGAGACTAAATAAATCGAACAAAATGCAGAGAAAGTCGATAAACTTGTTTCATTGGGTTCAGCTGAGTCCAGGAAAGTTGGTGGTATTTGATCTTCTCCACAAAAAAAAAAACGTAAGCGAACCCAATCCATTCCAATTCCATCAGACGTGTGAATAACCCAACCGACACACAATCAAATTCGTGGAGCGTGAATTCTTAGAAATCTTTAATATCTCTAATAAAATGCAGAAAAATCTAATAACTCAACCCAACTTCCTGTTTTATGTTACACTTGTAAGGCAGCCACTAATGTAATGGGCCAGATGAAAGCTGCTTGTAATGTTTAATGAAAACATAATAATAATGACAACTTGATAATCATCATAATAATGATGATGCCAAGATGCTATAATAAAATCTTAATTAACTTAATTCTAGATTTTTATACTGTCAGATTCCTTTAGGCTAAACGAGGGGGTGGTTTTATAATCTAGTTTACGTTTTCTAACAATAACTTAAAATTCGTTTGTGTAGCCTCTAAGCCTCTAAAGTCCCTTACGTAAGATCAATATCTTTTTGTAAAATTTTCTGTGGAGTTCCTTTATGCATTTGCGTGTGAGATTCGTTTACGGTAAACTAATTATATTGTTAAGTTATTTTACTACCTCTTGGTCGTTAAATTTCTGATTGTTTTATTATTTTACACAACTGCTGCGTGTTTCTTTCTGTCTGTGTTTCCTCTGACAAGACAAGCGAGTTATTTATCGCTACTTGATACATACGTCCGAGTTGACTTATACGCTTTACAAATCTGTAAATTGTTGATTTTCAGGATTGAAAAATCAAAGAATGCATTGGCCGAGAGGAAAAGGATTGGGCGGGACGTCTCTCCTAAACTACATGGTGTACTCCCGCGGCAACAGGATAGATTACGATCGCTGGGCGGCCATGGGCAACAAAGGGTGGTCGTACAACGATGTGCTCCCCTATTTTAAAAAACTAGAAAACTGCCTCATACAAATCCAAGATAAACCGTACAGGCACAAAGGGGGCGAACTATCCGTTGAGGATTCCGCGTGGAGATCGAAAATAACGCATGCGTTTATGGATAGTGCCAAAGCAGCCGGCTACAAACACGTCGATTACAACGGCAAAAGGCAAATAGGAGTTTCCTACATGCAGTCCACCACAACACACGGTTTAAGGTGCAGCGGCGAGAGGTGCTTCGTCAGGCCGGCCAAGAACCGAACAAACTTGACGATTCGCACGCACAGCCACGTCACCAAAGTACTCATCCACCCCAAATCAAAAGTTGCGTGCGGTGTGACATTCGTGCATAAGAATAAAACGTATGTCGCGAAAGCAAGGAAAGAAATCATCTTATCTGCCGGTGCAATAAATTCTCCGCAAATATTGATGTTATCGGGCGTGGGTCCCAGACAGCAATTGGAAAATTTACGCATCGAAGTGGTGAAAGATCTCCCTGTCGGACGGAAGATATACGACCACGCTATGTACTGGGGGTTATTTTTTACAGCGAACGAATCAGTAACTTATAATTTTTCGAAAATTTTTGACTCGAAATCGTACATCGACTTGTACTCTAAGGCAACCGGCCCTCTGCACAACACGGGTGGCATGGAGGGCATCGCATTCACGAAGACGGCCGCTTCGAACAACCGCGACCCAAACTTACCCGACATCGAGTACTTGTTAATGTCCCTCTTCCACCACTCGGATAACGGAGTCGTCTTTCGGAAAATGTTCGGAATGACCGATGAAGTTTACGATGCTGTCTTCAAACCGTTGGAGGGGAAGCCCGGTTTCGGCATACTGCCGATAATTATGCAGCCGAAATCATTCGGGTATATGGAGCTCCAGTCGAAAGATCCTATGATTCATCCAAAACTATATGGAAGGTACTTGACAGATCCGGATGGTAGCGACATTAAAACAATGATAGCAGGCATCAGAGAAGCAATTCGCATAACTAAGATGCCCGCTTTACAAAAGTACGGCGTCAAATTGGTAGAGACCAAGATTCCTGGCTGCGATTCTTACAAACATTACTCGGACGCCTATTGGGAATGCGCGTTGAGACATTTGACGTCGACCGTTTATCACCACACCACCACGTGCAAGATGGGACCGGCTTCGGATCCCGAATCAGTCGTCGACAATTATTTACGCGTCCACGGAGTTAAGAATCTGCGAGTGGCCGATACGAGCATAATTCCAATACAACTAACGGCACACACGAACGTTCCCGCTTACATGGTTGGTGAGAAAGCAGCCGCTCTCATCAAAAAATACTGGTTATAAGATTCGTACTTGAACATGTTATAAATAATATATCAGTGACGTCAACACAGAGTATATTATTCAGATTGATTGGTCGCTGGGCACTTGATAAAAAAAAATTAATGGTAACTTATGTAACAAACATTTTTCAAATATAATTATTCAAACTATAATTGTTTTCTTTAATTTGGTAGTACTTATAGAATACGATTCAGAATAGCTTTTTTTTATATTTATAAATAAAATGTACAACATAAATGCAAAACTTGAAAGCAAGTGATTGCATGGACACACATTACAGCCGAAAGAGTTGACATTACATCATATTAAAACCAGCACCGTCGTCGTATGTGTTATCGTCGTAAGCTTCTTGCTTTAGGTTTCACAGGCAATCAGGGTTGTCGCATTCGGGCGCTAAATCATTTTGTACTGATTTATGTACTTTTCATATGGAAAATCCTCGTGGTTGTATTCTTCTCGGTATCTGTTGCCTGCCCTGGTGATTCCGCCTCTTTCGTTAGCCGTCGTGTTAGTGTCGCCATCAACTTCGGACTCAACGAAGGAAGACAAAGGACTTTCTTTGTCTGCATTTTCCAATTTCGACAACCTGCGCCTACGGCGACGCGGAGATATCTTCATGCTGCTCTGTCCTTTCTTCGTTTTTCTACTTCTGCGCATTCCGCTCCACAACATCATCTCAGAATCTGTGGGCAAAGTGTTCATGGAGTGCGAATAGTGGAAGCCGCTGTAGATGTACGACGTAGCCAGGCTGGTATATCTCTTGCACGGTTTCTTCTTTCTTTCTGGGCGGTTCCTTGCATTTCTTTTTTTGTGCGCAGTGATCTTTCTTTTTCTTCTTCTTCTTACTGCAGGCCTTCCTGCCGTAGTTCTTGTTAGTGTCCATGCCCAAGGCCAGACGATACTTTCCCGCTCTCTGTTTCAAAACGTCCGCGTCCACCGTATGTTTTAAAGCTTTCCGCACCTGCATGACGACATTTCAAGGCTTCGGCTTTATCTTGGTGAGGCTGATCACTGTTTGGACGTGATCGAGAATCTTGCGCGCCGTTGAACCGTTAAGGTCCTTGAGATCCACGATCGCCTGCAGAACGTGTGTCAGCATCTGTTGATTAGCCTTGCTCTTTTTCGAGATCGTTCTGCGAAAATTGTCTGTTGCTCGTCTGAATTTTCTTGACTTCCTCCTATGATTTATGACGTTTTGTAAGATCGTCACTTGGATATTCTGAATAAATTCGATGAGTTTATACGTCGATTTCGAAGTTAACTATAATTATAATGCATCAGCTAAAATGCAATGGGATTCAATGGTTCGCAATTTGTACGGTAAGCCTTTGGACGGTCCTCCTTTGTTCTGAATATCTCTGATTCTAAATTGTTAGGTATTACAACATTAGTATTATTGTTATATATTTTCTCTATTAATCGTCTTAGTTTGTCATTGACACCTCTCTTATTTAATATATTCCATACTCTTTCTCTTGGTACTTTATCGAAGGCTTTTTCCAAGTCTATAAATGCTAAGAATACTATCTTCTGTTCTCTGGAGGCTTTTTGTATAATTTGTTTCACGGCGAATATTTAGTATTTGCCCCTTCCTTTTCTAAACCCATTTTGTGTCTCGTGTAACGTACATTCTAGTTTTGTTCTTAGTCTTTTATCTATTATTTGCTCTTTCATTCACATATTAAATCTTTATGCTTTTTTTATAAACATTTACATTTGGCGAGATAATCCTGATCGGCATTGTCCTCAACAATTTTAAGCATGTCCCTTAAAAGCCTGCCCTTATTAATTATAGGCCAGTGATTCATACTATTGTTGGTTTCACAATTTCTTTAACAAAACTATGAATGTTATCAATAAAATAGGTAAATTTCTTATCAGAATTTTCAAATTTATGCACCCACCCATCTTTCATTTGACAGTAACTGTTTAACATGTTGAATATTATATTTATTTGTGAGAATCGCGTAGTTGCTCCAACGCCACTGCTTGCAGCTTCTACACTAGCTACACATTCTAAAGTTACCCTTTGCAAGAAATGGTCTGATAGACCAGTATATACAATTTCACTCTGTAAGGGGTTTATAGACAAATTGAGAAATGTATTGTCAATAGTCCTAAATTTGTAGTTTTCCTGCACTCTTGTATATTCACGTATACGTATACTACAAACCATATACAGCAAAAATAGTGCATATATTCTTTGCATCCATATCACTAACATTTGCATCAAAGTTAACGTTAAAATCAGCACATACAATTAATGTTTTATTCAAATTTCTGAGTTTACTCAGGATGCAATCCAATTTGCCCTTAAAAAGTTAGCTACTGGGGCTGGATACAAACACAAAATATTAATTTTGTTGCAAAAACACTTACATTAGCACATGTGTATTCTAATACAAAGTCAATTCCCTCCACTGGCCAACAGCCCCACCGAACATTCAATACCGCACTTCACCCAGATTGAAACGCCTCCTCCTCTGTTTCTCGAGCAACAATAATAACCCGTCAGCACATAATTGTTTAATGGAATTTATTTCTCCATCAGGATACCACATTTTTGAAAAACAAACAATCTGAGGAAAGTTCATGGATTTCAGCAATATATCAACGTTAATTTTGTTGCCTAAACTCCTTACATTCAAGTGGCTTTGCCGTGGTAAGCCTTTTCCATTCAATCCCCATAAATGACATAACAACTATAACAACAAGGTTAATCCTGATTCACAAAACAATATCGCATGAGTACAAGCGCACTTTGTGGTGATACTTTTCAGCGATATGTATTTGAAGAGATTAAGATTCTCGCTTCATGCGATGGCGTTCACTATGAGTAAAATTCCAATTGGTTTCAGAGTTTGTAATATCAAATACAAACTAGTAGCGGCAATAATTTACAGCGGAGGATTAAAGGAAAATGAAAGCGGCATAGGCCATTAATCCCGTTTATACGAAGGATCGGAGGAAAATGAGAAATCCATGACGACCAGAATTCCAAAAGGAAACCACTTCTTGCTTCCACAAGAAAACTCCTTCAAAAACATATGTTGTACTACGTCAGAGAAATTGATTACATATGATGAGAATAACAAACGATGATTGTCGCGCATGCATTGCGAATTCGATACTAACGAAACGAAAAGTTGTACAAACCTCTCAGTCCTATCCCGAACCGAGCCCTGTTTACAGAATTGAGATATGTCAAAAAAGTTGCGGTTCGAAACTAGCTCGTATCTTTTTTGGTTCGAGGTACTAACGAAATCCAAAGTGATTCCACCGGGTACTAACGATTCTGCATCGATTCCCGTCAATAGAATTCAAAAATTCCAAAATGTTTAATTTCTAGTACCCCTCAACTTTTTTTGCATTGTGGTACTAACGAAAAACAAAGTAATAAAGATTCGCCATCGACTGTAGTCAACAGAATTTCGAAATTTCCAAAATTGAAAAAGTTAGGTTTTCCAAAATTTCAAAACTTCATTACATTTTCGGGTTTTGAGAAAATCGAAGAAAGTGGTACAAATGGCTGCTAACGAAGTGCAATTGATTCGTAATTTCAATATTTTTTTCGAATGTCGTGTGACAAGTTCACAGTGGTTACTAATACACCGTAATTTTTTATACATAGCTTTTTAAATGATGTTTAAGGCTTTGTTCTGAAGATTTGAAGAATTAATGGGCTCCTCGAAGACCTCCAGCAAAATATCGGTGTTTATGTTGGAATCCAATTATGACATAAAATAAGTTGACCGTGATACCGAAATTTTATGTTTAGTTGGTATTTTTATAATAACCTAAATATTGCAAATTATAACACGAAAGCATGATCCTAATGTAGAATGGATGAAAACAATTTTATAATAACACAATTGTTGAAAGGTTTCACGGAATTATCACATCCAATTATATTTATATTTGCGTAATTTATAAAATGATTTTAGAAATAATAAATAAATAAAAGAAGTATTATTAAATTCAAAGTAATACATATTTACGTTTGCTTATTAAACGAATATCGAAATATTATTTTTAAACTCAATGGCTATCTGGATATCTACGAACGTAATATTTGCATTTTATTATCGATACCTGTCTTTTCTCGACTTACATAGTTTTGTAGATTTCAGCGAACACATTATTTTTCCACTAACCTGCAACAAAAAGAAACACATTAGCTAAACAAACATAATTACAATTTTCAAAACACAATGAGCAATTCGCATCAACCATTCACCGGGCCACCGTTAAATAAAGTTAATACGATAGGAAAATTACAACAATGTTATTCATTCGAATTCCACGTGATAAATAAATGTGCTGAAATGAATTAAAAATCAATGTAATCACAGCTGTGTGGACATTTGGATTTCACCGAAAGAACAATTTCTCTAATTTCATAACGACGAGTGCATAATTAGGTAATTAAACAAATGTGAGTGATTGCGTGTTTGTTAGGTTGGTTTCATACCACAATTTGATAATATTATGGAAGAGAAGATATAGTATTTAACAGGCACAAAAAATACCTGAAGCAGAAGCAGGTAAAAGTAATTACGAAATGGTGATTAATAAAAGATTAGGGAAAATAGTTATATTGTATAGTGAACTAAATAAGAAAAATACATAAAAATGTAGAAACTGAGTTTTATTTATTGCTTTCATTCGCTCTGTTCGGTCCCACATATGTAGATATTGGCATTTAATCAAGTCAATTTGGATCTGCGCAATCCAGTACAAAATATTCGCTACAATTATTTCGTTTAGACACTCAGAATATTTTGCATACGTAATTCACGGCTGTCTAGGTACAGATGGTTCGGCAGATGCGCCGCTAACGGTCCCCATATTTAAAAACCAAAAACTCTTGTGCGGTCACGTACAAGACGTTATCTATTTCAACACAATTGCGGCCCGGCATTAATTGCAGAATTCCATTTTTACATAAGCCGTCATTTTACAACTGCCACATTTTTCACAATGCAGTTGTAAATAAACATTTACTGAACTTTCTTGGCCATTTAAATTATTATATGGCCCTCGATGAAAAAGGTCACGATAAAGGAAAATAAACAGAACGATGATGAGTATGGTAATGGTGACACAAAAAAATAAAAAAAGATAAGAAAAAATAATGGGAAGGAATATATAACATGGAAAATTGGTACTTGGAACAAGAAAACGGAACTAGAAAAGGAATGGAGTTTATAAGACAGACAAGGTCATATTATGATATGTAGTAGTGTAGGAAAAGAGAAAAGCAGTTGCAGGGGTGGGATGCATTATACACAAAAAAATCAGAATCAAATTCGTAATTGGAAAGCATGGTCAGACAGAATAATACAAATAGAGATGAAGGAAAGAAACAGAACAAAAACAATAATAGTGGTGTACGGACCAAACGAAGATAATACATCAGATAATAAGAACAAATTTTGGGAAGAACTAACAGTGGTGGTAGAAGAAGCTAAGGGAATAAGGTTTGTAATGTGGGATTTCAAAAGTAGAATTGACATAAAGAACGATGAATATAATGAAGTATTAGGAAATAACGGGGCGACTGTAATAAATAATAATGGAAGAAGAATGCTCGACTTCTCTATGGTACTACTACTCTTTTCCAACACAGAAATATGCATAGATTTACTAGAGAAGACAAGATTAGGGGAGAGAAATCCATAATCGGTTATATATTGGTTGACAAAAACAACAGAAGAATTATAACTGCTACGAAAGTAAGAAGAGGACCGGAAATAGGGAGTGAACACTTTGTGGTTATATCAAAAATAAAAGAAAAACTTCAAAACAAAGAAAATTAATATATATATAAAATGTAATGTTATTACATTTATTAACATTCACTTACATTTATACATAAAACCGCAGACCTACGGAATTTTTAACATCTTTCCGAGAGCTGTACACACCACAATTTTAAATAAAGTAGTAAAGTAACAATAAAAGACAATGTATGAAATTTTAAAATTATTTATTGACTGTGAACGATGATAAAATTCATTTATAACTGTTAGAGATATGTAATTGTAACATTAGAGTAAGTTAAATATAAAAATAACCTTCAACAACTGCGACAAATGTCAAAAGTTATGAAAATCATATCGCTTAGCAACGACACATAATTAAAAAGGATACGAATATTATAATTTTGAAGAACATGCCATGGACATAAAAAACGACGCGTTTAAAAAAAACAGAAGAGTGTTGTTGATTTTTCTGGTAAACAAAGCTTCAAGACGTTTATAAAATCCTCTCCTAGAAATCGAGTTTTTTGTACCTGAAAACCACATAAATCGATAATTCAATAATAAGCAACTTAGAACTTACTATAACGAATAAGGTCAGTAATTTAAGAACACGAACATTGACACAAATCAGACTAATTATATTAAATAAAATTGTATTATTTGGTTAGATTTACATTACAGACTTCCACATTAAAATTTAAGATAGCTGAAAGATCGATCTTAGATGATACATATCGACAAATAGAAGGCGCGCAATCCTTACTTAATTATAAAGAAGTTATCTCGGCTAACTATTCTCTATTTGACGATCACACCCATAGGTAGCGTTTATAAAATGTTTTAAAGTTGTAGAATTTTAATTGTTCATTGGTTTTGCAAGTTTGTTTAATATACTTTTTTTAATTTAGAGTGTTATCGGATCTTTTATTGTTGCTGCTACATCTTATAAGCCCACGGAGAAAAAGAGTCTCGCTCACCCATTTAAACAAAATAAAACACATTTAAACATACGCCGGCATATACATAACAGACAAATACCCAAAAGCCCAACAACCCAGTTACACTCAATTCAAATACTAAATAATAAAACAAATTGTCGATCCAAAGTGGAACAAATATATATATATATATATATATATATATATATATATATATATATATATATATGATGTTGATACGTTCAGTTCTTCTAGATCGCTTAGACCGAGAAGACCAACCTGAAGATGGCAATTGTGACATTGCCGAAACGTCGGAACAACCCTTACAGGGATAATTCTACAACGCGGTTCATTACCCGAGAAAAAAGCAGAACATATATATATATATATATATATATATATATATATATATATATATTAAAAATGTATCTTGTCAAATCTGACAGCAAAATGTAAAATTTACACGAAAGATGGTTTAATCTTGCACCTCCATGGTGTAGTGAACATTAATTAATACAGGTCCATGAAGACTAACTGGTGGATCGCTAGACAATATTGTTTCTGGGTTATTACCCTTCTTCAGTAGCGATTCACTACACCATTGAGGTGTAAGATTAGACCATCTTTCGTGTAAATTTTACATTTTGCTGTCAGATTTGACAAGATACATTTTTAATTTGAATTGTTTTTGAACTTAATTGCAGCAATCCTTTTATATGTTAACACTGAACGTTTGACAGTCGTCTCTTGTTTAGTCTCCGCAAGATGTTAGAGAAGGTATCGTCTCGTCAGTGTTCTGTTGTCAGTGGTTCGTTAGGAGTGATTGGCTCGCGCCAAGAAGTTTTGATGACCACTACATGTAAAGGTATTTCAACAACTAAGGTTCTTGGTAATCGCTACTGACGAAGGGTAATAACCCAGAAACAATATTGTCTAGCGATCCACCAGTTAGTCTTCATGGACCTGTATTAATTAATGTTCACTACACCATTGAGGTGTAAGATTAGACCATCTTTCGTGTAAATTTTACATTTTGCTGTCAGATTTGACAAGATACATTTTTAATTTGAATTGTTTTTGAACTTAATTGCAGCAATCCTTTTATATGTTGACACTGGACGTTTGACAGTCGTCTCTTGTTTAGTCTCCGCAAGGTGTTAGACAAGGCATCGTCTCGTCAGTGTTCTGTTGTCAGTGGTTCGTTAGGAGTGATTGGCTCGCGCCAAGAAGTTTTGATGACCACTACATGTAAAGGTATTTCAACAACTAAGGTTCTTGGTAATCGCTACTGGCGAAGGGTAATAACCCAGAAACAATATTGTCTAGCGATCCACCAGTTAGTCTTCATGGACCTGTATTAATATATATATATATATATATATATATATATATATATATATATATATATAAACAGAAAGAAAACCAAAAAGAAACATTTAGAACATATAAACAAAATAAGAAGTAGAGCTATTGGCGAAAGATACCAGAAAAGGATAACAGAAAGATTGGAAAATAAAGAACTTAATGGAAATATTGAGGAAATGTGGAATACCTTCAAAGAAATAATAATAAATACAACCAAAGATATATGTGGCAGGGTAAGCAGGAATAAAAAGAAAAGACAAACAAAATGGTGGACAAATGAAATTAGACATGAAGTTAATTTAAAGAAAAAAGCATGGAAAGCATATTTAACAGAACAAACAGTGGAAAAATACGGTATATATAAAAAAGAAAGGAAAAAAATAAATCAATATGTGATACAAGCAAAAAAAGAGACATGGAAAGAATTTGGTGAAAATATGGAAAAAATAGTAAAGAAAACAAAAAAATGTTTTATAGAGTTCCACAATGTGTACATTATATACAAAACAAGCAGGGAGACATTCTAAGCGATAGAAAGCAATTTGTACGATGGAAAGAATACTTTCTAGAATTGCTAAGTGAAGGAGAGGAAAACGAGAATACTAGTGAACAACAAACAATAGTAGGAGAAGAAATAGAAGAAATAATTACCACAGACGAACTGGAAGAAGCAACACATAAACTGAAAAATGAAAAGCACCAGGCTGCGATAGAATTTCGTCAGAAATGATTCGATATATAGGACAAAAGGGGAGAGAATTATTGTTGAAGATATATAACGGAGTATGGAGAGAAGAGGAAATACCAAATTATTGGAAGAAGTCATTAATAGTACCAATATAGAAGAATAAAGGAAATAAGGAAGAATGTAATTATTACAGAGAAATATCCCTTCTGAGTATTGCAATGAAGATTCTCTGGCAAATAATAGATAAAAGACTAAGAACAAAATTCGAAAGTACGTTACACGAGTCACAAAGTGGGTTTAGAAAAAGGAAGGAGCACACAAGACCAAATATTCGCCGTTAGCAAAGAAGCTAACACATCGCAACAGTCCCAACTGTAATTGTGAAATAATTGTAAATTGTAAATAGTGATAATAAATAGTGTACATAGTTAACGGAGTTTATCTGCAACAAGCCTTCGAACGATTAATAAAGCCCAGACGATAGCGACGCAAATCATTGGTGTAACACACGTGAGCGAGTGACGTACTAGAATTTCTCGTCGAACTTACAACTCCCCAGGAGTCGAGTGCACGCAGTTTCTCCGTTCACGTAGCGCAAACGCGCTCTTTGGGCCAGCTGCGATGGCCAAAATAAACAAAGGTTGATAGTCGGTAAATTTAAATTAATATTTTATTCAAGTGATGATTCTAGCCGAGGGTCGTCTTTGCAATTTTTTTCTCTCACACCGTTCGCAAAAAAATGTAAAACTGCTCAGTAGTAATTTCACATTTTTTGTGAACGTCCAGTGACGTAGCCCATCGCATCGAGCGCCGACGGATATTTTTACTTTTGAAATATTTCAGGATTTTTTTTGAAATTTTTGAGTTTCTGTATACTAATAGCTCAGCAATTATATATCGCACGAAAGCGAGATACAGTTCAATGGAATTCTGAAATTAGGTTTATCTCGACCAATATATTGAAATTAAATTATTCCAAGTATTTAATTAGTTAAGACAAATTAAATCTTGGTATAATTACCGCCGACTGCCTTTCTCGATTACGCCCCGCCCTTAGGATGAACATGCGATCTCTCCCAACGTATTGTTTTTTTTTACTATGAAAACTTATATCCTGCAAGTGCTTCTTTGGTCTGATTGCTAGTGATGTTAATAATAATATCTTTATTGCCCAACAGATAAACATCTAATTACAGGACAAACTAATAATAAAAATTAAAAAATTAAGCACTGATATCAAATCTTAATACTAACTAAAAATAGAATAAAGAAAAAAAACAGAGTAAATACATAACGATAACCGGTGTTCGTAGTACATCTATTTAATATAACCCCTAAACTAGTGAAATTAATATCTATACTATTGTCAGATATAAAATCGAAATAATCACAAATCCTAAATAATGGCGAGTGGAGCATAATATTTGTACGAGATGTTGTAGAGTAAAAAATGCGACGAACCCGAGTAGGATGGTGTGGTACCATGAAATGAATGCTGAGTTGAGGCGCATCAATGTTATTGTTTAATAAGTCGTACAAGAACTTGACATCAATCCGATGTGTCCGCAACTGTAGTGACTCCATATTAAAAGTATTGAGAAGTATAACGTCATTAAAACCCTGCACCGGGTATAGACCGGTTTTCTTGAAATGAAGATATTTCAGAACCTTTCTTTGTATTTTATCAATTGCAACGGAGTGACCTTTGTAAATAGGAGACCAAATAACCGAGGCATATTCTAGCCTGGAGCGAACAAAGGAATAATATATGGGCAAAATGGCATCAATTGATGTAAAAGTTCGGGTATTTCTGATCAAATATCAGAAAGTTTTCAAAGCGGATGAGGTAATGAAGTTGATGTGATCAGAGAAACTTAGTTTTTCATCGAAGATGATACCCAAATCTTTGAAAACACTACAGCGGTGGATTGCAGTATTATTAATAGTGTAGTTGAATTTAATAGGGTTAAGTTTTCGGGAGAACGATAACACATTGCATTTGGAGACATTCATTGGCAAGTTATTAACAGAGCACCACGATTCCAGCACGTCCAACTGCTGTTGCAGAAACAAACAGTCATTGGTATTATGAATTTTGAAGAAAAGTTTAATATCATCAGCAAACAATAGTTTATTACATTTAATGTTAGAACATACATCATTAATGAAAATGAGAAAAAGCAAAGGCCCTAGAGTACTTCCCTGAGGTACACCAGAAGTTGGGATGAACTCATTTGATTTTTGACCCATATAACTGACATATTGCTTCCTATTCTTTAGATAGGAGTTGAATAAAGACATTAGGCGTGGGGAAAAACCAAAAGCATCAAACTTGTTTAAGAGTATTGTATGATCAATACGGTCGAAAGCCTTAGAAAAGTCAGTGTATAGGACGTCAACCTGCTCATTTACGTCCAAGGATTCAGATATAAATTGTGTCAATATTGACAGATTGGTAACCGTAGACCGTTTATTAATAAATCCATGCTGTTCGACAGATAAGGTGTTTCTGATTTGGGGGAAAATGTTAGCATATAAACACATCTCAAACACCTTAGCAAAATTGCTCAGCAAAGCTATTGGTCTATAGTTGTCAATTAAAGCGGCATCTCCTTTTTTGTGTACTGGCACCAATCTAGCTATTTTCCAACAGTCGGGAAAAACAGTTGTTTGTATAGCTAAATTAAACAAAAAGGTAAGTGGACGAGCAAAAAAGTAGCACAGTCCCTTACAAGGAAACTGGGTAAGTTGTCATCACCCATTGTGTTAGAATTTTTTAGGCACTTTAAACTTCGAGTAACTTCTGACTCAGATACAGACATTATATTGATTGCGGGAGTGTTGATGACAGTAGAAACGTTAGGTGCTGGATTATTTATGGAGTTAGAATAAACAGATTGGAAAAATTTCCGGAAACCGTCAATTATAGATACTGTCGAATCCAATATACGTCTATCACTGTCAATGAGTGTGTTCGGAATCCTCGATGAGTTATTTTTTGATGAAACAAATGACCAAAATTGTTTAGGATTTACTTTTACTTGCAGTTGAATATTAGTTAAATAATCGCCATATAGAGCAGCAGAGTTAGCCTTGACTAACCGCCGCAAACTAGAAACTGGCGAGTTATTTGAAGATTGTTAGCATCATTGTAAACTTACGCCTGGTGCTTAAATATATACCATAATTGTAGTTTGTTGTCTTAATACCTGAAACAATATGTCTCGCCGCATTACATAACTTATGTATTTTTGATAAACTACTTAGCTACTGTGGGATTTGATACATTTATTTTTAATTTCTGGGAGTAAATTATTAACCGTAGGCAGTTCTTGTAGTGTCTTTCGTGTTAGTATTGGCAGCATTAGATGGTTAAAATTATAAATTCAAATACAAAACTATGCTATTAGCTTATGTGTCAACTTTGGTATTTATACTAAGTAACAAAAGTAAAAGAACACCAAGAATAAATTATTATTTTCCAACCAAATTTTGTACATGAATTGTGGGTGACCAAAATAGAGATTGATTAAAATTGTATCTCTGTTTCCTCACTCTAATGAGTTTTTTACACTGTATTGTGAGTCAAATTTTGTATGTTCTTTTATTAGAGATACCAATGTTGACGCTATCGTTTTACATTGAGCTTTAATATATGAGCAAATCTGTCTCATAGATTAATCTGTTTTATGATTTTTTGTTAATCCGTATAATTTACGTACGATTCATTGTGATTAGGGATTGCTTTTCAAAGTTATTACTAAATAGCCCTTCTGAGCATTTTAAAACTTTTACATTATTTTGAAATTTAGGTGTTGGATCTGATTTTGGTTCTTTAAAACATTGTGAATTTAGAAAACGATTTATTTTATTTATGTAGTTATTTTTATCTATCGCGAATTACCTGTGTGTGTTGTAAATATATCAGAATCGAAAATTCTACATGATTTGGGAATGAGTAAAGATTGATTCTCAAGCTACAGCTCAATCCAAACGCAATATAAAAAAGCACAGATCTCAATACAAACACAAACCAATTCAACCTAACCCAACCCAACCCAAACGCAATATAGAAAAGCACAGATTTCAACGATGAAGTGGAAAATGGGAACAAAACAAAAATAATTACAAACATTAAACAAAAAGCAAAAATAAAACTGAAAACGAAAACCAACCAAAAAGTCAATAACGCTAGATAGAGACGATCTGTAAATAAAAAGTACAATTATGAAAAAACTAGCGTACCATTCTTCAAAACCTCGCAATAAATTTAATGTGACTATTTATCTTCATCCAAAAGTCACAAAAACTTGGTAGGGCGTGGCTTGTTATCAAACGACGACTTGGAAAACTATGTCTAGTCTTATTTTGCAGACCATAAGATTCTTTTTCGAAGGCATAACATTATTAGAAAATCTTGGAAATAAATCTGTTACTGTTAATGGTTCTTTCAAAATTGTTTGTCCTCTTGTTTTCATAGATAGTTACATACTATAAAAAAACCCCTCGTACTTACAAATTTCCAAGTGTGTTAATATTTCGACGCTTTACGCCAAAACGAACACAATTTCAAGATCAGATCATAAATAGGCCCAAAAGATCATTTTTCCATAGTTTACAGAATTTTCACTTGTGGCGCAAAAGTTTAAATAGCAAAATTATGTTCTGTACTGATGTCGTGGTATTGTTTCCCGAATGTACATATTTTAAATAAATTTAGTTTTAAAGGAAATATTTTCATTATTCCATTTGCTTCCAAATAACAAATACGAAAAGGAACATATGTTACTCGCCAATATAAGCAAACGTGAGTTACCTACACCATCATGTCACTACTGTTACGAATTTCGAAGAAGGCAGTCGCTATTAGCATTAGTTCCACGTTTGCAATGAAAATACAACTTTTCATACTGACGCTTGCGTTGCCCGTTTTTGCACAAAAATTCAACTGCGCCGAGGATATCATCAAGAAGATCAGAAAAGATATGAAGGAGTTAATAGAAACGAAGAAAATCAAAGTGAACAGGGATCCGTACGTCGCACCGAATTTAGTAGATCATGGTGAGTGTTTGAAATATTACATTGTGACGCTTTTTCGAATTCAATTTTTAATAACATTCGTCGTTTATTTTTGGTCACGCAGAGAATCAAAATTAAAAAATAATGCGTTTAATATTTTAAAGAAGTTATTGTCTTATTGTATACAGTTTCGTATAGATTCGTCGAAATATTCCGAATGAAGTACTCGAATTTAGGCAAAACAAGATTAGTTAGAGTGTACAAAAATAGAAAATTCTCTTATACATTTTTTTCAATAACTTAATTTGTTGTCTCATTTAATGATACAGAAAGTTTACAATAATTGCAACAAACCAAAAAATTTACAAATAAGCAAGTTACGTCAATATCGGACGATATAAGGGCCTCATTAGACAGAACAAACCTCGTTAGCAGAACGGGTTAACAATCGTTAAGTTAATAGCTGATTTAATTGGACAGGACAGCGGGTTATTGCGCAAGACAAGATTCGGACAACAGCCGGTTGATGTTTGGAGTAGATGTAAAGGAAGAATTGGCACAGATTACAAAGTTAATAGAAGAAGTATCAGCAAAGTACTGGAAGAACCTAATACCCATCCAGCTAAGAAATGGTTTGATGAGGAATGCAAGAAAATCTTACAACAAAAGAATTGTAGCTAGGCTAAATGCAATGGAGGAACAGAATGAAGAGATTAAAGAAAATACAAGCACGTGAGGGAAGAAGTAAAAAGAGTATGTAATAAAAAAAAGAGTCAGAGTTATAATGGGTATAGAAGAGTCGATTAAAAGTAAAAAATTGAAAAATTTTTACCAGAATATAAAGAGGAGCAAAGAATAAGGAAAGAGTTTACCACATTATCTGCAAAACACAAATGGATACAATATTTTAAAGAATTGCTTAATGTTACCGAGGAAGGCAAGCCCGAAAACTAACACGATTTCGAGACAGAGGAAGATGAGGATGTCGCAGAAGAAGAAGAAATTAAAAATTAACAAAAGTACAGGGGACTATAGAATAGCAGCTGAAATTCTGAAGTATGATGGAGGAATGCTAACAACTAGACTATGGGATATGATAAAGAAAATATGGGACAAGAAGAAAAATTGAAATTGAATAAAGCACGTACCGAATAGCACTCTTAGATGAATATAAGGTGTTCGCATGGATAATCACAAACCGGCTAAGTATGTTTTAGTTAGTGTATCCGTTTGTTTAGTCCTTATTACTATTTTTATTTATGTTAAACTTTTGTTTTCAATGTGTTTGAATTATTTTCTTGGATTGAGCATAGTTGTATTTTATTTCTTGTTTTAACGTTAATCCAACACCACAAACTAAATTAACCAAGAGAGAAATTACAATTCTGCCTTATTTTCAGTTTGTTTTATTTTTCGTTAATCTTCGTCTCTCTTATTTGATTGGAATTTGGTTTACATAATAATGTAAACCAAATATTCAAATTCAAGCAAATATGCTTGATTTTATATTACTTTCTCTTTACAGTTATTCATTGGATTGCCTTTTTTGTTTGTAACGTAGCCTAATCTAAGAACAACGAACGTGGGAGATAAACAAAAGGATTAGATTGGGTTAGGTTGAGCAATCACAAAATATAAAAAAAGGAAATTTTGTGTTTTATGATATCTGGTTTTCCATTTCAATTATTTCATTTTAATTTCAGCATGGGTGGGTTCAGTTGTGTGAAAAATAGAATGGAATAAAACTAACTGAAAAATAGAAAGAATTATTAAAAAAAAACAGTTTACTTGTAACTGACGCTGAACCATATTTTACTTGTACCTTTCATTTAACACACAAAATACAAATCACACAAAATTGCAATTTAGAAATAAGCTACTTCTGGATAAAACTAGTACTTGTTTAAATAAAATATTTCAATATATTTATTTTGCTACTTCCTTTCTTCCACATATTCAATATTCTTCCCATTTTCCATTGTATATGGTTCTTCTAGATTTATGATAAACTCATTTAATATTCGGCAAAACGAAAGTCTCACTTCAACTAAACACTTGTTTTCAGTTAATTGATTTTAATTAAAATGTGTAAACTAATATTTTTCCGTTTATTTTCGTAAATGTAGAAACTAATATAAATGTATAAATTATTTGGATATGACAGATGTAAATGGAAATGTAACGGGTGCATAGCTTCATAGCGTCACGATGATGCCCATACTTACGTAGAACTATGTCTGGGTGGCGCATGAAAAATAATAAACTATGCTATCACAATCTGAAACACAACATTTAAGGAAACTCGTGGCCACTCGACATTCAGTCAAATTCCATTAATTTTCACGACTTTGTCAGCTCGCCTAGATTCAACCAATAATAGTGGTTCATATAGTTGTAAGTAAAGACGACGATATATAGAAATAGAAAAAAAGGTCACCAAAGGACAGCAAAGTTGCAGGGATATTGACGAAGGTTTTACGTGTGAAGAACATTTCAAGATCGGCCATAATTGTACCCAATATTATTAAGACCGAGAGTAATCTATGCCTGCGAAACATGGAGACTGGACAAGAATAATGAAAGCAAATTAGCAGGAAATGAAAATTTTGTGAAGAATTTACCGAGGCATTAAGGGCGAGGGAGAATTTTGACGTAGAACCAATAAAGAAATTGAAAAGGTATTCGGCAACACATGTTTATTCAAATAGTAAAAAAGCTAGATGGTTGCGTCATATAGCTAAGATGACCGAAAAGGGTGAAAACAATCTTACTGGAAGGAGACGAAAGGAAACGAAAAGGTGGACTCGGAAAAAGATGGGTAGAAGAAGTGAAAAAAAAATGAGAGAAGCAGGAGTCTCGGACTGGGAAGAAGATGGGAAAGAAGAATAAGAAAATGGAAAGATCTCGAAGCCTAGGGCAACGAGAGCAAGCTGAAAGCATGACGGTGAACTATATTATTAAATTTTCGTAAAAGCAATTTAAATGGAGGCGGGAATCCATCGAAGACGATCCTGGAAGTGGTCAACCAAATTCACCCATTACCGAAGGAAACGTTCGAAAAGTAGGAGAAATAATTCTTGAAAATCGACGAATTAAAATCGATGTGATAGCTGAAAGTTTGTAAATTTGCAGGGGACGTATTTGTGCCATCACCATCTTGACAAGTTTCAAACAAGTTTAAGGTCCAAAATTCCGCTGGCAAGGTTATGGTCCCTATTTTTGGGATCATTTTAGTAATAGACTACTTGCAACATAAGACCACGAAGGGTCCCCATAATTTTAATATTTTACAAAAACGCAGGCTATAATAGAAAACCGCAAAGGAAAATACCAAAATGGAATAATTCTGCTTTTGAGTGACAATGCGCCAAGGCTGTTATTGTCCAGGATGCTCTGAGGAATCTAGAGTTCACAGAATTAAACTATCCACCCTAACTTAGCACCCTGTGACTTTTCTGTTCAGAGAGGTGAAAAAGCAGTTGCGGAGACAAATATTTAACGACGAAGAAGACCACGTTAAGGCGTTTCACAGTTTTTTTTTACAGAGAAACAAAAGAATTATTTTTGATAATTATTTTCGTTAATTGCTCAATGTACAAAATGCATAAAGTACAAGGAGATTATATTGAAAAATGACCCAAGACTTAGTGTATTTAAACTCGTTTATAGTCAGGTACGTTTTTTGTCAGTTTACCGTGATATATGTACATGTCAATTTCCATTTTACCATTAAGTTTATACTTTCTCAAAATTTTCGGAATTTATTCTGCTATGTTTACATTTTGCCGAGTTTCATAGAACCTCCAACTGAGTCGAATTATCCACCATATCTTTTTCAATGCAAACATTGGTTGAACTTAAAATTCATTATTGTGTTTTTTAGAGGAGTACGACATGATAATCATCGGGGCAGGATCGGCCGGGTCGATTTTAACCAATCGATTATCGCAAATAGCTCATTGGAAAATCCTGCTCCTGGAAGCTGGAGGCGAACCGGACATCCTCACTGATGTTCCGATGTTGTCAAGTTTGCTACCATTCACCAAACACAACTGGAAATACCTCACAGAAAAAGAAAACAACTTTGCCTTAGGTAACGATTAAAAAGCTCTTGAATAATAGAGGATGGTAGTCAATATGTGACTTACAATTTACAATTTTCAAGAATTTATAGTAAAACACTAGAGATATGTTATTGTACATTAATTAAACATCACACATAATTTTTTGTAAATGTCAATGTTGACTCCCAAGACCTGAAGATGGCTTTGACAGCGCCACAGTAAAAAGTAAATGGTTAAACGGTGTGCAATATTGGACCCACCCTAGTTATCGGAAATAAAAAATTCAACAAGGCTTTTGATCGTTGTTACAGCAAGTCAGCAAGGTCGTAATCGTTCACGTTTTCAAAATTCCATTTTTTTCAAAATGGCGAATATTTTACCAACAAAGTCATTCTTGTACCGTTTTCTTTGCCATTCGAAGCTGTCAAAAATCAGCAATACAAAATGAACGATCGGAACATTGGTAAGTGTTTCTGGTGAATTTAAAAAAAAAAATCATCGAGATAAATGCAATTGTTCTCCTGTAATCGTGCACACCAGTTTGAAAAATGCAACTTTTGCGAAAACGCGTTTGAAGTTTTAGAACATTACAACATGTTAATCATGGAACGCAATGCCTGGTCTGTAAAGTTCGCCTTCCTGGTCAAGGACAAATTCACGATGGACCACCTGCTCTTCTCTTTGTTGAATTCTTGATCATTTCGCTGAGTCGCTCACCCGGCGCGATCGATTCGTAACGCGTTCAGTAGAATGACGCACGCCTCCGCTTGCAATCTCAACATGATCCCTAAAGTGTCCATTATTTTTAATAATCCTTCTGCCCTTAATTAAACGTTATGACAGCCAAATGTGTTGCAGTTTCAACCACACTATTCCCAGAATGCAAATATTTAGGCGCGATTAACCAAATACAACTATGCAAAGACTCATTGCTGTTTTGAGTGTGAGCTCCTAAACATCGCTCCAGCAAATCTAACGAAAAACTGTGAATATTGGGGTTATGACTTTCAAAACTGAAGGATTCAGGGGATCCCGACTATGTTTGAAAGTCGCTAATGTGACGTTCGCCTCCACTTGACGACGCTTGCACCAACTGTCTGGATAAGTGCATAACGTGTGTTTTGCATTTTCATCAGACGAGCTGTAATGATGCTTTACTTTTTTCGAGAGAATCCGAATTTGTTCGAATTGCGAGGCCATAGAATTTGGTCAACTCCCCGATGACTTCCGTTAGCTTCCCTTTTCCTTTTCCACCAATTCCTTTTTCATTCTTTTTTGGCATTCCGTATGCGTGTTCTCATCCGTTTTTCTACGTGTCCTACGTGTGTTCTTCACGATTACATCAGTATAAGGTTCGCAAGAAATGATTCATTTAAAAGTTTTGTTTCAGTCTCCCACATAGGTCACATATTTCACCCCATGTTTTTCCTCTGATGGTCTGAACATCTCGGTTATTCCATCGATTTCCATTTTTCCAACGCTTCCCGAATGGTTAGCGGTGCAATTTTCTTCATGATTTTCGAACCACGCATCAAATTCCGCGATATTTTCCTCTTTCAAGCGCTGATTATTTTCACAGGATTGGCAAAAAATTGATTTCAGTATCGAATCGACGACTTTCCTGCACTCCAAACTCCCGACACTGCATGATTTTTCATTTTTCCATTTGATGCATTCAATTCTTGTTCCTCTTCCATAGCGCGCCGCAAAACTACATCATAGACCATAGACACTGCGATATTAATATTTTCGAGATTGTCATAACACGTTTTGGTTCCGAGTCCACTGCATCCATCCATCCATCAATCTGCAGAATTTATTGACTCCTTGAATGCCGATTTCGAGTAAATGAAAAACAAAATCAATCGGCGGTATATTTCGAATGGTTTATTATGTATATTCGTGCACGAGTTGATGGAGTTTTCTGTGCAATTGCTTTTCATCAAAAGTTTGAATCCGAGACCTTGTTTAGACGTTTGCGAAAAGTTTTCGATACCGAGACACTCTTTGCAAACAACCGATTGAGAAATTGCAATGAAAACCGAGACAACCTCTAGGATGCAGTAAGCGAACCCAGGTGTGATTGGGGTTTCAAGTGAATGCTTGTTCTTGGGCTTCTGCGCTGATGTGCTAACGCATGTCTTACCTATTTCCACGATTTTCGAATTCAATGGCTTGCGTTTTTTAAGTCGAGACATCCGGTAATTTAGTTCATGTGATACTTTACGGCCCATTTCGCAATACAAACACAAAATTAATAAATAACGCACTGGAAACGAAAAACTGAAACTACGCAATTTAATATTAAATTAGTCCAAACACTCCGCTGGGCATCGTGTTTAAGATATAAACTTCATGCAGCAAAACGCAATTTCCTACATTCGATTATAAATAGCTAATAATAAACGTACCTACCTACCTAATAACCATTAACTTTATACAATTATTTAAATGTAACAAATCTTTCAAATCTGTCATAAACAATGCAATGTTGCCAAGTTATAAATAAATAAATAAAATATATAGGTATAAAAAGATGACTTATCAATTTAAAATAAAACTATCGGCCAAAAAAATTTATACAAATCTCATGCGTTAAGTTATTTTACAGCGCTCCGGCAAATAAGGCACTCGCCCTTCGGGCTCGTGCCTCAAACGAAGCCGTCGCGCTGTAAAATTGAACTTCCCGCATTCGACTGTAAATAACTATTTTAATCCCCCTTAATGAAAATGCCAATAAAATTACAGCGATTACTGAATCACATCAGTAAACAATAATAAATTCAAACGAATTAAGTATATGGCTAAAAAGTGGGCGAATCCTTCATGGGGCAATTTCAAGAGCATATAGTAATAAACATAAAATATTTATATACGAGTATTATATATTTAATCTCTAAAGATACGTTTTATTAAGCCACAGTAAAAGCAGCTTGTATTAGCTCAGAATTTTATCAAGAAGGCTTGGCTTTTGCTACTTCACAAATAGTGTTTCTCTTAGTCGTCATGTAGCAATTAATTTATATATTATTATATTTTTTTAAAATTAGGAACCTATGTCAATGTTTTTCGCAGGAGAGAATGAATTAATTAAATTAAATATGTCGAATGCGTCTTGAAGTTAATTATGATGACCTGAAGTAAATAATAAATTGACTTGAAAACTCGTAACTGAAATATCTAAAATATTATCTGCTATAAAACTACAAACGCAACTACATCCAGAATTATGGTTATTTATTCGAAATTAATATATTGATATGTGAAAGTAAACGCGATACATACACACATCAATGACGTGTAATGATGTATGCAATAAATGTAATTAAAGAATAATATTAATTGATTGATATTTCCCATTGGAGTAGTATATCAGGTTAGGGCGTGTTTTGTTGAAGGCGAAGCGCCCTGTGAGTTTTCTGAAATATCCAATTTAGATTCAGAAAACGTACTGTATGACAATGTATGATTTGTCGTAATAATAACACCATGTAACAAATTTTTGCATTGTTTCTGTTTTTGTGGATGTGAGTAGCGTTTATGTTAGATTTTTACTTATATTTTAAAGCAATATCACTCTTTTTCTAAAGTATTAGATCTTGCGTGGAAATGTCACTTTGAATGTGGGTTTTTTTGCTCATTTAGCTATTTTTTTCAACTTTTTTATAAGTTATCAAATACTTCCCTAAAAGATTTACAAGCATTTCTCTCAATTGACGTCATTTTTGTTCAGGTGCTTCAGAATTAAACATCTGGTCTAATTGCAATTATTTTATTTTAGCTTTTGACAATTTTGGAAGCAAGTGTTTGAAATACTCTCCATCTTTATTGGGTGCTTTTACGAACTGTTTGACCAACCCGAGTTTAATATGAAGCAGCGACATTAAAACTTTGACTGATCTTACTAATGACGGATGTTAATGTTCTCTACGCCAAGTGTAAACTGTGATCTAATAGGCCATTTTTTTCTGGTGTAGTGTTCGTTGTAGCACGACAGTCTCATAAACACAGGAAACAGGAATTTTTGGTGTAACCACCCTGAAGACCGTTTTAAAAAAGCAATCATTTTAAAGTCTCCGCAGACTTGCCATTCATGTTTTTTGTAGCGAAATTTTTCCAAAAGAAATTTTACATTTTCGTAGTCGTCTTTCAAATGGACCAAATGACAACGGGTATTGACGGATACATGTTTCCATTGAAGGAGAACGGATTTTAAACTTCGCGAAGAGCTGTCTATAAAAGACACTATTCCTGGGGATGAGTTTCAATGCCAATCTCTTCAAATAGAAAAATAAGTGGAAACTCTTTGGTGTCTTTTCGGGCCCTTGTAACTCGGCAACTGTGGTCTAAAAAATTCCATTCCTTCAATCTACATGTCAAAATTTCTGCATTTGATTTAGTTAGACCAAGATCTCAGATTAGATCATCCATTTCTTGTTGACTGGTAAAATGAGGTCCTTTGCTTTCATCGTTTAAAAATAACACATCCGATTCCTCCGAGTGAACACTATCGTTGAGATTTTGGTAGTCAGATTCTTCAGTTACTGAGGAAGGTAGCGTGGGAACAGGCAGAGTTTCAGAGTGAAACAAAAGTAGCAGCCTGTTGCATGATTTTTTGAACTTCTCCACATTCGCGGAATAGCAGAGGGCATGGCTCTGCGTTCGCCTATATACCACGCTTCCAACGTTCATCGGCATGATTCACACAACACATGCGGGGCCTAAGGTTTGTCTTGGTTTCCAATTTTAAAACCAAAGTAGGCTTCGTGCGCGTGTGTGACTTCACAAGTCCTAAGTGCCAATTAGCTATTGGTTGTTTGGACGTACAGAAGTTGCCAGTCACTTCAAGACGCGCGGATTGGTCGTAAATTAGTTGCTAGGGCGATTTTCGCGCACTTTCAACGACATCAAATCGACATCAACTCGACTCGGACGGACCAGGTGCTGTGAGTCACGTCTCGGAGCCACACCCGCGGCTATCGCAATGCGAAGTTTTCGTAAATTTGAAAATACTTTACAATTTAAATTATATAAATGTGGTAATACTTATTATGTCGAGTTACATTGATCCTACTTATACTATTTACATTCTAAATTAAATTATCTAACTTAATTATACGACAAACATCATTTGTTTAATTATTTACTTGGAATTATTATTCGGAGTAGCATTACGAAGCTGAATCTCTCTACGCGGTTCGATCTAAAAGTTCTACTCTCGTCTCGGCGTCGAATTTCGTTACAGTTGAATTTGTTATTCTAATTAACGCCTGTGTTGTTAACTTAAGACCTTATAAAAAAAAAAAAAAAAACCTTTATTTGGCATCCCAATAAGTCCCTCACAATAAATAAAATAACATATGAACTCCTTGTCGTCCTCTTATGGCTCCTTCTCTCTACCTCCTGGTCACCTCATCTGTAACAACTTTCTTTCTGCCTCCCTCCTTCTCCTACCCTCTTCCCTCCTCCCCTTTAACTCCCCTAGCAGCTCCGCTCCCTCACCCTCCTCTCCCAACGCCCACCTCCAATTTCTACCCCTCTCCACCTCCTTCCTGCTCCATCCCATTTCATCGCACTCCTCCCACCAGTGCCTCCATTCGTCTAACCCTCTTTCGCACGCTAAGCACCTCTTATATTCCTCTCCCATCCAATACTTGTTGTTCCTTTCCTCATTTCCGCACCTGAACCTCGCCACTAGCTTCTCCTCTTCTGCCGTCTTGCCCCCACGTAGGTATCTCGGTCTTCCCCTGAACACCTGCAGCTCCTTATACTTTTCATTATATCTCGCTCCTACTATTTTCCCTTCTCTCTCCTGCGCATCCACCTGTGCCCACCGCTCCACCAACTCCTTCTCTACCTGCTTCCCTTCCTCCCTCCTCCTTTCCACCTCCATCATCGACATCCCTGCCTTCTCATACAACTTTCTTCTCGCCGCTTCCCATTTTGATAACCCTCCTCCCCTCCTCTCCCTCTTCTCTAGCTCCTCTAACACTTTCTGCCCTAGACTATTCTCCCTCCCCCCTCTCACACCCATCTCGTACCTTACCGCCCTTCTCCCTGCCTCCACCGCTATCCTCTCACTCCCCGTCTCCTGTCTCACTATATAATCAGGCGTTGACCTCTCAAGGTGCAACGCCCTTTTTAGCTGCCCTATCTGCGCCCTCACCACCCTTTTCTGTTCCTTCATCCCCCAAACTTCCACTCCATACAGCATAATGCTCTTCACACATATGTTCCATATCCTTATAACTTAAGACCTTATACAATATATACTCAAATGAAAAATCCTCAAAACATCCCCATAAACAAAAATGTGTAAAATGGTGTAATAATTCAGAAATGTATACTATAACTTCTAATTATTGTTAATAAGGGAGAGGAGGGTTATCTGCTATTGCATTTGCTTCTAGGTATATATGACTTACATGCAATTATGTTGTAATTAATTACATAAAGAAATTAATAAATTAAGTAGATCTCAAGTATCTCATAGTATAAAAAAACAATGTTCATAATTGGCACTCAATAAATGACATAAAGCACCTAGGAAAAAAACCATAGAACTTACTAGTAGTTTAATTATATGTACTTTTATTAGAAAACTGTAAATTGTCCATCTTCAGGTTTGAAAAATCAACGAATGCATTGGCCGAGGGGCAAAGGATTGGGCGGATCGTCTCTTATAAACTTCATGATTTACTCAAGAGGCAACCGCATAGATTACGATCGTTGGGCGGCGATGGGCAACAAGGGTTGGTCGTACGACGAACTGCTCCCCTATTTCAAAAAACTAGAACACTGCGACGTAAAAAACCACAATGAACCCTACAGAAACAAAGGGGGCGAATTATTCGTCGAGGATTCCGCATGGATATCAAAAATGACGAATATCTTCGTCAAGGGTGCCAAAGAAGCTGGCTACGAATACATCGACTACAACGGGAACGAGCAAATAGGAGTTTCCTACATGCAGTCCACCACAAAAAACGGGCTGAGGTGCAGTGGCGAGAGGTGATTCCTCAGGCCGATTAAAAAACGCAAAAATTTGACGATTCGCACAAACAGCCACGTCACGAAAATACTAATTGATCCCAAAACGAAAGTTGCGCGAGGAGTGGAGTTCACGCAGAAGAACAAAACGTACGTCGCCAAGGCGACAAAAGAAATCATCTTGTCGGCCGGTGTGATAAATTCGCCGCAAATTCTGATGTTATCTGGCGTCGGTCCCAGAAATCAATTGGAAAAGTTACGCATAAAAGTGGTGAAAGATCTCCCGGTAGGGCGGAAGTTATACGACCACCCTGTTTACTGGGGGTTACTTTTTACAGCGAACGAATCGATAACTTATGATTTTTCGAAAATTCTTGACCCAAAATCGTACATAGATTTGTACTCTAATGGAACGGGTCCCTTACACAATCTGTGTGGCCTCGAGGGCATCGCATTCACGAAGACGGTCGCTTCGGATGACGCCGAACCGAACTTACCCGACATCGAATACATGTTTATAACTCTGTTCCACCACTCGGATAACGGAGTCGTCTTACGCAAAGCACTCAGAATGACCGATAAAGTTTACGATGCCGTCTACAAGCCGTTGGAGGGCAAGCCCGGTTTCAGTATGTTGCCGATGATCATGCAACCGAAGTCCTTCGGGTACATGGAGCTCCAGTCGAAAGATCCCATGATCTATCCAAAACTATACGGCAAGTTTCTAACGGACCCAGGCGGAAGCGACGTTAAAACAATGATCGCAGGTATTAGAGAAGCAATTTGCATAACGAAGATGCCCGCTTTTCGAAAGTACGACGTCAAGTTGGTGGAGACCAAGATTCCTGGCTGCGAAAGGCACGAATACGACTCGGATGCCTATTGGGAATGCGCGGTTAGACATTTGACTTCCACCGTTTTTCATCAAACCACTACGTGCAAGATGGGACCGACTTCGGACCCGGAATCGGTCGTCGACGATCGTCTACGCGTTCACGGAATAAGGAATCTGCGAGTGGCCGACACGAGTATAATTCCTATTCAACTGTCGGCCCACATGAATGTTCCCGCTTACATGATTGGTGAGAAAGCTGCAGCTCTCATCAAAAAAGACTGGTTGTAAGTGTCGTATTTGAGGATGATAAATATTAAATGTATAAATAAATAAACGATTAATGTGGTGAATTGTCCTTTGCTTTCAATTCTCATCTAGCGAATATAAATTGAACTTACATCAGAATATAGCATTTAGTTTTCTAGTAAAATTCCTCCTTTAAAATGTCAGTGACATCTAAACAGGCCCATGAACTAACTGGTGGATCGCTAGACAATATTTCTGTGTTATTACACTTTATCGTCGTCATTAGTAAATACGCGGTAAGTAAGTGCTTCTGACTAAGATTAGAGAAAATGACGATTAACTGGTTTTATTTAAGTACAAAATGCAATTTAATCCGAAGGTAAATATGTTTTAATTTAGTTTATCCACGATAGTTCATGATCTTATTTTTAAAGCCTTTTTCTTTCCTTTTATTGAAGCATAATATCTCCTGCTACTTAGCAGAAAAGTGGCAATTGCAAAATTTAATGAAGAGGCCGTCTTTATTCTACGTGTATATGATATTGTCGCCATGTATAGAAACCAAAATATTAAAGACGACAATTTACAAATTTGAGGAATGTGAGGAAGGTTTAAACAAGGGTCTTCCCAAGATGGGTCGCCCTCGAATTTTGAATCATGCAAGGCTTCAGAACTTCATTGAATCTGCAAGAAATAGAAAAGGAGATTCAACGAGAAGATTAGGCCGAAGAGTTCACATTTCCCATATGACAGTGAAGAGGGAAATTAGCAGAAATAATTTGAAAAATAGAAAGCGACAACAATGTCCAAAATATATGGCTGCTCAATTAGAGAGGATTCCAAGATGCTGAACACAATTAAGATAAGAACATTTCAGAAACAATGCCAGACGACAAAAAATATTTTACATTATCGAACTCCAAAATAAAAGAAATCTAAGGCTTTTACACAGACAACATTGAAGACGTTCCAAATGACGTAAGGTATATAAAAAAAGCGAGATTTGATACCTTGTCCTCAAATTTCTAGTGTGGTTCGCCATTTCGGATGGTGGTTTTCCAAGACCTTATCTTGGGCGAGTTATTTATTATTATTATAGTTAAGATTATGTTCTGAGTGGTACCATGTATCCCACGTATACCTAAAGATGATACCCCCCCCCCGAATGTTCCACAGGCACATCCTAGAGATGAGTTTTGGGTTTTACTCAGTAGAAAAGTTTACGACGGTGGGTGGGAGCCCAAAATGAAGAAGAACTACGACGAGGAATCTACCAAAAGATTCTAGAGTTTAAGCCACATACCGTTCAAACACATGGACCTTTAGTTGCTATGTGATACATCATAATTATAGTTAAAGCTTCACTGTATCGTTTTCTGTACTACCAAATTAATAAAACAATTATAGTTTGAATAACTATATTTCAAAAATGTTTCCAAAACTTTCGTTGCATATTGTTGTGTTTTTTGTAAATAATAAAAGAAGAATTTATTAGTTTAATTACAAAATTTATTTTATTTATAAATCGGTGATAAGAAGGGAGATGATCACATGTTAAGCGAAGAGCAGGGATATAGACAAGTGTGGGGAGAAAAGGTACGCACGGAGCTATAAAGCTATAAAGAGTTCAATCCAGCGACCGGTCCAAGGTAGAACAGCGAATAGCGAGGGCCCAGAAAATACCAGAAGGTTGGTAAGAATATTTAAAATTTTCTAATATTTTATTGATGGTGCCTGAATTAAGGGCAATCAATGGCTATATAAGCTGTAAATGGAATAATTTGCAACTTGTTTGGCAAAAATATAAATTTAAATGAATTATGTTATTTCATAGTGTCAATGAATGTATTTGCACTTGTTCAGCAAATATAAAAGGGTTTAACAAATTGTGTCAATAAATTTTATTGGCGCTTGTTAAGCAAATAATGAAAAATAATAACAAAGTGTATCAACAAATATTATTTGCGACTTGTTTAGCAAATAACAAAAATAATAAGAAAGTGTATCAACAATGTTTATTTGCGACTTGTTTAGCAAATAAACAAACATAATAACAAATTGTATCAACAAATTTTATTTGCGAGTTGTTTAGCAAATAACAAAAATAATAACAAATTGTATCAACAAATTTTATTTGCGACTTGTTGAGCAAATAAACAAAAATAATAACAAATTGTATCAACAAATTTTATTTTTGTATTGGAGAGTGTAGAATTTAATTTTGATAATATATTATTTTATTTTAAGAATACCTTCGTATGATTTAACCAAACCTGAACAAAAAGATAGCTTTGACAAAAATGTTATGTAGTTATGAGTTATTTCCTAATAAATAAAAATTTAAGGTTAATTCATAAAAGTTGAATAAATTACAAAAACCTAAACATTTATTGAATTTAAGAAAGTCGAATAGTTTTTTAAAAATATATAAAGTAATATAAATAAACACTTAATAATAAAAGACATAGTTACTAATCATCGATAATATTTAAATATCATACTTCATTAACAGGAATTTCACTTCAAAACTACCCTATCTTGTCCTTTTTATTTTGAGGTATACTACGAAAACTGGCAGCGGTTTGACTTTTACTCCACAATTTTGGCTTCTAAAAATGTAATTCAATTGCTTCACCATCAAAATTATTTTTGTTTAAATATGGCCGAGGATTCGTTTTATTTAATTTTATTTGCGACCCGTAGTCTTCCAAATCTCAGTCAGCGACTTTCATGCTATGAACATCACTTTTCCAGACTTAGCTTTTTGCACTGCTTTTTCAAAATCACTAAAGTCGAAAATGTCACCTATATAAATTTTCTTTGTTTCACTTCGTGATGGAAACTATCGGCACTCATAAAAGTAACTCAAACACCAACTTTTGTTTTGTGCTGAATAGTTGTCCAGCCACACCGTTATTTTTAAGGCGTCCCTATTCTTAAGACAAATGAATGGAAACTACTTATTATGTCTTATTTTTCAACCTGCTTTGAATGTGCTTGGTTTTTACACACGGTGACGAAACTTTAAACATTAAATATAATATTACACATTAAATAAAATAATTCGTAGCGTGAATAGTACAACTGGTCCATTCGTGACAGCGCGGCCTTTTATTAGTCAGCAGAGTAACAAACATCATCTTCGTCTCTGATTAACTCTCAATGTTTGAATATTGTATTGTCGACACTTTTGCTTTGTTAATGTGACAAGAATCGGTATTATAGCTAGCACAATCAGGCTGTAAATTATTTTCTGTGTGTTCAGGATTATGTTGTTTAAATTGTAAACACATCTCACATTCCTCGTGTCTGAGTTTTGTAAATTAAGGGGGGATCCTGCTTTAGGAGGCCTTAAAATAGCGTTTTTGGGGGAATTTTTTTAGGGCAGAAAAAAATTTGCAAGTGTAGTGAACTTTTTAGAGCATCTTATTGCATATTTGAGCATTAAAAAAAATATATTTCGAGAGAAAAATATTTAAACGGAACCGATTTTTATGCACATTTGTGCAACACCTTTCAATTGCAATTTACAATCGGTCGGAAAGATTTAGCCCGTAATTTTTGTCTGAAACAAAAAAAAACCAAAGAAAATGATAATTCTCATATATTTTCTTCTATGTGAACTAAAAAAAACCAAAAAATTTTGAAATTCAAGATTTTTCTCAGGTTTGAAAATAAATGTGCTCGTTGCAGGAAGAGAAAATCATTTCAACTTCAAGTTTTGTTTCGTTTTGATTGCTTGTCTAGTTTTCTCGCAATCACGCCCACCAGTTTAGAAAAATCGTAAAAACGAAAACTCGAGAAAACGCGCTCTAAAGTTTACGATCAGCAAAAATGTTAATTTTCGATCACTTACGGAATATCTCGTTATAATCCTACTATAGCTCTTACGAATTCAAAATATTATTGTTTCGAACGACCGATTGAACTTTTTTAAGTACTATAGTTCGATGTTATGTTCTGCGGGGAGGGGCGCGCGCTTGGTTTGTCCTAGCGTTCGTGCGTTCGTATATTTTTTGCTCGACACCTTACTGTGTTTAGTGCTGTATCTTTCAAAATATTGCGAATTAGACGCTATAATTTTTTATACATATTCTTAGATATATTAGGCATAGATTTGAGCAATAAAAATTTTTTGAGCCTTCTAAAAGCAGGATCCCCCCTTAAATATTTAGCTTCTTTAATATATTCGATTTGTCATGAAAATTTATACTATTGTAATTATCACATATGAATGTAATAGTAATATCACTTGGCAAATCCATCTCGTTTGGAGTATGCTCCATACTGATGGATTAAATGATTCGTTTCAGTCGCTTTGTTAGATGGTGTTTCACCTCACATATCTAGTTTAATAAATACCAACCCAACCCAATCCAAACCAACCGACCAGTATATTTCAAACATATTTTTCTACCTTCCAGATCAAATCGTATGATCAATCCTTCATCGTATACAAATTTACACTTGAAGCACAAATGCGTTGCCCATAAAAATATATACATACACCGACAATGAAACCATTGCTTTTGCAAAACTTAATTTATTCCCTTAGGGTTATTCAAACAAAATGAACAAAACATAACTTTAGTTTTAGTGGAAACATTTTCATATATTATTCCGATTGTTTCCAATCAACGAATCCGAAAAGGAACAGAGGTTACTCGTCAAGATAAGTAAAGGATGCATGTACGTTAGTTACCTACACAATCGTGTCACTACTGGTACGAATTTCGAAGAAGACAGTCGCTATTTGCATTTGTCGGACGTTGCAATGAAAATACACTTTTTGTTGTTAGCGCTTGCGCTGCCCGTTTTTGCAGAAAAATTCAACTGCGCCGAGGATATCATCAAGAAGATCAGAAAAGATATGAAGGAGTTAATAGAAACGAAGAAAATCAAAGTGGACAGGGAGCCGTACGTCGCACCGAAGTTAACCGATCTTGGTGAGTGTTTGAAATATTATATGTGACAGTTTTCCTCCTTCAATTTTTAATAATATTCACCGTTTATTTTTAATCACCAAGAGTATTTTAAAAAGTAACGCTAAATTAAAAAGTTACTATTTCAAAAGAGTTAAATTGTCTTGCTGGATTTCCTTGTCGTGGCAATATTTCAAAATAAAGTTTTAGACGTAATAGATTTTTCAGATGTTTGTAGAATGCTGTTGTTTAGAGTCTCGTTTAGCGGTACCGAAATTGTGCAGTGATTGCAATTAAACAAATAAAAATGAAATTCCCACGACTGCGACAAAAAATCAACAAATAAACAATTTACGTCAATCGGACGATATAAGTACCTCATTAAACAAAGCAAAATCCTCGTTAGCAGGATTCGTTAGCAATCGTTAAGTTAATAGCTGATTCAGGGCGTAATTGGACAGGACAGCGGATTATTATGCAAGACAAGATTCGGACGGTACCGGTTGCTGTTTGGAGTAACAGCCGTATAATAAATTGTGTTTGAATTGGGTATTATTTGCATTGGCTTCCACTGACACTTGGACCCAGTTCCAATGATTGGCAGATTCTATAACTTATCAATTATTAACACAAACCTAATTAGGTTAGTTGTTTAGTAGTTAGTTGGGATACTTGCTTATCATAAATTGTGTCATCCTTTTTAATATGAACTGGAAGGATTTAGATATAGCTTTTACTACGTTTTTGATGGTTTCAAGAAGCTACAAATTTCAAACATTGAAATTCGGTATTGTTGTGCAGATTTCAGTGGCGTAGACTTTTCGTAGTTTTTTCCCGTCAGACCATCAGAAGATATTCCTGTTTAGATATATTAAATGACCAACAGTTGTTCAAATAATGTTATAATCTTAAGCGACTGGGTTAATGCCATTTCATACATGGACCACAATGTATGTACCGGAAAATAAACAAATCAACTTGTAATAATAACAAATAATAACAAAAAATAACAAAAACAACAACGCCTATTAAAAAACTTAATTCGGTAGTTTTCTGGCATTTTTCGGCGAACGCATTTATTAAATCATGACTCGTTGTAATTGGCTATTCTTTTCTGCCTTGCTTGCTCTTTTGTGCAATATACGTAGGTGACTTCATTCAACGACCCTTTCTTAAGGTTAGAAATAGAAAGCAACCTCAGTTAAGGCATCACATCCTTTGCTCGCATGCAAAGCCAGGCGGTGACAAATTACACATATATTTAACAGTGGTATATAGTTATTTTATATTTTTACTTACATGAACGCCTGAATGCAAAGGTGACAACAATTCGTAATAAAAAATGGTAGAGTCTTCAATCTAATTTGTGTTACAGCTCATTTTTTTATTTTCAGCTAACATTTCATTAAGTGCCTTAATACTTTCTCGAAATTATCGGAATTTATTTCACATTTTCGTTTATATTTCTACGAGATTCATAGAACCTCCAAACGAATTATTCAACATATCTTTTACAATGAAAGCATTTTTTGAACTTAAAATCAATTGTTGTGTCTTTTAGAGGAGTACGACATGATAATCGTCGGGGCTGGATCCGCCGGATCAGTTTTAACCAACCGATTATCGCAAGTAGCCCGTTGGAAAATACTGCTCTTGGAAGCCGGAGGTGAACCCGAAATCCTGACGGACGTGCCGATGCTGGCAAGCTTGTTACTAAACACTAAACACAATTGGCGATATCACACAGAAAAGGAAGACAACTTTGCGTTAGGTAACTATAAAAAGCTATAGAATTATAGCAGTTGTTAAATAAGTGACGTAAAAAACAATATCCTAAACGAATCCAGAGAGAGTACAAAATAAACGAAAATGAACAATATCACAAGGAAGTCCAACCAAATCGTTACGAATTGTGGTCAATTTGTTTTAATTGTCCAAATTCGCCAAACTGATTCTTAGTTAGCTCAACTCAATTCAATTTAATACAACACAACATTTACATTAAGTTGGAATTCATTAAGTTGGGATACATTAAATTCTCGCTCAACATGTTATTAATATTATGAAATATTGCTTATGATGAGCTCAGCCCAAAGCCAACGTGAGCCATTTGTGAAGTTGTGACTCTGGAAAGCCAGCCACATTTTTAATTGTCCAAATTTACCCAGGCGGATGTTATTTAGCTCAACCTAAGTCAAGCCAATACCACACAATATTTATATTAAGCTGGGGCTCATTAAACGCATCAACACGTTCCAAAACGACGAGCGTTTTGTAACTAGACATCATCTTAATATTAACGAATATTGTTTATGATGAGCTCGGTTGAAACCCAACTTGAGCCTTTTGCAACGTTTTGACTAAATAAACTGGACTATAATTGGCTGTTTTACATTAATTCAACTCTGATAGCGTTAAAAGTTACAAATTGTCAAAATTAATTCAGTTTGGGGACCTGCATTAGGTTAGGACTAACAATTGCTAGAAACGACTTAGGTATTGACACTGAATGACAAGATTGTATAAAAAATTCAATCCGGTGTTGTTATGCGCTGTCGCTTTTTGCGAATGATCATGAATGTCGTGGTAATTACAGTAAACACAGTAAACAAAAGGAAATAAAATTAAATCAATTGAAATTTAAAAAACTTTCTTATGCTTTTTTATACTCAATTTTTCGAAATAACTTTTCAAATAAAAGTTGTTTAAAATTTCGATATATTTAACTTTTGTACACAATTTTCGGGATATGGAAAAATGTGATAAGAACAAACCATCACTTCCGGTTGAGATATTGCTTTCAAAATAGGAAATTTTTTTCATTGCAAAATATAAATATAAAGTTTAAAGTTTTATAGCTTTAGCTTTATTCGTTTGTAAGCTAGACAGGCCTCGAAAATTATCAGAATAAGCTTAGGGGAGGTCAAAACGTATATTTCCTTGTGCATAAAATATAAGAAACTAAAAAGAGACAAAGCAAAATATTTAAAGTTGCAACAAATTAGCAATGAAAAAATAAAATCTTACAAAAATGTAACCTAAACAGTAAATACATAAACACTAAATAATAGACGAAAATAAAAATAATAATAATAATAATTTGTAATAATTTAACAAATACCCTATAACTGAAAAACAATTATTCAGCCATTGTATAATTTCTTGGGGAGGTTAAACCATTTTGCAGTTTCTGCAGCTGGAAGTGAAATTTTTCGCAATTTGGGGAAACTATTTTTACTCTTTCAATATTTTTTGCATTTAGTGTATTTTGGACACTTTTGATTGTGCTTTTCTATCATTTCAATGTCAAGTTATGGTTATGAACTTTTGGTGTTTTACACAATCAGGTTGGGTTCGGTTCAATAACTAACAAATTTCAGTGAAAGAAACTAGAAAATGCAATGCCAAAAAAATCTAAAAAAAATTAATAATGCAATTTTAAAATTTTCATATTGTCAAACTTAAAGAGTTGTAACTGTCAAACTGTCAAACAGTTGTAACTTATATTACCATGTTGTGCATTTTAAAGAATTGTTGCCCCTATTGTAAATTTTACAACGACAATGTTAATTCTGTGTAATTTTACCAAATATAAGTTATAATTTTTACTTTCTTTCCACTTTTGCATGACTTATATTTTTGAAGATTTTCGTATTTGGGATAATGTTTTTCTATGATTTTGATTACAATTTGATACAATTTCTATTGTATGACACTTTCTAAAATAATATGAAACAAATACATAAACAAATACTAGAAAATAATTTAAATCAAACAAGAAGTTCAACTTTTTGATTGAAACTGTAATGAAACTTTGTTCCAATGTTTGAACGTAAATGGAGCATAGGAGAACAAATAATATAACGTCAAAGTAAAGGTTGCAGGATATAAATAAATTTCAATTCAATACATAATAATAAGTATAAAATTAAAATGTTTAAAATAGTATTATTATTATATTAAAATTTAAATATTTAAAACTGCTAAACAGATTTCATCGAAAGTACACATTAGCAGTAAGTTAATTTATATCCATAAGTTATACGTGCCTCAGTAACGTCACTAAAATAAAAGTTACTTTATATAATATTAAAATATATTACCGTTTTTCACGCATATGATAACGTTAGAAAAGATTTGTGGACGGTTGAATACAAGAGGATGATTTTAGTTAGAACATTTATTTGAAACGAGCTCTGCTCTGCTCTACTCATGTTCACCCCAATCACTATTAGCAGGTGCAAACTGTAACCAGGCGGTTTTGAGATGGGGGGAGAAACCGAGGGACTTTAACAGGACATTTTGAATTTAAACCAGCTTTCTTACGTCTTCTCCTTCCTGAGTTTACACTTACATTATCCTGCTTTGCATTTTAAGTACTTAATTTTTTAGTTGTGGAGCTGTAAATGTACGATTTCGTAAAGCTTGGAATTGTACATAGCGGTCAAAGCTTTTTACAACACGAGAAACCAGCGATAGATGTATTCTCAGCATTTGTGTAATAACTTCTTGCCTACGACCCTCGTTAGCTAAAGTAACAAGTTTTACTACAGCAACTAATTTATTTATTTTATTTATAAGTGGCATTTTAATAACAGAAAACTCAGAATCAAGAAACGTCACTCTGGTAATGTAAAACAAAAGAGTGATCATTCTGACTCACCAAAGCACTGTATCAGGTACTTGCATAATTGTAAAATAAAGCTAATTGATTTTTAGTCAACACTGTTATAACAATACCAATATACGTCGGATACTTCCAAAATTCTTCAATTCAAAACTTAGCAATAAAAACTGCATAAATACAACAAGATTTAAAAAATTTAAAAATATGCCACATTCCAACTTTAATTTTTTTTCTTTTTTTACCCAACCCAACCCAACCCAACACCTCCTTCACTCCAGTGCTACCTCTCAGCCACTCCACAGCCCAAGAGCTGCAGAATCACTAAGAAGACAGCTGTCCTCTATTATCATTATTATTATATCATCCAATGTAAAACAAATAACAGATATTACTAGAATTCTAACAATAAAACAAACTGAACTAAACAGAGTGAAAAGGTTAACAAAAAAATTAGTCTGGAACAAATCAATAATAATAGTAATTTTAACATAATATTAACAACAAAATAAAGTAATAAATAATCGATAACTCAACAATGCCACTAAGCAGAAGCTGATCAGTGGCACGAATTTCCTAATTTTCTTTGTTTACTCGCAATTCACATTTCTTGTACTATCCAAGACTTTATTTCCTTTTTCACAGACCCTATTTTTTCTAACTGCAGCAATTTTTTTGGAACTAGGTTAAATAAAGTCGGTACTACTATTTTTAGTGTCCGTGAGCCATATTTATTAACGTATTGCGGCACCTGTAACTTTCCTCCTTCATTAGCCCCTATCAATTGTGTGTGGTCCAGTTGTTTTTCATACTTTGTGTGAAAATAGTACTTCTCTATTATACGAAATTTGAATAGTCTCTTGATTTCAAGTATGTCTAACAATCTATATGTATCGCATATTGATGTTGCGTAGTTGCGTTAAATGCCAAACTTTTAATTATATTGTTCTATACGCTCTGTACCATGGCAATATGATTATCAGAGGCGTGACCCCAGATTGTTAAAGCGTATCGTGCAATCGATACAACCAGCGCAAAGTAGATGATCCTTAATGTTTCATGCGGTACATATGGTAGAATTGGGAGGCTATCACTCGTAGTTTTTTCACTACAGTCACTACATGAGGCTTCCATAGAAACTTATCTTCTATTAATAACCTCAAGTATTTATGTTCCTCCACAACTTCAATATTGCGCGCAGAATTGCACGTTGTTGGTGGGTTCACATGTCGATAGTTCAAGTGTAAGCAGTCGATCTCGTGAAACCTCACATCCCCAGCCATCGATCTTTCCAGGTGGGATGATGTTATCTGCATTAGTTTCGATTTCTTCGTATTAATGCTCAATTCTTTGTCATGAATCCATTTTTGAAGTTCCAAAATTCTTATTGGATGTTCTTGTGAATAGATAATATTACTTTATCGACAGTATATAACAGATAATCACATTCCTCAAACAGATCTCCAAGATCATTGACATACATTGGGTATAATAATGGACCCAATATACTTCCTTGAGGAACTCCACACTTGCTGGTCACCTCCATGCTCAGTTCACCGTTGAGTTTTATCCTTGACTTCCTGTTGGTCAAGTAATCCTCAAACCATTCCAGCACTTTTCCTCTCACTCCTATATGTTCCAGGATCTCAATAAGCTTGGAATGGCTTATGCTGTCAAATGCCTTAGAAAGATCAATAAACAAGCAGATCACATGTTTTCCTTCATCCAGCTTGTTGTTGATTAAATCAGAGAAATGCTCTAAAGCTTCCGTCGTGCATTTTCCCGCCTGAAAACCATACTGAGATATATCTATGATCCCAAACGCATTTAAATAGCACCTAACAAAAAAACGCAATATAACGTTCTATGATCTTTTCTATCGAAGATAAGATGCAAATTGGACGGTAACTGCTGTATATATTGTACGGTCCATCCTTATGAATAGGACGAACTATTGCCGTTTTCATCCTATCAGGTACTTTACCATCTCTTATCGTCCAATTTACTAGAGCCGTTATCACTCGCACAAAACTATCCACGTTATTTCCTATGGCAGACATCCTTATCCCATCCACTCCCGTGCCTTTGTTTTTTTTTCATCTGCTGGATAATTGTTGTTATTTCCTCCGTGGTAGCTTCAGGCAAGGACAGAGACTGTCTATGTCACTAAGTAACTATGTGACATGGTTACAATCGGCTGAAAAACTGTAACGTCACATTCGTGGATAACCGATTCTACGCCGTTAATAATGTACGCGGCGAATTTGTTAGTTATAGTGAGGTTTCCATCCTGCATCGCCTTTTGTATTATTTTGTCACTATCATTGTCATTTTCTTTTCTCTTTCTTACTAAGTTATTTCTTTCTACCCATGTATTTTTCATGTCTCCTTTCAAATCATTGAACAGGTTATGATAATAATTTTTTTTCGCCTTTGCATTTTCCAAATTTACCTTGTTCCTTACTATCTTGTATATATTTCTGTAATGTATCCCCAGATCGGCCGTATTGTTACATTGTTTCCATATACGGAAGAGCTTATCACGTTCCTTCATTTGTCGTAACAGGTCTCTCGTAATCCATGGTTTAAATGGTCTATTTGTTTTCCTTGTCCTAAATTAATGACTTGCCTCGTCAATTGTGCTATTTTAAGTAACGCAAATAAAACCATATATGCTTGCCGCCGATTCTGATTGGTTAATAATTATATCTTTTTTAATATTTTGCTCAAGTGAGCTGAATATGTCTTTGTCAGTCTTCATGTAAAATTCTGTCTCTTCTTTTATCTTATCTACCTCTTTCTGCCCATTCCGATTACAGCCAATTATGTAGTGGTCCGAGATTTTTGTATTTATCACTACTGTGTGTATTTCGGCTGCATGCCTTATGAAAACATGGTCCAAGATTGACTGTACAAACCTATCCATATATATTCTTCTCGGGTAATGTTAATATTTTTACCTACGTATCCGTGAATCAATAATGCACTTTCGTATTATAACACATTATCATTCTGCTGGAGCAAGTCAATATTTGTATCTCCTATTAATTAATTTTTTCACTGACGTCTTACTTAAATTCGGAGGTCTATACAGCGCTAATATATCTTGTATTATTAATTCATTACAGCTTACTGTAATATATATTGCCTCGCAAAATACAAACTCCACGCTAACTTGATCCACTTGGTACATTTCCTTAGCATATACCATTAAACCTCCACCTGCTCATGTCATCCTTCTTTTGAGAAACCTATTATAGCCATTCAACCCGTATTGAGAGCTTACCTCGCTTTCCATGTCCGAGCTAATAGTGACTTCCGCAAGAATTAAAATATCAATACTTTTTAGGGAATTTTTAACATTATACATAATTGATCAAAATGAGCTTTAATAGACCTCATATTTAGACATAGCACTGTAAGGCTACCCAACGAATTTTTACTGTTTATATTTTGTATCCATGTATCAACACAATCTACAACACTACATTTCATCACTTTGTCCATTTATGTATCTATAAACGACGTATCCATGATTTTTGGCAAAGTTAATTTAGTCAAGTTTCGAAAGGTCCTCCTCACTAAATATTGTGATGACCTCTCCTGCCTCAGTTTTTCGAGCAAGTAGTTTCCCCCGATTGACCGATACAAATGTCCGTTGGTTTTGGAACGCTCTTGACCCTAGCCTCCCATAACAGCTTTTTGTTAGTTGCTGATAATTTCTCCACAACTTTAATTTAGCCTCCAAGTTTTGTTTTTGAGGATTTCTTCTCGCTTGGCAGAAGTGTTTCACCGTTATGATTGCCGGTTTTTTTGTGTATTAATATTAGTTGGTGTATGATTTCTACAGGCAATTTCAATATCCTTATTGCCCAAATGTACACCCCTCTTTTCCGCTATCTTGCAGACGATAAGAATTAAATTCATTTGTTCACCTACTTTTTGTTCCACTCCTATAATTTCCAACTCTTTTCCGTGGCTTTCTACTACCAGTTCGGCGACCCCACGATTCAAGGACTCTGTTAACTTATCTTTTCTATCATTTTCTTTGGCTAGATCTATTACTTTTTTCTCAAAATTTTTTACTTCCTCTATATTTTTTTGTCCTTCCAATATCTCGTCATACTGATTGGAGATGAACATAATCTTTATCTGCGTTCAATGCACCAAAAAAGATAACAGCAACTGTATATAGTGTACATAAGATAAAACAAAAAACGAAAGAAAAATAGGAAATGTGAAAATAACAATATAAAAAGCAACAAACATCAGCATAGCCTAATACTTGTTGTTTGGTAAAAATGTGTGATGATCGATAGTATCGAGCTGGTGAATAATCGATATCACATCACAGCAAGTTGACCACGATCATCAAAAGCAGCACATATGAAGCGAAATTGCAAAAAATCGCAATGGGCCTATGTGCTTTCTTCCATTTTCACGAGATTCGAAATCATATTCATCGGATTCACAAATACCATTCAACAGTATTTTATAAGAAACGAATGTCCGCCGAACACAAATCGACAATATATGCCTCTCGATTTTATGTGCGTCAAAAGCCAGTTTCACACGCAGCATACAAATTAATAAAACCTGAGAAAGAAATGATTAATGCCGAATTTCGCAGTTGTGTATTATGGGCTTAGGAAATTCCACCGATAAACAAAATCTATTCAAATATCGGGCGCTTGTGTGGAGGAACTTCTCATACAATATTACGAATCTCATGACATATATTAAATTAAAAAAACATTGCCCCCAACCTGATATAGTTTAATCAATTCATTCTTGCAGGCGAAAAACAGTATTTATACAATCGTAAACGCCAAAAGACAACGGGACTGGATTAGTTGGCGAGTTAATTCTTCGTTTCCGGACTTTTTCCACAAAGCCACATATCACTTATATTTTTGCTATTAAAATTACGTACTCTTAAAATAATAATAATCATTTCACATCCCTATACCATGCATTTTAAGTAACGAATTTAGACATTGTTTTAAAATAAATTGGATTATTTACACATTTGGGGAATATGTTACTTAACGTCATATTTGGCAATTTTGACCAATAATAAAAAATCTGCAAATATTCTCTTTATCGTGTTGTTAGTTTTTTTTTTCAATTTTTGGAACTTTGGAATTTTGTAATATTCTAAACAATTTTGACTTTTTTGTGGATTATTTCAAATCTTACAATTTTCCATTTTCAATCATTTTAATTTTTGGCAATCTGTGACGTGCTTGCAATCAGGTCAGTGACGCTTTGAAAAAGTTACATGTTCTTTTCATTTTATGCAACTTTGGCTTTGTTTTCCACAATTTTGGAATATTAACAATGTTTCTATATTATCAACAAGTTCTGCTCATAAAGCCATCTCGATAATTCGTTGATAATTTTTACATTTTTGACGAGTTTTAAAAATTCTTACAACTATTTTGACAAATTTTACACCTGCAGATAAATACATCTTTTAACGTAGATCATCCACTTTCAAAAAGAAATTTGACGATTTAATGATATAATCTATAAATTTAGAATTTCAAGCGAAGTAATGGCATCGTCGATTTTAAACTTCATAGTCGATGCTTTTACGCTTACGCTTCAAATGCATTTTCAGCTTAAACTATTGCAAACACGAAACATTTTAACGGTTGGTACCTTCTAAAAATATTTCCATATCAAAATATTAAAGCTAGAAACCAGATATCTTAGTATTATAAAACTGAAAATTGTCGATTTTCAGGTTTGAAAAATCAACGAATGCATTGGCCTAGGGGCAAAGGATTAGGTGGATCGTCTCTTATAAACTTCATGGTTTATTCAAGAGGCAACCGGATAGATTACGATCGTTGGGCGGCGATGGGCAACAAAGGGTGGTCCTACGACGAACTGCTCCCATATTTCAAAAAGTCAGAAAACTGCGTGCTAAAAAACCAAGACAAAGAGTACAGAAGCAAAGGGGGTGAATTATTCGTGGAAGATTCCGCATGTATATCGAAAATAACAGATAGCTTTATCGATGGTGCCAAAGAAGCCGGCTACGACTACGTCGATTACAACGGCAAAAACGAAATAGGAGTTTCGCACGTGCAGGCTACCACAAAAAACGGATTGAGGTGCAGCGGCGAGAGGTGCTTCCTAAGACCTGTCAAAAAGCGTAACAATTTGACGATTCGCACCAACACCCACGTCACGAAAATACTCATCGATCCCAAAACAAAAGTTGCCCACGGAGTGGAATTCACGCAGAAGAACAAAACGTACGTCGCTAAAGCTACAAAAGAAATAATTTTATAGGCGGGAGTGATAAATTCGGCGCAAATATTGATGTTATCGGGCGTCGGTCCAAGGAAGCAGCTGAATAGATTGGGCATACACGTGGTGAAAGATCTCCCGGTCGGGAGGAAGATATACGACCACCCCGTCTACTGGGGATTACTTTTTACGGCGAACGAATCCGTAACGTATGATTTCGCCAAAGTTTTTGACCCGAGATCGTACATAGACTTGTATTCTAAAGGAACGGGACCCCTAACCACCGTAGCTGGCGCGGAGGGCATTGCATTCACGAAGACGGTCGCTTCAGATGACCCCGAACCGAGCTTACCCGACATCGAGTACATATTTTTGTCTCTTTTCCACCACTCGGATAACGGAGTACTAATGCGTAAAGCGATAAGAATAACCGATAAAGTTTACGATGCTGTCTACAAGCCTTTGGAGGGGAAGCCCGGTTTCGGCATAGTTCCGATGGTCATGCAACCGAGGTCGTTCGGGTACATGGAGCTCCAGTCGAAAGATCCCATGATGTATCCGAAATTATACGGCAAGTTCTTGACGGATCCGGACGAGAACGACGTTAAAACAATGATCGCAGGTATTAGAGAAGCAATTTGCATAACGAAGATGCCCGCTTTTCGAAAGTACGATGTCAAGTTGGTGGAGACCAAGATTCCCGGCTGCGAAACACACGAATACGACTCAGACGCCTATTGGGAATGTGCGATTAGACATTTGACGTCAACCATGTATCACCACACCACTACGTGCAAAATGGGACCGACTTCGGACCCAGAATCGGTCGTCGACGATCGTTTACGCGTCTATGGAATAAAGAATCTACGAGTGGCCGATACGAGTATTATTCCAATACAACTGTCGGGCCACACGAACGTTCCCGCTTACATGATTGGTGAGAAAGCAGCCGCACTCATCAAAGAAAACTGGTCGTAATAATTATATATGTTATAAATACTTAAATAAATAAATAAACTATTGATCTGGGAAATTGTCCATTGAGTCTACGTCCTCATCAAACTGGGCAGACAGCGGAATATAGCATTGGCATTTTTTCTCGGTAAACTTCTTAAAATTGTCAATGTTTTAAATGGACTACAATTACATTTATTTATTCGAGCAAAAAGCTGTATAGTGATATTCATCAGTAACACTTTATTTAGTTATATTTGAACAAAAATTATTTTGTGTACACGAAATTTACATATTTTGAAAGCGTTTTCTCAACACGGTGGACACATTTATTGAATTATGTACTGTAAATAATTTATTTTCAATGTACCTGCTATACACTATCACTGCTATATTCTACACTATCAAGCCCTGTGCTATTAAGGGCCAAAAGGAATAGACTCAAAAACAAGATAAATGTGCTGTAGAAAACATGCGCAAGGGAAAATACTTATGCAAAAGTGCAATTCGTGTGCCTCGTAAATCTGACAGAGAAATTACTTTCAGTAAACAACGCTCATCGAATAACTCCAAAAGAAAAGGACGAAATCAGCAGACTGTGCCCTGGGAAAAGGACACGATAGCATACAAAAAAAACAAACACGATAAGCGTTACTTGACTTCAATTTGTATAGAAATTCAATAAGATATACCCAAAACTGGGCATCGGTTACTCCACATTTTTTCGAATGACACTATTCTGGATTCTGCAGCATACAGCACGCCAAAAAGATACTTGTCTATGTGATCCCCACACGAATATTAATCTTTTGGTACATAAGGTATGGATCTTAAACAATATCAAAGAAAACACGCCATCTCGAGTAGTCCTAAACATGTTCCAAAACAATGCCTAAAACGTAAATGAAATGAGTTAACAAGTCAGTACAAATAGTGGTAAAGGTGAAAATAGTCTTCTAAAACACAAACCCAAAAGATAAGTAAAGAGTAGAAAATCACCAAGCAGGAACATATCTCATCAATATATGTGTATATATGCAGTAAGGAAGAACCTTCCTGTTGATGAAATCCTGATTCACATGAATTTCTCTGAAAATTATGGCTCTTCAAAGCCTCAGATATCTCTCCATCCTCACATCCTCACACATCTCATACTGTACACTATCAAGCAATGTTCGCCATGACCACTCAGCCATTTACGTGCACTTAGGATATGTTGTTGAAGACACAAAGGTGATTTCTCCCAGGGGAAGACATATTAATTTCTTATCGGATGGGCCATCCATCCCATATAAGAACAAAAAGAGGTTTTATCAAATCGCCACACACCTCCACAAGAAATTGCAAGGTGATATTTCAGATCAATATTTTTAACAGCTGATGCATCAGGGTCTTTCTTATGAAGGTTATTCAAGTGTCGCAAGTTCATTTGTGATAAAATCGACTATTCTGCGATCATATTGCCAACGATAATAAGTTAAGGGTTATCGGGCCTTTCCCTTGGGCGATGGGGTTCAAATTCAGTCTTTGAATTGGTGGTGGCATATTCACCATGGACTGGCGTCTTGTGCGTTGCACGAAAACACACAAATATCAAAATGATCTAGTGAATGAACATGACTCACTGATATGTGCATCATTAAAAACATTTTCCCCATCAGATGATGTGTGGCCTATAGCTCAAAATCGGCTCTTTAAAGTGATAGAATTTACCAAATTCAGTTCTGGATCAGGTAGATATTAGGTTTCAAATTTGATGTACATTAGACTCTAAAAGATTTACAACATTTTGCAAACTCGACAGCAGAATAACTATATGAGCTAGATAGCTGAAACTTGACTTGTGGATTTAAAAGTAGCCAGCCGATGCACTGACCAAGCAACAAGCAGTCTGTAGATTCCGAATAATTGGCAAATTTGAGACACAATTGTGAAAAAACTGTTTGTAGGTTTAATATTGCTATTTTCGTTTTCAGCATGGAAATGTGAACAGGTGTGTTATTTTTGAGCAGTCACGGGTGGGTCTCTTCATCTTGGTTCGCAAGGCTCAAAGGGTGTCTTTGTATGGGTTTCGACGTTGGTTATTTGCCTAGGATCCAAATCCTAAAGTTTGATACTAAGATTTGGTCGTCTTTTGAGGTTCCTTGAATAGTCTCACCATCTGATCGAAATTGGTTTTGCTAGACTTTTGCGAAACTTTAAATCATTTTTAGACCCCACGAACCTTTTTTTGACACTACAGTGTTCCACATTCCCCCAGAGGAATTAAATATTGACCCTTACTACAAATTGCCACTTTTAAATATAAAACGACATTATTACTAACATAGGTAGTCAACCTACAGTCAACAGAAACTTATGTCAATTTCATATTTCTTAACCGAAATTTTCTCATCTTTCTTTATATGTACTGTACGTTACAAATTTCAAAATTTTTCTCTCTGCGTTGAACTCTACCTGAGTTTAGTTATTTCTATACAATTTCATATTATAATTTTTCTTTGCGTCAAAACTAATTATATTTAAAGTTAAGTTTTTAACATAAAATTCACCGAAAAACCCAGATCCACAGATATTTAAATGTTCTTAAAAAAATTATAAATAATCCTTTATTGGCATTTTCACTTTCTTACATTTCATTCCCCTATACCGCCCTTCGCCTCCGTCTCTTTCTCCATCCGCCTCCTCCTGCCACCGCTTTCTATTTCATTGGTTCTTTCTTCATCCTATTGCTCCAACCCCTCTTTTTCCTGCTCTCTTCCCTTTTCCCGATTATTTTGACTAACATCTCTAGTCCCCTTCCATCTTCATCCATATTCCTTCTCCAGTCTTTTCCTTTCTTCTTTTCATCTTCGTTCAGTTTTATCTCTTTACACTCTCCTACCCAATGTTCCCATTCATCCCATCCTTCTCCACAAAAATTACACCGCCTCTACCTCTCTTCCATCCAGTAATTGTTTGCTTTTTCTTCACTTCCGCATCTGAACCTTGCTATTGTCCTTTCTTCTTCTAATGATCTCCCTCCCTGTAGGTATGATGGTAACCTCCACTGTACTTTTAGACTGGTGTATTTGGTGTTGTATCTTGTACTACCGATGTTGCTTTCCCTTTATTTCTTGTTCTTTATTATATCAAGGTTTAATTTGTTCCGACTTTGAAAATTTTGTCGTTCTGTGTTTTTGTGTATGTTTTTTTTTCAAAGTCACGTGATCATAATCTATATCGGGTTCACTTCACCCATCATCATACTACATCTACTAATTTTTTTAACATCTTTTATCCTCCTATACATAAATATCATAACATGTTCCCAAAAGTATTTTTTTCCAAAATTTTAAAATTTAGTTTCTCTTTGCTTCTTCTTCATCTAACTTGTTTATTTTATTTCTTAAAAGCATGTAGCAGCTGAATCGTCCTCTAATTTTTCCTCCGGGATTTGATTTATATATATCGCCAAATTTATTTGTAATTTCGTATAGTCCTTCAAATGGTACTGTTAATTTCGCACAAATATCTTACATATATCTGTATATCACATACACACAAATATCTTACATATATCTACTCTCAATCTCTTTGCTGAAACCAAATCTCCTACATTCAAATTTTTCACTTTACTTTTTCTCTTATTTATCTTTTCCTCTTGGTTCTTCTTTATTTATCCAAAGTTTTACACTCTTACATAATCTGATCCATGTCCAAAGACTTATCTGTTGTCCAAGGTCGTATTGGTTCTTTCATTACAACATCATCATTACAACTATAGGAATATATTTGCAGGGTTTGCTTGTGGATGTCTTATACTACAATATTCAACTTGGATATTTTTCTTTTCCATGGTTTTCCTAAATCTTTGATTGTCGAAATATATATCTACTAGATCGAAACTAGTTTTTCCCATTGCAATATTTAATTAATACTGAATATGACAGCTTCAGGCAAACCTGTGGCTGTTGCTGTGGGAGCTAGAAGGTTGGAAATAATTCGTTATTCTGGAACACAATGTGTCTTTTCGAGCAGGCCAGTGGAATGATGAGGTCATTCCGTGTGGATCCATAACGTCGATCAGAGCATCATCAGGTTACCATGGAATGTAAAACGGTTGTATTATTCTGTCATTGTCAAATGTGTTACCTACTTATTTCAACTGTAAAATACTAATGAACCATAAGTTATTCAAGTTACTGCCTAGGATTAGAAAACTTAAGCACAATAACTTGACAGATTGTGACACTCAAAAAATGATTGACATAAATGTACGATGGGAGCTGCGACAATCATTTTAAAATCCATGACCACCCTTGACCAAGGTAATTTTGGATATCACGGTATACAGGCAACATACTAACCCGGTTGTAAGTTTACAATTGGTATAAATGTAGTGCCAACATCTTTATGCTCAACGTGAGCTACAAATAATCACATATTCGATACTCGTGCTACTAGGATCCGCTTTTTATTAACGAGGACCAATTGGTGATTTTCTCTCGTTCCAGCAATTTGCATTTAAATGCTGATGGAGTAAATATTGGGCTCTCAAGGACGTTGAAGGCTTCTAGTGCAACTAATCGCTTTTTTGTGCATCCTACTCCATAACATGGTGACTAGCCATTACTTGTGCCGACAAAACATTAACACAAGTGTTTGAAGTTCTTGTATTGTGCTGCCGAACCATTGCTAAAGTCATGAATATCTCTAATGATCTCTAATTTCCAATGCTGAATTTTGAGGTATTCAATTATTTTTTCAAAAGACGTGCACTGTGTGTCACTGATTATGATTATACTTTCCTTTTGTAAAATACTACAAGTGGGTAGAGAGTAACTTGGCTGTTTTCCTAGTGGAAACCTTGAAGTGCATCTTGTACAAATGAAACAGCAAAATCCATCAAAACGATTAATTCGCCAGGAGGTAAGCTTTTTTTACTGACAGTTGTTAATTGTTTCGTTTCCAATGTGTCTATATCGCAAAATATATTCCAGGAAAGTTATTGGTTCTTCAGTTCTAGGGCATTCTTCGCATCAATTGAGAATACAATCTTTGCTGCTAGCATCAGCTTGACATTATGATGAGTGTGTTCATGCAGAACACACTCCACGTTGATCCACCCTCAATCCTTTTCCAATAGGCAACAAATATTTCCCTCATATTGCTCAGCAAGAGACGCTTTTGCATCTGGACTCTTCTATAGTTGTTTTTCGTCGTGAAATGCACCCTTCCTGTTGAAGGAACATGCGACTAAATTAGTTGATGTCCTTTTGCTTAACTCCAACAGGGGCCTAGTTTCTTCCAGGTGTGGCCATTCATTCATTCTTCTATTGTCTCCTTTATAGCCAACTTTACAGGCGCTAAAATGTTTGTACCTACTCTTGACAGCTTGGCACATTCAATTTTGTTGTCAATTCTTCCAGCAGCTGGTCATCACTCACACATTTCGTACACTGTTGGCGTGTAGTGAGTCCACATCCTTTACTTGGCCTATCTGAGAATCCTGTGAATCCCTTTTACAAATTCGTTAAAATTTCAAAGAAGAAATGATAATGGCTTGTATTCAGTGTTTCAGAAACATTCATTTTATCATCCTTGCCGGACTCAGCAGAAGCTGCTGATATTTCTGCTTCATTTTGTTTTGTTCTTGTTTCTTTTCTGCATGTTCGACATAACCTTTCGCCAGGTTTAACTTCTAAATTTGTTAGTTAATTGGTAGGATTGCATGATTGACATTTTGAAAAGTATTACAGCAGACTTTTTGAAATAAAATCTAATTTTGTCAGGAGTACAGGTCTCATCAAAGTTCAGTCCACAAAGCCGACGTGGCAATTCTCCGGCTGTAATGTCATTCAATAGTTTTAGGCCAACTTTGGTTGTATTGGTCAACATAGAGGAATACAGGATTCGAAGGAAACTTGCAGCTTGACCGACTTGAATGCGGCTTCTGTTGTCAAGCTGCTGACCAGCATCATGTGGATTTACTTGGTGGCGAGGCCCACGAAAATGCATGTTTGATTGGCGACGTCTGTTTCCCTGATGTACGAGGGAAGGTCCGCTGTTGTCACTGTCAATGCTTGCTTCTTAAAAAAAGAATTTTGCTCCTCTGGTGGACCTCTTGTCCTGTGATTATGTTCCCTGTTTTTGCTTGGCCGTTGTGTTGCTGGCGAATTTTAGGCAGTAATCCGCCACCTTGTCGAGTTTGCAGCTTCACTGTGAAATTGCAAATCGTTTTGGACCAGTTTGTTGGTGCCAAGCTTGCCAGCGACAACCCAACCGAAGTGCGTCTTTGGGAATAACGGCTGTGTAGGTGAAGTTTTTCTTCGCCCTATGCAAAGTGATTGCCAGAATACGACTGGTGGAAGTTCGGATCGGCCAGTTTGATGGAATTGGAACTGGCGATGGCTCAATGCTTGATTGCGGCAAGTCTTGAGAGATCCTGTGCAATACCAAACAGTTGATGTTGGTTTTGAAGGCATTGTGTCTGGATCTTACTCTGGCGCAAACTGTTTTGTTGATCCCTGCTATTGGGACGTTTGTTGTGCATTGCTTTAGTCCTAACTTATTCGCCAATGCTGGAGTTCATGATGTTTACCACTGCTGTGGATAGAAATAGTTGTGCGCCCTTTTTGGAGTTCGACAAGAAGGATGTCGTAGCTTGTGATTCCATGTGCTCTGGTGAAGATGATTCTCCTGATCCACCCTCCCTTGGAAGATGGAAGAGCGTGTTGTGGTTTTTCCTACATTTGCGACAGGCCCCCGAAGTGCATTTGTTGGCATAATGGTTGGGACGCAAGCAATTTAAACAAAGAGCCTCCGTCTTCGCCTCTTGTTGGTCGTCATCTGTAGGAACCGATCGCAATTGAAGAATGCGTGATTTCCTGTGCAAATTGTGCATGATGTATCGTGTGTGCTAACATGAACTAGCGTAGGCGTCTTGAATGGCTTCATGATAGTTGGCTGGGGCTTTGATCTGGGAAGAGCATCAAGTGTTTGGCATTTATGTATTAAGAAATCTGTTAATTCCTTGAACTCGGGAATTACTCCATTGACAATTTTTCCTTCCCAGTCCTTCATTGTGGCGCAGAAGGCAGTACGAACATGTATATAAACGTTCCCAAGAATGGCGCCAAGAAAATCAAATAAATTCATTATCTGATAATGTGTGGCATATGTGACATATTAATCGACGTAGCGCAATTTAATCATTTTGTATTGTGTTTTATTTTAATATGGTTTAAGATAATAAAATAATTTCCAAATTTTAGTATTTTTATGATAGTCGTGGAAAAAGTAAAGTGTGCAATTCGTTTTAAAACTATAATGCAATTTATAAAACTTGTTGCATAATATATTATATAATATACTTTTCGTCGCACTAGATTGTTACGTAGCGAATAACATGCCACATATCAAAAACATTAAGCTATCGATAATGCCCTGGCAACACTAAGCGGGCTGTTATGAAAAGATGGCCGTTAAGGATCCTTAACGGTCCGCTTTTGATAACAGCCCGCTCTTAATCGATCGTACAACGTTTAATTGTCACGGAAACAATGACATCTATCATTTTAAAATTATAAATTATAAAATTTTTCATTCCAAATTTTTACCTTCTTGGATAAGCTAGTGCGACGAAAACCGTTGTACATACCACGGGCTGTTAAGGGCCATAACGGCTCTCGGTAGCATCAAACGGCTACCTCAGCCGTTATGGCCTTCTTAACAGCCCTTGGTATGTAAATAACTAATTATGCTAACATACTAATTCGTTGGCATGTAATAGTATTTTGTGTACCAAGGCCAAAAAGTACTGTTTTTTCGTCCGAGTTTTCTTTACGACCGAGGCGTAGCCGAGGTCGGAAAGCAAACGAGGACGAAAAAACACTTTTTGGCCGTGGTGCACACAAAATTTTTTAGGCGATCCTCATATAATTTTCAAATTTGTTGCAACATTTACTTATAATTTATTGACATAGTCATTTATGACAACTGAACAATTGTACATATTTGTGACACCTTCAGACATGTTTATGTTTTCTTTGTCTACATTCGAAGTTATTTCGGCTTTATAAACAATAATTACCCAATAATCAGTTAAAAAGTCAATCACCAACACGTATTTACTAATGTAAACAAGATGTACAGTTTGACACTGACGGCAATGTGGTTATTTTTATACAATTTCGGTAACTGTCGGTAGATGGCGCCACCCTATTGCGGACGAAAAATGAAAGCGGACGAAAAACGATTACTTTTCGTCCGCGTTTGACGACTGAAATTTCAATTTTTCGTGTCGGTCGCCTAAAAAAATATATATCCATTGACAACAAAATAATTGCTAATGCTCAACTCAAATTATATCCTCAAGGTTATTCAAACAATTAAAAACAAAACAATATATACCACAGGCACCGAGCGAACTATCAATAACAAGGTAGAATAATTGCTAACTCCGCGACGTAATCAGTCCTATTCTGTTTTAAAATTGCTATGGGTGTGGTAGCATAGCAAGATTGTTAGGTCTTTAAGCGTTAGCAATATGGCTAGTGGATTTTACATAAATCGGTATTCTGTTCTTCAATAGTTAACAATGATTGTTAAATGTTTCGCTGCAACAAGATTGCTACGAAATATCGTTAAGTTCTCACAGCTGACCGCGTTGAGCATGCGCATTAATGGTTTGTGAAAAATTTTCGAGCTCGCGAGTGAAAATGGACGCCGAACAAAAAAAAAACGAGGAAAGAGCAGGTAAATTGTAAAAAACATTTAAAACAATTTATTTCATACTGCATCATAACACCGATGTTTATGCGGGCCGTTAAGGATCCTTAACAGCCTGCTTTTCATAACAGCCCGCTTAGTGTTGCCAGGGAATTATCGATAGCTTAACGTTTTTGAAATGTGGCACGTTATTCGTTACGTAACGATCTAGTGCGACGAAAAACCTTTTACATATTTATATTGAGAAATAATTCTTTCTAACAATATTCTTACATGTAGATTATGGTGGACTATTTAGAATCTGAGAAAATTCTTATTAGTGGCAAGTGCCACCCCATGCACACTAAAGAAGTTGAGTAAAAGTGGGACATTTTAGTTCTCGAACTAAATAGTGTTAAAAATGGGGCAAGGAAAGATAAAAAACAATGGAAAACAGTAAGTCAATAATAATTAATACATATTAATATTTTGCTGTTGCATGTTGTATATCGATGGGTAAATTTTAGTTTCTTGCTGAATGGAAGTCAAAAACACGAAAGAAGGCAAGAATGGTAAAGGAATCATTCACCACTACGGGGGGCGGTGAATATAATTCAAATGCCCTCAGCGAAATTGAAAATAAATTGATAAGGGTCACAGGAGTTGGGAATGTGCTGGGTACTTCTGAATTACCACTGGAACTTGATCCAGACACGTTTTTAGATATACAAATAGAGCCTGTTGCTGGTACCTCTGGTGAAGCAGCCAATGTACAGCAGGTGCAACCAGACACGCCAGAGCACACCGTAGAGGCACCCCTAAGTGTTGCTACACCCTTGCATCTAGGTAATGATTATCAAATGTTGCAGAACTAACTTTTATAGATATAGGCTTTCATAAATTAATAATTAGAACTATATTTTTTTACAGGAGCAAAAAAGAAAAGGGCAAGAAAACATGTAGCAAAACCAAGCCAGTTGGAACGCTCTGCTGCGATGTATGCCAAGTCGTCGGAGGAAATGGCGAATGCCATATCACTGCTGGCAATTAGCATCACACAATTGGCCACTTCATTCTCCGCCATTGCTCAGGCGAAAAGTAAGAAAGACGAGTAATGTATTTGAATTTTTTTTTATTTATGTAATAAAAAACATACATAAGTGTCAATTATTATTTATTACATTAACTAAGCCGCTCCTAATTAAACGACCTTCATTCAATAGGTCGACATCAATGTCGTTTTCAACAGCAATATGATGAAAAGGTTCCTCATTCTGATTGTCTTCATTTAGTTCGATCTCGGGCATGTTATACTGTCGACATAAATTGTGCAAAATTATACAGGCATATATTATTTTTCCAGCTGTTCCATGAGAATAGTGTAGCACTCTATGCCTATGCAAACACCTCCAACGTTGCTTCAGAACACGAAAACTTCTTTCAATTACATTTCGTGCGCGACAGTGCCTTGCTGAATAAATGCCCTCTGGGCTATTAGGATTGACGTCATTTATAGGCGTCATCATCCAAGGTTGAATGGGATAGCCTGAATCCCCGATCAGCCAAGTATTTCTAACACCCAATTGAAATATTCGCCTTAGGTGCCTATTTACAGTCGACGTTTCCCAAATTGCAGCATCATGTGTGGCTCCTGGATAACGTGCATTGACGTTTAAAAATACCATATTAGCATCACATATCTGATAGTTTATAATTATGACTTTGATTTAAAAATATTGAAATATTACCGCTTGCACGTTTATGCTATGATAACATTTCCTATTTAGGTATGTCACAGCTGGCATATTTGGATCATCAACATTTGGTGCTAATATAGCAATATGCGTACAATCTATAGCCCCAATCGTGTTCGGAAAATTGAGTTTTGTCATAAACCTGCGATTATAATGTTGTTAATAAATAATCTTTAGATGCCAAGTGCTACTAACCCTTCTTTGATTTGTACAATATCTACATCCGTGGTTGGAAATTTAACATATCTCGGTAGCATATGAATGGCAAATATGTCACTTATTTTGTTAATAATTCGGCTGACAACTGGTTGACTTACAGCGAGGTTTAAGTCTTGTCCAATGCGAGTTTGATAGCCGCCACTTGCATAAAAGTTTAATGCAATAAAAACCTGAAACGATGAATTTATTTTCACACCGCAACAGAAGTCATCCTTCGCAATGTATCTGTGATAGTCGTACATACCTGTAGAAACCAAGGAATTTCGTCCCGTCTCTTAAAATCTTCAACAAACGAACCTAATTCTTCTATCAAGTTTTGTGCCAGGTGTTTATTTAACCTAAATAAAACTATAAATTTTTCCTGAGGGTTGCTTTGATCTCGTATCTTACGATATTCTAACCGCAAAATATTTCTGTTAAAATATTAATTTTAAAGTGTTAACATGGTGTAAAAATACTTTATAAAATAATTTCTTACCGATTATTAATATTCTAATATTTTTAAAGTGTTAACATGGTGTAAAAATACTTTATAAAATAATTTCTTACCGATTATTAATATTCTCAAACTCATTAATAAAATTAGCATGAAGATTAAATTGAATAGGATCCATAACAACAAAGCAATTAACGTAACAAGCCCGAAACTGTCATCGCTATGGTAACAAACTTGATAACAACCAATTGCTACAGTGACAGATCAGATTGCTCAAATATTGCCAACAGAATACGAACTTGTAACAAGGGTTGCCTATTAGCAAGTTGTCTTTGAGATAGCAATGATTGTCATTGTTAAGCACAATGTGTGAACAGAATAGCTATGAATATTTACTTTACACTTGTGTGACTTTTTAGTGTAAACCACATTTGCATTAACTACAAAAACCGTTGCGCTGATTTAAAAAAATAAATATTTTTGACCAAAACATATTATGCCGATTGTTTCCAAAACAAAGAGCCAGAGGTTACACGCTGAGATAAGTAAACGATATGCGTAAGACGCCAGCACAAACATGCCATTACCGGTGCGAATTTCGAAGAAGCTATTGCAAGACGCGATTTTGTCGGACATCTGCAATGAAACTGCAAATTTTGATGGTGGCGCTTGCGGTGTCCGTTATTGCGGCGGGCTCAAAAAAGCTCGAATGCGCAGAGGATATTGTCAAAAAGATCAGGAGCGATATGATAGAATTGATAGAAACGAAGAAAATCAAAGTGGACAGGGATCCGTACGTCGCACCGAAGCTAATGGATCTTGGTGAGTGTATGTAGCATATTTTTGGTTACCCAGACTATGCAAAATTAATTAATATTTTCTGTCTAGATTTCCTTGCTTGACAAATACACTCTATACGCAAATACACTTAACTTATTTTTCTTTTGTTTATATTTTTTAATATTTAACCTTTAATGTCGTAATATAGATTTCATAATGTGTTCCTATATCTACAACGTTATCAATGTTATAGATATAATAAAACCAAATTTGTTGAAATCATTGCATAAAAAATAAAACTTGTCGTACGATATATATCACACATACCTTATAATCATATTGATATATGATATAGGCGACTCCCTGCAAATGTGGTAGCATAGCGGTTTTCGTTCTAGGTTTAACTGTACCACAGTACTAGCTCACATTACTGATGATATCCAGAAAGGTATTGACGATGATCAAGTTACTGTGTTAATTCTATTTTATTATTCTAAAGGCTTCCATACAATTCATCTATTACTTTCTATGATACGATTCGATACAAATACTATAAACTTTTCCCTTGCTATTTGTTTCATCGTATCCAGAAGTACAGAAGTATGATGTTTTATCAGATACTGGGGCAGTTAGGTCAGGTGTTCCTCACGGTAGCATATTATTAGGTCCTATACTCTATATTCTCTACATTACAAACATTGTAATATGTTTAAAGCTTTGTTAAACACCACTTATATGCCGACATGGTGACTTACATAAATGCTGTCTAGTCTAACGTGTAGCCATTGCTGAAATACCCTTATGTGGTTCCAATATTAATACTAATGCTGTACGGTCACAAACATTTATCTTTTTGATAACATTTATTTACGCCAATGCTTCCCGAGCTATTTGTGTATTGCATTAACTTTTAGTTAATGTCCGCGAAGCGTAAGTAATCGGATGCTCTGAACCATTTTCGTAAATGTTCGAACCTTCTCCCACTGATGATGCATCAACCATTAATTTGAGGGCCAAATATGGATTATAACGTGCTAACATGCCGGGAATGCCACTGATGGTCCTGCAGCTCCATTTGGTGCGATGCTATCTCGAAGCTTGTCTGTTTTGGACATTCGAACCTAGAACTCGAACACCTAACTGCTAACACCTAACAATCATCAACACGTCCTTTGGTTCGTAATTATGGGTAGTAACTTCCTTATTTATTGCTATTTCCAACCATTTTTTATACACTAACTTACTGTGTAACTTACTTCAAATATGCATAAACCCATAATAAAACAATCTCGTAGCATAATGTTTTATCCACGAATGCACACTTTGCCGCCATACTTTTTACTCGTGTTTACCAGTTGAAGATTTGTTCGATTATAATAATTTACAGCAAATACATACGTTTAAATTGTATCAATTACACTGTGCTAGTCACCAAGTTCAACATCGATGGGACCTAGGTAGAAATTCGGGTACGCTGAATGCAACGCCGTTAGCCGTTTTGCGAAGTTGACTCTAGTTTTCGAGATATAATCAGTGACATATAAACTGCACCACCTAGAAGGGGTTGGAATTTTTGGAACAAATTTGGCAGGAACATTGGACTAGTCTAAGGTAACAATTGATTAAAATTTGACAAAGAAAACACTTCATCTTTTTGATTTTTCTTTAATAATGTGTTGGTCCGCCCCTATTTCTATACACTCATTGACCCGCCTTGGCATTGATTCCAGCAGGTGATCAATGTCTTCTTGGGGTATGGCATCTCAAAGCAGCCTGTACTTCATACCGTAGAGCTTCTATTGTCAACGGTGGGTTCGGTAGATTCCTCAATCTTCTACCCATCATGTCCCACACGTGCTCAATGGGCGACAAATCGGGAAATCTTGGCGGCCAAGGCAAAAGATTAACATTGGCCTCTTCAAAGAAGTCAAGAGAAACCTTTGCTACGTGAGGTCGTGCATTATCTTACTGGAAAAGTGGGTCTTCCAGCCCTCGAACATATGGAAGAACATGTGGTTCTACACTTCGTCAATGTAGCGTCGGGCGGTCATACTGCCCCGAATGAAGAGCAAGGGTGACCTACTGCCGTAAGCAAGAGCACCCCACAATCAACCCCACAGTTCGGTGAACATGCCTCTCAATAGAAAAATCAGGATTGCGCCTTTCTCCACATCTTCGTCTAACAGTCATCCGACCATCATGCATTCCTAAACAAAATCGCGATTCGTCACTAAAGACAACTCGATGCTACTCCAAGTTCCATTGAAGTCTTTCCGTGCACCAGGCCAAACGTTCCTGGCGACGTTGAGCAGTGAGGGGTAGCACAAGATGTGGGCGGTAAGACAGCAAGCCAAAGGTTCTTATTCGACTATAAACTGTTCACAAGCCTATCGGACGACCTTGTTCACCTAACCATTGATCTATTGCTATTGATCTAGTGGTCTCTCAAGGCCATTAGTCTTAAGCGGCGATCTTGACGTTCATTGGTTCGTCTTTGAGCCCCAGTGCCTCTTCTCCGACGTTCAACCCCATGTTGAGACCACGCTTGATAAACACGCATTATTGTTGAGTGGTGCCGTCCTAAACGGTTGCCGATTTCTCTAAACGAAAAACCTGCTTCTCGTAAATCAACAATCCGCCCTCGGTCAAAGTCACTCAACTGCTGGTAAACTTGAGGTCTCCTTCCTCTAGGCATCATTAAACACTTGAAACACTTTAAACTAAAGAACGGGATCCGAAAAAGTGGAACAAATTCAAAAAATGACTCGATAATTGCTTGTCTATCACCACCTCTAAAAAATGACACAAACATCAAAAATCCCATGACTACTTGATGATTGGGTTTCAAATTTGAATCAGCTATTTCCCTGGACTAGTACACTATTCCTGCCAAATTTGGTCCCAAAATTCCCACCCCTTGTAGGTGGTGCAGTTTAAATGTCATGTTTATATTCACGTTTGAAGATTGTACAAAAAAAGACCCCAGAAACAATTTTGTCCGTATATTTCAACCATTCGTTCTTCAACTATCATTTCAGTTCGACAAAATTTCTTCGTTTCATGAAATGTTTTTCACGTTTTCTCTTATCGAGTATTGAAGGTGAAAAGAATGTGATTCATCTGATTCGGTCGGCGACTGTTCAGCGAATTTTTCAATATGTGTATTTAGAAAATGTCAATGACAATTTAACACTGATGCGATGAAAAGCATGAGCATGTGTCGAACATAAAAGCGCCAGTTATCGGATCGATGAATCCCGAGAACATTCTCAACGGCATTTTCTCAGAGCATTTTCAAATTTTTCTGGTCTAAATAATTCTCTACCAGCTCTAACTTTTCCTGGCTTAGCTATCCCCGAGATGCAATGCTGCCCATTGTCTTTAACAATGCCTATTGCATCAACCATTCGCTTAATTGGTTCAATTGTCATCGGATGTGCCTTTCCGCTTTGGATAACGCTGTAAGGTATGTCTGTATCCTGCATCCCTCCCATTAACTCTCTCTACAGCCTCGTGGGCTTGGGAAATTTCAACAATGCTAAGTTGCAACAGTAAAATGAATTTAAATTGACATGCTGCATTTGTTTGTTGTCAGGCAATCTTCCTATTGCCTCGAAGAATTAACCGGTACTTGATCCGATTTCTCGTGTAGTAATGATTAGTACTATTGTATTCTTAACCGTTGATGCGCCTATCTTGTCTTGTACATCTTCAGGAATAGTCAAAAGTTCCTTCTTCAGATCTTCCTGATCCATAACCTTCTGTCCTACGTTCCTGCGCAGATTATAAATTTGTTTAATTTTTCGCTCAAGGACTCATACAAGCCGAGAAATCCGTCCTCCCGTGGTGGTATTTTTGTAATGTAATGAAAATGACAATAAAAAGTTTTTTTGTACTTTAATATGTACTTAATGAACCCTCTGTAAAGAATTTCTATTCCGCTTGTCATACTCCCAAAATAACTTGATAAATGTATCTCTTTTTCCTACCACTAGAGTGGTTTTACCCCTTAATCAGTTTCCCCATGCATGACTTGGTTGCAGTGTAGTCTTCTAAATTGTATTTGATATAGTTAGTAATGTAGTTGTATGTAGCTATTGAGTTATACATATACGCTGTATACTTTTGGTAATTAAACAATGTTAAATGTAAAATGTTATTTAAAAAATTACTAGAACTTAAAATTTATTATTATTGCTTTTAGAGGAGTACGACATGATAATCGTCGGGGCAGGATCGACTGGATCCATTTTAACCAATCGATTATCGGAAATATCCGATTGGAAAGTTTTGCTCTTGGAAGCCGGAGGCGAACCCGATATCATGACTGAAGTACCGATGCTATCAGGGTTGCTTCAATTCACCAACCACAACTGGGGATATCTCACAGAAAAAGAAGACAACTTTGGGTTAGGTAACGTTAGTTATGGAATAAGACTATGGTGGTCTAATAAGAGGAGTAGGGAGCGATATAGAAAACGAATCAATTGAAAAGGCAATTTAGACACAATTTATAGAATGGTTGTATTTGGACTGATCAGATCATGAACGATACATCCGCTTAGATGCATGTAGTCATGGAAACATGAGGAATTTGTATAAGTGTACTAACGCCATCTAGAAGTCGCACTGAACCTACCATGATAACATGATAACAAATACCACTACTTTGACCGACGATATTTTTAGTGTACATATGCATTAAAATAAAATAAAAACATCACGTTAGTTCATCAAGGAATTGATAAAAGGTGTACTTAACTTTAGTTCTTGACCTAACGATTATGTAGGGTAAAGTCATTCGGCCTAAATATGAAGCAATGCGTAACGTTAAGCAACATACATATATTACATATATCAAACACACAAACATGTCATGTGAGCAATAGCGGAAGATATCACCGACATGCTTACTTTGCAAGGACAATGAACGTTAGAGGCGACCTACCTCAGTCGCAGATGCTAAATTCGTAATACAATGCAATTTTACGAAGAAACTACATTTCATTTTCATCAAGTATTTTGTGCTACGACCAAAGGGTCATAAGGCACGCACAAAAAATGTAACGGTGTCACTTTTAACTTCATGACTATTGCGTCAAATGCAGTTTTTCTTACGCACTCGTCACTCGTATGAGTGGTAGGGAACAATATAACGAAACCAATGTCCATAATAAGCTTCGGCGAATCAATGAAATTGTTGAGTAAATTGTACAAGAACTTGACATCAGTCTGGTTTCGTCTCGGCAGCAACGAGTTAATTCCCAAGCTCTCAAGCAAGACATTGTTGTCGTAACCCTGAATAGGATATTCCCCATGCTGTTTGAAGTACAAATATTTAAGAAATCTTCTCTGACCTTTTTCAACCATATCCGATTGAATGCTATATATTGAAGACCAAACCACCGAAACATATTCCAGTTTAGATCGGACGAAAGAGAAATATATTAATTTGGTCGGATCAAGAATAGACAATTGCCTGGTGTTGCTAATTACAAACCGCAACGCCTTTATTGCAGCAGATGCAATATGTATCACGTGCAGGTTGAAAGTTAGTTTAGCATCGAAAGTAACACCTAAATCTTTAATAGATGTGAAGCACATAATCATTGATGTGATAGCCGTGGAATGTCGGGTGAACTTTATGAGAAAAACTTACTATATAACATTAAGTTCATACTTAAATTGTTTTCTGAGCGGAGTATGTTTAACTGCAGATGCAAGTTGTACAATCATCAATAGGGCCCCAAGTTGTTACGTTGGGGAACCCCGGAAGTCAGTATGAAATAGTTGGATAAATACCTCATATATGCTACATATTGTTTTCTACCCATAATATATGGTTTAAGAAAGATGCTAACATGGGATGGAAACCAATCAAGGCGAGTTTAGGTAAAATAATTGAATGGTCGATGGTATCAAACGCCTTAGTGAAGTATATCAACTTGCTATACTATATATACTATATCAACTTGTACATTATTATTAAGATTCTCAGATGGAAACTGTGTTAAAACAGTTTGTTACAACTGTACAACTCTAGTTCATAAAACCATGTCCAGCAATAAATGATCTGATCTGAGGAAAATTTTATATTACGTAGCGAAGTTGTCATTTATGGCTATGGGTCGATAGTTTTCAACAGAAGTCACATCCTCTTTTTGTGCCCAGGACGTAAGCGGGTAATTTTCCAGCAATCCGGGAAAGTGCTACTCGACAAAAATAAGTTTATAAGCATAAAGGCGTTGACAATGCATAAGCACAATCCCTAATTACGAAACTACTAACGCAGTCATGACCCATTCTATGACTATTTTATACGTTTTTGAAGCGTATTAAGGACTCATCAACAGTAAGAACATTAACAAGTGAACCATTCATAAGACTAGTATTCGTCACTTCAACATCAGAAAGACATGTGTAAACGGACCCAACCCAACCCAACCCAACCCAACCCAACCCAACCCAACCCAACCCAACCCAACCCAACCCAACCCAACCCAACCCAACCCAACCCAACCCAACCCAACCCAACCCAACCCAACCCAACCCAACCCAACCCAACCCAACCCAACCCAACCCAACCCAACCCAACCCAACCCAACCCAACCCAACCCAACCCAACCCAACCCAACCCAACCCAACCCAACCCAACCCAACCCAACCCAACCCAACCCAACCCAACCCAACCCAACCCAACCCAACCCAACCCAACCCAACCCAACCCAACCCAACCCAACCCAACCCAACCCAACCCAACCCAACCCAACCCAACCCAACCCAACCCAACCCAACCCAACAATAGACTATGGTGGATTCAATATAACTCCGGTATCCCTGAATTTTTTTTCGTCGAAAAATTTTGACGAGTTAATTTTTGATTATTTTACGCAAATGCTTAATTATATTTATAAAACTTTTGACGATATTTGTCCTTGAACTTAATGTTGCGAATGTGTTCTTTCGTGAACCAGGTAAGTAGATCTACAAATATCTTTCAAGGGGACATATCTATTCAATGCCTCAAAAATTTTAGTATAGAACTCAACGCAAGCCTCATTAATATCCCTGTAGCCACTGAAGAAAGACCAATTGATTTCAAGAAAATCATTGTACCAATTGAGGTGACCAACCTTCCTAAAGTTATATATCGTACGATTATTATTACCTGTCAGTGGGATATAGTACGCATAATTAATAGACATTCTTATGGGTGGATGATACGAATCTTCAAAGACTAAAGGCGTATCATCTTTTTCGATACTTATAGTACACCGTTTAAGTTGGTCATAAATGAATCAGGCAATCGACCATTATGTATGGTGCTAAGTTGCTTGAGGTTGACAAGATTAATGAAGCTATTAATTAAGTGACATTTGCCATCATTGACGTTGCCAGGATTAAAATTAGGTGCGTTGAAATCGCCGATAATAATTATATTGTCATTCAATTCAGTATTCAAAATAACTCAAAATATGTCAGTGAGACATCCGGAGGTATATGCACTACATAAATATGGGTTTTCTCTGAATTAATAAATATTGTACGGCCAGCGATATGCACAAGATGTACATAATTGAGTATAGGTCTTACGTCAATTTGTTCGAAACAATTCTCTATATGTATGTCAACATAAAAATTTAACAATTCAACATCAATTTTTATAAGAAACACTTCCCTAGTCTGAATGATTTATACGTACGAAAAAACTGTAAATTCTCGATTTTCAGGTTTGGAAAATCAAAGAATGCATTGGCCGAGGGGCAAAGGACTGGGTGGATCGTCTCTATTAAACTACATGGTCAACTCCAGAGGCAACCGAATAGATTACGACCGTTGGGCGGCGATGGGCAACAAGGGCTGGTCGTACGACGAAGTGCTACCTTATTTCAAAAAATCAGAAAACTGCCTCATACAAAACCAAGATGAACCGTACAGAAACAAAGGGGGTGAATTGTTCGTAGAGGATTCCGCATGGATATCGAAAATATCCGACACTTTTATCGAGGGCGCCAAAGAGACCGGCTACGAATACGTCGACTACAACGGCAAAGAACAACTTGGAGTTTCCTACCTACAGTCCACGACCAAAAAGGGTCTGAGGTGCAGCGGCGAGAGGTGCTTCCTGAGACCGGTCAAAAATCGCAAAAATTTAACAATTCGCACAAACAGCCACGTCACCAAAATACTCATCGATCCTAAATCGCAAGTTGCGTATGGAGTGGAATTCGCGCAGAAGAACAAAACGTACGTCGCGAAAGCAACCAAAGATATCATCTTATCGGCCGGCGTGATAAATTCGCCGCAAATATTGATGCTATCGGGTGTTGGACCCAGGACACAGTTGGAAAGATTCGACATAAATGTGGTGAAAGATCTTCCGGTTGGGCGGAAGATACTTGACCACGCCATCTACATTGGATTATTTTTTACGGCCAACGAATCCGTAACATACGACTTTTCGAAAATATTTGAACCACAATCGTACATAGATTTGTATTCTAAGGGAATCGGTCCCCTCCACAACTTGGGCGGGTTGGAGACTATCGCATTCACTAAGACGGTCGTTTCGAACGACCCCGAACCGAACTTGCCCGACATCGAGTACATCCTAATGTCTATTTTCTACCACACGGATAACGGAGTCGTATTACGCAAAGCGATAAGAATGACCGATAAAGTTTACGACGCAATCTTCAAGCCCATGGAGGACAAGCCCGGTTTCGGAATATATCCCATGCTCATGCAGCCGAAGTCGTTCGGGTACATGGAGCTCCAGTCGAATGATCCCATGATCTATCCGAAACTATACGGCAAGTTCTTGACGGATCCGGACGGAAGCGACGTTAAAACCATGATCGCCGGTATCAGAGAAGCAATTCGCATAACGAAGGCGCCCGCCTTTCAAAAGTACGATGTGAAGTTAGTGGAGACCAAGATTCCCGGCTGCGAAGCGCACGAATACGACTCGGACGCCTATTGGGAATGCGCCGTTAGACATTTGACGGCCAGTGTTTTTCACCACACCACCACGTGCAAAATGGGACCGACTTCCGATCCGGAATCGGTCGTCGACGATCGTTTACGCGTCTACGGAATACGAAATTTACGAGTGGCCGATACGAGCATTATTCCCATACAATTAACTGCCCACACGAACGTCCCCGCTTACATGATCGGTGAGAAGGCAGCCGCTCTCATCAAAGAAGACTGGTTGTAATCATAGTAATTTTATAATTTTTTTAAACTACTTCAATAAAAAAGTACTAATTTGGTGTATCTTACTTAAAAGTAAATAAACTACCCAAATGAGTTCATTCTAGGCAGCATTGAATTATTTTGTCTCGTTTAACTTTTTTGTATAAGTAACTTTGGAGGAAAATACGAAGTGAATACATTTCCAATTTTTGCATAAATATCATTTTTAAATCATATAGCAAATAACACTGTCGCTGGTGACGGGATAAAATTACATCAAGAAGAAAGATACAAAAAATAATTCAATCGAGGTACAATACAATATGTTAAAATTTATTTTAAAAAGTGCTATTAAAAAATCATCCAATGGGTAAAATGCATTGTAAAGCAAATTGTGATCCAGGCAGGGTTTGGAAGATTTATCAGGTAAATTTTGATTAACTGGTGTACTACATTTTTTGAATTTTTGTTAATGAGGCGGAGCGGAGCATTCGTCGCATTCGTAAGAACCAACAGTTGCATAACTATTACCGATAATTCTTACAAATGAAGCGCTACATTTCCGCTAATTCCGGAAAGATCGGCCATGTTTTGGAGCAAATCTTTATATGTTACTGTTCAGGAGCGTATTGTGTTGAATCTGTGACAGATTGCGTTAACGCAATATAGAGGTATAGGTATGTACCTTCATACTGCGTAACCTTTAATGGCATCCTAATTTTCCAACCTTTGTATACAACCATCATAATATATCCAAGTATTTTCAATTTAATCCTATCTTTCCTCTTGCTCTCCCCTTTTCTTATCTTCCTCCACTCCCTCCACGTTCCCTCTTCTCTTGTCTGCTTCACTTCGACTGCATCCGTATCCTTTTCCCCACCGCCCAGCATATCCATAATGTGCCATTTCCATTCACCCATCTCTATTGCCCCTCCTCCCTTTCTTCTCTTCATTTCTTTCTCTTCAGGTACTCCCATATTTCTGCCCATACTTCCCCTTCGAACCTCTCACTTGTTCCATACCCCTTACCCGCTGCTCTGTCTTCTTCTTCTCCCATAGCTTTCTCTGTCTCTTCTTTTCTCCATAACTTCCTCCAAATTTTTTCCCTTCTCTTGCCTTTGTCAGTTACTTCCTCAACTCCCTCTTTCCTCTTCTACATTCTTCATCAAACCGTTGTCTTCCCCCGCCCCTCCGTTATATCTTCTACATTTATATCCTCCTTCCATACCACCTTCTCCAGTTCACTGATGTATATATATTTCTTAACGTCTCCCTCTCCCCCTTGCTCCCTTCCATACCCCCCGCTGACTCAGTTTTTTGTTAGTAATGTTTCCTCCCCTCCATCCCATTTTAACCATTTATCATCCACTTTCAGCTTTCTACCCCATTTCGACTCTTCTTCCTTGTTCTCTCTCCTTAACCGCGAACTTCCAAATCTCCGGTAAAAAGTATTGCTTAGGTATGCACTAACTTTGCCTTAAGTACAACTTGTATTTAATTTATTTATTTTTTCTAGGTATTATTAAATAAATGTCTATATGCAAGCTAATGCCCCGGGGGAATTGCAAGAGCCTTTTGTAAACAACGTAATGATGGATGCCATTGTTGAGCTAGCTGAACCATTGCACAACATTTATTATGTAGAAGATCCCAAAAAACTTCTTATGAGGAAACAATTCCATATTATGTGGGTGATTTATTTATTGAACATTTTAGGATGTCTTAGAAATGATTTCAGGTTCGAATTATTAATGAATGTGTATATTATAATAATAATAATACTTATAGGAACTGTGAGGAAATGTGATTGACCATAATGGTATTTTATGTCCATACCTTGTTCACAATGTGGGTTTTAGCAAAACTAGGATCATTCTTAACTGCAGGAGATCGTTTCAGTATTATCAGAAGCACATGCCATAAACTTAAAAAAAAACTGTTCGTGCATTAGTAACTGAACAGATCAATGTATTAAATTGCCGGAAAATCACCATCAGGATCAATAAGGGTATGTAGTAACCTATGAATTCATCTGAATTCTTTTATATGTGGTAGACTCTTGGCCCAAATATTTTAAATTTATCCTACATCCCGGGACACCCGCAATTTTTTTTACTTCGGTTGATAGTAGTAAAATGTTAAATTTCAATATCCTAAGTGGAGTAAAAGGAAGTGCTCAACGTCTTCAAAGTTTTAAAAATTTTATTTTCTTATTTATTAAATATTAATTTCTGCGTTTTTCTTTTTTCCAGATGCTGTTTTTGTGAAAGAAATGACAAGAAAAATACATTAGAAAGTTAAAAATTATAAAATATGCCTTTGTCATCAACTTCAACACGTCAAGCGGACACTATATTCTTGATAGGTGTCAAAGATTTAGAACCAATATCTAGATTTAATTGCCTTAGAGTTACCAACTCTAAAAAAATCGGTTCGAAATACAAGTCACAGCACTGAAGAAGAAAGAGCTTGAAAAATTACATTCTGAGTGGCTTCTTTAAAAAAAATAAAGGAATAATCTCTGATACCCAAAAGAACACTATTTCAAGAGCAGCCAGAAATGGTATTTGACATTTCTGACAATGATGCACTTAATATGTGCAAAGCAGACTAAGACAGAAAGTTTTTAATTCATCAGAGGACGGAGTTATTATTTCATCAGCAGACAAAAAGTACAACAAGAAACAAGAAAGAATTCTTCAAAGAAAAATAAAAGAACAAAAGAGACTGGAAAAGGGGAAAGAGCTAGGTTCATTTACCCTGATATCTCCAACTGTGGCTATTTCAAATTCAGATTCAGAAGATGAATCACCAGAACAGTCTGATTTAGCCAAAAACAAATTAGAACAGATATATAAGCCATCATCATCTCTAAAAAGAAGGGAATCCCAAACAGAAATAAGGTTTCTGATAGGGAAGCCTTAAGATTGATGGTCCCTATTGCATCACCATTAGGCGACGACCCTACTTCGTTGCCATTGTCACGAACCACTATTCAACGCAAAATGAAAGATGTAAGAAAAGCTGTGCTTTCGACCCAGCACGCTGCGTTGTCACTTTTCAACTACATATTTAAGAATTTCGAGAAAGTTAGGAAAATTACATGTATATTTTTCGACCTTAAACGCGTGCTTTTGATATTGTGAACCATGACCGAATACTTTACATAATGGTCGTCTTCTTCTCGTTCGTTTACTAACACTGGCTACCAATAAATATTGTCATAAAGATAAAGCTCATTAAAATATTTCATCGACCGCTGATGTTATATTTGATATACGAGGTCCACTTAAAAAAAACTCAGGAAAGTTAATTAGGTTAATTAGTTTGGTTTGTGAAAAAATACCCCCCCCCCCCGCTTCCAGCCGTCGTCGTCGTGATCGTTTTCATCAAAGTATTATGTCTATTCGAGATAATTGAATGTCATATGCGAAGGTAAAAAAACAGTTGGGTTTCTGAAGCGATTATCGCCCAACGGTATATTTCCATGTCTAAGTAGTACATCGATTCAACTTAAGTTGTTAGGAATTTTGTTCCACATAATAATTGTCCCACTTAATATACGAGGCCCGATCAACAAAATCAGAATCATCGAATTAATGTAGAATAACTGCTCCAGATTTTCAGCTGGCTTGCAATACATAAGACAAGCTCAAATTTTATTCATAGACCTGACATACACCAAATGACCCCAGCTAATCCAATCCAACCCAACTCGATGCAATCCAACCCAACTCAATTCAATTCAACCCAATACAACCCAACCCAACTCAATTCAATCCAACCCAATGCAACCCAACCCAACCCAATCCAATCCAACCCAACCCAATCCAATTTAATCCAGCCCAGCCCAACCCAAATAATGTTTGACAAATTTAAGATTAGGAGGACTGATAAGAGGATTTAGTACAATATTACAAATGTCTCATTTCATATGATGGAAAATTGAATTCATTGGGATCACGAAGCGACTAAATGCCTCCCACCTGGTTAAGGATTTCTTTGCCCCATTACAAATAGCAACGAAATTGTCCATTTTTTCCATTCCAACCTAAAGTAAGCTTATGAACGTAATCGACTCGATTGGAATATGTTTGACGCCTAGATTTTTTGAAATGGGGGAGAAACCTATCATAATCCTACGAAAGTAATTAGGTTGTGTTAGGTTGGGTTGGGTTGGGTTGGCTTAGGTTGAATTGGGTTATAATTTTTTTTTATATTTCTTTGCACTTTTTAAGTATCTTTTTCTTAATTCATTTTCGCATATTTACGTTTTTTTTTTTCAATTTTTCCACGTGATCTGATGTTCCTTTTTCGTTGATTTTCCATTGCTTTCATTATTATTTCTTCGATTTTCCATCAGTTTTTAAATTGTTTTAATTGTTGGTGTCTTGAATTATAGTTTTGACAAGTAACTAATGTGATTTTGAAATTTTTATAATTATTCTTCCATCTTTCCATTATTTTTATTAGCAAGGGGTTATCGGTACCTACTTTGAAAAAGTTCCGATTTACTCAGCTCTCGTTTCCACTTCATATTTTTTTTTTAATGACATTTTCTATTCCAACGTAATCATCTCGTTTGGAATACGTTTGACGCCTAGGTGTTTTGGGTATGTGGGCAAAGAAATCGCCAGTGGCTTATCGCCACATATGAATGAGAGGGGAAAAGAAACCTAACGTATCTTAATTAAAATAATTAAATGTGGGTTGGGCTAGGTTGGTTTAGGTTGGGTTGGCACGTTTTGTGTTGCGAAAAACAACTAACGTACTGTTATTCAATTAGGTTGAGAAGAATCCAACGTAACCTAACTCAACTGAACCCAACCCAATCCAACCTAACCTAATGTAATTCGATTAGATTATTATCAGTTGCTTTTGGACCCATCTGATGTGATGCAAACTTTAGTGGAACGTGGTTCAGCACTTGAATGGATAAAATCATACCTTCACGGCATATTCTAATCAACAACGGTGAAGTGCATAAATCCTAACTTGGCATGGCGTCTGCGGGAGTACTCCACGGTAGAGTGCTGGGTCCCCTGCCGATTAATATTTATGTAAATGGCATTGTACATTTCTTGGAAAGCAACCTCACTCCTTTTTGCTGATGACACCTCAGTAGACAAGCAACTTCGCTAATATCTTCTATGCAGGAATACTGATCAGTAAACAAATTGTCCCTCAATAATAGCAAAACTAATATGCTTTTATTTTCTATAAAGGAGCTTGATATCAGCCTTTTGGTAAAGTTGAACAATGACAGTGGCAAACAAACCGATGTCGTAAAATTCCTGGGAGTTGCATTAGATTCACGTCTGACCTGGACCAATCATATAGATATTTTGTCAAAAAGGTTATCTTCGGCTTCCTTCGTCTTATGGCAACTTCGCAAGCATGTGAATCAACACCTTCTGAAGATGTATTATTATGATTATGTACAATCAGTTCTTACTTATAACATTATATGCTGGGGTAACTGTAGTCGTGTTTCTGAAGTACTAAAAATCATTCGCTCCATGACCTCAAAAGCGCATGGATATTCATATCGGAACTTGTTTACTGAGTTAGGGTTTCTAACTGTACCCCCGTTATACATCCTTAACGCTGTATCGCATCTAAAGTCAGAGTCACACTTTGTGAATTACAGAAGTGAAATCAAATATTATTCACTGAGACCAAACTACAATATAGCTATCCCTGAGCATAAACAGTCATGCTCGGCAAATGGGCCTATGGTCATGTCAATAAAATTGCAAATAAAACTATATAATAATAATAATAATAATAATAATATTCTTTATTATCCAACAGTCACCCATTAACAGGATAATAATAGTAATTACAAATAATATTACTAAACTAAAAATTAAAGCAATATTGAAGAAAAATTAAAAAATAAGAAGAAAAAAAGAAAAAATGAAAATTAATGGAAGATGTCTTCGAAGATACGTTCGGCATTACGGCACATAGTTGTGATAGGAGATTTTCATCACGTTGGTTTTAGCAGCTGGAAGATAGAAGACGGAGGCATATCTGGCAGATACCCTGGGAACATTGAAGGGAATTCTTGAAAGCAAATATTCAGCATCCAATTTATAATGAATTAAGTTCCTAAGAAACTCCCCTGACTGACGATCCCTCCTCGATGACAGCGATGCCATGTCATGTTGCAGGAGCAACTCAGTCTGGCTGTAACCCCTCTCGGGGTATGTTCCGTTTGTCTTGAAAGATAGAAACTTCAGGAATCGTCGATGTATTCTATCCAGTGCCAGAGAATGAGTTGCATAGATAGGATACCAAACCAAAGAAGCATATTCCAGTTTACTTATAACGTATGCAAAGTATAGGGACTTCAGCAGTGTAACGCCCCTAAAGTATTTAGAGATCCTCATAACAAATCGAATGGCTTTGCTTGCAGAGGTGCAAACAGCATTGATATGAGAAGCAAACGTTAATTTTCGGTCGAAGGTAACCCCGAGATCTTTAAATGAGGAGCATGTCCTAAGTGGCTGTCCAGCAATACTGTAATATTCAGATTGAGGACCACACCGACTATATGTAACTGTGCAACATTTGTCCACGTTCAATACAAGTTGAAAGGTTTCACACCATTGAACAATTGCATTTAGGTTTGCCTGTAGTGAGTTTATATCTGCCTGAGACGTAATCGCGGAAGATATTTTAAGATCATCAGCATAAGCAAGTACAGGACAGGATAAGTTCCAAAGCAGGTCATCAATAAAAATAATAAATAATAGAGGTCCAAGGCAGGACCCTTGCGGAACACCAGAAGTGAGCAGAAACTCATGAGAGATGAAACCATTGTATGAAACATAGCAACTTCTGTTCTCCAGATAGGAGGCAATCAGTTTCACATCAGACAAAGATAAACCAAATGAGTGTAACTTTCGAAGCAGTATAATAGCATGGTTAATAGTATCAAATGCGTGCGTGAAGTCAGTATAAATTACATCAACACGACCACGATTATCTAATATTTCACATATTGTGAAAAGGTTGCAAGATTCGTCACCGTTGACCTGCCCGCCATGAAACCGTGCTGATTAGGTGAAAGAACGGGACGAACATTGTAATAAATGCAGTTGTAAATTACTTTCTCCAAGATCTTTGCAAAGTTGCAAAGAATAGAGATGGGACGGTAGTTCAAGAGGACTGAGACATCTCTCTTCTTGTGTACAGGGCAAATCCTTGTGCGTTTCCAGCGATCCGAAAATTTACTTGACTTAATTACCAGATTAAATATAAGTACCAAAGGTTTGGCAAGAGCGAATCTGCAATCACGTATAATGAAGCTGGGGATAGAGTCATCACCAGCCGTGAGTTTACTAGGCATGGAAGACATTATCCGTATTATCTGAGACTCATCGACAGAGGGAATGGAAAATCAAGAGCTGATATTAGAGGCATCAATAATATCCGGACTCTTGTTACATGTGAAAGCATTTGAAAACGTATCTGCAAATGCATCGACAATCTGTTGTGGGTCCGAGAATTCATTGCTTGCATCACGAACCAATCCCGGAATCCTTGTAGCACCACGCTTAATATTTAAAAATTTCCAAATGGCACCAGGATAATGCTTAACATCATTTTCTATATCGGAGAGATACTTACTATAGGATTCAGCTACTTGAGATTTAACTAGACATCTGAGGCGCGTGAACTCAATATGGTAGACAATGTTGTCAGTTTTTAGCCGTTTTTTCCTGTAAAGTTCTGTATTTCTCAGGTTGCGTTTAATTTCAGATGTGAACCATGGAGGAAAGGATGATTTAGCGTTAAACTTGCGCGTAACATGGCGATTAAAGATAGAAAATAAAGCATCATAAAAACCATCAACTGCCAGGTTGACATCGCTAAGGCCACTCAGAAAAGACCAATCCGTATTAAGAATATGTTGATAAAGACTAGAGTAGTCGGCTTTCCGGAAGTCATATCGAGGCTTGTTTGATTGAGGAAATGGTACAGAGCAAGGCAAGGAAAAGCACGATAGTGTAATATCAAGGGCAGGGTGATATGAGTCCTCAGGAACTAAAGCTGAGCCCGAGTGAGTAACGCTAATATTCCACTTAATATTTGAAAGTACTAAATCTAGCATATTATGGTCAATATTTCTTATGAAATTATATTGCTGCAGATCGAGAATATTATAAAAGTGCTGATAGGTGGAGCTCTTACTACAAAGCGAGACATGACTGTCAGCAAATTTCGGTAAATTAAAGTCCCCAACAATTAAGAAGTAATGATTGAGTAAGTGGACTTCAAGTGCACCAAAAAAGACCTCAAGCTCATCACATGAAACATCTGGCGGAATGTAGAGTACAATAATTAATAGGTTGATACCGTCAACCAAACAGTTACACATTACAAGATCAATCAGCGGCACCAACATGGAAATATGACTGGTGTCTAGTACCGTGAATTAAATGTTATGTGAAAGCGCAATCAGAACTCCACCACCTCTAGACCTGCCCGTAGCTAAGAAATTTCTATCACACCGAACTACGTTGTAATGGCTACAAAATAGTTCAGAGTTAAACACCGAGTCATTTAACCAAGTTTCCGATATGAGTATTACATCATACGCTAATTCACAACTGTTATTGTAGAATATATGTGTTTTGGAATTTAATCCACGCGCATTTTGGTAAAAAATATAAAGTGAGCAGGGTATTCTGTTGGAGTAATTTAGTTTTTCGAAGAGACAATAGTTGGTATACCATTGCGATAGGTAATTTTAAGGTTACTTTCACCATTAGTCAAACGAGCATGCAGTTCACTCTTCACCTTCTTATAAATTTCAATCTGCCTGGGGGTGCGATCGTAAGATACAGACAGACCAGTCATATCTGCGGTAGACTTCAGCTTCTTATTGAAATTGCTAATAATATTCCTGACAACCTCACCTGATGAGACTCGCACTTTAATCGGCCGAGAGTGACTATTTTTCGTTGGGTCAAACTTTCCCAATCGAATTGGCTTTACATTCTGCTCGACTATGTCAAGTGAAGTCAAAATAGAATTAACAATGTTAGCATCGTGACGAGTTTGTTCCTGTTTAGAAGCACCACTCTCAACTGAACTGTAAATCATGACATTACATAAGCGTGAGTTTCTATCAGTGATCTCATAACAAACTCGCAGTTCCAATAAAGTAGTTCTCAACTTTCGGCCAATTTGGAATTAAAGTCAAATCATTACTGTTGAGTAACAGTTTTTATTCAGTATTGGAATATTCAAACTGCATTGGTGCAGTTGCAGAGTGATATTTTTTATTATTTTAACTTGGTATTTCTCGTATTAATATAAATTGTTTTTATACCTTTTAATATGTATTTTATGATGACTATACTATACAGTGTATTTTTTGTGATTGTTGTGCCAACTGATGGACTATTTGTATATTCTATTGACGATTACGATACTTGTACTGCAAGTCTGATGAAAATAAAGTTTTTTATTATTATTATACGCTACTGACGAAGGGTAATAACCCAGAAACAATATTGTCTAGCGATCCACCTGTTAGTCTTTGTGGACCTGTATTAATTAACGTTCACTGCACCATTGAGGTGTAAGATTCGACCATCTTTCATGTAAATTTTACATGTTTATGTCATATTTGACAAGACGCATTTTCAATTATTATTATTATCATAAGTGTAGTTCTAAAAGAAATTCTGATATATTTATAGCAGTAACAATTCAGCATTATATGACGGACCTCATTACAGGGCGCCATTACGTATTAACATAAAAAATATGGCCGGCAAACCGGTCAGCAGTATCGCGGTACGTTGAAAATATTTAGTCTTTAGTATTTTTGTCATGGTCGCAGAAAACGTACAGTTAATTTTATAAACTTCTCTAGTCTAGTCGTTTTAATAAACACTCGCTCCGCTAGTTACGAACGATATTAAGACGCCTCAGCCGTAAGAAGACACTTGCGTCAGCTTTTTATCCAGTGTATAAAAACATACATAATAAATGAATATAGTTAGTCTGACTTAGATTTTTGTAGAAATTTGGACGCAATAAATAAATCACAGTTTATATTTTTGAATAAAACATTGTGTGTTCGTTTAAAATAAAACTGTAATTCGCTCGCGTCTAATAAACTTGTGACTAAAATCCCGCTTATAAAACTTGTTGCTAATTTACAGCAATACCATTTTAGAGCAAATTCGTTGTGCATATGAAAAAAAAATATATCCACTGACCACAAAAATAATGCTTATGCGTAACTCATATTATATCCTCAAGGTTATTCAAACAATTCAACAATTAAAAACAAATCAACCATAGACACATCAATAATGAGACAGAATGAATGCTAACTGCGCCTTTATTTAATTTACACCAGTGTGAAATTTTTTGTTCAAAGCGCATTTGCATTAAGTACTAAAAACGTTGTTGCGTTCTGATCAATGCACAGATTTTAAATAAATTTATTTTTAGAGCAATTGTTTCCAAAACAGGGAAAGCGAACCGGAGGTTACACGCCGAGATACGTAAACGATATGCGTAAGTCGCCAACACAAACGTGCCATTACCAGTACGAATTTCGACGAAGCGATTGCAAAATGCGGTTTTGTCGAACGTCTGAAATGAAAGTGCAATTTTTGATGCTGTTGCTTGCGCTGCACGTTATTGCGGCGAGCTCAGAAAAACTATGCGCCGAGGATCTTGTCAAAAAGATCGGGAACGATATGAAAGAACTGACAGAAACGAAGAAAATTAAAGTGGACAGGAATCCATACATCGCACCGAAGCTCATGGATCTTGGTGAGTGTTACAAATCTTGTACGTAGCACTTTTTACTTCCTTATACTTTATGTATATCACACACATAATATTAATACATTTCTTATATTCTTTTGTCTCTATTGGCAAGCTTTTCGCTGGTTTAAGTTTGGAACTGCCAAAAAGCCTTTTTCTTTTAAGAATTATTTTTGATTGCCTGGGGATGCATTTTCTTGCATTAAATTTACGCGTTATCCTTTTAATGCTCAAATGTTCGGGTAAACATGTTAGAAGCATCAGCTTTTAATTTTCTCTTAACAAAGAGAGACTGGCCCAACTGTTCAAGCGATATTTTAAGCGACTGGACAACCTGAGAATTTGTTGTAAATTTTTTTTCACTGGAGGAACTTATCAATTTTGTCACTTTGGAACTGTGCATGTTTAACACAGTAACTTCATTTTCACATACTAAAGCAATAAAATAACAACAGAACCTAACCATAAACCAAGGGCAACAATATAATTAAATCGATTCTTGAAGAAAATTATTTAAATTTGTCAGAAATTCAAAATATAAACTTTTTTAATATTAATAACAATTTTGATTGTTTATCTTTGCAACTTGCACGTTTTGCATTAAATTCGGTGTTCGACGCTATTCAATAAAATAGGGTTCGAATTCTGGAATTTAAACCAATAATTTATTGAGTAAAATCGAACCCTATTTTACCGAATAGGTTTAAACCCTAACGCCTGATTGGAATCCTACATTTCCCACTAGGTTTGAGTCCCAGTTTAAAGAATTGGTTTCACAATTCTCCACGACGCGACGTTACAAATTTTTGAGAATCTATGTTTGCGTTTCTCCATATTTACATTACTGGCATTTTTATCAGCATTTATTAATTTAAACAGTTAAAAGTTCATCAATTTTTGCATTTTTTGAAATTTTATGGAATTTAATGGAAAGGTTTGATATTTTTAAGGCATGTCATGAAAGCATTGTCGCGATTTCATTATTTTTTTTTAATAATAAAAATAATTTTCATATCTTTTTGAATATTCATGATTTCAATAAAATTTTTAGATAATCATTGATAATTATATATTTAAAAGAATTATTAAAATTTTGTAAAATTTTTCCCTGTTCTAAGTAATTTAAGATTTTATAGTTTGGACGATTTTTAACATTCTTGGTAAATTAAACAACCTTGGCTTCGGTTTAATGACAAGCCAACCCAACACAACCCAAGCAAATTGTCATAAATTCTATGCACTAATCAGTCAGTGAATTCTATATTTCATTTGAATATTATAAAGAAATTTTCACAACCCGTTCCACAATTCTGTTCCAGCCTAAGAAATATAAATAAACATATAAATAATATATAATATATATATATATATATGTGCTTCTTGGTTCTCGGGTTGTGAACCGCGTTGTGGAAATGTTCCCCGAAGGGTCGCTTCGACGTTTCGGCAGAGTCCCATCTGCCATCTCCAGGAAGCTCTTCTAGGTCTCGCTGACTTAGAAGAACTTACGTTCGGAGTTACTCGTAGATCCTTATGTACCGGTATGTCGTTGGGGTTGACTACGCTCGACTGCTTCTTACTTCGGCTCCTGGTTAATGGATCTTGGTGTGGTGGGCGTGCGATGAACTGTGGCGGTTCCTGTGGCGCTGTCCTCTGAATACTGGTTGTACTGTATTGTTGAAATACTGGTCTCCATGTTGCAGGCAATCTTTGGACATCATCTCGTGTGTTGAGGATTTCTTTCCGTTTCTCTATTTCTATTGCTTCCCGTATTATCCTGCTGGTGAACTGTTCGATGCTAGCTATTGTCCTTGTATTGTCGAAGTCGATGCTGTGTCCAGTGTCTAAGAAATGGCTAGCCAATGACGACGACGAATCTCTTTGTTTTACAGCGCGAATGTGTTCTTGTTTGCGGACTTCGATCCGCCTATTGGATTGTCCGATGTAGGTCTTCTCGCACTTTCCACACGGTATTTCGTATACTCCCTGCGTTTCTAATGGAATTTTCGCTTTTGGATTCCTTAGCATCATTTCTATCTTCCTGTATGGTTTGAACGTTGTATCGATGTTTTGTGTACTAAGGATCCTGCTTATCTTGTCCGTGGTCCCTCTGACGTACGGTAAAAAAGCTATGGCTGCCGGTTTTTCTTCTTCCCTTTCTTCATCGTGGGTTTGTCTGGGGGGTCTGGATGCTCTGAGAATTTCCCGTTTTGAGAATCCATTCTGCGCCAGTGCTTTGTGTATGGTGTCCATTTCTTTCTTCTTGCTTCTGTCATCTGCTATCCTTTCCGATCTTGTTATTAATGTTCTTGCTACCGAGTGGAGTTGTGCCGGGTGGTGGTGTGACTGAGCGTTGAGGTACCTGTTGGTGTGAGTCTTCTTCCTGTATACCGTATGGCCGAGACTCTTGTCGTCTCTTTTCATTACCAATACGTCCAGGAACGGCAGCTGGTTGTCTACTTCCACTTCCATGGTGAAGTTTATAGCTGGATGTTGCTTGTTGAGGTGCTCCAGAAACTTGTCGAGTTCTTCTTTTCCGTGTGTCCATACTACGAAGGTGTCATCCACGTATCTCAGCCACACCTTTGGTTTTAACTCGGCCGTCTCTAGTGCTGTAGTCTCCAGTTCCTCCATGAATAGGTTGGCTATCACAGGTGATAGTGGTGATCCCATGGGTGCTCCACTGGTTTGCCGGTAGCGTTGATTTTCAAAAATAAAATACGTATTCTTCACGCAATGCTTTACTAGTTCCATGATGTGTTCCGGAGGTTGGTATTTGCGTTCCAATATCTTCATGGTATCGTCAACCGGGACTTGTGTAAACAGTGATACTACGTCAAAGCTTACCAACAAGTGCCCGGGTTCCACAGTAAAGTTCTTCAGCATTTCGATGAGATGGTCTGCGTTCTTGACGTATGATGCGGCTTGTTCGGCGAATGGCTGTAGCTGTTTTGCTAGAAATCTAGCCAAAGATTGGATTGGTGAACCAATTGAGCTCACTATCGGACGTAGCGGTATTTCTGGTTTGTGGATCAGTGAACAATTTTTAAAATATGTACATGTCTGGTCAGTAAGCAGACCTCGGCAATCACACAGCAACACAGGTGTCACGTCTAGATAGCATCAGTACACCGACACAAAATTTTCGTATCAATCAAATAGTTGCTTTCTCGATCTCTCTCTCCCCCCTCTCTCTCTCTCTCTCTCTAGATACCTCCATAAACTTTCGTTGAGTTTTGTTATTACTTTATACTATAACGATGAGGTAATTGTTTTGGTTAAAGGCGAACTTTTGAGGGGAAGATGATGAATTGAGTGCAGTTGAAAAACTCATTGTACTAAAAACAATTGCCTTATTTTGCTCTATATTGGTATATTCTAAATTAATAAATTGCAATTTTCAACTTTTGGTTCAAATCTTTGAATTAAAAAAAAATTGCGACTGCATTTTTCATGAATTATGTTTTCGATTGGTTCAGGTTGAGTCTTCCGTACTGAGTTCAAATCTTCACGACAGTTACATGCAAAGATTCATTGGCTGCAAGATAAATTAATCATTGGATCTGGTTGGGCCTTCCAGATTTTGTTTAAATCGTTTTCTAAAATATTGTGTTCAGTTGAGTATTTGTATATGCCGTGTGTTTATTTAGATTTAATTTGATGTTGAGCGCTCAATGCTCCTCAGTTGCATTAGGCGTAGTTGAGTCTAAACAATAAGGATTATTTAAATAATAAAAGAACTAACTAACTTATCACATACAACCAACTCAGAATACATCCAATCAGGAAAGGCTGGACTCACTGTATAACAGTCTTCTACAAATATCTGTGAGGCCAGCACAAACATATAGAGCATATAACCAGTTCAAACGAGTTGTCTATATCATTGAAAAGGTCATGAAAAATGCTGTAAAGTGGCTAAAATGCTAGCTCAATTAGGGAAGCTTCTACAGCAAATCAAATTTATGGGCCATTTATAAGAACTCCACACCTTTGTAATTCAAAAACGAGTTGATACACTCAATACCACTTATAGGCTTATATGGCGACTTGTTATTATGTTATTATGGTGTCTGGCGCAGAGTAAAAACTGAAAAGAAGGAATATGTGATGTCAGTTTATTGTGGGTTGGGTTCGGTTGGGCATGTAATTATGTCGTCGATACGTTGATATTACACTAATAACATATTTCCGTAGATCGTGCAATAATTCTGATGCTGGCCGAACCCATAGTCACTACATTTTCGTAACTGTTCTGTCTTCGCCCGTGGGAGGGATACTCACTCGTCGTGTCAAGAATTAACCTCCCTTCTGAATTGATTTCATGCCATTAAATAGTGCTTACTATTGCATATGTTGCGATTTATAATTCGATTGATAAGCCTGGTTAATGTGGGCAATATTTGAATTTGCTGATTGAAACACAATGCAATCAATCAAAACTTTTTTCTGGTGTTATTTTATTTTTAATTATATTTGTCGAATGAACCACTATCATTATCATTATTATGTTAAAAAAATACGGACGCTTCGATCCAATTTGCGTTGCAGGTCAATTTCCATTCCAACCCAACATTTCCTTCAATTTTCTTCCCACTTTCTCGAAGTTCGGAATGTATTATGAAACTCAATTTTCTGTTTTACTTATGACCTCCAAACAATATTGAATTATCCAGCATATTAGTTGCAATGCCAACATTACTAGAACTTAAAATTAATAATTATTGCTTTCAGAGGAATACGACGTGATAATTGTCGGGGCTGGGTCGGCCGGATCGCTTTTAACCAATCGACTATCGGAAATAGCCGACTGGAATATCCTGCTCCCAGAAGCGGGAGGCGAACCCGACATCCTTACTGACGTACCGATGCTATCAGCGTTGCTGCAATTCACAAACCACAACTGGGGATATGTCACAGAAAAAGAAGACAACTTTGCATTAGGTAACCTTAGTTATAGAATAGACAACGGCAGTCAAATAAGAGGCGTAAGGAGCGATATCAAAAACGAATCTAACGTGCGTTCAAGAAAAATCTTAATTTAGGAGTGCTCTGAAATTGGTGTTTAAAGCCACTTTGTTAATTGTTATAGACGAATCACTTAATTGGTGGTCATGTGTAGCTAAAAAGTTGCGTCTTCAATTTCTTTCATTAATATTACGTCGTTGGATTTTGGGTATGCTGTATTATTCAATGACAATTTTATTGCCGTCCATGGAATTAACTATCTTCCCGTTTAATTTTCCATTCGAGTTGTCCAAGTGTCGACATCCAAGTCCATGTCAACGTAATCGTATTGAACCCAATCCGAACCAATGAAACCCACTGCAGCGCAGCTGCTTGAAAATGTAGAATATAATTCGATTATGGTTGAGTTTTATACGAAAATAACTCATACATAAAAATTTATAAATTTAACAAACACTACCACACTTGATTTTAACAATTCCACATACGTCGGCAACTACAAGTTCTTTGCCATCTTCCATAGAAACATACTGAACTAATTAATTTATCATAAATCAAATAATTCAAATAAACTGGACTACTATATAGGTCCATTGTCACAATTCATTAAAATATTTTGTTTCTTTGTATGAAAATCCTTTCGTAACTGTCTAACTCTCTACAATTTTGTACATCTTTAATTAATTTAAAACAATTTGGTGGTAATGCATGGCCTGTTTCAAAAATATGTTGAGCTTACGCTGTTGAATCTAAATTGTGCTATGTGCTCTTTATAGCAGGTTTTAATTGAACGTTTCGTTTGTTGGATATATTTTTGATTACATTCCTTACAATTTATCTCATGTATTCCAGATTTCATATACAATTTATTTTATCTTTGATATTCCTCAAGAGGGATTTCTAAATTTAAACGCGACTTGAAGTTCATGATTTTTGAAAATTTTATTTTGGAAGATGAATGATACGGTAAACAAACAAATTTATCTTTATATATTTGAGGTAGGCGAGTGGAATTTGAAATTGTTACGTTAGGGAAATATTTAGCATTTCTTTTAAAATCTAATTCAAAATTGCTCATAAACAAATTGGATATAAATGAAGATGGTAACTTAGTTGCCGAAATACGTATATAACTTTACTAAAATCACGTGTGGTAGCGTTTGTTAAACTTATATATTTTTAATTCATTTTCCATGTGAGTTGAGTTTCTGTGAACATTTTTAAGGTTACTGTATTCCTACAAGATAATTTTATCCTCTTCGATGGGATTAGCTAATGTCCAGTTAAATTTTTCATTCACGTTTTCTTAATACAGCGTTAATAATGCTCACGTTGGTTGGGTTTACTTCGCCTTGATTTGTCATTGAGTTACATTTAATTAACTTTGATTGTGGTGGGTTAGGTTTAATCAACAAATGTTTTACAATAATCAATTGAATGATACAAACAGGTAGATAATAATGTGCCTCTAGATTGGGTTTGCTTGGCCTTGTTTTTTTTTGTTGAGTTATCTTAATTGACTTGTATTGGGTTGGGTTAGGTCGAGTTAGGTTTCACAATAATCGATTGAATGTGATCAAACAGGCAGAAAATGATGTGCATGTATTGAGTTATATTTAATTAATAGACTTAATTTGGATTGGGTTAATTCAAGCGACAAATATTCATAGATGAAGACAATAATGTGCATGCAGATTGGGTTTACTTATTGGGTCTACTTTTTCTCAGTTGTTATATTTTTGCAATTTTATACAGTTTTGTTTTTTCGACAAATTTGGCAATTAGGAGATTTTGATTACGCAAATGGGCATTTTCGATTTCCATTTTGAAAATCAATTGCAAGGAAATAACCAAAATTATCCAAGATATTAAATGAAAATCGGAAACAACAAGAAAAACAAACAATCAAATACAAACTAACTGAACATTAAAAAACAAGATAAAGGAAACGACAAAAAATAAACTTAAAATAATTCTTATTTATTCAATGAATTTCAGTAGCAAGAAAATAATATAATTATCCACGAAAATCGAAACGAAACAAATTACAGACAAGAATGGGCATATTAAAATTGTGATTTATAATTTAATTTAGACAATTTTTGAATATGTGACAAGCTCCAGGAGCTTGGTTGGGGGGTTCTTATGCATCCACCTTATAGTCCGGACCTGGCACCAAGTGATTACCATCTGTTCCTGCCCATGTCGAAAAATTTTGCTGGTGAAAAATTCGCTGCAAGAGAGGGTTATGAAAATCGACTGTGTAAATTTTACATTTTTCTGTCATATTTGACACGACACATTTTCAATTTGAATTCTTTTTGAAGTTAATTGCAGCAATCCTTTTATATGTTGACACTGGACATTCGACAGTCGACTCTTGTTTAGTCTCCGCAAGGTGTTAGACAAGGTCACGTCTTGTCAGTGGTTCGTTAGGACAGATTCGCTCGCGCCAAGAAGTTTTGATGGCCACTACATGTAAAGGTATTTCAACAACTAAGGTTCTTGATAATCGCTGCTCACGAAGGGTAATAACCAGAGCGCGGAGCAACAGAGTCGGCAAGCAACGAATTCGATAGATTTGATCACGCGAGATGCATTAGCAATGCATCAGCGGTCGACTGGAACTGTTTCACTGGCGTTTGTACACAAGGGTACTAGCACACACATCTCCGTACTAGCGAAATCTTATTCTTTCCCAGAATAAAAAATACACTTTTCGCAATGACAAAATTTCGAATGTTTTTGTACTCGAAGCTAGGACTTTTTATGTGAATAATACGCTTGTATAACGACATATTTTTCTAAATTGTCCTCAGTGAAGGATGATCGCTTTGATGTCAATATGTCTTTAAATGTAGAAACAGATCTTTCCACATCGCAACTTGTGACTGGAGCAAATATAAAATGAGGTACAAGGTTGGAATATTTTAAAAAAGTTACGTAGTCTGTAAAAGAGTTCGAAGATATTTGTTTTAAAATTGTAAAATCCGGGTTTCTTGCAATGACAGCATCAATTTTGTCGTTAAATTGAGTTTGTAAAGGCCAGGTTATATTTTTCAGTTGTATTAATAACGATTCAAGCTTGTCGATACAAATTAACAGCTTTAAATTCCGAGTCTCAAAAAATGTAATAGCTTCTCGTAATATAGAAAAATTGTTCTCAATAAATTTCAACTCAGAGTGTAAATTTTCATGAATTAAGAGTGACTTACAATCTTTAACACTGACAGCATCCTCTTTTAAATTACTAACAAATAATTTTAATAAATTAAAATTTTTCGAAAAAAAAGAAAGCGTCTTCTAGCCAAGTGCTCCATCGTGTAACTACTGGTTGTGAATGTAACGAAATATTCGGACACATTTCCCTATATAACGATATTCTACTCGGGACTTTCAACAATTTTGCCTTATTAAAGAATTTATATTGGGAAAACTGTCACGAATAAATTCACAAATTCGATGCAATCCATGAGCAAAACACGTCAGGTGGAGCATATTAGGAAACTAATTCTTTAATAATTTTCCTGTTTTTAGCATTACACTAGCTGCGTCGGTTACGAATAACAAAACTTTAGACACATCACCATCATAATCAAGACAAAAGACATTTTTTATCATTTCGCAAAGTTTTTCGGCATTCACGGTATTACTGAAACTAGTAGACATTAATTGCTCTGAAGGTTGTTATGGGTTTAATGTGCCAACAATAATATTGACAACACACCTACCCTTAATATCAGTGGTTTCATCGGCACTAATCCAAACATAGTTGTCTTGAATTTTGGATTTTATTGCCATTACTACTTTTTCATACTGTTTTGGAACATAGTACTTTCTGATGGTGGACTCATCGGGAATATTTCGTTGAGTATATTTGCTTAAAAATTTCGAAGTGATGGGTTATTTAACCTTTTTAAAGAAATATTGGCGGAAATAAATGATTCGCATAACTCCTCATAAAAATTGTAATTGGAAGGCCCCGTTAAATTTTGTATGTGTTTTTTACTTTTCAAATGTTGGTTTAAGGACCCCGTACTCCTAAAATTTACATCTTGGTCGCAAGTGTTACAGTATACCACGGTTTCACTCATATAAGTAAAACACTCAAATTCTCCAACAAACGGATCCATGTTTTTTAATAAACAAAAATAAACACACTTTCTCAATTAACCACAAATGCTGGTTAAAATAAAAGATAAAAATTAAATACAGAAAAGAAATAAACAATAAAATAGTCGTGCCGAAATAAACTAAAATTCAACATGTTATGTGTAGAAGTGGTTTTATTGTTTGTGTGTATGCCGAAATTAGGTTCCAGATATAGGATGTGTATGAAATTATTAGGAAGTGGAAGCTATATCGGACAAACCATGCAATACGAAAGATTAAAAGGACACAAATACAGTATTAAAAAATATATCAAAATTAAACCGGACACAAGTTTAATTTCAATGATACCTCCATACTCACTAACGAACGAAACCTCAAAGCTAGACTCATACTAGAAATGATTTTCATACAAAAAAAACCCACGCCATTAATGATAAATTAGACTGTGAAAACTTGATACTTGACATTATACTATACACTTTCACTTGTTTAAATTGCCTGTATTCATATTTCTTGTATTTCTTTTCCTCACAAATGTATTTACCTGTTGCTCAAAAGCTAACCCGTATGAATGCACGTTTTTGGTGTAATATTTTTGTAGCTATATCCTGTATCTTGTATTTTGTGTCTGCTTATTGTTAATTTTAATATTAATATTAATATTAAAGTATATTATTTTATATTAAAATAATTGTTCGTTTAAGTACTTTTAACCAAACCCATGCGCCAAAAATATTTTTGTTAAATGTATGGCCTCCCTCGTATTTTTGACAGAGTATGTTTACCATTGTGTGGTGAAACCACGTGTGTGTTTAACATCCTTCTGTTATGTAAGTTTTATTACTATATTCTAATGTTTTGTTTGCTGTGATTGCTTCTGCATTAATTATTTAATACGTGTTCTGTTCCGCTGTTTAATTTTCAATCAATCCCCATATATAACGATATCTTTTAATAAAAATTTAATTTCAATTGCTAATCCGTACAAGGTCACTGAATGCATACGTATCACGTACAAATCCGTAATTAAAGTAACAAAACACTTTAATTGTCGATTCGATTTTCAGGTTTGGAAAATCAAAGAATGCATTGGCCTAGAGGCAAAGGACTGGGCGGATCGTCTCTATTAAACTACATGGTCTACTCCAGAGGCAACCGAATAGATTACGACCGTTGGGCGGCGATGGGCAACAAGGGCTGGTCGTACGACGACGTGCTCCCCCATTTCAAACAGTCAGAAAACTCCGTTATACAACACCAAGATGAACTTTACAGAAACAAAGGGGGTGAACTGTTCGTGGAGGATTCGGCATGGATATCGAAAATAACCGACACTTTTATCGACGGCGCCAAAGAGGCCGGCTACGAATACGTCGATTACAACGGCAAAGAACAAATAGGAGTTTCCTACATACAGTCCACGACCAAAAAGGGTCTGAGGTGCAGCGGCGAGAGTTGCTTCCTCAGGCCGGTCAAAAATCGCAAAAACTTAACGATTCGCACAAACAGCCACGTCACCAAAGTACTCGTCGATCCCAAATCGCAAGTTGCGTACGGAGTGGAATTCGCGCAGAAGAATAAAACGTACGTCGCGAAAGCAACCAAAGAAATCATCTTATCGGCCGGCGTGATAAATTCGCCGCAAATATTGATGTTGTCGGGTATCGGACCCAGGACACAATTGGAGCGATTCGAAATAAACGTGGTGAAAGATCTTCCAGTCGGGCGAAAAATACTCGACCATCCCATCTACACTGGATTATTTTTTACGGTCAACGAATCCGTAACATACAACTTTTCGAAACTATTTGAGCCGCAGTCATACATAGACTTGTATTCGAAGGGTATCGGTCCCCTGCATAACTTGGGCGGGTTAGAAGCTATCGCGTTCACGAAGACGGTCGCTTCAGATGACGCCGAACCGAACTTGCCCGACATCGAGTACCTCGTAATGTCTATATTCCACCACTCGGATAACGGAGTCGTATTACGTAAAACGATAAGAATGACTGACAAAGTTTACGATGCCGTCTTCAAGCCGTTAGAGGGCAAGCCCGCTTTCGGAATATTTCCCATAATCATGCAACCGAAGTCGTTCGGATACATGGAACTCCAGTCGAAAGATCCCATGATCTATCCGAAACTATACGGCAAGTTTCTAACAGACCCGGACGGAAGCGATCTTAAAACTATGATCGCCGGTATCAGAGAAGCAATTCGGATAACGAAGATGCCCGCCTTCCAGAAGTACGGCGTAAAGTTGGTGGAGACCAAGATTCCCGGATGCGAAGCGCACGAGTACGATTCGGACGCCTATTGGGAATGTGCGGTGAGACACTTGACCTCCACCGTTTATCACCACACCACCACGTGCAAGATGGGATCGACTTCCGATCCGGAATCGGTCGTCGACGATCGTTTACGCGTCTACGGAATAAGGAATCTGCGAGTGGCCGATACGAGCATCATTCCTATACAATTAACGGCCCACACGAACGGCCCCGCTTACATGGTCGGTGAGAAAGCTGCCGCTCTCATCAAAGAAGACTGGTTATAATTATTGTAATTTTATAATTTTTTTATACTTCATTAAAAAATATATTTGGTAAAATGCGCATCGCAGTAAATAAACGACACAGATGGGTTGATTCCAGGCAGCAATAATTATTTTCATATTTAACTTTTTTGCATAATTAACTTTCACTCACAATCTAACACAATTCCGATGTTTTCATCAATGTCCTTTTTAAATCATACTCGTATACATATATTGTTCTACAAATACGGACATATTTATTATTCTGGTGTCGGGATTACATGAAGAAGAAATTACATGTGCAAAAATTACACGTAGAAAAAATTTTAGAATAAAATTGGTAAATTCATTATGTTGTAATTATTCAGGTAACTTACAGGTGATTCCAAAATTTTAATATACATTTCTAGCAATCATTATTTTGAGTATATTTAAAGTAAAATTTTGTCGTATTTATTACAGTTCTTGTATAATAATGATGTTTATTCATTCCCTGATAATAATTCAGTGTGGAACATGTCAAGTACAATATTTAACTTACATACAAGTTATTTTTAAAAAGTTTTTTTGTATTTTTGTGAAAGTTAAGTCATGTCCATCTTTAGTTACCAGGCCGGAGTGATACACCTGACCAGGTATAAATAAGAAACTTTGAGAAATTGATTTTTTTCTAAACCAAACATTTACACATTAAACAGCACAGACAACTTAGAAACCATTAACAATGAACGACACAGATCAATCATAAAAATTATTTCGAGGGTCCAATTTTTCTTTTCTTATTTTTATTTTTCTCATCTAATATCATTTTTTAACTTGATAATAATTGTTTATAAACATATTTGAAAATGTAGAAACTCTACTTAATACTAAATTAAGGGGGGAAACCAGTTTAGACGGGTCAAAAAATCAACTTTTTTTATTTCATAAATTGTTAGTAAAACTATTCAAGAATATGTCGCCAAAATTTCAAAGAAAAATTCCGACTAGTTCCGATGCTATGGGCACTTAAGTGACCGCGCGTCGCTCGGCGCCGAAGCGCGCGGTAATTACAACGGAGCGCTCGCTCATGTACTCCCTTATTCAGTGCCTGGCTCAATACCCCTGTACTACTGGATAATAAAATTCGACCGTTTAGTGATTGGCTCTAAAGCACCTACATGCTGGCCTGAAAATAGTGGAGATTTCAGTATTCTTGGCTACTGCGTTATTTAATGAAGGAAATTCAGCCCTTCTAATGCTAATGGATGAATTAAAACTCGTAGTTGGGTCGCAGAGCTTCAATTTTGCCGGGGAACATGGAACATACCGAGGAGCAGCGCGTGAAAAGACTGAATAGGCGCAGCTCGTGGGAGACCAAGGAAACTCGGAAAGCTCGTCAAGAGTAGATGCAAGCCCGAAATGATGCGTTTGAAGAAGAGGGGTTGCTACATGGTGCTGAAATAGCTGATTAACCGGTGATCAGTACATATAATTAATTGCTGCCTTAAATTTCTCGTGTTCGCTACATTTATTTTTAAACGCGTTTTTCTCGAAACGACTTTTTTTCAGCTGGTGGGCATTGTAGCTCAAAAAGTTATTGAGCAATCGTTCTGAAAATTTGTGTGGATATTCTCTAATCAATTACAATCTATATGAACCTAACTCTGGGATGATATGATTATTAAAAATATTTTTTTTAGTGCAAAAAAGGTGAAAAAAACATGGTATTAAACATGACATTGTGTTCAAACACCTCAAAAACATGCAATTTTCAACATTTTTGATAATATTTAGGTTCATATTTTTAGGAAATATGTCGTTAACGAAGAAAAAAAAATTTAGTGATGGCAGATAAAAAATGTGACTTCAGGAGCGATCGTCCATAAACAGCAACTTCTAACTCCACTGTTTCCGGCGGAAATGATTTGAAAAAAATACAAAGTGTGCTTGAAAACATGAGTAAAATATCCTCAAAGTTTGAGTAAATTCTGATCATTCCTTCCCTGTTAAAAAAAATCACGAAAAACACAAAAATATCGGCCATCTAAACTGGTTTCCCCCCTTAATGGAGAAAAGTTTGGGGAAGAAGGTGATGGAGGAGCGCGAGTAGATGGAGAGCAGCCGGAAAGAGTTATCAAGTTGGGAGGTGGCAAGAAGAAGACTGTACGAGGCGGTAATGTCCGTAGGGGAGGTGGATAGGTGAAGAAAAGAAGGGCGACCGGTGGAGAGAGAGTTGGTAGAGAGGTGGTCTCAGATGGAAGCCTAGGAGAGGGAAGGAAATATAGGGAGAACGATGTACAATGGAAGATACAAGGAGTTGCAGGTGTACAGAGTAGGAGACCGGAATATCTGGGAGGAAAGAAAACAGCCAAAGAGAAAATACTAATGGCTAGATTCCGATGTGGAAACGAGGAGAGAAAGAACGAGTATTGAATGGGAGAGGAGTGGAAGAGGTGCGAAGCATGTGGAAAAGGGGCAGATAAATAGAAACACTGGTGGGAGGAATGCGAAGAAATGGTATGGAGTAAAGAGGAAGGCAAGCTGGGCCGGGACTGGAGAAGGATGCTAGGAGAGAAAAGGGAAAGAGTGGGGGAAAAGTTAAAGAACAGAAAAGAAGAGGGACGACGTACGAGGGAGAGAAATATAATGCAAAATTTGTTGTAGATGGAGTATAAGGACAGGATGAGAGATGGAGGAGAAGGGAGCCACCAGAAGAGAATGGAATCGAGGACCCAGGAAAGAGCACAAGGTTATACGAGGGAGGGGAGACACACAGGATTAAGTTTATATTGTATATTGGGAAATCGAATACAAAATATGTTTTTGTCCGAATATGTGTAAATATGCCAATAAAGGTTGTGACTACTACTAAATATGTTTTTGTCCGAATATGTGTAAATATGCCAATAAAGGTTGTGACTACTACTACTACTACTACTACTACTACTTCTAATAAATTAATAAATTGATTGCCGCAAACACAAACATAATCCAAAGAGCAGGTAGATTACACCTGCTGTTCTAGACTACCTGTTGCTAAGTTAATTATCAAAACTTTGTTTCTTAGGTCTTAAAAACCGTAGTTCATAATCTTTTGAAATCAGTGCTTCAGTATTAACCCAATGTTGCCAATACACATTCTCTATATAAATTAAGACTAATATAAATACCTATATAATAGGTCGTTCTGTGCGAACAATTAAGACTTTTGGTTGAGGAAAAAACTACTGGCACCCTTAGACCACCGAAAGTACCCCAACGTGAAGATCTTTTAATTTTAGAGAAACACGAAAAGTAATATGACGAACTGTACACCAGTTCTTTTTCGATAACCTTCCCCCAACACTAAATTTGGTTCAGGTCAAAATGCAAGAAAATGAAGAAATACAAAAAATGAGTAGATCGAAATTATTATTAAAATCACGTTGTAGACAACAAATCGAGATGTTGATTAATTAAAAGTGTATCATCTTAATTAACAGATTTACCAAGAGAGGTAGGAAAAGTATATTATTAGAAGAGATGACATTGTAATGCGGGGAAGAAAATATTTACGTCAAATGAAAGAACTGCGAAAACAAAAAAGAAAAATATATTATTTAGACGAGACATGTGTGTGAACTCGGGTCATGTCAGATCTAAAGTTTGGGTAGATCAAAAAGTGATGAGCAAAAGAGCAAAGATTTGTCAACCGGATTAAAAAATCCCAGTGGAAGAGGAAAACGTCTTATAGTGGTACACATTGGAAACGAGAAGGAATTAAATGTGGAAATGTGAAATGAATTTTGAAAAGTTCGAAGCTTGGTTCACTACAATTTAAGTTTGATTCCTCAGAACTCAGTAGTAGTATTAGATAATGCTCCATAGCATGGTAAAGTTTCAGAAAAATGGCCAACTTCAGCATGGCGAAAACAACAAACTAAGGAATCTTTGAAAACGAAACAAATTTCTTTTCAAAATAATTTGCTCAAATGTGAACTATTGTATTTGGCATCTCTACATAAACCAGCCCAGCCACTTTATGCAGTTGAGGAATTAGCAGCAGCGCATAACATCAATGTTCTAAGAACTCCTCCCTATCACTGTGAACTCAATCCAATAGAAATAATTTGGGCTCAAGTAAAAGATTACGTGGCTGTTAACAATTAAAAATTTAAGTTGGAAGATGTTATATTGTTGCTAGAGAAAGGCATCCAGCTTGTAACACCAGAAGAGTGGGAAAAGTGCGTGCAACACGTAATTAAAGAAGAGGACAAAATGTGAAAGGTGGATGGCTTAATGGAAACTGTTATTGAACCATTAATTATAAATTTATAAGATCCCTCTGATGATACTTCAGATATGAACATATCTGATAATAGTGGAATAAATTAATTTTTTGTCCGTTTGTCTGAACTTAAAAGTTTAAAAGTTTTTTTTTAAATAAATCATGAAATGAGTTTCTTATTGTCGCTTTCATGCTTTAAACTCTTCAAGTTCCATTTTTATCATTTTGAACATTACTGCTTCAACTCCTTGAAACCAACAACCAATTATACAACTGTGCTGCCTCACTTCTCCCCTGCAATACCCTGTGAATTTTCAAAATAACGTGAACTGGGACTTGCAGAAAAAAACTTTAGAGTATTGCATTATGAAGCAAAGTATTCTGGCAAAGTTTCAAGCAGATCCGGATGAATTTCTTTCTCGATTCGTTCACCACTTCGATCCTGAATCGAAGCAACAAAGTATGGAGTGGCATTGCCGAGGTTCACCGCCATCCCGCAAATTTCGTGTTTTGCCATCCGCTGGAAACGTTATGGAAAGTCCTACTATGCCAACTTAATTTCAACAATAGACGACAATAATGACGTGATGACGGCCGTAAAAGACTGGTTGGAAGAGCAACCGAAAGATTTTTTGCCAGAGGAATCAAAGGTTTTTTGGAGCATTACGTAGAAAAATAAACGTCTGATATTTCTTCAATGCTTCAATTTCTTTCCTTCTATATTAGGGACTGTAAATACTGATCTCCCTTCGTAACACAGATTCTTGAATTTCCATTTCAAGATAGCTTCGTGCAAAAGATCTCTAATAAGGATGAACGAAATCGAAATGTGACGCCTCCATATTTTGCTGAATGAAAACCTAACACAGATTCAACTCGATTTTTTTCTGATTCTAATACCTGCGTAACACTAACATCATAATTTCCCCTTGAAAGCAGCCTGTATCGAGTAAATCTAAAATTGTCAGTCTAAATTTTTGCAGGGAGCACATAATTTACTACTACAAAAGTTAATTTACAATAACTCATTAATTCACCAATCACATATGTACTTTGATATAATGCTTGACGTGTTAATTTGTGTATTGAATTAGGAAATTTTTTCCAGTTGTTCAACCACTGCAAGAAATCGCATAAATTATTTAAACGGTAAACTATACGCATATCTTTTCTAGCTCGAGATTTTAACGGATATACACATTTTGAGGTTCCCTGAATCTATTCTGACTATTTTCGAAATGACGTCGTGTGTATACGAGTGTGTCTATGAAACATTAAACTCTGAACTTAAGATACAGCGAGAAAGAGAATATCCTATTTTGAAAGCAATTCCTCAAAGGGTAATGATGGTTTACTCTTATCACCGTTTTCCCTAACTCGCAAACGGTACGAGTTGCCAAAAAAATGGCTGTTAAAAGTTAAAAATATTGAAATTTTAAACAACTTTAATTTGAAGAGTATAAGAAAGTTCAGTGCGGACTACTGCAGATTTTTATAATACTTCTTAAAGGACTTTTACAATTCATTATCATCATTTTATAATATCGATAAATATTTCTGTAAACAGTTTTCAAAGCACTACACATCGCACAGTGGTACAAGGGCGGAAAAAGTCCAAATCATGAAAGTACAAATTTAATTTTTTTCTTTTTTTTTCTTGAAAGTTCAATAAAAACTATCTTTTGGTGCAAGCATTTTAAATTTAGTTGATGTTGTCATATATTTAGACGCGTGCGAATTTCACCAATGGCTAATGTTATCTAAATTGTAAAAACTTAATCCAAATTCTTAAATTCAGATTTATATATTATTAAAAGTATTACATTTGGAAAAGTTTTTTTATTAATTCTAAAGTAGGTATATATAGATGTTCAAATGTACAAAATAATAATAAAATTCCACCACTTGATCAGCTGAAATTAAATCATTTACGCAATTATGTTCGTTCAAAGTTAAAATGGAACACGTTTAGAGTTATAAAGTGAGCTCCAAGACCCCCCACGTAACAACTTATATGAGGACGTAGGTTATAATCTCGACTATTGTCTCACAAAAAATCGTTTGCGGATTTTCGCGCCCTTCGCTGTAATGAGCATTAACATTTGTCGGCATGTTGCCCCAGGATTACGCGCGACGGCCCAATATGGTCTGAGACTCTATTTTCGTGAACGATAAAGTCATGATGCAATTACGGTTCATTATTACTATTGATGGAATACGTACTGCACATAGATTATAATTTGGATATATAATTTGACTTATAATAGAAAGTGGAAATTGAAGAAAAATTGAGATGGAGCTAGGATTAAAAATAGATATAGTGAAACAAGGTGCTGGAACAACTAAAGACGGAAATACTTCTAGACGATTTTTCAACAATCCGGCAAAAAGTGCAGAAAAACAGGCGTCGATGAAAATTTACTCAAAAAATTGGGCATAATTTTGGAAGTGATCTCAGGTATTTGAAAGGTATGGTTATGAACCAATGCTGTAGAAAAGTACAAATGGTATAAAATGCCATCAAGTGTACACAAGGTCTAATTCACGGGCAACATATCATGGAAAGTGCAACTTTTCCCATGGGTACTTTTTCTGCAGAAGCTCAAGAATGCAGAAATAAAGATTATAAATGTTACCGGATACACGATTCAAGAAAATGTAGCCGAATAACCACAAACGAAGATGTCATGCATATGATATTACTTCAGATAATAATAATAATAATAATAATAATAATAATAATAATAATAATAATAATAATAATATTCTTTATTATCCAACAGTCACCCATTAACAGGATAATAATAGTAATTACAAATAATATTACTAAACTAAAAATTAAAGCGACATTGAAGAAAAATTAAAAAATAAGAAGAAAAAAAAAGAAAATTAATGGAAGATGTCTTCGAAGATACGTTCGGCATTACGGCACATAGTTGTGATAGGAGATTGTTTCATCACGTTGGTTTTAGCAGCTGGAAGATAGAAGACGGAGGCATATCTGGCAGATACCATGGGAACATTGAAGGGAATTCTTGAAAGCAAATATTCAGCATCCAATTTATAATGAATTAAGTTCCTAAGAAACTCCGCTGACTGACGATCCCTCCTCGATGACAGCGATGCCATGTCATGTTGCAGGAGCAACTCAGTCTGGCTGTAACCCCTCTCGGGGTATGTTCCGTTCGTCTTGAAAGATAGAAACTTCAAGAATCGTCGATGTATTCTATCCAGTGCCAGAGAATGAGTTGCATAGATAGGATACCAAACCAAAGAAGCATATTCCAGTTTACTTATAACGTATGCAAAGTATAGGGACTTCAGCAGTGTAACGTCCCTAAAGTATTTAGAGATCCTCATAACAAATCCCATGGCTTTGCTTGCAGAGGTGCAAACAGCATTGATATGAGAAGCAAACGTTAATTTTCGGTCGAAGGTAACCCCGAGATCTTTAAATGAGGAGCATGTCCTAAGTGGCTGTCCAGCAATACTGTAATATTCAGATTGAGGACCACACCGACTATATGTAACTGTGCAACATTTGTCCACGTTCAATACAAGTTGAAAGGTTTCACACCATTGAACAATTGCATTTAGGTTTGCCTGTAGTGAGTTTATATCTGCCTGAGACGTAATCGCGGAAGATATTTTAAGATCATCAGCATAAGCAAGTACAGGACAGGATAAGTTCCAAAGCAGGTCATCAATAAAAATAATAAATAATACAGGTCCAAGGCAGGACCCTTGCGGAACACCAGAAGTGAGCAGAAACTCATGAGAGATGAAACCATTGTATGAAACATAGCAACTTCTGTTCTCCAGATAGGAGGCAATCAGTTTCACATCAGACAAAGATAAACCAAATGAGTGTAACTTTCGAAGCAATATAGCATGGTTAATAGTATCAAATGCGTGCGTGAAGTCAGTATAAATTACATCAACACGACCACGATTATCTAATATTTCACATAATTATTGTGACAAGGTTGCAAGATTCGTCACCGTTGACCTGCCCGCCATGAAACCATGGCCGCTGGCGATACCATATCGCGCATTTTTATTATTTGTATTATGTGCTATAATACTTGTATTTATAGCAGCTATAACTTCAAATTTGAAATTTAAATATTTATGCATTTTTACCCATAACCTTATGAACAAAAGCTACATATTATGAAATTTCTAATTCCTATTATACATTCACAACGCAAATCGTGAAATGTAATGAGAAATATACTCAGTGACATATAAAGTGCACCACATAAAAGGGGTGGGAATTTTTGGACCAAATTTGGCAGGAATAGTGGACCAGGGAAATAGTTGATTAAAATTTGAAACCCAATCATCAAGTAGTCATGGGATTTTTGACGTTTGTGTCATTTTTTAGAGGTGGTGATAGACAAGCAATTATCGAGTCATTTTTTGAATTTGTTCCACTTTTTCGGATCCCGTCCTTTAGTTTAAAGTGTTTCAAGTGTTTAATGATGCTTAGAGGAAGGAGACCTCAAGTTTAGCAGCAGTTGAGTGACTTTGACCGAGGGCGGATTGTTGGTTTACGAGAAGCAGGTTTTTCGTTTAGAGAAATCGGCAACCGTTTGGGACGGCACCACTCAACAATAATGCGTGTTTATCAAGCGTGGTCTGAACATGGGGTTGAACGTCGGAGAAGAGGCACTGGGGTTCAAAGACGAACCAATGAACGTCAAGATCGCCGCTTAAGACTAATGGCCTTGAGAGACCATTCTCTACAACTAGATGAATAGCTGATCAATGGTTAGGTGAACAAGGTCGTCCGATAGGCTTGCGAACAGTTTATCGTCGAATAAGAACCTTTGGCTTGCCGTCTTACCGCCCACATCTTGTGCTACCCCTCACTGCTCAACATCGCCAGGAACGTTTGGCTTGGTGCACGGAAAGACTTCAATGGAACTTGGAGTGGTATCGAGTTGTCTTTAGTGACGAATCGCGATTTTGTATAGGAATGCATGATGGTCGGATGACTGTTAGACGAAGACGTGGAGAAAGGCGCAATCCTGATTTTTCGATTGCGAGGCATGTTCACCGAACTGTGGGGTTGATGGTGTGGGGTGCTATTGCTTACGGCAGTAGGTCACGCTTGCTCTTCATTCGGTGCAGTATGACAGCCCGACGCTACATTGACGAAGTGGTAGAACCACATGTTCTTCCATATCTTCGAGGGCTGGAAGACCCACTTTTCCAGCAAGATAATGCACGATCTCACTTAGCAAGGGTTTCTCCTGATTTCTTTGAAGAGGCAAATGTTAATCTTTTGCCTTGGCCGCAAAGATCTCCCGAAAATGAGGAATCTACCGAACCCACCGTTGACAATAGAAGCTCTACGGCATGAAGTACAGGCTGCTTGGGATGCCATACCCTAAGAAGACATTGATCACCTGCTGGAATCAATGCCAAGGCGGGTCAATGAGTGTATCAGAAATAGGGGCGGACCAACACATTATTAAAGAAAAAACAAAAAGATGAAGAAGTGTTTTCTTTATCAAATTTTAATCAATTGTTACCTTAGACTAGTCCAATGTTTCTGCCAAATTTGGTTCAAAAATTCCCACACCTTCTAGGTGGTGCAGTTTATATGTCACTGAGTATAATATGTAGTTACTTTGGAAAAAGTTTTATTGGAATTGATCGAATACTTTTCGAGATAATGATTTTTTTCCGCGAGCCCCTTAAGGGTGGAATTCACGCTACTTGAGGCGTCCTCGCACTCACCTTATCCTCACCTCAACTTTGAAGTAAATTTTCGTATTCATGTACGTTCGTCGACTCAGTTCTCACTCAAGTGTCGGCCATATTGTGAGTTGAAACTGAGTGAAAAGTAAGGAAGCGCAAGCGTTCCTTTCGTATGTTTATTGTGGCATTTGGCGTATAAATTGTCATATTTTATCGTGAAATTAATACTATTTGTCGCCTTTAGTGTTATTTTTGTTATTCGTTAATATTTGCCATTTTTATTTATATATTGTTGAAATGGAAAACGATTTTTTGGATTTTGTGCAACATGTGGAATACGAGGACGTATATTTATATGCACCAAGGTAAGTTTATTTCAAATATTTATGTTATATTATAGGCCTCTATCAAACATAATAACTAGACGACACTCAATACTTATGCAAATTTATTAATTATTTTTAGGTTAATTTTAAGGGATGCGCAAAATCCCTTGGAGAGGTACACAAACAAAATTAAAACAACGGTTTCGGTTTTCGAGGTCATACAATAAATATTGCTACCGGTGTATCCCAATCGAGCCGAGCATACACGTAGAGGACTTCCTGTACCACCGATATTGGAATTATGTGTTGCTTTGCATTTTTATGCTGCAGGTAGTTACCAGGTAAATGTTTACTTAGATCTTTAAATGCAGTGTAATATTCAATTGTCTTTTCTTTGCAGAGAGTTTGCGGTGATCTGCAAGACATTAGTTGAAGCACTAGTTGCCGAATAATCAGTGAAGTGTCAAGAACTATCGCAGATCCTCTCCCGGTGTACATCAAATTTTCAAGTACACCTTGCAGTCAATCACAACAAATTGTATGCATTGTCACATTTTTCGGCAGTAACAGTAAGCGCATAGAAATAAAAAGTCCAACAGCAGAAGTGTATCCTTCTTTATGCGACTCGCATTTTCATGACAGAGGTGTTGCAGTGGCTACAGCCCCGGAAGAACAAAGGGGATTTCGATTCGGCAGCATTTATACAGCGACATTTTGTCCAATAATATACGTGTTAATTTTTGTGATACGTTTTAAAAGTGCATCTTAGTTCTTGTGTGTATGGTTGCATATTAATATTTATAACAAATTGTACATAATAAAACACAAAATGATA